>HG995197.1:4401486-5098986 GCA_905332935.1 Bombus hortorum | reverse complement strand
TATACACTCACACAGTTTATACACACTTTCATATACACGTACACCTTCATACACACGTACACTGCTGGCCATTGTTAGAATATTCGAACGAACGGAATCGCTAAGAAGCCAATTTGACAAATGTCATTTTCGCGAAGCTTGTTAATTTTCGCCGCGAGAAGATGTACACGATCGTTATTTAATTTTTCGTATTTTAATCTTGATACTTACGGTCAGCAGAGTAGATACACATTTACACGAGCGAAAGAAGATTAAGTTAATCTCGTCTATAACGGGCGAGTACCGGGTGTTTGCGAATCAGGCTCGAGTCACGATTCAATTTCATTCTCTGATACGCGATTATTCGAAAAGCCTGTCTTTATTTATGGCTCGCAGCATCCTCTACTTTGTATCAATTCGCGATCTTGCTGCTCGTTCGTGCACAACGCTGTTCAAGACTAAGTGTATGTAGACGCGATCATATATGTAGATCGAGAATACAGAGGAAGAACACGATAAGTCACATTTACTGTTTCTCACGGAAAAATACCGATAATGCTAAACGCAATATCATAATCAATACAACTACACGTAGTTAAGCGATACAAGAGATACGAGTAATTGATGAATCATTTAACTTTGAGGTGTACAAATTTTTGCCGACTTCCAAACGTAAATACACAAGCAAATACGTAAAGACGCAATAAATAAGTATATTATTTTGTAGAACAGAAGTACAGCATAAACGCAAAATTGCGATTATTCCTATAGTGAAGCGAAACACGTGTAAACGTTTAATTTACACGTAGTCCTCTAACGAAGTGCAAACTCGATTAAAATCTTAATATCGCTCGTTGATAATGATCTTTTGATCAGAAAATTTGTATTTCCTCACGTACTCGTGACAGTATTTAGATTGTTAATCATAAAGTAACGTTAAAATCAATAAAACAAGAAAAGTGTACTTATCGTGTTTTTCATCTGACGTGATCGTCCAAGAGAGGAAGAGAAAGAAGATACAGCGAACGAATGAAACGTTCGTTCGGCTTTACCGGTTTCGAAGATACCTCTTCATTAGGCCAGTGAAAAATGATGAAATTTTAATTGCTTCACGCGTGTCAGGCTGGTTATAGGCGGCTAGGACCGTGCATTAGATAGAAACGGTATGCAAATTAGCGTGACCAAGGCAAAAGCGAGCGGTAGGCGGAGCAGCTGCTTCCTGCCAGCCAATTGCCGAGTGCCAATCTTTTCATCGCAAATAGAATCAGCAACACCTTTACAGAACACCGCTCTTGCCTCTGTGTCGCGCTCTTTTGCCTCCGCTGTACTGTCACGTTATGAATTGCATCGTTGACAGAAATTAGTAGCAGTTTCTGGATAGTTGGATATGCGTTTCAATTAAAGTCGCTAGTTCCTCGAAATAAGGGCAAATTTTGTTATTCTCGTGTTGTTTGGAGTAATTGAAATGTAGGATACATCCGGTGATTGTTTTAATTTAGTTATGCGTATTCGAGGATAATTGTTGCATCTGTATTTAACTAATCGCGTGATAGATCGTCTGGGATATTAATTGCGGATTAATTGTGGTATAGATGACAACGTGTTTTTTTATTTCACATGAACGCGGATAAAATCAAATTTTACTGACACGTTATCGTTTGTTTAGAAATTTCGAGAAGTAATCGGGATCAATATAAACCGGGACTTTTCTATTTTGAAATGGAAATTAGAGAAACAGTCACGGAGAAACACGGTTGAAGCTTAAACCACGATTCAACTCGTTCTTTAAAACCTACTTCAAGCATGTTACATTTTCTAATTTATCATTTCTACAGTTTCTAGATATAACGATGGAGTTTTTAAAATACATCTAGGCAAATCGTAATTGAATTATTTCTAATTCTTGAACAATTATTGTACTCGAAGAACGCAGCCCGAGAAACCAAACGAGAGGACGAGCCTCAAACATTCATTTCTTCCTCGAAAACACCCGGTATAAAATAAAAAAACACTGTCGTAGATAGCGTAAGTTAGAGCGTAACTTATCATTTATTATCCGCAGTTCGCAGTCTGTACATAAAGAGAGAGAGAGAAGAGCGAAAAACCTACAAGTACGAGAGAGAGAGAGAGAGAACGAGATTGAATGGGGAGAGTGATAGAATGTGTGAAAGGTATAAGATAATGAGCGAGGAAAAATCTGAAAACACACGGTATATAGCTAAAACGAAGAATAGGAAAGAAGAGAAAACGAGAGGTGTGTATCATAAAGGTGACAAAATTTAAACGCTATAGAGGAGAAAGAAAAGGGAAAAGAGGTAAAAAGTATGAGTTTTATCGGTTCTCTATTTAAGGGACATCTCTCGTGCAGATGTCCGGAATGTATATCCCGTTGGTTGCGACATTGCCTTGTAAGATTCTTATCTAGGATGCTGAGCAGGGGAAAGGATTTTTCCCTGTTAGAAAGAGTCCTCGGGACGAAACAGGGTAAGCAAAAGAAAGGGAACGAGGAACGACGGGGAAGAAGAAAAGGAAGCTAGACGAGGAAACGCTTTTGTATCTGTTTAGAAAATTCAAACTCCTTGCTTCAAATTTGTTCTATTTCCGTGTTTACAAGTTGAGGACAAACTGCAATTCTTTATCATTCTCTTTGTACCATCATCTTGGTCTTCCTCATCAGTTTAAAATATTTAGTCATTAGTCAGAATGTATAACGCATTGTGTAATTTTATATAAAAGAAGAGACACAGAAGGAGATTTAAATACTTCAACGTACCTTAAAAAAAAAAAAAAAAAAAAAAAAAAGGAACGATAAATAGGACATTTTAATTATGTCAGGAGGGCAGCTTTTTTCTCGACTATTATGTTATATACTATTGGTAATACAGAACATTCGCGTCATCCGATATATGAGATACGATATACGAGAACACCGCGACTGTTCGAGGATCTAGTTCTACTTTGAGTGTGATCATTTTATTTCATTTTTTTTTTTTTTGTTTTTATTTATTTTGTTCACTCTTTTTATTTGGATTTATTGGATCCGTACTCTAGACATGTTTAATGAAATTGGTGTACCGCTTTTTTTTTTAATAGTTTTATTTTCTATCGACTTTTTACGAATATTGGAGTGAAGATAGAAATTAAACTTTCTTTTACGCGTTTTATATCAAATTACTTTAACGCAGAGGCGACGAGCTACCTTCAATTTCGAAATCGGTAACTACGTTATGTCTATGTCCTAACGAGTCTTTTTTACTGCTTTTAGCATGTGTGCATCGATCACGTTTCACCTTTCTTTTTATAACAGACGTGAAATTTATTACAATCATGGAAGATAACGTTATAATAATATAATTGAAATTCTATACCTTTCTTTGCAAGCTATAAAATTAAGATATATATAATCATCAGGTATACATGTGAAATCAAGCTGTGTTACCAGAAGTATAAAATCAGGATCATGGAATCATGAAATATATACAGTCAATATACAGTATCAATGAAATCTACAGTCATCAAAAATATAATATCAAGGTATAAGATCAAGATATAAAACCAAAAATATAATATTGAGATATAGAATCTTCAGATACATGAAATCAACATAACATATAGAATCATGAAACGTAAAGTTGAAATGAAAAGATCATTTCTTTAGATTTTTGCATAATTTGATTTAGTTCTCGCACAAAATGTTTCGAGGAAAACTAACCACAGTGAAGAACAGTCTGTCGCTGTGTTATATCCTTTGTTATATCGACATCCGTTCTCTTTCGAGATTTCTATAGTCTAACAAGGAGCCAAACTGTCTTCGATTCACGCACAATCTACGCTTTGTACGGCACAGTATACACGCTCGACGTCGTTCAGGGTGCACACCACTCGCGATACATTCCGAGAATGCACACAAGCGCGGATTCAGGCAAAAGATTTCGTGTTTTTTATTTTCTTCTTTTTTTTTTTAATTTTCTAAGAAAACCATTTCTGGGGAAACGTTTGTTTGAACTTTGCGAGCGAACAAGCTTTCAGTTTTTATTTGACGATCAATCGCTGGTTTCGTTATAAATGTGGATCAAATTTCCAATCGACTTCCTTTTTTTTTTCTTTTTTTTTTTCTTTTATCTTCATAGCAACCAGTGTTGTTTTAAGAATCGTACATTATATTTTTAACCCTGTTATTATATCTGTTTGGATGATTTTAGACCTGATGGTGTTTTTGTATTGTTTTGTGACGTTTCTTCATTTTGGGGATATCGACGAATCGTTAAATTAAAATGAGTAATGTTTCGTTTCAGTTTTATATTCTATTTTTTTAACACCGTGTGGAACGTGAAGGGGGTCAAAGAATCAAAAGCTCTTGAATTTGTTTCTGTTCGTTGAATCAAGTGGAAAACAAGAATTCAGTGATAGTAGAGCTGAGTCTATTTCTTCACCTTATTTCTGGAAGATCAATTTTTTTTTTATTTAGAGGAGAAAATATTTTTTTTATTTCTCATCCTTCTTTCTTTTATCCTTGGTTTTAATGGGAAAATCAGAGTTTCGCCTTGGTTTTATATCCGTTAATGTGTAATCGCTTTTAACGTACACGTTACCGAAGATTCGGAGCATGTGATCGTTCATTTATCAGGCTCGTTTCGACGTTCAGGCGGAGTTGGCTCTTTTAACTTTTAGAGATGTTTTGTCACTTTACCGGGCCAAGGCTGCCGATAAATCTTCCTAGTGTATAATTAGACAAGAATCATTTGTCGCGCGGATCATCTTCTCCCAGAAGGCTAGGACTTTGCAGCCAGCAACAAACAAGTCAGCAATAAAAGAATCTTCAGGAATTGTCGTTTTATATCTAATAAATCGCGAGCAATTCTCGAAGAGGATTAGAGGAAACCGTTTGTAAATGAAACGCCACAAATTGTATCCGATCACGCGATTGGCCTTGAAAAGTCCAAACGCTATTAACGATATTAAGATCTCCAAATATCGGAAATATTAATCGTATTAAAAATACTCAAAATTTTGGGAAAATCTGTAAATGGAAGGGATATTGATTCAAATCTCTCGGCTTGTGAAATTAGATTCACCGCATATCGAGATTGTCGAGAATACTAAAGATATTCTTCAAAAATTGTCAGATGAAGATAATCTCTAAACGTTTCATTTCCGATATCGCAAATATTTTGAAAAAGCCTGGAAATCGAAGAATACGAAAATTACCAAGCGTAACAGCAGACACCAAGGAAACAAAACTCCCACGAATCGAAACAATATTTAAATCTCAAAGTTTCGCCCAAGGAATTGGTCCAATCTTCAGTTGGATCAATCGGTTTCGTCAGTCTTAGCACAAATCTCTCTTGGATCGGTAATTCACAAAGGGAAACTGTACAGCGGACAAAAGTGCTGATAAATACACGCATAGGAGTGGTATTGTGCCGTTTTTCGTTCGCAGAAAATGTTTTGCGCAAGGACGATTATTAATAACCGACAGTTCTTCCCAACAGTTCTCATTCGTGTATTTTAGCGGACAAGCTTACTGTTGCACAACTAACTAAGACAAATCGCTAAGAGTGAGAGAATGAGAGAAAGGAGAAGCTGAGAAATAAGAGAAATGAGAGAACGAAGAGGAGAGAATGGCTTGTGTATATGTAGGTGTACGCGTGAATGAAAACGGATGTGGAAAGGGTAGCACGAATAGACAAGTAAGAAGAGATCACACGATGTACGATCGAACTGTAATCGAAGTAAAAGTTGATGTTATTTAAAGTAATAAAAGGAAAATATTATATATATATGTATATAATATATATTATATTATATTATATATATGTTATATATATATATATTATATATATACAACACGTGGGTAACGATAACTCCCTTACACGATGTATTATCCTGTAAAACTTCTTGCGCTAATTAAATGTTAAATTAAATTCGTTATCGAGCATTGATTTATTTTTTTTTTCAGACGAATAAGTGGCTTTTTTTTTAAAGAAATTTACTGCGAGAAGATGAATATTTTAAACCTTTGAAGATATAGTTATACGTAATTGCTGGAGTTAAAGCTGGATAAAATCAAGTAGGAGATGCATACATAGGTATTTTTATACTTTTGTGTATATAGATTATATTTTCTGTTGCAATTTCTTGAAACTTGTATTTTTGAGATTTATGTAGTAATAGAAACTATTAAATTTAGTTGATAGAAATGCTGTAATTCCGGTGAACGAAGATTAATGTACAGAGTACACGTGTATTTAATACTGGATGCAAATATCTAAAACAAAGATCACTTGCTCAGTTTGTAAATCAAGATACCTATTGGTAAGGTATTCTCCTAATAAAAATAGAGAAACACCACAGTGTAATGATTCGAACGACAACAATAATTGGTAGACATTTATTCTTGGAATACTGATAATTATTTGAATAGTTTACATTTAAGACACGTGCAATTTCCAATTAAGAATATATGGGATATAATGATACGAACAAAAGAATCGTATGTGTTAAAACAATGTCAAGGGACATTTACTTGGCTTTTATATTGAAACAGAAACCAGGTGAAGTGTAAAAGGTGTATCGTTCGAATAATTATGAGTGGTAGTGTACATATGTATATACTACTAACAAATTAATTAAATAAACAAGTGTATATCGTGAACCACAGTTTTCTTGAAGAACTTCAAAAAACGTAAAATCTTTCAAACTTGTTATTGTTGTAATTTTCTAAAAGTTAGAAAACTCGAAGAATATATTAAGAGCAATCAAGAATTTGTTGAGAAATTTTTCTTCTCAAACGAATACAATCGAAGGATGGATTGTCAAACGAAGTTTCGATGGCGAAAGTTTCCCAGGAGGAAGAGCGCGAGAAAAAGAGCAGAAGGAAGTGGGTAGCTCTTGTTTAGTGAAAACTACCTGCAAAGAGCTTTGAAAGATCGTCGAACGATACGTACCAGTAATTATTTCAAAACGAGCGTCGGTCCAGCTCTATTAGTTGTATCAGTGATCGCCGATGACAGATAAGGTCGGTCTATTCTTTGTGCCGATATTTACCGGTAACGTTGTTCGATGGGGACCTTCGTCTATCTTCGAGATCGCCGTCGATCCTGAAAAAGAGCATCTGGCTGTGTTTCTATGTGACCCCGATTTCTTTGTGCCCAGCTACAACTTCTCTTGTTTGTCGTACACCGGCGATCCAGATTCTGGGAATCTATTGAAACTGACAGTGCAAACAGCGATGGGGGAGCGGAAATTTTTTGGAGAAGAGGAAGCATTTTTTTAGTACTTTTGCAAGCTATGGATAATTTTTTTTAATTTCTTTAAAGGTATACTGTAGCATCTGAAGTTTTGACGTTGTGGGTTCCTCAGTGAAATGTATGTTTCATTGTGTCGTTTCTACTTTACTTCTTTTATTTCTTGCCATATTATGTTTCTCAAGGATATGCTTTGATATTTGTGTGAAGATCATATATGCTTTACAGTAAAGTCAATGTTTTACTGTATCGTTTCTTCTTTTTACTATATTACTTTTTGTAATTTAATAATTGACAAATTTTCACGGTAAACTTTCCTTCACTGTTTCACATATAATAATAATAATAATAGTATTACTTTACTTTATTGTACATCAGACTTTACACGTCTGTCACAAGGAGGTTCTTTGGCACAATGTATAGTTCACTTAGTATATCTTTTCTTATCTTAGGGATAATTATTCTAATCATATAACATACATTAAACATAATTTACGTAATAATGATGACCTAACTACAATACTAATATACTATATAATATAATATCATGATATTTAGTTGCACTTATATTATTGTTCAGTGTTTACTTATTATTCTCACTGTTTTCAAGTCATTCTTATATTACTTGTCTTCCATATCATAATTTTCTAATTGTATCATGTAGATCTTCAACTATCATCTTTTCTCATTATCACTGCTTCAGATATATACTCATATCTATCATCCTCAACACGTTCCTTCGTTTCTCGTCTTTTAACAGTTTCTTCCTAGATGGTGTTTAGCTTTTGGAATTCTTTGAAACGGTTTTAAGAGGTTCTAAAAAGCATCGAAAGATCCTTTAATCGGCTCCCTGGGACTGTGTCGGGCACGCTCTCGAGCATTCTCTTCCCGATTTCGCCCCTTCTCTTCCCGATTTCGCCCCTTCTCTTCCACGACTGGTCTTTTCTTCGATCCGTCAGCGGGGCGGAATAAGAGCAGTCGACGCATGCTCATCGGCCTGTTATAATTTCGGTTCTATTAGCCTCGTAGTGGGACCCCATAAGCCCCGAAGGGATTTTCAAGAGATCGTAAAGTTAAGCTTAGACCCCACAGAGGTATATACCACCGTGCCTCTTCTTGTGTCTCTGTGTGCAGTATATATGTACGCGTGTATCCAAGTACCTGGATCCTGCCCTATACACTGAATCTATCACTGGATACTCGGCAGAAGGTCTTGAAATGGATAAACAGATAGTTGGTGACGCGTGCAGGGTTACAGAGGATAATTTGATAATTGCAAGTTAGGGTGTGATGATTGTTCAGGGAGTTGAGCTTTGGGCATTGGGAATTGATGCAGAAAGTAGAGTGAAAAGCGTTGATGCTATTACAGATTAGTGGTTTATAGTAGCATGTGTAATATACAATAATATGTACATATGATAGGTAATCAATTTATAATGGTATCAATATTACATTGACAATTGGTAAGATATTTAACAACTCTCCATAGTGAGTAATATTAATTTTAGAGGCCATAACAATATTAGTATGTTTTTAAGTTGTAGTTAGAAATTGCATACACAGATTGTTGCAATTGACTCAGAATGAAATGAAATAGCAGTCTGGGAAGGCAAAAGGTATCGGTAGTTTGTAGAGGTAGTGGTTGGTGAGCTGCATAAAAGGGCAAAACTGTCTGTGAAGAGGGTCCGTTCAGGAGTACATCGTCAAGTAGCATCTTGACACGGCGGTTCACAATAGCTACTTGTTAGCTCGACGCGTCAACAGAGAAAGGGAAACGACACGGGCATCCGAGTTCTGCTTTTCACCGACCAAATACACTTGTCCCGAGTATGCGAACTTTTCAATATCTTTCAAGAGCTACTTTCCAATCCATCGAGATCTTCCCATCAAAATTTAAACTATGGAAAATGTGTAAAATTTAACTTCCAATTATATTACACGTATATATAATTTCCTTTTTCCTTCTGATTTACTTGTTTTAGTCGAAGAAATACTCGTATCACTTTTCCACTCGTATAACCCACATAATTCGCTCGAAACGCATACACGTATACATTTGCGCAACTGTTGCAATTACATCGACCAATTTTCCGCCACTTTCTTCTCTTTTTCTTCTCCGGTAAAACACGTTGAAACTTTCACGCAAGACCTGAAATACGACATACGAAATACAAAAGTAGATGCGTTAAACATACGGAGTACGTACCTATTATATTTTTCTGCAGAAAATCCTGAAGAAATTTGGAAAATTTGAAAGAGGGGTCGAGGGAAGAGAGAAGAATCTTTTTACAGGCGTGTAAATGGCGAACATCGCCGGCATAAAGCGGATAATAAGTTTGACGGCGTTACAATACAATCATTACGCGTCGATAATGACGGCGCATTCAAGCACGAACGACCAAGGTGAATCGCAATGTACCACCGGCCCCCATACGCTGCATCTGTCCGCTAACAATAGCTTGAACGTTGCGCTACCCTGCGAATCGTTACGCCAAAATTAACGATGCTCTCTTCTCTATGGTGTTTCTCATCAAAATTACATCCAGTATACGCGTCCATCGATGAGGATTGCCCCTGATATTCGATCGGATCGATTGGTGCTATTACATATCTGACGATAATTCCGGATATGTTCTTATAGATAGATATGTTCTTTGATTTAACGATGGAAGTTTGTAGATACAAAGATATGAAATAGGTGAGTAGGATACGTAGCATACGCGGAGAGCTTGTAACAGTGACTGAAGATTTTTAGAAAACATCCTTGTTCCATTTTGATAGAGTTTAGATTGTGGGAGATTTTCCAGGCTGTTGGAAAAATGTCTGATATTAATATATATCGTTTCTTCTCTTTTCTTCAAGGTGTAATAAAAGAAGAATTCTCAGGCATGAATTTACCAGAAAGAAGATCTGGAAAGTAGAAGGAGGAAAAAGCTAAAAGCATTCAGAAATTCTCTTCTTGTTTGAAAGTTGCAAGCAAGTAAATCTCATAACTGGATTGCAGATTTTCGTGCGAATTCACATTTTCATCAACATAACTAAGAAAACAGAATATTACTTCACCTATTAAACATTGAGACAAACTATCCTATTTTCAATCCTTTATACATAGTACGAGTATTTTTGCGAATCATGTGAGTTTTAATGCGTTTTTCCAGCTTCAACCTTCTCATAAATGCAACAAGATTTGTACTCGTAATCGGTTCATCGACACGCCAGCATCGTAAAATGTCATAAAAATCGCATAAAGCAGAACTTAACGCGAAAACCATGGAGGTTTAGAATCTTAATAAATAAATCATATTAAGATCGCCGTAAATGGCAATGCGCGTCGATCAGTGCCCATCGATATTCCATGGACGTTATCCGGTTGAGGGGGGCAGCGAACGTGCTTAGATCGGCGTTTACCTGGACATCGGCGTAAATTACGAGATACAAAGGGGGTAACGTCGTCTCCTGGCACGGCGCTGCTTAGACGAGCGGCGCACCGCTTTCGAGGTGGGAGAGAACGATTTCGAAGGGGGGAATATTTATGGGCAGACCGGCTGAAATTAATTTATGCAGCCGCATAGGCTGCCACGTAATTTATTCGCGGTGCTCGCGACGATCAGTCACTCTCTTCACTGGCTTTTGTGTGTAAGGAAATCCTTGCCCATTAGAAACGGCCACGAACACCCTTACTCCACCTATATATTCCTCCCAGCCCTCTGCGATACCTCTTCTTCCTTCTACATCCAGTACTCGTTAATATACACAACCCTGAAGAAGATCTGGAATTATTTTAGGTATATGTAGATGATTTTATGGATTCTATCGAGACGAGAGAATTTTTTTCTTGGATAAATCTGTTGTATATTTCGAGGGATTGAAGAAATTAGTTTGTAAATTTTGTATGGTATGTCTTGTGTATGTTATATGATAAATTTTGTCGATTGGACATTTTGTTGATATAGACAGATTTTTGTTCTGTTCTACGAGCAAGATAGATTTGTTTGAGGATTTTTCAATTAGTGAAATTTGCGCAGGGTTAAGGTGAATTGGAAATGTTGTTCAAATAGGTGAGTTTTGTTTCCTTTTTTATGATAAATGGTTAGCTGTAGTTCGACAGAACAGTTTTACACAGCCTTCTTGTAAAAGTCATCATGTGGATTTTGAATCAGTATGCAAAGGTTTGTTAGGTCGTTTAGCTTTCTTGCGATAAAAATATCAAAGAAACCTTGTATTTCCTAAATAAAAAAATAGTCTCTGAAGGATAGTACTTGTGACCGAAATTTTTCTATACAACGATTTTCTTTAACCTTTATTCTTCTCTAATCGCTTCTCGAAACTTTCTAGACATCTGCAGATAAGTATAAAGATAAATCCAATTCGCAGCACTTTAGAAATTTTTTTAAATTGACAGAGACCAATCGAGAACAACCAAGGCCAGCTGAAAACACTCCGACCTCGTTAATTTACACATACGATATTCTCAAGCATTGAAATATCCAAACAACGCTCAATCTCCCAAATTTCCTCTAATTAACTAAATACTCTATCAGTCTCTAACAACACCTACAAAAGACTCCAAATCTCTTTTCAGAATCTAATCTCTCCAAAGACAGCTTTTTATACAGTCGACAAAAACCCACGAGTTCGCAATCGGTCGCGAAAGAAAACACGGTTACGGGAGCGCGAAGAGCGCGGAAAAAGAAGAGTGGAGCGAGAAGAAAGAAGAAGAAGAAGAAGAAGAAGAAGAACTGGAGGATCTTCGTGCGGGATCTGCGGTGCACCCGCGTTATGATTTGTGGGGGCCCAGATCCTTGATCCTGTCTGCCTGGAAGAGGCACCCACGCTTTCCAGGAACCGCGTCCACCTCGTGTGGACGTAGCCTTCCCTCGTCCCTCGGTGGAAGAACGAACGAAAAGAGGAGGTGGAAGAACCGACCTCATGGAGCGTGGTGGGGCGAGCGTTTCGAGATCAGCCGACCCGATTACAACGAGGGTGTAATGGACGGACTAATTTGTGAAATTTAAATTCCGTCCCCGACGTTTTAACCGCGAGCCAAGTCCCAGAGCGGTCCTCCAGGTCCCAGATAAATCGCGACCACCTCCACCTCCACTTTTGTAAAAACCTGCGACTTCATAGAATATCCAGAAGATCCAACCCGGAATCTTTCTGGAAAATCGTAGGTGGGCAGGTTTGAAGATGTTGGTCTCTTGGTGTTGTTTTTGGTGGTGGATGGTAGAGGTGTGTTGGTTATCTAGATTCGCGTCTCGAGCCGATCGTCGTCTTTACCCTTTGCCCGGCAATTTGTCAGATCGCTTAATTCCGACTATCAACTGGTCCTTTTGTTTTTTCGACCTCATGGAGTGGGAACAAGGATTGGAGAAGTATTGACGTTGGGTTGGATTGTAGAGGGTTTAAGGAAGGTAGACAGTGGAGGTGAAAATACGGAAGGAATGGAACGATATGGAAAGAGAACTTTTCTGGATTAAGGAAGGATTTCTCTGGTAAAGGAAGGAACATTTCTGAGTCGTTAAGATACACCGGGTACGCGTTTGGTAGAGAAAAATTATGCATCGTATCATCTCTTGACGACTAATCATAGTGAATATATAGATAGATATTATAAGTTGAATAATTGGCAGCCGTGGAAAATAGAAATGATAGAGTGGGAAAATCATTTAGGAACGTAGAAAGGAAATTTAAGTTAGTTTTAATTCCTCTGTTAACATCCAAATGAAACGAAGATATAACTCTAGACAGGAGGTTAAATGAAGAAAGTATAGAAAATAACGTCTGAAATCTGGCACAAGCAAATTCTCAAAAGCTACAAACCCAAATGGCCCAATTTCCACAAAAGAAAAGAATATAAAAATGGAACAAGAGTAAAGATAGGGTTAGTGAGGAGGGATGTTAGAGAGGGGACACGCGTGATCGTGGTCCTCGGTACACGCAGTTATGGGCACGCTTAAAGGGCCCGACTGCGTGTGGGTCCGCGGATACGAGGACGTGTGGATGTCCAGGCGGAGCCCTGGCCCCGTTCGTAACCCGACACCAACAGCTCTGGGCCCCTCTCCAGCGCCAACATCCACCGTACAGAGTGAGACAGAATGTACGGCAGGCCCCACTTGGTCCGTTCGTTCATTCGTTCAACGCGATCCTCACGACCCAAAACTAAATCATAACCGTATTATGCGGCCCGACAATAGGACCGCTCGCTATACACCGAGAAGCCGCCTCTAATCCGCCACTCCGTCGACGTCTTGCTCCCGATGCTCCCATCTCTTCTTTTATCTCTTTCTCCCGTTCTCTCCTTCTCTTTCCAACGTTCTATACTACTTCCCTTCCTGGTGTTCCCTTCTGTTCTTCGTCTCGTTCTCGTTCATTTTCCTTGGTCCTCTTGTTCTTTGGAGCAAAGTAGCATTGTCTTATCGTCCCGTTTTTACATACGTAAAACTTTGACATTTAATGGTCACGTTGGTTTCTTTTTGGATAGGACGTTTCAAGGAATATTGAAATCGAAGTTCCAATTTGCTGGTTTTGGAATTTTACCAATGGTAATTTTCAAAGCGAAAATATTTCATCGCGTTGATGATGCTTATCGCTTATTAAAAAGGGATATTCATCGTCGATAATGGTCATTGGTAGCCAAGAGAAATTCCGTCGCCTGTAATGATAACTGGTAATAAGACACAATTCTCTGCACTGATACTGATCATCGGTAACTATATCGGTAAATATATCGTTGCCAATTATTTACTCGTAACCAAAGACAATTTACGTCATCGATGATGGTTAACGATAGCCAAAAAAGTTTTAATTATTTATTTTGGTGGCGAGCAAAGTTATTCGGACCGAGAAGAAACCCTTCATAAATTCAAACTGTATTCCACAGGTGATCGAATCCTGTTGACAAAAATAGCGTCAGCTTTTGATTCCAAGCAAAGATACCCATTTACAATCTTTTCATAACTTACAGGACATCTGTCCTTTCATCCTCATCGTACTCTAAAATCTTCAAACTGGAAGATCCTCGAGCAGAAAAAGAGAAAGCGTAAATAACGTACATACGTTCCTATACGTGTAATTTTCTGCATGGAGAAAATGAACGGTTAGCGACGATCTTTCTACATTATCGGCTTTTTCAACGGTTAATGATTAGAGGAGAGGAGAACAGCTGGGAGAATTTTTCTAGGGTTAAAATAAAAATAGCTTGTCACCTTTCGCCACAATGTGTCCTTTTCTTGCACGACGCGGGTGCACGTTCCGCGAACTCGCGAATTATGAATATGATTATCTCGGACGGGCTCTTGACGGGAAGCCAGACCTGTCCCAGAGGTGTCACCTTACATCCTCCCTCTCTTCCATAGTGTCGACGTTCCTGGGCCCCCTCGTGTTGCTCTCCCGCTCTGACTTAACGCGTGACGTCGCTTCTCGTAACCGAATCTCGCAAATAATTGCACCTCGACAGGTCTCCTGCTTTTCTTTCGATCGGCTTGTCAATCGTCCTACATAAATTATTGGGAAAATAAAGAACAAGGCAGGAGAAATTTCATTTCCGGAAAGTGACGAGAGATCGTTCCATCTGACGTTATATCTTTGAATTTTGTAAAAGTTTGAGAAATTTTACGATTTCAGCCGAATACTATTTTTCTGAAGATAGTATCGAATATTTGAAGCAATATAAATTTTTGTTTTTAGTGGCTTAGCCTACTATTAACAATTAGTAATTTTGTAGTTATACAGTTTCTTAGTGGAGTACTTCGTTTGGACGAAAACCAATTGTAAGAGCGACAGAGGACCTTGCGAAGTTCGCACAGAATTTTTATAATATTTAATTTCCATTCAATTAGCATTGCCTCTCGTGAAATCTCCATTCCTCTGCACCTAACAGCGATCTTATCCTTGGTCACGATCATCCCGGTTAATATGTAAAAATGTAAATGGTCCAGACGGTCCAGCAATAATCTCTCGGTGGTCTTGTAAAACGAAAAAGTCGAAAAACTTTAAACTTCCCAGAACGGTTGTCCTCGATCCCCCGAATTCACCGAAAACGAACCAACGATACCTGTAAATCGCATCGGTGTAAAAGCAAACTTAAAATCTGTCAAGAACAGATATCTGATCTAAATTACCCAAGCTCGCTTTATATGCATTCCGCGTATGTACAACAAATTTTGAGATACGTAACAAATTACCAATAGTAAGAACATATTATAACTTCCTAAAAAAAAAATGTAGATATATTCCTATTAAAATCCTTAAAAATACAATTAACACTCGAGCAAAAACTCAAGCAGATTTTCAGATATACTTGCAGAACCAATATCGTGCCTATAAATTTAAATCAAACCAGCAAAGAACTTTAATTGAGAATAAAATTCGAACGTTCTACTAAGTTTCTCTAATCACACAAGTATTTATCGTCTATGGTTACAGGACTAATATCGTGTAAGTGTACATTTTGCGTTTTTAACCCAGACGTATTGTCTCGTATTATACATACATAACGCGTTACAGCTAGGGATGAAAAGGAAGAGTTGCAGCGGAATGGCGAGGAAGAGGAAGGGGTGAAGAAGGAAGGGGGATGCAGATGGGCCGTCAGCCTCTTTTCCGCAGGGGCCCGCAATAAATTTAACGGGCCAACGAGGGGGGCAGGGCCGGTTCGCAAGCGGCGATAACGATCGAAAGAGCGTCAGAGAAGTGCTAAGTAACTACCGATCGTATCGAAGATAGAACCGTTTGGCTGCAGGCGTTTATCGAACTATGTACGCCGTCTGCTTCCATATCCCGCCATCTTTCATAGTCATAGAAATTCCCTCTTCTCTCTGCCTTCCGTTCTATACGGTTTTCACTATTATCCACGTCGTCAGAAATTGTCACCGACACCACAATAGACGACACGATGGCCGCCCAGTGGGAATAGCTCGTAGCACGTGTTTGACGTTTATGAATCGAATTTCTCCTTGGACTGACACGCGACAGAGATACGGCGGTAATGCGCGCCCATAGACCGCCATGGGACCGATCTAATGCCTACCCGATGGTGCGATATGTCAGCGGACCCGTAAACTGTTTCAACGACCGGAGATCCGGTCCGTGGAAAAGTGTAACCATGTTGTCGATGAATGTGTACGTTTGACAGGGTGATTAGGCAGATTTTGGAAGGTTTTCCTGGTGTTGGAATTGCAGTAGTGAATAAAGACAAATTTCTAAGGTAAGAGATATTATGAAACGATACTGTAATTCTATGAAATGGTACTGTACACTTCTCAAGATACTGAAGAAAGATAATGAATCATTACTGAGTAATGATATGTTTGGGTTTGGATTTTTATGAGATTTGTTTTCTTTGGCGGTATTGCAACGACGGATAAAGGAAGATTTATAAGATAAGAGATACAAAGGAATTGTTCTTAACTTGGTTTCTTGCTTAATCAATTGTAACGTGTTAATAATGATTTCTTAATATCACTTTAATAGTTCTACAGCTCTAACATGCGTAACTTGGATTATTAAAATAACATTTCAAAACATTTTTCCTTGCAGACGAAATTAAAAATTGGTTAAGAGAGACGATAAAAATATACGTAACATTAAAATGGAAATTTAAAAAGAAGTAGAAGAATTCTATATAAATGGTTGAGAGCGTCAGGCGCATAAAATACGATTCTCCTAATTCCCCATACCGTTGTATACCTACAACGTGCTGGATCTACCCCTAATTTCGTTCATCGTCCCATAGAAATTCCCCTTGAATCTCTAGCCCACCAAACATATGTCGGAGATCTCGTCCCCTTTTCGGTACAATGACACCATGGAATTTCGTGCAGACGATTGGTCAGTCGTTCGTCCAATGAAACACGCTGGGAGAACTTTATGGGGGTTGACACGCGTCCTGTTTTCCCTGGGGTGGAATTCATGGGATTAGGCGGCGGCAACGTAAACGTAACGTCGTTATGATAACTTGTTTCTCTTTCTCCACTCTTTTTTTACAGAAGGATTATATTGGATTACAGGATACGACTTGCCACTTTCTTCTCGCTTCTCGTAAGACGTTAAACGTAGCACAATAAGTGTACATTGAGGGTACTGTGGAAATAGTGTTTTTCTTGTAATATTAATGGTGTTGCTTGAAATTCAATGGAAAGTTCGTAATTTTTGAAGTTGTATTTTTAAGATTTACGTAATGAAATGTTAGTGTACGTAGAGGTAAGAGAGTATGCCTGTTGCAGTGTCAGGTGAGCGACTATGGAGTTGATCGTTGGCTGCTTGTAATTCTAGACAGGAATTAAGCGGTGCAGCGGACAGCCACAGCTTCACCGTTGCAAGCGGTACTGTGGAAAGGACAACTTTGTAATATGATTACGGCCAGAGAGATTCAATATCGAAATTAGGAAAACTGAATTTTTAATCGTCCTAATATCTTCATCCGTGACAAATTGTCGTAGCGAATAAGAACATCAGTGAATACTGATTCCTATCAAAAGACTATATTTTCAAAGGAAAATGGAGCGACGTCAACATTTTAGAGCAAGAAATCACACTACAGGACTTGCAATGATCCAACACTTAAAATTAACGATGAAGTATACTCCATTCATTTTACTTGCTATTCACCATTGAAATACCATATTTTCTATGTTTACGCTTATCGTTGAATGAAAATCAAGCGATTGTACAAAAATAACTGTACTCGTGATTCTATAACTCCAGGCTACATTAATTGTGTAATACGACGAATATCCTGTTTAAAAAATTGCAATATATTGAAACAGAAATTAGACACATTTTCCTGGGAAAAGACAAACACGAACAAGCGTCGTTTTTGTTACGAGTCATTTAATTATCAAAGAAGTACTTTCCATCCATCTTAATTGCCATACACCGCTAAAAGAGCAAATTCCAAAGGAAGAATGAAAGAAAGTCAACATCTTGAAAAAGGCGTTCACGCTGTGAGTCTGGTGTACGCACGAACAGCTGGAATCTCCTCCAGTCACCAGCGGGATCCATTCAGAATCACCGACGCGACAGCTGAAGGACGTTGTTTTCCTACGACAAATTACGCGCGCGTTCGCCGCTTTCGACGCGCGGCGTCGACGCGTGTGCGTCCTCCCGTGTTGTCTACACACACCAACACACAACGTACGCACACCATAACGCTGACCTACCCCACTGAGAATCGTGTTTCAATACAGAAACCGAAAACCATATCATTATGTTGAAGCTCGTAGCAAAGTTTCGTAGCAAATGCGCGCGCGCAATCAACTAACCTTTTCGAGGGCCAGTTAGCGCGTTTCACAGGTGTGTGTTAATACACGTGATAATCGAGTACGCGTGCCACTAAGAAAACATTTTTCTGTAGTAAGTTTCTCTTTGATTCATCGATACGGTGATTTTATTCTTTAATAGTGTAGTTCTGGACGGATTTATTGTGATTTGGAGTAAGAATGACGAAGAGTTTGGATGCGTACGTACAGTACTTTCGACTTTCTGATTTAGAGGTTATGTTTATTGAATCTTATTAAGAATTGATCTTTTTAATTCTAAATGGATTTGTTGTGATTTTGGGTAAGATCGATGGAATGTTTGGAGTAAGAATGACGGAGAATTTGAATGCGTACGTATAGCGTAAGTCGACTTTGTGTTCTAGAGTTTATGTTTACTGAGTCTTATTAAAAATTGGGCGTATTAATTTTGGATGGGTTTATTGTGATTTTAGGTAAGATCGATGGAGTGTTTGGAGTAAGAATGACGGAGAGTTTAGATGCGTACATATAGTGTAAGTTGACTTTGTATTTTAGAAGTTGTGCTTATTGAATCTTACTAAGAATTGATGTAATTAATTTCGAATGGGTTTATTGTGATTCAGGTAAGATCGAAGGGATGTGTGGATGCGTACATATGATGTAAATTGACTCTGTATCTTGGGGGTTATGTCGAGTGAAGTTAGTAGTTCATCGGCCTCTGATCGTCTCCAAAAAATCACGTTTCGTGCTCGCAACCAACAATTGCACAATACGATTTCGCGGTTTCATTGCGGTGCTTACAGGTTGAGGATTTTTCAAAGAAGTTGCGCTATACTCCTTCTACTCTTACTCGACATATAAGTACCATATGTAGGTCACTCTATTCTATGCAGTTTTATTATAGAAAATATTGAAATTTTTCAAGGTTTCACAATATAGTTCTATTTATAGATATATAACGAGGAATACCAAATCATTTAAAATCATTCTACCATATGTGTTCTTCATTGAAGAATTCTATTCTATTTTCTACTAGGAAGCATGTTAAATTAACAGTGTTCCAGGTAAAATATCATTACCAAACAAATATTATGTTTCTTTACTGTGAGGCTTACAACGATTCCAGATTAGTTCAGATATCCATAATTTTTTATTGTAAGGATTATAATGTCGATTAATGGAAACAGTCACAAATCGATTCAGGGTGAACAATCTTCATCAGCTAGGATACCATAGTGCGTAACTCTTTAACATAAGAATTATAATATTAGTTGATTGACGAAAACAATTCCAAATCGGTTAGGCCCGAGAAACGAGGAACGAACAATTGGCGAATGCGGGGCAAAATTGACCACGTTGGTTACATAATGGGCCTCCTCGAGCTTCATCAAATGGTGGGCAGTACGAGTATTTAGATGAGTTGACTCCAATTGGCGTACGTACCGTGAGAATCCAGTATCTAGCGCGTGGACCGTGTGTGAACCAGTCAGTCGAGGAAGAAAAATGGGTGAACTAATCATGCAAATTGGGTACAAAGTTACGTAATTCTGTTCTATCTCTATCCACCCGTCCGTTGGAATCTCGAACATCAGACGTCCACTAATAGTCGCTTGCATTTGCAGCAATTAACTATTTCTCCATCGAAATTAGATTGACGTTGACTCGCAAGTGTTTTGTAATTGAAATATTGTTTTTAGTATCTGTACTGGCTTCGTTGCTAGTTCCTTGTCCCACTTTTGAAACTAGATTAATTGATTCCACCACTAGGTAATCGGTCTAATTATTCGAGCGTTATAACTTTCTTGGAGCTGTTAATATTTAATCGAGCAATTAGAGAATTAAATTCGGCAAGGGATATAGCTATTTCTGTACATATTACAGGAGAAATCCTCTTCTCATTTTGCGGTATACATAGATTTAGAAATATTAAGGAATCAAATCCTTCTAAATTCTCAAACTTAAATAAATTAAAGTCTTTAAATGGATTCAGTAAGTCGAAAACTATTAAACCAGGTTAATTTCATTCGTAGGATAACACGATCACTAGCTTCAGTTCCATTGGAAACTATAGCTAAGGGTCAGATTCTGATTAGGTTTAAGCTAAATATTATCCAGCTTTTAACTTTGACTTTCACAGCCAAGCAATTAAAACTGCTGTACTGAGTTTGATTCGGTTTACTTTTCACAACCCAAATTTTTGTTATTCGTAACGAATACCTTAGAAGTTAGAAACAAAAATAGTCTGCTACACTGAACAAATTTATACTTGTTATACAAGAACAAGAAAAAGGATTTGGTTCAGGCGTGAAATCGTATTCGCATTGCCACAATTCATTTCTCAATTAAAATTTTGGAAGCGACGACCATCCTAAAACTCTTGAGCAAAGATGCGCTGGATGTGTAACGTCGAAAAATGCTGGAAAAATCAGACAGACGTGTAGGACCGTGGTCTGGCTCGCGGGGCAGATTTGAGTGAGGAACGGAAGAGGAGGTTCGGAACGATTATGCAGCACGACACGGTGCCCAACAAGGAGAGACAAGGAGATGGAGAGAAAAAGAGCAGGAGTGCACGATGCACACGCTGCGAGCAATGTGCGAGGCTTCGCGCGGCCGTCAATTACGATTAATTAGAGCGGAGACTGACAGCGGACGCAGCGACGGCTACTTAATACTTTAACTTGTCCCCAACCCTCCACCCGTTCACTTCCTCCGTCGTCGTCGACGGTGACGAATCGACCGAGAGCTCCGTTCGTTTCGTTCATCGTAAACTATCGTGTAGATATCCCTTTTTGCCTTTTTCTCCTCGATGTTCCCTCCATTCACGAAACGTGAGATCTCTGTTACGTCCTTGTTCGCGGCAGGGAAAAAGTCACCATCCAGGAAATTCAAGCTTCTGGCTTGGGGCCACGCGTGCTCTCGTAATAGGACAGTTTGTTCCTTGTAAAATCATTCCTTTCCTTTTCTTGAAATTCTATTTCTATTGCGTTCTTTCGATTGTAAGAAAAAGTCTAAGGGAATAAAATACGGGGCTCATTACATAAATAGATAGATAGATAGTTTTATTTCAGCCTGGCGGCCTTGAAACAAGGCTTGGATTACAATTCCTCAGTTTATTACAGTATTTAAAAGGCTAAAATACACGTAGAATTATCTTTGTTCGTTAACGGTCGCAGAAACATGCAATTGTAGCTTTTTAACATTAGAAAATGTCTCAGGCTTGAACAAGATATGAAAAATTTCTCACCGGAATGCAGGATCTTTTCAACGTGCTCTTGAAAGATTAGAAATCCCCTTTTTTCGCTGAAATTGTAAAGATAATATAGCAATATGAAAATTTCAGCACCGCAGCAGGGTTAAATTCGCTTCGATATTTGTATTGCATGAAATGAATTTGTAGAATGTTCTTGGTATTGTTTTTTGTACCAGGTATAAATAGTTGGAGGTTTGTGGTACTTGAAATTAAAATCAAATTTTGGAGATTGGTTTATTGGTGTCTTGATAGAAATACTTTTTGCTATAGGATTAACTTTTTAGAGAATGAGAGATACTTCATGCCAATGGATTAGTACTTTTTGGCTATAAAAGTACATGTTGATACAATGAAGATCACTCATCTGAATCTGATTGTTACGTTAGACATTGAACATAGGAGAATAATTTTATTATATTATATAAGAGTTCACGTTCACATAAGTAGATTCAATCAGCAGGTGTTTAGTTACTCGAGTATTAAATAAAATCTTGTTCTAGTAAAAGGAATTCTACTTTATACACGCAATCTAAATCTACTCTTATTAATTAATACTTATCCATTAAATGTAGAACTAATATTTACAATTACAGGATAACGTGTAAAAGTAATTATCGAAATGAAATATCAACACCATAAGATAAACTATCAAAGCAGCCCAATCTGTCGTTAGATTGACGAAGGAAGTGAGAATTAATGACAATTAGTTAGCAGAAACATCAGAGTCTCTCGACTTTGAGCGTTGTACAAGTCGAATCTAATAAGAAGTTGTCGGTATACACACTTCGTAACAACCGTAATTAATTATATAATATCGTGATCTACGTTAGAAAGAGAGAACTCGCTGCATTATTAAACAGCAACAATTAAAACGAAGAATTAATTCAGAATATTGCGGATGCGCCGTTTCACGGTTTCAGGCATACGTTCGTTACGCATCGCATCGACTTTATATTAATAAGTATGATGGTCTGCCCGTTTGTAAGACGTAAAATCATTAATCAAAGCTACAATTATATACACGTTGGCACCATTTTATAAGTTACCCACCGTAGCGCGAAAACTATTTATTTTTCCAATACCGTAGCAACAACACGGCTTCATATTGAGATTATATTTTATCAGGTGTTTCATTACGAAAAAGAAAACATTACAAACATATGAAAATTTATTTATAGCCATTCACGAAGGTCTTCGTACACCTTACTCCTTCATATATCTCCGTATACGAAGGCCATTTTCATTCACTGTATGGTATAGTGGTTATCTTATCACGTAACCGATATGTTCAGAGATTTATTTAAGTTTAGCAAGAAAAGATAACGAAAATTTTGTTTAAATAAAAATGACGCTTTTATAAGATTCGCGAAGGCGTTTACGATTGATCGTATACGGTAACCTTTCTTATTTTTTCATGCTAACAATAGGAAAAACAACTTTATCATTATTAGTATGTTGCTGTAATTGTGTCGGTGAAGTAGAAAATGGTCAATAACAATTCAATTGATTTAACAATCTAATTTTCACATTATCGGCATCGTCGTTATGTCAGTGAAGTAGCAACATCTGTCAAGTATGAATTGGTTATGTAGCCAATAGCAATGTAGTCAATTTAATAATTTAATATCGACAAACAATAGTCTTTTGAAGTAATCACAAGCGGAAGCTTTGATCGGAAGTTGTGGAAGTAGGGAAAGAAGGAGGGCGAAAACGTATTTGAATGATTGCGCTCGTTGTCGGTCTCCTTCGCTAATTGAGCCATTGTCTAGGTCCGGTTAGGCACGTCTAAAAGCCTAATGGCCGTTTCCTAGAGACGCGCCAGTCCGAATACAGAACGAATTAGAATAATTCGTTCCGTCTGGCTGCGTCACTAGATCGCGCAACGACGTTCGTTGCCGGTTAGACGAAACCTGTCTTCTCTTTTCCTCCATTCGCTAAGAATCAATGGTTCTACTTAAATTTTTACTAACCTAACCTATCGCTTTTTTATTTCCTTCTTCATCAAGTACACGGAGTTTTGAAAGGCTATTCTGAGTGGAATCTAGCTTAAACATAACCTAAACCTGTCTCCTTTTTCTTCCCGCGATTACAAAGAATCGGTGATTAATTTTGATTAAAGCAAATCTAACCTAAACTTAAAGCAATCATAATTCGAGCCTAAGCTCAAATCTGATGTAAACCTAATTCGAGTTTGTTTAAACTTAATCCAAACTTGTCCTCTTTTCCTCTCGAAATTGCACAGAATCGATGGTGAGTTTTGATTAAACCAAACCTAACCTAAACCTAAAGCAATTATAATCCAAACCTAAGCTCAAAGATGATGTAAACCTAATTGAAACTTGTTCTCTTGCTACTCTGGTTGCTAAGAATCAGTGCTTCCGCTTTAATTTCGACGCTTAACCTCCATTTCGCCGGCGTGCACCACGTGTATTACGTATTTTTTGTAAACATCACTTTTATCCGGCCACGCGGATGTTTTCCATTAAAACGAATCGCATAGCGAAAACTTTTTATTGTTCGCCGGTTCTTCCTGTTTCGACGTATTTTATACGACAAAAAACAGCATCCAGCAGGTAAATATCTTTCGAATCTCGCCATGGAAACGATCAATAGAAACGAGGTTTGTCGTAATAATTGATGCTTCGATAGATTGTGTGTTTCCAATACAAAGAAACATTACACATACATAGTGTCTTCTTTCGTATTATACATATATTTACCTTCATTACTCGTGTTGCGGTCCTAGATTCAATATCAATATAAAATTACATTTATTATTAATTTATATTAATATAAAACTGCTTTTAATGTATTTTAGGAAAATATTAATCTAACAATGAAAAGAGAAATCCTTCATATTTTCATAATATTAAGATATTTTTTAACAGTAAAAATACACGATTGGATCAGAAACGATGGAAACAATGTGTTTCTTTTGTTCATTATTCTTTGAAGTAATAGTAACCTTTTACATTTTATCTTATTTTCTAGACAACTTACTGCAACTGTCTACCACACTAATAACGCTAAAAGTAACTAAAAACTTGGTTCTCGTCCATTATAATACCAAACAAGCAAGAAAATGTTAATCGATAAAAGTTCTTGGAACCGTTCTTGGAAAAGTCCTCGGCGAGGAACGGGTCTCCCTTTTAATTTTTAATTTCATTACGGATTCTCGAGCAGCCCCATAATGGCCTCGATACGCCATAGGCCATCTGCCACGATCTCGAAGGATCTGTATCTACATACCGATCGAATATAATCGATCAGGATCGATCAGCGGAACATCATCTAGCTGACTGGTCGTCGAACGATCGGCCGGTTTCGCTCGTAAGCCGTGTAATCATGCTACGATCGAATTTACATGGCAAATTGCGCGAATCAGCGGATCGAACGTTTTCTTCCTGTTATCCAGCCGGAACAACGACGGATTCATTTGTGTAAACACTAACCTCCGCGTTTACGGAAACGTTCGATTGTTGCTAAAACGGAGAAACTGTTTCAATAAAACGAAAAATCAATGAAAATATCTTCACTCACACCTCTATCATCTTCAGTCTGACATTTGTGTTCTACGGCTTAATCCTGCTGCACTTTTCTAAATCATTTTTTAACCCAATTGTATTCTTCTAACATAAAAAATATCTCGAGTTTGAGCGAAATACCAACGAAATTCTTATTGCTAATATATACATGATTTCTTGTTTCGATTCTATGTTAAACACCTTTCTAAAACAGATCCTCTTTATCTCTTGAAATAATGCGGACAGAGTTAAAAAGGTTTGATCTTCCTAGGAAGACCAGATATAATTATGATGCAAAAGGGAGAACGGTTGGAGGAGGGGGGCAGTGTTGCGTTTCGTGATCGTGATTGCTGAATAAGATTTTTTCCAGGGAGAGCCGGAGGTGGGAATCTTACGGGCGTTGCGATAAGGCACACATTAATTGAAGAACAACATCCGGCATGGAGCCGGTGGCCGACGTCGTGACATCATTGTCTACGACAGAACGAAAATGGAATTAAACGAAGCACCATCGGCCTGAGCCGATTCAAAGCAAAGGGTAATTTTAGAGTGATAGCATTAACGAGAATTTCTCGCTGGTATCGACCATTTCAAAAGAAGTCGATCCAATGTGCAACCCATTTTTTCCTCGATTGTTTAGTAATCAAATGGACAACGTTCCCTATCGCATATTTTAGATTCTTAGTCTTTTACGAACGAAGAACAGTTTATAGGTGCTAATGCAAATATTAACTCAAAGAGTAGAGAGTTTCATTCGAAAGTAGGCTTATTCTAATATAGAATATTCTTTCTTCGTTCAGCGGCCAAATAAAAACTAATATGTAAGAAACGATCCCTGTTATATATCTTTAATTTTTAATAATGAAAAATCGATGCATTTTTGCTTTGAACGAACGAATATTCTTTTTTAAGTTTTATTTTATCGTTTAGTGATCAAATTGAAGTTAATGTCTATGTAATAAAGAATGTTCATTGGATATAATGGAAACATCAATTTTGAAGAGAGTATCGCTCAATTATAATTTGAAATAATTTAATAATTTCTATTCCACGTGAATAGAATTACGGCATATAGTACGGTGAATAATGAAAATTTGAAAGATCAAATTCATCGCTCAAATTGATCCTAGTTACTGTTATTTTGCCAACGATCGATTATAAGCCAATGGAGCTTGTCCACCTGTCGTGTTCGATGAGAACGCAATTCTGACCCGGCGGCGGAACTAATAGCTTCGACGAAGGACTACTCGTAACAGTCTGCGCGTTTAATTAGATAGAAGGAATATTATAACGAGGTGAACACGCGTTTGTATGTGTACATGAGTCACATACTATAAGTAGTAGACAGCATAGCACTAATAGATAGTATCACACTGCAGTAGTTAATATAGTAGATGGCATCATATTGCAAAATTCGACGATTTGTTAAGGAAATGAAAGATAGATTACAACTACCAGACATCGTAAATTTCCATCGATTATCAAAATTATCATCTGAACACAATTAATCTGAACTATTATAATAATCGAAGAAGTTCAGAATATACCAAAATGGACTTCCACGTTTTATCATAAAAAAGAAAAAAAAAATAAATATAACGTTACTTACAAGTACCAGGGTGCAAAGAATTTGTAATTTCGCTTGTTCCAATTTCCACTAATCGCCAAATCTTTCACCAATTTCCATCCAAATACGATAAACACAAACACCGAAGAAATTCAAAGCACACCAATGAAAATATCTATGAAACTAATGGAATCTGTCAGAAGTAAAAAATCTACTAATATACCAATCTCTTGCGTCCCACGAATAAATTTTGAAGCCAAAAACGAGTACGCAAAACGTATTTTTCTCCGGCGAATATTGCCGCTAAATGTTCCGTGCAAGAAACGTAATGGCCAAACGCGTGGCAAAAAGACGTAAACGTGCAAATGGCGAGAGAGAGACAAGAATAGAAGTATCTGGAGCGAGCACCAGGTCTGAGTGCTCCGTTTTACGATCTTCCTTCGGCCGACAGGAGCCACACGATCGGTAGTCGGAGGATCCGGGGTTAAAGAAGGGAAAAAATATGAGGGAAGTCGATGACGATAAAGAAGAGAAGAAGAGGTGGAGTAGAGGCTTGCTAGAACGAATGGCTGTGCCAAATTAACCATGATTTATGAACACGGCTGGCCAATATTCCATTCTATTAACATCGCATTATCCGTCCGTCAAATTACACGCCAACGACCCAGTTTTTCAGGAGCCGGTCCTGGCACAAAGTAATCTTTGCATTCATGGCTTCGTTATCTCGAGATCATTTGCTTTCTGTGAGTACGTTGTTATTTCATTGATTTTTTTATAGGTATATTATTTTATTATACACATTATTCTGTCATGTATTATTGATTATCGATTATTCATATTGATTATCCTTGTTGTAATTTCATTTATTTATTTTATCTTTGTTAGTTTGGAGAAGTTGTTAGGATTGTTTTAATGAAGCGATATCTGTCGTTAATTTTCTTTACGCGTATAACAAGTTCGAATGTTAAGTATTTTTGTATGATTTTTGTACTTCAGCTTCTCTTCACAAACGAATATTTAACTGGGTCAGTATTAATCAGATAATTAGATTTGTCACGCAGTTTAACAATTCTTTTCACTCTAGTCCATAATATTTCGGAAACTACTCGTTGCAGTGAAAGAAATACTAAATCTTTGCGTAGCCAAATAAACCAAAAATAATCCAGGGATTTAAAACGAAGCGAAAAAGAATGTTTTTTTTTTATTAGTACAACGTATTTTCCAAATAACTATCGCATAGCATTTGCCAACAAAAATAACATATTTCATGAACGTTTTGGTCGTATCAGTTCGCAAACGATAAACGACGCCTACGATCACGATAACAAAGGTTTACGATTTTATTTCAAAATGAATATTTTCGAGGAAAAATTTGTACGCGAAGGTAAAAATCAAATTTCATTGATTGTGATTGTATTTACGGAGTACTATTTCTATTACATATATTCAAACCTCGTTTGTTTCCTATTCCTCCATAACGTATTATAAATTGTTCATAAACAAAGTTTAACATTACATTAATTTCTTATAAATCGTTTCAATTTAACATTTGGCACGATCATCTACCAACGAATAATATTTGTAAATTGGCAAATTACAATTTTCAACTTTTGCAATTTATCAAATTTATCTGTAAAATCCCATTTATTTCGTTTCCAAACATCCATAGTGATTAGCAATATTAATAGCACAGACAAGGTCGTCTGTGTTAATACTTTGTAACTAGTATAGTCCTTCGTTAATAATATTAACATTAATTCTGCAACAGGATCCTGGTAAAATAAATTAAGTAGTTAAGGTGCTATGGAACCTCGGGGAGATGTCTAAAAAATAACATTTTCTTTCACCTACAAGTATTTGACAAAGAATCAAGATTTTTATAGGAATCTTTAAGCAACAGCTTAACTCTGTGTCCATATTTTTCTAATTATCTAAAATCACAAAATGGCAAAATGGCACAATATTATCTGACTCTGTATCCAGCAGAACCTTATTTGCTTGGACCAAACGGCAAATGTGATTGGATCGTAAAAGGTACAAAATTTTTGTGCGAACTTATACAGAAATATACTGTCTTCTACTGTAGCATATAATTTTTCCATAATTTTGAAAAATAAGAAAAATAAGAAAATGACGATTTTGTTAAGGCTAAAATTTTATTTTCCGCCGAAGGAAATCAACTTTAAACATTTATAAAAATTAAGGTATCAACAAAATTATACGGTATATTCTAGATAATGTTACGCAAAATATCGTGCAAAAATGTCAAATTAATCGGATGAAGAATTTCAGGGATCTACTGGGTGGAAAGTCGTAAAGCAAAATTTCGAGAACGCGTTTAAAGTTTGAAGTTAATCTTCGTATTCTCTCGTATTCATCGTTATAACTTTTTAAAATTTCAAAATACTCTTTTATCACAGTATTCTATGCGTATGAAGCTCAAAAAAAAAAAAGAAAATGCAAAAAGAAATATTTCGATACTTTGAGGCCAACATGGTTGCATACCGTCTTAAAATACGAAACAGAATATAGACTAAATTTATTTGACTCACGAACGGCATAATTATCGAGCGAAACCACACCGAAATTTTCCAGTTTTCCTTTCCGGTTACCGTTCCAAGGTGTACAGGTATCCGATGTAGCACGATCGATCACCGATCGACACTTTATAGCCTGGGATAGGCATGGTGTACAATGTTGCACTCTATTGGTTGGCTACATATCGCAACATTATACGTAGATGCGGCGAGCATCGAGTTGCAGGCTGCAATGCGTGCACACGTTTAATTAATTCGCTCGTACGCGCGCCGTGCGAG
The DNA here is from genome assembly GCA_905332935.1 of Bombus hortorum. Classification (NCBI taxonomy): domain Eukaryota; kingdom Metazoa; phylum Arthropoda; class Insecta; order Hymenoptera; family Apidae; genus Bombus; species Bombus hortorum. Next base: position 5,069,369 of record HG995197.1, on the reverse strand, counting down.
TCTCATTCCCTGGCATAGTTGGACGAAATTTTCCCAAACGAGCGAACAAGTACTTATTTCACGTTTCGAACCAGGAAAATTGTCGGTGTTAATTGCTGACATACTATACAGCGGATGATCGATCGTTCGGATTAAGATCAAGGATGATATAGATGATGTAATAACAACGAGTCAATTTCGACGACTAATTGGAATTTGGACGGTTTTAATATTTATGAAATGGCCACGATCGATTTCTCCGTCGCGTACTAACACCATGGGAGAATTATCGATGGTGCGTGAGGTAACACTGATGATATTCCTTCTCTGTAAGTTAAAAAGTTAAAAGATGGTAGCGTAAATAACGAGACTTAATATCAGGAAATACCTGTTCGCAAGATTGCTGATAACTATAATTATTCCGTATGAAACGTAGGAAAGTAACATATTACACTGCAAGACTAAGACGTAACCGAGAAAATGACTATGAAATAATTAATGATAAGTAGGAAATACCAAGAACTAAATACGAATCTTCTTGGAGTTATTCCTCTATCAAGTTGCAGAGAAAGTTAAATTTCTAATGAAACATCTGAGCTTCGTCTGTCAATAAAACCTTGTAAATTCTTCAATAACCGAAATCTAGATTATATTGTACTCTTGATAGGATATTAGGAGAATTATTTATTACGTAGCTTTACGATATGTATATGTCCTTCCGGTTAAACATCAAATATATCAATTAAACAGAAAGATCTATATCAGATTGATCAACAAATAAACAAGTAAGTAGAAAAGAGGGAAAAGTTATTAAAACGCTGTTATTATACGTATTCGATGATATAACGATTCTATAAAGACACGATTTCTCCAAATTTCTTCCTAGATACTGTGAGCTTCCTTTGACTCAACGCATCCCTAAAATTTACTCATCAGTTCACAAAACCCTTCCAAACACCCGGAGGTAACGTGGGTGGAGGACAATAGTATCCACGTGCACGAAGGCGAGCACACGAAGCAAGCAAGAAAATAAACAAATGAGTAAGAAAGAAAGAAAGAAAGAAGAGGCGGTTGGACAAGGCGCATCGCGTACGCACGCGTAGCTCGTGTCCGGTCAGCCGTTAAGAAGGAAGCTTCAGGCCGATGTCGAAGATAAGACCGGGGACGTGTCCCTCTGTGCGTGGCATTCTGCCGGAGAAATGGTACCGAAGTTCGGGGACCAACGAGTGTGCCGGGCCCTCACGTAATCCACGGATACGTCGCGACGAATTTGTACGTCTGCCCAATGAGCCAGAAGCCACCCTGCGTTAGCCTCGTTTCGCGTTCACCGTTCTTCTCCTCTTTTCGGACCGTTCCACCGTACGTACCTCGCCTACTGCTTATATACCTATATGTATACGAGTATATATATATATATTCTTTTACACATATCATGTATATATATCTTTTATATAGATTTATGCGTGTATGTATGTATGTATGTAGGAGGAGAAGCCACAAAACTGGGCCCATCTACCTTCAAAATGGCTACCGTCTCCACGTCGGTGGACAACCGATGTAAACTACAAGCGCTCCTCTCAAACACAAGCTGCTTCTTCGATCCCTCGTCGATCGCGTCGCCGGTTTTTTCGATTTCTTCAAAGTGGCAACGCTTGCTTTTCGGGAAGACGTCGATAGATCTTGAGCATAGGATGATAGAGAGAGAGAGAGAGAGAGAGAGAGATTTCTTTGATCGGTACGACGACGGCTCGTTCTGACAACACTAGGTTTGGGTTGGTTGAGTTGATTAGGTTTGTTGGCATTGATAGAGATTGGTGGTTTTAGAAGTCTTTCATTTAACGTTTTGCGTATGTACGTTTTTTATAACGTATATTGAGTGGAGTTTAGTAGGTTTTTTAATAGGAAATGTACTAATACTAGAGTTACTGACCTTTAATATCTCAGTATGTGACATACCCAGATCATTAAAATTCGACCAATGATATATGTACTTAATCATATTTCTGGCCTACAAGTGAATATTAATATTAGCAAAAACACTTGCATGTTTTTAGTAATTTAAAAAAAAACTCAATGTGCCGTCAAAAAACTCAGTCGTGTGGACAGTCATTGACTGACTTGGTAGTTTTAGTGTCACGGATAGCTTCTTATAGGAAGCGGCAAATCGTTTTATATTTCCTTCATTAAAAGAATCCCACTTTCTTTCTTCACTTCAATTATCAGTATTATCACCCTCCAATCTCCATTTCCCAATACAAAAGAACATATATCAATGTTACTAAAAGGTATCTCTGAAAGTAGTCGCCTTACCTCCACACTAGCCCAATTATATCAAACCATTAAAAGCTCAAATCAAATCATTCAATCTCCTTATCTAAACCTTCTAATACCATCCCTGAAAAATCAACCAACCCTCTCAAGCCACCAAACAACCTCACATCCCTCAATCCTCTACCAAAGTTAGTTTCGGATAAGCTTCCCATGTATAATACTCGCATGGAACAACATCAAAATTCCAGGTACCATTGGTAGCATTGTAACGTCCGCGAACGATCGGAAAATCTGTCTATCGTTAAGAGGGGGGTAGTACGGGGCGAGTAGAACGAAACGGTTCGAAAGGAGGAGTGACGAAGAGGAGTAGTGGACTGCTGAGAGAGGGAGAGAGAAAGGAGAGCACGGAGCTCGTGTTTCCGGCCGGGTGAACAACAATGCCCGCAGACAAATGAGCATCCCGCCTCCATTGTTCGCTTCATCGGCACGGCGCAGCCTCTCTCTCCCCTGTTACCCACCCTGGTTCCGCTTACGCCCCCCCCCAATGTCCCCCTCTCCTCGACCCCTCTTGCTGTCTCTCCCTTCACCCCGATGATCGAAGGTTCCACGTCCTCGTCCTCGTCATCGTCCTCGTCCTCGTCCTCGTTCTCCTCATCGTCGTCATCGTCCTCGCCATCCTCCTCATCGTCATCGAACAGCTATAGCTGGGGGGTCCTCGATCAACCTGATGCGGGCCAACACCGATTAAACATCTCTGCTTCGTCGAATCTCCGTTAACGGGTATCCCCTCTCTGTGTCCTCGTGAAGAGGTAGGGTTCCCCATGGTGCTACTCTCTTTTGTCCAGAGTTCTACCGTGGTTCTTCTCTATTTTTACCCTCATTGTCTCCTCCGTGTGCGCTCCATGAAAATAACGCACGCCGATGTCCGGATGGAGGCGACGCGGATCTTGTCGATAGCCTCCAACATTTTGCTCACTTTCTATATCTTCCTGGCTGTGTCTGTCTTGCCTTTTTTCGTTCTTTGTCAGGTTCAACGTTCAACCCTCTTGCGCTATTGAACTGTATAATATTACTAGTAGAATGCGGATGTCTAATTCATGTTCTTGTGGGTAGAATCGAAGAAACGCTATCCATTTTATTAGATTCTCTTGTAATAACGAATTTGATAATAGAAATGGATTTCGCAAGTTACAAGTTATTTAATTATTCTATTTGACAATCAAAACTGTAAAATTTTGAAAAAAAGAGTTCTATCGTCGAGAACTTATAACTTGCTATTATCATTGGCTATGCGTGAGGGATCTGTTAAATTTTTCAGTTTCATCTACTTTCTCTTCTTGTTTCCTATTTGTAGTTTCTATGGTTTTTCTCCTTTTTTCCGAATCGTTTGCTTGGTTATTTTGTATTGTTGTTGTGGATGTTTATTTAACTATCGAGCAACGTTACATGTTAAAAGCGGATACGGAAGCGGAGAATTTGAACAAGTATCGAAGAAATCTATTTTTCCGTCTGCTTCAGGTTTTCGTTGTTTTACTTTCATGTTCTAGTACGAAGGAGTGCGAGGCGCGAAGTCGAAGGCTATCCGTAAAATATGCTTCATTTGCGTTTAAAGGTTTGCTTTGAAGATTGAAAAAGTCATTTACTACTGTAATTGACTTTTTACTTACAATTTGCATTTCAAGTTGGTCAATCTTTTCGATCAAGATCAATCTATTCATTCCTCTGGCAATAAAACTATTTAAGTTGCTGCTACTTTCTGGAATTTTTCAATTCTTTCCACTTTGTTGCAAAATTGTTTTATTTTGTTTTTATGAACCGTATTAACCTCCATTTCCATTATTTTTAACTGACCTAGAAATTAAAAAAAGAATTGTTTAATTTTGCGGTAAATAGAATAAGAGATTAACAATATGTAGGAATAAATAGAGAAAGAAGATCGATAAAAGGTGAGAAATTGTACGAGGTTGAACGATCATTAATGTTAACCATTTATTGAAGAGGAACGAGGCATTTCATCGCGGAATTAATCGACTACAACGGCTAACTTTTATTATTAGTTAGATAAAATCAAGAGATCGTTGTTGTTCAATTAAATAAGCTGCGTGTTTATTAGACACGTGTCTATTAAAACACCTGAATAAATCGAATCGTATGGATGTAAATTAATTATGATTGTATTTCGATTAACATTACGATACAGTTTGAATAACAATGTGAGAATGAAAATGCCGCAACGAGATTCCCTTAATAAATTTGGTTATAATATCCGTTCATTTCCGGCTGTAACGGTATACACTGTGAAACCTTATTTAAACAATTAAAATAGGTCTGCTCATAAAAATGACATCGCTATTTGCAAAGAATCTCCATTATATCCAAAAACTGACGTTGTTTCCGCACTTTCTCAAGTGTTACAAGTGTCACGTAACACTTTATTATTTTTACTTCACACTTTTCCTTCCTAAGTACTTATCATGGTGCACATATTTTCATGGAATTAATATTCTTTATAACATTTGAAAACGAAGACTCACTATATTCACTATACTCTAAGCTTATCCATAAAAACTCATATTTTTGGGACCTGAAAATTACAGTCGTATAGTAAATGAAAAGAGTCGCAGCTATTAGCTAGTAGATGGTAATATACAAATTAGATACTTTTTTTGGTTATGTTTATCGGTGGAGCGGTGCGCGGTCATCCGGTATGGGTTTGTGGATGCACGATGAACTAACAATAAGAAGGTAACGCGGGAGACTCGGAGGGCCAGATGTTGTGCAAGGATTCAGCATCCTCGAGCCCATTCATGGCTCCCGTAGCAGAGCACCTTACTCGAACCGAACAACGTCGACCTCCTGCACCACAGAAATTCGATACTGCTCAGAACCTCGGCCAGTGTGTAATATCTTGCTCATATATATTCTATCTCGTTCCAATTTCCAAATCTATCGGACAGTCGGAAACGGACGAAGTTCCCCGCGTATGTGATGCATTATTGATATCTTTAATCAAGATTTCTCTGCGATTTGGTTATTCACATGTTACATATGGTGATCAATTCGAATTGTTAAGGTTAAAAACGAAAGCATGTATCGACAGTTTGATTTTCTTCTATCTGGAATATGAACGTTAAGGGTGATATTTATATATCTTGAAGGATTGTGGAAGATTTCTTCCCTGTTGATGCGGTGCTCGTTTTATTATCTGATCTTCTGTCAAAAGCTTCCATGTCATTTAACAGGTCGTCGTATGTCTCTTCCACTGCGTCACAAATTTCTGAACTCCTGTTTGGAACAGGTAAGATAACAATCTTTGATTTTAATCAGACTTTCGTCGTTTGTGCTTACGTGTAATTAGCATGGTGGTGACAAAGTTTACACTCTTCACTCGCTGCAAGTGCTACTTTGTCTAGTCCATGTTCTTTGAAGACTTTTAACTGATTGTGCCATTTTCTTTTACATTTGGAAGATTCTCGATCTTCTTTCTTCACCAACTTTTTATCTGCAAATTTGCATTATATTTGTATTTTAGAGATTACATTTCGACAATTATAGTTAAATATGTATGGAAAATTGAAATGGTTCAACAGCCATACTTAATCTTTCACATTTTTATCGTTCTTCGCTATTATTTGTATTTTACCAACTAATTCGCCAAAAGGATAAAACACAATTTGTACCTGACAATTTTTACAATTGTACCTGATATTATTCGGTAAGGTTCAAGCGGCCTCGTTTCTGTCATAAACTTCCAAAAATTCTTCACTTTGATTTGCTGACTATAACTTATCTTTTTATCAAATGTCAATTCTATACAAATCTTCGTGTTTTGTGCCATATTTAAATACTCCGCCGATTTATCTCACACGTAAATACGTCACTTCCTTTTAAGAAATATTACTAGCTTAATTGTAGACATGTGAATGGGATATCTAGTAACATGTAATGTTACCATTGCAGCTAAGTCGATAATATAAACTTGTAATCAAAAATACCAAATTTCCAAGCCCGTGTATTTTTTAAATCCACAGATACTATATTATATTAAACATTTTAGTAATAATTTATCAATAATAAAAAAATGAAAGATCGTACTGCCAATAACTAATATTACCATATTATGGTAAAACAGAACAAGAGCGGCAGCTTTTAAAAAAATGTAGTTTCGACATTTCGCAAGTAAAAGCGCGTCCTCAAAAAATATCATTCGTTAGAAGGTTCAATCGACGAAAAATTGATAATTAGATACTTGGATGAAATATGATCGAGCGTGTGGGTGCAGTTTCGCGTGGGTTGAAAATTAAGAGAAAAGGAAAAATAAATTAACCGTGCGAGCGCGATGATGTCATTGCCCCGACAGGTTATGAGCAGTGCGCGCCGAGGATGTCAAGATGGCTGCCACGTACATCTGATCGGAGGTGTGTGCGCTCGGGAAATTTGACGCCGAACTGTGATAAAAGGGGCTGTCTTTTTCGAGTTGCTGACATGGTGACAGTGCGAAGTTAGTCGGTCTGTATCCATGAGCACCACTTTGTACACCCTCGATGATAGTTTTTGTCGTCGCGGCCGCCGGCGGCTCGCATTGAACCATGTTCAGCAAAAAACTTCATGTAGACGTCAAAAAGTCAACACTGAAGATTCAGGATGTTAAAAAGGATAGCGCGACTCGGTTCAAGCATCTTAAAATTGTACTAGGTGAGCTTACGTTTCATTACCGTAACCGTTTTTTCTTATTGCTGTATGAATCAGCTAACGTTAATTCGTTGTGAAAATTAATCATGAACGAGGAGTTGCCAGTTAATGAATACGACGATAGTTAAAGGAGAGGGGCGGCAATTTTGTTAGTATTTGCCGCCTACACACCAGTACCGAGATGGTTTTAATGCTGTCGTAGAACTTCTGGAATTTTTCCTCCCGAAAATAATGTCAAATAATTTTTCGTTATTCTCCTTCTTATTTTGTACAGCTTTTGGTACCAACTGTTGTAACATCTTTACTCTTTTTTTAATGACGTGATTTGTTTTCTTTAATTTTGTATGCTATAAAAGTAAAAATTAAATGAATAATTTTGAATAAGTGTATTGATTATTGTATATTTTAAAATTATATCAGAGAAGGTTTATATAATTTCATGTTTTAAAATATATTAATAAATTGTTGAAGATTATTGAAACTTATTGTATAGTATTTTTTAAAAAGAGAATAATTTAGCTTATATGTAGTTATAATGTGGTGGTGTAGTGTTAAGCAGTAGTATCTAATCACCAAACCGCATGACCACAGTAACCAACCTATCGTGGCCTCCAATTTTAGCTAATGTTACATTATTATTATACATAGATAATATTATATGCTTAAATGTATAATCGTCAACCAATAAAAACTTCTGTAGGTTGTTTATGAGTTAGAATACATAAATGATTATTGGAAAAAGAATTATACAAGTTGACATCAAGAACAATGTTATTATTTTTTTATTTCTTATACACATAATTCCCTATTTTTTAAAATATAATTTTGCATTTATTCTGTGCTAGAAATAAATATTCACTTCAACTTGCAGAAAATATAAATGTTTTCTATCATACTTTATGTAATTTGTATAATTTAATTTTTTTTATTAAATAAAATAGAACTATATAACATTTTATAATTTTACAATTGTACTTATATCAAGAAGAATGATATTGACAGTAGTGATATGAGAACATGGAAGGAAAAATGTTCTACTATGTAAGTGTAAGTGTACAAGACCAGTGGTGATGTAATAGAGGTTCACAGCTCTCCCTATAAACTATAAACCAAACCTCTTGTGAAAGAAAAGTAGCTGTAATTTCTGATGTTCTACAATAATTATTTATTAAGGATAATTGTCTTCTAGCATTTCTAAATTTATTGTTGTTGTAAATTTTATAATTAATATCGTAAAAAAAAATTTTTAAGAAAACTTTTTGTTCACTTTTTAATAATACAAAATAATGATTTTTTTAGTAAACTAAAAAATTATGTAATAATAATTAATATATACTTTACTATATATTAATTATTACTATTATTATTTTATAGAAAATGTGGATACTGATGAAGCAAAGGGGTTTTTTGAAGGCAACTTCAGTCATGTCTATTTTATTCTATATGATTGTTTTGTATCAGCTGAAACAAATCTGCGACAACGAGGTAAAAATATTTCCTGTTCCATGTATACTATATTTCATATTTTAACAATATACATCATAACTGCCTTGCATTGTAACGTAGATGTGACTGCAATTTCTGTCGACCAAATCATATAGTTTTATTTATAGAACTACAACTGTATTAAAAATATTAACTTATAATTATGTGTAATATCTGCAAAATGCTAATATTATCATTATTTTACTATTTGCTTGTTTTTCTATTTTGCTGCCAGAACTTTCCTTCCACATTGGTGAGTAATAGACAGATGACAGAGTGTATATTCCTTGCATGTTGCAGTCTGCGTTCCATTAATCTGACCATTACATCTAATCTTAAACAAGTATAATATTATTGTAATTGGTATATACACAAGAGCTCTATAGAACTAATGCTTTTTTCTTTCTCTTTTTTTTTTTCATCCATGAAATATTAAGCAAATGTTAGTTGGCCGAATATTGTACATTTAATAAATATTTCGTTTATAGTGCATAAAGCACATAGGGAGGAATTGGAACAGGTGTTGCAACTCTTGGAAAAAGTCTTAACACTTCTCCCTGAGCTTCTTAATAGAAGATGGCAATGTCACAGTCTAGCAAGGATTTTACAAAAGCTTTTACATCCTGGTAATAGTTGGAAACTCAGAAGAGAAGCTATAAGGTAAACATATACTTAGTGATGTTGTTATGTAAGAAGTTATGTGCTTTTATATAATGTGTATTAAATTGTTTTTAGATACTTTATTTTGTGGTACCAAGCACTTGGTGAAAATGCTCCTGATCACATTCACCAAATGTTTGCAAGCTTGATACCAGGGTTTCCACCGCAACAACCATCTCCTTATAAGTCTGAACGTAAGATAGATGGAAAGAAAGATAAACTTGTCAAAGTTATTGGTTGTGATGATAAAGATAAGAAGGAATTTTATGATACACAATTGTCACAAAGTACTTTTCATGATAATGGTTCAAACCAGTGTCCTGTCACTCCAGTTGACAGTGGACCTATTTTACCCCCACAAAGTGGGGAAAAGCCTCTTGATAATGAGACTGTTCGATTTTTAGAAGCATTACTTGAATTTATGGTTACTCAGGTATATCTACATATTTTGAAACAATGCAACTTGATATTATTAAAAAATGTACTAAGAAAACTACTATTCATTTCGTTTACAGGTTGTAAAGATAGAATGGAGAGATAAATCTTCAAGACAGCACAAGACTTTTCAATTTTTATTAGAACGTTTTAAAACTACGTATCTTCGTCATATTTGTCCTGAGTTTGATGAAAATTTTTCGTTGTACAAACCGAATTTGGAGTTGCCTACGATGCGAAAACCAACGAATCAGAGTCAGGATAATTATGTATTGTGTAAAGTTGCTTTGATTAAGTGGATCGCTAGTTTTACCCATATCGCTAGAAAAGATGCTCGTGTCGCACATCTTTCGCATAGGTATTTTGTTACAAATAGTTTAGTATTTTTGATGAACATTATAATGATTTTACATAAATTATGGTTAAAAAATTTCTATTTTAGCACAACTCCAAATGAAGAAAATACGGAACCAGAGCTTCGTCGAGTTTCCGTTACACAAAATAGTGCTGACTCAACTTTATTATCTCCCGAATCAACTGTGTCTCAACAAGAGAATCAAAATCAGGAAGATAGTAGTGTTTCAGCAGTTACTCTTGTTAGGGATGTTCTGTATGGAAACAGGGATAACGTGAATTTCGTACACGAGCTATACAGACAAGCATTTTTGTTAGACTTTAATCATGCTGGTGCTATAAGAAAAGCTATAGCTGTTTATAAAGATTGGATCCAAATGAATGTAAAGTTTTAATTTATAATTCTTTGACACTATAATAATATGGCGAGTGATATTTACTTATTTTTACATTTTTAATTAGGAATTACCACCATTCATGTTAGAACCATTGGATAGTCATAAGGAAAGAGATTTCGAAGAAAATCCGAGAAAAGATGTAAATGATATCGATAGAAGTCCTTCGGAAAGTTATCGTCAAACAAGATTGAGAAATGATTCTTACCTCGGTGCTATACACAGAGAAAATTTGTTTATAAGAGCGGGACTACAAAATGTTTTGCAAGTGTTCATTACACAAGCTTCCAACGTCTTCTTCTTAGAGAATTCTGGACCGAATGCGTCTTTATCATTACTGGAAGAACAGACCGATAGTTGCAAAAGAGTTTTGAACGTATATCGATATGTTGTAATGAATTCTCGATTAGAACCGAGTACTTGGGAACAGTTGCTTAGGTAAATACCTTAAAAATCATACTTTTCTTTTTAAGTAACAATATTTTATTTCGCAAATTTGTAATATTAATTTTATTGTATACATATTTGCTAGAGTATTACTACAAATAACATCACTTGTTTTAAATGAAAAATCTTCTCGGCGCAAGATTCAAGAAAGCATCGGCGGTAAACTTGCCCCTGCCATATTTCAGACTTTAATCGTTACATGGATTAAAGCTAATTTAAATGTTGTTATTTCTACACAATTATGGGATCAGTTCCTGGAAGTGTTGACATCTTTAACACAGTGGGAAGAGCTAATTCGAGAATGGGCGGTAAGTTAAGTTAAAAGTCGTGTTCTGCATACATATTATGAGAAATTTAACATTTATATTATTTAATATTTTATTATTACTTTATAGAAAACATTGGATACTTTAACAAGGGTGCTTGCCAGGCATGTGTATAATTTGGATTTAAATGATTTACCATTAGATAGATTGAGTGAACAAAAAACTAAAAAGCGTCGTGGTGTTGGAAGCCGGGCTGCTTCAACCGGAAGTGTTCAACCACCACGCAAAGGAAGTGTCGATCAAGATAATAATACCGTATCTAAAGAAAACGTTTCAGGTAAGAAATTTTTATATGATTTCCTATATCTAACATTTAATTTATCATTTCGAAAGAAACTAGATATTTATTGTTAACAGACCACCCGATGCGAGACTTAAGGAAGGTACGACCACTTCCTCGTAGTGCAAGCGATAACACGATATACAATGGAAAAGCACGTACAAAGCTTCATAGAAATCGCACACATACTGTACACAGTGGTATTCCTGGTAAGTGTGGCCTGCCAAATATCGAGTCTCAAGGTTCTTCCTCTTAAATTTTAGTTGGATATTCTTTCTCATTTGGTAGTGCCATCTATGTTGCTGATAATACGTGCAATTTATTTATAACTTTGTCTCTTACTTTTTTGCTTTGTCGCTGACACTTAGTTAAAAATAACTACTCTGGCGTCGGCCAGACACTTGTCTCTCTTCATCTCTTCATCTCTTTTTATTTCTTTAATACGCCTCTCATTCGCAATATCCTTTTTATTCATGCTTTCTCCTAATTTTAGACGATAAAGCTCTATTTAAATTGATCCGGTATAAACAATTCTCTTAGTGGTTGTGGCTTATTTGTGTATTAAGTGTAAACAAATTTCCACACGCGCAGTACTCCCCCTATCGATAGAGCAAGATATGGCACGACTACTGTCAAACGGTACTACTTCGTCGTCGACAACTGGTCGGAAAATGTTACCGAACAGGCGTGCTAAATCTTTGGATAGCATTGTAATAGTCGATAGCGAACCACCATCACCACGTTGTCCTTCTCCAACACCGAGCAGCGGAGTCGACAGTAACAAAGACAGTCCGATACAGATAGAAAACATTGACGGCAGTAGTATCGGTAAGTATATCGTTTGCTGCTGTTTAACATTTGCATCAAGATATGAGAACATCATTTTTAATTGCATAACAACGTGTGATCATTCTTATGATTTAAAATTATTTCTTATGTTTGTTTTTCTTTATTTATCGCACAGAAAATCATAAATATAAAACTAACAATGGAATATTTTATTACTTTGATAATGATAATAATAATAATAATAATAATGCATTATTCCATCCAACATGCTTTGCTTACCTTTTTGTAAATTAACGAAACTATGTATACGAGAAATAGCTTCTTTTTATAAGACAGAATTTGATATACTTCTGAAATAAATCTAGCAGTATATTGCATATTTCCATACGTTCCTAATACGTTTCTATTTAGTTACTAATAAATTTTGAGTTTCGTTTCAATCGACGAGAAAACTTCTCAAAAGTATTTTAACTTTATTAAGAGTTTGTTTCATGTAATTCTGTGATCACGAATAATTTATAATAATTTTGTGATTGTATCATCAATTTGCAGATACGAATGATGCATCAGAAAGGAGATCTGTTATGGCAGGTGGTGGAGTTCGTGGATGGTTACCCGATGTTGCGGTCGTATTATGGCGTCGTATGCTATCAGCATTAGGGGATGTAAATAATATTCAAGACCCTACCCTTCATGGACAAGTTATGGATTACCTTGTTCAGCTTACACAAACACTTCTAAAAGTATGATGTTTCCTATTTGCATTATTACACGTTTTATATTGTTATTAACATTTCGTATATCGTTTAGATTCGCTTGAATCAAGGTGTGTCTGGTGACAACCAAGCGACTCCTCCAGCTCCAGAACTTATACCTCCACTTACAGTCATTGCTCCATGGTGTTTCAAGGTCAATATTAATTTGTTATTTTGATATTATTTTTACATTACTATTATTAATGTAATTATTTTCTAGGCAATACAACTTCCTAGTCAATATGAAGTTGGCAAATTGGCAGCATACCGTTTGATCTGTCTTCTAACAGTTCAACCACAAGATATTAATTTGCCAAAACAGCACTTAACTCTTTTTTATCGTGCGGTTCATAGCGGTATCGTTAGTAATGATAACAAAGTGTTACATGTATTGGTCAAGTATACTGGTCCTAGGTTGTTCAGTTTGAATCTTCCTGGATCTAGTCTTTTAATCTTGGATTATATTCATGCTGCTAATGTAATATTGAGCAATCAGGATATTCAGGTATTACAAAAATTTCACGGTAATTTATTAATACCATTATTAAATTGTACATTATAAACTAAATTGTAAATTATAGGCACCAAGAACTGAGGCTGTTTCTATTATCGGATCGTTACTATCTTTACCAGCTACTACAGTTAAATTACCTGTATTGCAACCTACTGCGAACGATATCGTAACCATGACATGTCCGGATGCAAAGGTATCAAAATGTAACAGTCATTTATTTGGCGTTAATTTATTGAAAATACCTTAATAAAAATTGTTTTATTCTAGGAACATATAATTATGATACTTTTGAGAAGTTGTAGACGCGAACCAACGGGCATTGCAAGATGCGTAGCTGTTTCCAGCATTGCTATGTTTGTATACAGAGAATTGTGCTACAAAAATCAACATCCACGAATCCCAGAAGCTGTTACAGTTCTTCTTTTAGCACTTAAAGTAAGTTTGTCGAGATCATTGTGGGTAAACGGTTTTAAATAAAAAATAATTCCTGTGTTAATTTTCTTTGACGTGTAAGATAGTCTGCATGCTATAAAATATATGTAACTATCTTATAGTTATTTAATATTTTTTATTTGGGTTATAGTTTTTAGTTAAGTAGTAAACACAGTGTATTGTTAAACGTAGTAGATATGTAATAATAGTAGTGAGAAATTCAGTGTCTCTTTCACTAAGTCTGATTGGCAGCGGATGCAGGGAGCAGAACGTCGCAGAGCTGGTATCTGTTATCCACTAATGGATCAGGTAGTTTTTCTTAGATCAACTAACTTTTTGGACTCCTCATTACGTGTTGTTACAGTATTTACCTGTTGACTGATGTCTTCGTGTCTGTTTAAGGGTGTCATCGCCATTGCATGGTGTATTGCACGGTTGTGTGTGTAAAACGTCCAGTGATATTTCGATGTTTTTAATCTTATTATATCTTACATATTACAGTGGTTCATAGATGTGGGTTAAATCTTTTGCTTTCTTCTTTCCCCGAAATTTGTCAACCTATGGAAAGATAATACTTAGAATCTTTAAGAAAAAAAAATCTCAGATTTTTATAATAAATTAAATCAACTTGGGGGAAGGGAATCCTAACATCAAAGAACGACAACTATCCTATTTTATATGTTACCGATTAACTGTTCTATGCTATCCCTATAAAACTAATTAGAATGAAATTATAGATAAAGATCAAAATATAATATAAATACGATATTTTAGTTAACAATTTTTCTTTCTTATCTTATAGGCCACTCATGCTACTGTTGCTCAAGTGGCATGCGATTCTCTTCTGCTGCTATGTGATAAAGCAGATATTCTGCTAGAGCTGTATCCAAATGTGCCATGTAAAATAATTCAAGTAAGTTTTGCCATCAAATCGAAATTTACTAAATTTCGAAGTTCAATTGGTATATATAATTATTTTACTCGTATACATTAGATTTTATCGGAAACACTTGGATATATGAGCACTCGAGAAAGACGCGGTCCTTTGACGATATCAATGTTATTCTGTTTGGGCGAATGGGCTATGCACCTTGGTCCTTCCGTTCTATTACGCGTTTTTCAAGGAAAACCTCTGTTAATGACTTTATTTACGGTTAGTAACATTATCAACAATTTTTTTTTAACATAAATTGAAATATTCATGATAACCATATAACATCAAAATTGCAGGTTTTGGATAACATAGTACAAGATACAATCGATAAAGATGTATCACAAACAAATAAAAGTCATGAGGATGAAGATGATGATTTTGATCCTGATATTACTTTAGATAACTTAGCTGACGATAATTGCGCAAAGTCACCCCGTCGAGGCAATACTCAATCCGTTCAGTTAGCAGCAAAGATGGTAGGATATCATTGAAATATTTGTTCTTACAGGCTTAAATTTAAATTTCAATATTTCTTCTTAGGTAATGATGCATTTAATAAATCATTTGGGACATTTTCCAATGGGTATTGGAGCTGCACGTTTATCTTCGTTAGTTGTCGAATTAGATGATGTACCAGGAATCGATGGGGATGAGCTATCTTCTGCAATTTTTCATGCGCCAAATATACAACTGTTGATGTTGTCAAATTCCGTAATAATGTCACTTGTTGAACTGGCAGCATTAGATGCACCCGGCGGAGGTGTTACAGCTGGATTAACAACAGCACCATCATTAGTCAGGGTATTATTGCGAGATTTAGCAGGGAAAGCATCCTGGGATAGCTCTATTTTATATAGTCAACCGTTTGTTGAAGACGATGTGCCGATTGCATTTACAAAACATGGTATTAAAATTATTCGTTAATATTTCAATTTTATTATATATTAAATATCTTCAGTTATAATATTCATTAACATTTTTAGTTGAATGGAAAGCAAAAATACATGGAGACGATTTGAGCAGTGTTATAACATCTCAAACATGTACACCTCGACATACGATAAGACATCGTGAGCCACATATATTGCCTACATTTGCAAATGCCGCGAGTGATATGGACAATTTAGATGATGTAATACTTTAGTACCTTAAAACATTAATCTATATCATTAATACTCATTTTATATTAACTTTATATTTTTATCTTTAGCTCTTACAATACATAGGACATACAAGTCCGGAAGTATTAACTAATCCAGAAATTGCACTTAATGCGCCTGCTAATCCACCACAAGGTCAATATCTTGAGAGTGAAACCATTGCCACAATTCTCAACCAGAGAAACGCTGAGCAAGAGCATATCAATAATTGGAGTCAGCACATTAGGTATGCTATATTGAAAGATATAATATTAAATTTATTCATATCATTGGAATATCTTTTCCAGCATGTGTGCGTCAGCAATAAGCCCACCATCGTGTCGTCCACCTCCAGCACCGTTTCATCACTGCCGTCTTTTGTTTTCGCACTTGGGTTTATCCGGCTGGGAACAACGTAGAAAATTGCATTTATTATCCAAAAACGAAAAACTTTTACGCGAATTACGAAATCTCGATAGTCAACGATCTAGAGAAACGCATAAAATAGCCGTAATTTATGTCAGCCAGGGACAAGAAGACAAAAACTCCATATTAAGTAATGTCACTGCTAGCAAAGAATATGAAAGCTTTATTGCTAGATTGGCTTGGGAGGTCGAACTTGAATCACATACAGGCTTTCTTGGAGGCCTTGTACCTGGGAAAGCATCTGGTGTCACAGCACCTTATTTTGCAACATCTTTCACTGAAATCCTTTTTCATGTAGCAACAAGAATGCCTTCTGATAGTCCCGAAAGTTTATTGCAAAAAGTAAGTGTTAGTTATTCACGAAGAAGGTATATTAAGATGAGAGACTTAAAGTAAAATTATTTCAGACACGACATCTCGGTAACGATGAGATTCACATAGTTTGGTCAGAACATTGGAGAGATTATCGTCGGGATATTATACCAACTGAATTTTGTGATGTTTTAATAGTAATTTATCCGTTACATAATAAATTATATAGAATCCAAATTTCTCGAAAACCAGAAATTCCGTTTTTTGGACCCCTGTTTGATGAGTGTATCGTTGAAGATAAAGTTTTACCTGGGTTAGTGAGGACAACAGCATTGGCGGCAAGTAGGGCAAAACGATCAACACTTACATTATATCAACATTAGTAAGTGTGCCATTTTGATTATTTCTGTTTAATAATTGTACTTCTTGATTAATACGAAATACTTTAGTTATGAAGAGAGAGCGAGGTCTATCGATACTGTTATGAGGAATCACAAGGAAGCTACTACATTTGAAGAATTTACAGCCAATGTATATTCACCCGTACAGCCGCCAAGTCCGTTTAGTGGGACTTCTTCAGTATCTGGTTAGTTTGTATATGTTAGTAAGAAAAGAACAAAATCTTTTTTAACTTTTTACCATCTTCTTCTTTGATTTCGAAATAGTTGCAATTAAATTCTGTACATAGTTCTTGTTTTATAGCGATTATGAAATGGATTATTTTTATTCGTTTCCCATAGAAGCTGTGAGCGACTCATAGAAATTAAACTATTTTTAATAGATTTTGCACGAGTTTAGATATCAGTTATTATTATTATTTTTATCGATATCACACTGTCAGGATCTACAACAAGCGTGCAATCCACAGCATCGTCAAACCTCGCAGCAGCGCTTATAGATTCACATCAGGGCCGATCGGGACTGCGAAGTTCTTCGGCAGCGAGCAGTGATAACCGCGCGAATAGAGGTGACTAATTCAGTCCACTAACCCCCACCCACCTTGTAACACCACCCAACAAGGTAGTATTATAATTTATTTATTTTTTTCTTTGCTGTTTTTCCAATGTTTTTTCGTCTCTATAAAGTGTATCCTGTTTATTTCTCTTTTTTGATAGATTACCTGGTAGTGAATTTATATGTTATAATATGTTGATAATTATGCAAACTTATACACCATTTTTAAGTTTTATCCAGTGAACTCCAATCTATCTTTACTTACATAAAAAAGCAATAGTAAATTTATATAGACACTTTTATGATTTATGATGACATTACACATTTTGTTAACATTTACAAAAATGTGTATATATATATATATATATATATATGCAAACATCTGTGTATTGATATCTATATATACACCTTTTTTCCTCTTAAAAAAAAAAAAAAAAAAAAAAAAAAGAACAAGGCTGAAGATAAATATATTTCAACTATTATTTATTTAATATTCACATGTCTCTTAACTATATTTTTGTTTAACAGTCTTACACAATCTATTCAGAGGTAAAATCTCCTTTTTACATGCATATTAGACATAGCTCAAGACATACTTTAAAACATTCATGTCATATTACATGTGTCATTTTATTAATGGTGCTTTATAGATTGAAAATACTGTACAATACTATGCATATACTTTTCTAAATAAATGATACATAGTAGACATTTTTCTTAAATTTTTTTGTACTATAGTTGTTAATATCAATGAATACAAATTTATAAAAGCATCTATAACTTGAAATAGTTTTAAGATAATATATGTATGTATAGTATTGCACATTGCAAGTAGTTGTTTGCAACTCATATAGTTGTAAATAAATGTGCCTATTTGTAAATGTAGGCAGTCATGTCTCTATCACAACCTAAAAATTAAGTGTAAAATATGTCACTTCATAAAAATGATGCAAACAATTCAACACTTAAATTTTCTAACTTCATTTTATAAAATTTTGTTTACATACAAATAAAAAATAAAAATAGAATTTTTTTACATAATTCTATATGCATAATTAGCATAGACTAATTTTTAATTATATATTACTTTTTTCTTTAGCAAATTGCACGTAAATTTTTGCCATTAATACATATGCATACATGACAAAGACTGTCATTGCAATTATTATAATACATGTATTTATTTCCTACATGATTTCTAATTGGAAGTGCACAACTCCAATCAAAACAACTTTTTAAATTTTATTTCCAGTTTCTGATGGAAGCAGGGTATGGTTTAGTAATGACACTCCAGAAAGCACAGCACTTCATGGAATATCTCCCAGACCCGTAAAAAAGATGTCGTTCAAAACTGGACCGAAACAGAGAGCAAACACTCAACCCACGCCTCCAGATAGTCCAAGATATAAATAAGAAGTTTTGTACTAATACCATAAAGAAAAAAACATTTTTTGCACAAATGGTTGTTTGGGCATATCCTAGATATTATTATCTAAAAGAATTCTTTAAGATGCTATATGTTACAATAACATAAAATAGCTAGCCCACAATTTCTGTGCATTGAAAGGTAGTAGATGCATAAGCGATATAATGGTAGATTTAATGATCCACCATCTTTAAAATGAAGAAAGAACAATTTTTAAACAGTGGGCGTCAAACATCCGATTAGTCTTAGCGTTTTCTGTTTTCCGTCCTTAGGTTTAATTTTTATATTAAATGTACAGATCGTTGTTTATTTGTTGCAACGTGAATATTAATTTATTGGAACGTAAATATATGAGAAGATTTAACGGATCATAGGTAATACAATAGTAACTAAATATTTGTTATATACACTAGAGTCACATGACAGCTATTTTCATTGTACAGTACTTTCTTAAGATCAGTTTATCCTTGTACTTGAATAGGTAAGCTTAAATAATTAATATCGATTAAAGCTTCTATCTTAATTTATTTCAAAGATAACGAGCTCCTCGATGTTATATATATATATACATGCCTTCATAAAAAGAATTATTTTATTTCTTGTAATGTAATGAGGTGATAAAAGGACGAACATGATTACCATAATCACAGGACGCGTCTATATGAGTGTTGAAATAAGAATCAAATGTTATTTTTTAACAACCAAGTTTTACTAATCAATGTCATGTCTCTTAAATACTGTAATAAGTTATAACTTCATTTGTTTGATGTTGGTCCGATCTCGGCTTGCATTGTCGAAGGACAATAATTTAATGGGTCTTTTAAAAAATCTATTCATACGTTACATTCCATACAAACAATCGTTTCTATATGCTATTCATTGTCCATAATTTGAGTGAAATTTTCAATATGTCTCCATGGATGGTTAAAGCATTCCACATACGTTTTTGTGTAATCAAATTTGACAACCAGAGCTCTTCTTGTAACACATCAAATACACAAGAGAATTGTTTAAGATGAATGAAACGTAGAATGAAAATTCACATGAAGAATAGTTTTTGTTGTCATACCATAGGTACACATACTTGGTGCTTTACAATACGTAAAATAGAAGTATTTTAAATACTGTGTCGAAACGTGTTATTTCTGAGTAACAATAATAAAACTGAAAGAATATTTGAAAAGATAAAACAGAAGAGAATTGAAGTGAAATGAAATTGAGAGAAGTATTGGAAGTATACAGAGCAAAAACAGAATGTGAATTTGTTTGCTTCAGAAAGAATTCATCTTGTACACAGTGATAATAATCAAAGTATTAATACCATTCGTCGCAATTGAATATATAAACGGAATTTTAGGAGAGAAATTATATTATATTGTGGTGAATATATTCAATATGGTATTCAGGTGTTGAGATTGTAATAAATATACATTTCGAGTTTTTTGACCATTTTGAGGATTATCAGAAGAATCG
Source organism: Bombus hortorum (assembly GCA_905332935.1). Taxonomy (NCBI): domain Eukaryota; kingdom Metazoa; phylum Arthropoda; class Insecta; order Hymenoptera; family Apidae; genus Bombus; species Bombus hortorum. The sequence goes on along the minus strand of HG995197.1, from coordinate 5,048,891 downwards.
CATTCGAATGTGTAGGTATTTAGCAACGAAGTTGTAGGTAAATAATAATTACCGATACGCAGACCATGGCCAAAGCAGCATTATTTTTTCACTAATTTATAACGAAGTAGATTGAGAGAAGAAAAGCAGTGTGTATATGTATTGTACATAAATTGTTAAGCACGTGAATGACGTTGGAGTCATTGAACGGGAAAATTATTCTCTGCGAAACATTGTATCGCTATATTATTGAACGAAAAAGAATGAAAAATATTGGTCCATATATATGTGCATATTATACATATATATATATATACATACAAAGAAGAGGGAAAAAATGAACTTATTACAGTCTTGCGTAAGAATGCTTTTGCAAATCGTATTTAAACATTGTACTTAATTAACTATCTTTATTAGTATCATTATAACAATCGCTCGCTATTATTTATGTTATAAATATACAAATTGCTGTTAACATTATTAGCACAGCACCAAACTATTTTTCTTATTGGATAATTACGCTTGTAACATCTTCAGAATTAAATTTAACAATGATAAGCTGTGAGAAACATTGAAAAGAGTCATTGAAACATTTCCATGAGAGATAACAATGCGAATGGTTGTTCTGTTAGTAACATTGAGAGCTTGAATTTATATTACTAAAAACAAGTTATTTTGATCTTTCCAATTTGTTTGTTACTTTTTCTTTTTACAAATTGACATGATCAAATCTAAGTCTATGTGTATAAAAAAAGAAAAAATACTAAAAAACATTTAAAGATATTTAATTGTTTACGCAAGATAATCTGCATTATACCAATTTTACCGCATCTCTTTACTTGTATGAGAGTGTCTTACACATTATTTTTCAACTATTTAAAAATGGAGGATATGTACAAAAGGTACGAGTTTACAATTCGTCACTTCTATATCGATGTAAAACAGAGTTAATATATATATCTATATATATATATATACATACAATTATTATTTTATACAACATTGAGAGGAATACTATATGTTACCCTCTAATTCAAACTTTTTGCCAAAAAATAGAATCGCGTAGATACTTTCTTGTTCATGTGAATTAAACAGCGAAGGAAAAAAAAAAGATTGCAATTGTTTCGAATCATTAGTCTAACGGGGACATCGTTGAGGTATTTATGGCAACTAGAATTTTGTAGCGCCATTTTGCGGCTCCTCGAGTAACGAATAGAATTTCTGAAATTTTTCATAAAATTACGATGCTGTACAATCCTGTATTATGAAATTGCAATTCTGTAAGAATGTTTATAGAATTTGTAGTAATATAGGACAGGTAGTAATTGAGTAGAGAAAAAATGAAATTATGTATTTGCATTCATATGAACACGTTAGGCAATCTTTTTTTTTCTCATAGAAACGTCATTCGGAATTGACTTAATGCGTTATTCCCCTGTAACTGAAATTCGTTATCCAAAGATTTCTCTGACATCGTACTGATTGTACACATTTCTGCGATGGAATGTACATTTTATTGCACAATAAAATTATAATGATTGATTTCAAGCAATTCCACATAATTTCGTGAAAAAAGTTTGATAATTATTTATAAAACAGATTATTTCAAGATTTCAATGATTCTGAGATATAGTGTCAATCAAGTCTAATTTGATCTCTTATGTAAACCAAACATAACTCTAATTTATCCCAAATCTTCGAAATACGAAATATAATATTACAAATATTTTATAGGTTCATATATAAAACAATACAATTTTTTAATATATGAAATGTATATATATTATTATATATATATATACACAAAATTACTGACGATTTTAATTTTTAAAATATATCTCAACATTTATTTAGATGAATGGTTTTGTAAATAATTATCAAAAATTGGACAATTTAATTTTTAGTGACATCAAATTTGAAATTAAGAAAAAATTTAAATTTTGTAACTGCGCTCTTTTTAGTTCCAAATGCTTGACAATAGAGGGCAATTAGTGAATCATTTCGTAAAATGGCTGCCATCAGGTGTAGGATTTATTTATAAAGTGAAAAATTATCGAAGTTGTTCATTTTTAAATAATCAAAAATTATCTTTATGCTTTCTGAAAGTCCCATGAATAATCCTCGAGACGCATAAATATTAGTTAAGTATTTTTATATCGGCGAAATTTTTCGAATGTAATCGTAATAGCTATTGTGTGACGAGACTTAAACTAAGTGCAGAAGTATAAAAAAGAACGTATGTGAAGCTGTCAAAGATACTTATGTCAATTTGCCCATAACTATAAGCGTTGATGAATGTCTGAGAGTGATATTTACGACTCGGCGGACGAATATACAAGCCTAATGGACGGTCACGTCGCGGAATCTCGCACGGACGATTTGGGCTTGGTCACTGGTCGAAAAAGGCGTTCTCGCATTAGTAACGAAGAGGTATTTTATTTTATTGTGTGGTACTTATACAGGTTGAGTTATCTACATAGATAACTTAAAAGAACTCAAAAAATATATATTGTATAATATGTACGAATTATAGGTTGAAAATGGTGTTCCTGAAGTCCATGTTCAGACACCAGGTATATCGAATAATGCAAGTTCAGGTAGGAGAGGTATATCAGGCGATAGTGGCCAGGGCAGATCTAGAAATTATAGAGATGAAGAGGAAGAGGAATTAAAGTATGGAGCAGCACATGTCATTAAATTATTTGTGCCTGTATCCCTTTGTATGTTAGTTGTAGTTGCCACGATTAGTTCTATAAACTTCTATACAACCAAAGGAATGTATTTGTAAGTATACTTTGAAATCTTTTGTATATTGTTTGTATAAGATAATAGTTGTGCTTTATGATTGTATTATTGCTTTTAGAGTATACACTCCGTTTCATGAAGACAGTGCTGACACAAGTACCAAGGCTTGGCAAGCAGTTGCTAACTCTTTGATACTCATGAGTGTCATTGTATTTATGACTGTGATACTTATTGTCCTATACAAATACAAATTTTACAAAGTAATCCACGGATGGTTGATAATAAGTTCCTTATTGTTGTTATCTATGTTTTCCATGTTATATTGCGAGTGAGTATTGTCATTTTACTAACTACTTTTTGTGGTCTTAACATTTTAGAAAAATGTATTTTGCAGGCAAGTATTAAAAGCATACAACATTCCAATGGATTTGTTTACATTAGGCATAGTTCTATGGAATTTTGGAGTAGTTGGAATGATATGTATACATTGGCAAGGTCCCTTGCAATTACAACAAGCATATCTTATTTTTATCTCTGCTCTAATGGCGCTTGTTTTTATCAAATATTTGCCAGAATGGACAGCATGGGTTGTACTAGGTGTTATCAGCATTTGGGGTAAAATAGATTTGTTATTAAAAAGTACAAACGCATTGCAGATGAAATACATGTAAGTTTTTATAATTTTCCATCCAGATTTAATCGCTGTGTTAACACCAAAAGGACCTCTAAGAATACTTGTTGAGACCGCACAAGAGCGAAATGAGTCTATTTTTCCTGCATTGATTTATTCTTCTACAATTATGTACACAGCCACGATGACTTACGCTGGTTATGTACAAACCGCAACGATGACTACCAGCGACAATGCTACTGGTGACAGCACGACATATACAATGCGTGATCAAGCAGATAATCAAAACAATCCTGCATCGGGAGATGCAGAAGAGAGTGGGTTTACTCCTGAATGGATAGATACACATGGTAGCAAATAAACTACTAGCGTACTACCTATTCAGTTATTGTAACTTGATGTAATATTTTATTATCAGGCGATCGAGGAGCGAGGCGAGCGCAAGAAGTACGTGAAAACACTTTATCCCTTACAGAAAGATCAAGGCAGCAAGATAATCGCGTTGCGCGTGAATCACAAGGGCAGCAAATTGCAATTACCGAAGAAGAACGAGGTGTGAAATTAGGTCTTGGTGATTTTATATTCTACAGTGTTTTAGTTGGGAAAGCTTCCAGTTATGGAGATTGGAACACCACGTTGGCTTGTTTCGTTGCCATTCTTATTGTACGTGTTTTGTAATTTATATCTTATATTAAAATAGTAAAAGTTTTATTGCGAACATTTTTATTTCCAGGGGCTTTGCTTGACGCTATTGTTACTGGCTATATTCAAGAAGGCATTGCCCGCATTACCAATCTCTGTTACGTTTGGTTTAACATTTTATTTCGCCACAAGGGTAATTGTTGCGCCGTTTGCGGATAATTTAGCGAGCGAGCAAGTGTTCATTTAACTGTAGGTATGATAAGCATAATATTCATAACTTATTACAAAAGGATAGTGCCTATTCATATATTGATTGTTTAGCTTTTGTATTTCGTTTAAATTCGTCGTTCGTAATTTGTTATTTACAAACTTATACTACGGATATATTAATCATCTCATGACATGGTACAAATCAAGATGGAAATGTACATTATAAGAAACTGGATGAACCAGTATTTTTTAATAATAAGTATTCGTTGAACAATCACATCGGATAGAAATCTAGTGTCTCAAAAAAATGCTCAAGATATAAATTTACATTTGTAAAACGAGTAACAAAAATAATAAATAATGATTGTATTTATCTGACATCCATTGCACGTTAATTGTAAAACGCATTTAAAGCCCTTAACGGTTTTTATGTTTTTTATTACAATTTGTAGATTATTTTTCTATTTTATAGGTTATAGGATTATTAATTAGAAATAATCGAGCTATGACAAATTTATTGTGTGTCTTTACATTTAAAGAACATAGATCGCATAGATCGAGTATAAAAAAGCGGTTGACGATGGTTTCTTTTCTCCATTCTTTTTCTCGGAAACTGTATGAAACATGAGGTATAATGTTTGTCTAAATAATTTGCTAAATGTACAGACCTCGCGGCTACAAATTACTAGTACCACTAGCCGTCCAGGACAATTCCTCGGGGTTTGAAGTCCGTTTATACACAGCCATGGAATACGTATCGCTCATCAGTCACGAACTTTATTATCCACTTCAATGACAATACGTATTGCTATAAGTTTCATTCGATACTAAACAACAAGGGTTTAAGTGTAAGCTTCATTAACACGTTGACTGCCACGATACCCGTATTCGGGTTTCAGCAAAGTTTCTGGTCAGGCCAACCTAACCCATATTCGGGTGTCGCTTATTTGACTACTTGCGAAGGATCGTCGTAGGTATTCGAAAAGATATTGCATAATAATAAAACGGTTGAATTGTTATAAAAGTAATACGAAAATGATTTATTTAAAAAATAATTTAGAATGTAAAACTTTAAAGCATTCTATACATAGCTGAGGATGGTCAGGACAATTTGGACAATAAGTTGTTGTTTTCTTTAAATTTTTTGTGTCTTTGTTCGGTCCATTCGACGTCTTTTATTTGCATTTATTTGTATGCGCGTCTAATGCTTCTTCCGGAATCATTTTTCCGAACGGTGATATTATGTTGACTCCATCGAAGACGAGGATTTTTTGCATTCTCAGACAACCCTGATAATTTTGCAGCTAATAACTCTCTAAATATTCTAATATTTATATACTTCCTTGTTACAATTTCGTAAACCGTCAAAGCGTTTTGAACAGAAATTCCCGGAAAGAGTTGGACGCCAAGTTTTCTGTACCATTTGATTCCTTTTCTAATTTTGGTGGCATAAGAAACCATTTGGTCGAAATAATCTGTACCATACTTTCCTTCATTATATTCAACAACAGCTAGCGGTTTGAATATTGCGAACAAACGAAACAAGATATCATTCTTGAGACCACCGCTTGAGCGACTCGCATTACTAAAATATCGATGGGAGTATCTAGCAGGGAACGCTTGGTACTGCGGCACGCGTGGCCTGACGGAGATTTCCTTGAAAACACGCGTGGCAGTCAACGTGTTAATAACATTCTTTTTACTTATTAGAGAATTCAAGGCAAAATGATCTGGTCATGTAATGGAGAGATGCGATTTTTTTTTTATTATTATTATTATAATAGAGAATTCTTGGGCTTGAAAAGCGTATATATTTTCTTTCTTTTCTTTTATCGAGAAGCAGTTTTATAAATATAGCGGATAAACATTTTGCCGAGAATAATCGATAATATCGAAGTTAGCACTTACTAACAATTCTCTCATTGCCATAAGCATTGCATAACGATTTCAAGTCAACTTTAACATCGCTGTTCCTTTATCTTTTTTCTTTACAAACTTTGCCGCAAAACGCAGTGTATACATATACAATATATATTATATATAAATTCCCGAAACCGGAAGAACTTCAACAGCGATATGATATCATTTGCACTTCGTAAAATTATAATTCAATAAGTTTATAACTACGTATTAAGAGGAAGTTCGATATTTTTTTCTTTTTTTTTTTTCTTTTTCTTTTTTTTTTGCTACTTTTAAGATCCAGTCAATTTTCAGTCCCAACGATGTGTAAAAGACGCTGTTCGACGAAAAAATAAACGCGATCATTTATGAAATCTAATTATTATCACGAGTATAAACGCCCGATTATGGTCACCGTGGTTGTGCGCACAACAAATTATTCTTTATATCGTGCATATCTTGTAACAATACTGGTACTAGCTACACATTTTACTAATGATAGACGCGATTTTAGATTCAATTAAATCAACAATTTCGTTTGAGAAACAAGAAAGGTACACTTGGAAAATTGCAAGAATTTTAGCAGGAGAAAAACATTAGGAAAATATTCGTAACCCGTAACAAGTAATCAAATCGTGTAATTTCATCGACGTTAACTTTAATGTATGATTTTCGTGTCGAGAATAGCTTCGCGACACGTCAGATCTTCGTTTCCCGTTAAATAGAAATTTCATAATATCTTTTTTCTTTTACTAATGCTAAGAACAAAAGAAATATTAAATATGCGATATATATATATCAGTCTTATAAACAATAAACTTTTGCAAACGTATTTTGACAAATACATAATAATCATCGCAAAATGTGGTAACTATACTTTGCTAATATTTTTCCCACTTTAGCTTTTCTCCATTTCATCGATATAAAAAATACATAACGAATTATAAATATCTATTATGCGTCCACTCGAATTTGTTCATTCTTCTATATTCGGAGAATCGTGTGTGGTCTTTTTTTTTTTTTTTTTTTTTTAATTGTTTAACTTGTTCCGTATTTGCTGCTTTCGAACGTTCCACGTCTGAAGAACGAACTAAATTCCAGCAACGATTGCTTATCTATGTTACTTAAGTTGCCGTTGTACTTGTAGAGAGGTTCACAGTGCGGCAATTCTGAGCAGACCTGAATCAACCGTCGTAAATATTCTTCTAGTCGTTTTCTACGTTGTCGTGCCACAACTTCATACCTCGGAAAAACTTGTCGAGGTGGAAAGCGTATTGCTGCTACCTGTATATAATTGAAGTATATAAAACTATCAACAAATTTATAAAAGTTCCTTCTTTCCATATTTCTAATATTTTTAATCTTTTGCAAACGGCTATGATACATATTATAATAATGTGAAAGGACTATAATTAAATTCGTAAGGAATAGGATTTTTGGATATTGAAATTAATTGTGTAGCAGCACTCGACAGCAAACTATCACTGGACGACGATAGAGCAGTGGTTAGCGCCGTTGGTTACGAATGCTCAGGACCTCGGTTCAAATCCCGGCACCCCCGTAGTCTTTTTCTTTCACAATTCTTAACTGAGAAGAGTCAACTCGGACGAAGACAAAATTCTCTATACACCAACAAGCAACAACCACCTCTCAACGAGAATCCCTACCCATCTCGACCTATACAGCAGCAGCACACCTGTCGCGACAACTACTTATATCGCACCTCAATTGTAATAGTTCTGATGACCATATAACTATATTCGTAGCAGCACTCATCAAAAGCAACTATCGTCGAACGACGACAACGCGCAGTGGTTAGCGCCTTTGGTTACGAACGTGTTCAGGACCCGGATTTTCACATTCCGACGCCCGTAGTGCAATTTTTCTTTCTACGATACTTAAATGAGAAGGAAAAGTAGCAGTACCTACCAGCAGTAGCACTATCTCCCACAACTATTACACCTCAAATTGGTGGTGACCCCGACGTGATCGACAGCGAAAAGAGGTGTGACCGTGATATAATGCTACTAAGACTTCATCACTGCAATGAGCACGAAACGGCCCGGCCCCTTCTGTCTTCAGCGTACCTCAACGCCTCACCTCCGATCGACGCAAGCAGGTAACAGGATACGAGACGATGACCGAGCCAAAAGGTGATACAGCCAACGCAAAGTCCATGGGCATATATCACCTTTGCACGTCATACTAAAGAAGAACGGAGGCCTATAACTGTACGCTAAAATGCCTGCACCATATCGACAGATCCACCGCCACATCGCGAAGACTTCGCGTAATATGTGCACGGGGTTGACAACAAGCGGCCGACGCCCTTTACACCCCCGCATCGAAAATACAAATTCGCAGATGTCGAACTCTCGCAACCGCACACGGAAACAATGACCGAAGTCATACGACCATATGCACAACACAAAGAAGAAACGTTATCACTGGTAAGGGGTACTGTGGCGGCACTTGACAACAACAATCGTCGAACGACGACAGCGTGCAGTAGTTAGCGCCTTTGGTTACGAACGTTCGAGACTCGGGTTTTCAAATCCCGGCGCCCCCGTAGTACGATTTTTCTTTCTACGACGATTCTTAAATGAGAAGAAAAAGCAGCAGTACCTCCCAGCGCAATCTACACTAGCAGTAGCAGCACTATCACCCACAACTATACCACTTCATATTTGTTATTTGAGAAAAAAATTGAGAAAAAAATTTTTGGGAAATCAATTATAATTGTTTAATGTTAAAAAATTTCATGTATACAGAAAATAAATAAGAAGAATACAAAAATCCTCCTACTTACCTTGCTACCATACTTTTGTCTCATAGAAATATACAATTCTCGAAATCTTCTGTATCTACGTAAAAGCGTCCAGGTATCGTCCTGCGCTACGACGCGTACCTCGTATTCGTAGTGACTGGACGTACCAGCTCCGCGTATCACGTAGGAAGGTATACTAACGATTGAGTTAATCACATTGCCGTAGTCGGCGTCGTTTGCTATCAAAGATGGCAAAGACCTCGTGATTGTCAGGGAATATGGACTACTCAAACGATCACCTCGATTTTGACTCTAAAACAAAGGTCAGATATAACAAATGATCTTCATTTTCATTATTGGAAGATAATTTTTAGTTGTCTTTCAATTTATATTACATCATGCATATTATAAATTACCGTTAAATATACTGTTGAATATCCTCTTCCCGCTGATATTCGAGGCGCTACCAATTCTGACAAGTTCTCCTCGCCATTGATATTAGGCCTGTAGTTCCTCAGAATTGGAGATCGCGTTGTGGCCACGGCCAGCAACGTGGTTGAGCTAGTCGTGCATTCTACATCACGGCACGAGATTGTTTCTACTGTTTGTGCAGGATCATTCGCATCACAAATTGCCAATCTATCTTCACACTGTGATTGTTGTTTAAAATTCTTTCGTTCATCTTCTAACAGTGATACTTCTAATTCAATTTGTTGCTTTTGAAGATCTTGTAAGATCGCAATTTGTCTATTCAGATCTTCTTTCGTGGGTGTGCTGGCCTCTAGGCACCTCATCACCATCATTCGTTGACGAGCGATTCTTTGGTTCAATCGTTTCATCGCTGGATTCTGTTGCACAGGTGACTCCAGCGAATCTTCAGGAATATCCTCCTCCGCAATAGAATTCGTTGGAGACTTTGAGTCTGTTTTCTCACTGTTAACGCTGCCATTGCAATTTTCTGACTTGATGATCGTATCTATTGAAGACTTTAAGTTCAACAAACTTTTGCTTTCTACTTCACACAATTTAGCTTTATCATTCTCTAAATGGACTTCTTCTGGGGAAGATTCCTGCTGCTTGTTAGGTTCTCTTTGTTTATCACTTGGTGATGACTGAGATTCTTTTGTTTCCGAATTTTCAAACAGAATTCTAGGTTCAGGCGAGTCAGCTGCAGCTGTATGAAAAGTATCTGCTGTGTCTATAGAACTTGGAATATTTTGTGGCAGTAGACTCAAGGCAGAAGCTATTTGAAGTTTTCTGTTGCATTCCTGCAATGATTCAATATCTCCATTGTGAAGAACTTCGTCGCCGCTCAAGGAACAATCACCTGGTGAAGCAGGCAATGCACACTTCAAGTTTAATGAAAGACTTTGCTTTCTTCTCAGGATCTCCTGTAATTGCTCCTGGCTCCGCTTTGCCAGCAACAACTTCTTCTCTGTGTTTCCTTCTTCTTCAAACTAGAAACATAAATATTTAATATTTAATGAGAATAAGAAAAGTAAGTTAACTTCTAGTTGTAAACAGTATCCTAACCTCGAGATTAAACATTTGCTTTTGCTTTTTAGCTATCTCCATCAACTCCTCTTCCATCTTGTCTACCTTGCTCTGGTGCTCATTGAGGGATTTCACCTTGTTCTGTAGCTCAGTCTCCAATACAGCCAATTCTTTCTTCTGGAAGGTAAATTTTTAGAGTTGGATTTTGATTCTTTTATAATGATCAAATATAATTCTCTTGATTATAGGAACTAGCCAATTCTTGTTTTTGATTTCTCTATGAACCATATTTTTCTTATTAAATTCATATATACAAAATTTAATGATATAAAGATACATAGAATGTATATTTAGTAGATGAAACTTGTTTCCATATATGTTTAATTTTTTTAGCTATGTTCATAAAGATACGAATTTGCATAAATATGGAGAGTCTAGTGGTTAAGTAAATAAAAGACTAAATCATAATTAAAGAGATGTAGTTCACAAAAACATGACGTCCTTGCTTAAAAAAAGAGCTATGACTTGACCTAGTTCCTAGAATTAATCCAGACATTAAGATTATAGTTAAACTTGAGAAAGGATGGTTTTAGAATCACTTACATGATGATTAACAAGCTCTCTCACCGCGTCAACGCTTTTATCATCGTTCAAGCTCGACCAGGATTCTGGCAAGCTGCCATCGCTACCAGCACCGTCGTCCGTCTGAAATGGTACATTTTTTTCTGAACTGAAAAACTGCGAACCTTCGTTCCTATGTTAATACTTAATTAGAGTATTATTCATATAGTTAAAACGGGAGATCAAAAGAGCGGAATAAAGAGATAATTAACAAAGCAATAATAAAAAAAAAAAAGAAAAATAAATAAAGACAAGATGCAGGGTCAAATATGTTACATACGATTACTTTTTTTTTAAATTTGTTTTTTCTCCCGTTTATTTCAATAGTTCGTGCCATCAAAATACAGACTATATGTGCCGCATGTTATAGCGATTTTTTCTTTTCTGTCTAGACTCTTACCTTCTCCCACCATTGATGAAATATTTGAGCGCTTTCGTGATTGCTCATGAACTCTTGAAACTGACGATGCTTGGACTGCAATGTCGTGCGTAGAGAGGCAACTTCCCTACATAAATTTTCTACCTAGTACCACACACACATCGATGCATTAACAAAAAAGATAACTGAAAAAATATAGTTTAGATGCGAGTTCCATTCTTTTTCTTCCTTTCCTTTTATTTAATTCCCATTAATTTCATTTTTTATTATATATATATATATTTATTTATATTTATATATATATATATAAATATTCTTCTAATTGTACGTTTAAACGAAAAATAAACTTTTAAACTTACATTTGAAGCGATAATAACGAAAAATGATAGTTTTACAAGTCACCATGTACAAAGATACTCTGTTATCGGTTAGGAGAGAAGAATGATGTAGAATGGATAAAAATAAAAACAAAAGCATGCCATCTGTTTATGCATCAATGATAATACGGGGCTACGTGACGTTACTGCAGAGGTCAGTTCATACGAGATTTACTGAAAGATCCAATTAAATGTAGAATGAAGAAAAAAAACAAAATTAATGGTAAAATAAGAAGAAAACAGAAACGATGAGATAATCGCGATAAATACATTACCTTATAAAATTCGGTTAGTTAGGACTTTAAATCCCACATCAGCACTGGACAAAGTGTACGTGCGGACGTACCCCAACAAAATTGTTAACAAGATAAACTGGGTTTGTTAATCGGAAGCGTTAATTCTCTCGACTTTGTATACATATAATGCTTAATAGACTATATATGAAAGATAAAATACAGATAGTAGAAGTGTGCATGCAAAATATCATATCGTGGAAGATCGAAGGCCAATTTTTATAAGAAAAATTTATTAATAAACAGTATTCGTATATATATATATATGTTATATATATGTATGTATACAATAAACAGTTTCTTTTTCTCGCATAACAAACCCATATATATATAGACATTTCTACAAAGGGGGCAAGCTGGATATGTACATAACAGCTCTTTTCTTTTCTTTTACTCTGTTCATTGTAACAGTCGTCTACAAGGTATTTAACGTATAACGTTCCACGGAATGCCATATTTGTCCGGCAAAATCTTGTCAACACTGGCACTTTTATCGTATTCAGGCAGCTTATCGTTATTTAAGCTTCTCTATCTAATTTTCGCCATTAAAAGAATAAGCGTTAAAATTATAATCTACGTGATATTAGGCGCGATTCGTATTAAAAACCCGTAATAGAACCTACGTAAAGGCGGACAAGTATTATACAAAGAGAATACGAAACATTTCTTTTATATATTAAAAATACGATTCAATTATAACAATATCGGACAAATATTGTCCCGTTAACAATATAATTGTACATTAGTTACATTATAATTCAAGAGAAATATATATATATATTTATCCTATAAATATATATATATATATTTATAAATATATATATTTATAAATTATAAATATATATATATTTATTTATTTAATATATATATATATCCTGATATAGGTGTTGATTGTTGAGTTGAAGCACCTTAAGCTTTTTTTTTTTTTAAATAAATTTCTATATCTACAGTTAAACTAAAGTGAAAAAATGTGACCATCGTCAATGTTGATGATATAGCTCATTCTTTCTACACCTGAACACCATTTTATATTCAAGTACACTTGCGAACATTTGATAAGAAACATAAACGTGATTTGACGAGAACATGTTCCCTAATACTGTTACACACGTTCTCTGGGGTCACATGTCTAACGGGCAAATGTGCGAGTAGATGATGATGTTGCCAGACAAGCAAATAAGAACACCGAGAGCAATAAGGACGAGGTAGAATTGATACGTGATCGAGATTACGTTCAAATCTGGAGACGGCGAATCCGAGTCACTTACTTGCGTCATTTCGTCCCGTCGCTCTTGCTCCAGGATTTGACGTCTCGTGCGTAATTCGCGTTGCCGAGATTCCAGAGCCGCTATGGCGTCAGCCCATTCTTTCCATTGGGCACCCCATTCGCGTTCCAATTCGCGCTGCGCTCCTTCTAGAGCCTCTCTTCTCGCGGCCCATCTTTCTTCTCGTTCTTCTTGCTCCCTCTATGCAAATTGAAATGAAAAATGTTTATTATTTACTTTAGCTCAAAGCTTTCCTTTAACATTGCATTTGCACTAATTTAAATATCTTTATTTGTAGGATATTAATAATAATATAACTAGAGTACTAGAAATAATATTCTATGATTATTAAATTATTAATTATAGTAATAAACTATAATGGATTTAATTGGCATAAAAACTAATATCGTGTAAAGTTAATTAGTTGATTCACGAACCTTGAAGTCTTCTTTTTCTTTGATAAGGGCTGCTTTTTGTTGTTCCAGTTCTTCAAGCGCTCGGAGATCTTCGCTCGAATTTAAAAGGTTATCGCTAGAGGACGAAGCATGCAAATCCGAGACACTCCGACTCAAGAGAGACAATCTTGAAAGATTGACGACCGTGGATTGTAAGTTACCATTACCCGTTCCACCTTCCTTTCTTAGTTTCGCCGCTTCAGCTGGATCGTTATATCGGAACATATTGTTCCGGCCAAGAAGAATAATACAGCCTTGCGACAGCCGCGTTGGCTTATCTACTTGAGCAGTGTTGATCCAGCAGTGAGAAGAAAAGGGGTGAAGAGTAGCTATGCCACTTTCTAGCTCCACCACACAGTGTTCTGGCTCGACATCCGCACCAGTCAATACAATATCCTATTTATTAAGTAGTACACATTATATCATAATTCATAAAATATGTGTATATATATTCCCGTAGTTTAACTAGAATTCAGATTCAACAAATCTTAATTTCTATTGGGATAAATAAATGAAATGATTACCTGTGTGGTTGGTGCTTCTTCCGTTCCAACTAACGTTTTACCCTCTTTCAGATGGTAAAGTGTAACACCAGTGCTAAGAAGGTCATCATCGATACCCACTAAATGCGGCATCTCTGAATCTAAAACGACGCCGACACCGCTTTTTCGAAGACCTAACGCTCTCTGTTCCTGGAGAATCTGCTGCGTTTCTCGCCACTTTTTTACCCACTTCTCAGTTAGTACTTTCTCTTGTTCCTGTTTCTCATGAATCTGAGCTAACAATAATTGCGGTGGCCCATCAAAGTTCTGCAATGAACAGGTAAGATTTCATTTTTTAATCGAATTTTTGCTTAATTGGTAAAGGAGAAAGTGTATATCTTTTTTAGGACTTACCATAGAGAAGTACGCAATTTTCGACCTCAAGTTTTCGATCTCTTCTCTGAGCTCCTTAATTAATTTTACGTTTGGATCTTCGTTGATGGTAGGTTTGTTTATAATATTTTTCGCTCGGTTAGCGTACCTGAGCGTACTGAGGGTCTCGCCGTAATTACAATCGGCCGGACTAATAGTAGCTATCATAATCGTCTTCGAGTTACCGCCAAGCGAGTCCTTTAACAACCACGTCAGTACACTATCTCGATAAGGTATGAAGTTACTACGCTTAGAAGAGGAAGACGCGTCGCCCCCGGAAGACATTTCCGAGAGCGCTGATATCACAGAACCTAATGTCACCAGTGACTTATTGATATGCGCACCCTCTTTTAGTCGTTTGCCTGTCGCACCCGTTGCATTCGCACGTTCGCTAAACAAACGTAGGTAAACAAATGTGAATTCAACTTTTGCTTACATCTACCTTACATTTATCTTAGATATCTATATTTCTTAATGATTTTAAGAATGTGAGCAAAAGGTTCAAGGTATATGATTACTTCATTCAACTTAAAGTACATTATTCAGAGATTTGTAAGAGAATTACTCAAGCTATTACCAAGTGTTGTCATTTTAAAAATGTGATTTAATAGTAAAAATGGGATAAATTTTTATACTAATGGAATGAAACTCAACTAACTATCTTGCGGATAAACATTTCCTTGTTTTCAAAGGAAACCTTGACTTCGATGTTGGTATTCTTTTATTCGATAAGATCTTTTCACAAGACATTCTTTAATTCGTTATTACATTTATATATTCTATAAACAAGACTTCTCCTATTCCAATAGAAATAATTTTTATAAGATCTCCAGTTGTTTATCAAGTTTCAATTACAATAGGAAGTAAAAAAAAAAAGAAGTGTTAGAAACTCAGTAATGTTTTGTAGGAACTTTCTGCTCACATCTCGCGTGTTAGTCCGATGATTCCAAAAACAAAAATTATGCTCAAGACACACGTCTCGATTACCTTCCAGCCAAGTCGACAAGATGCACCTTCGAAACGGTTTCCGACGGCATATTGCCTGCAGATAGTCCAGCTTGCACGAACGTGATCGTAAAAATCGCGTGGCTCCTGCTGCTCACGTCGTTCATCTTTGTGCTCGCCGTAGTTCTGTGCATATTACCTTTCACCATGCATTCCTATAAGCGCGGGAACAACTCTTTATTTTAAAACTACCTCTCCCACAAGTGTGTTGTGAGTGCGGAACGAGCAGGAAGCGAGGACGGGTTCATTTACCTGAATGTTTGAATAATTGCACACGAGGTGGCTCGACAGGCCTTGGACATAAGGCCCTGTTGTAGGATGTTCCCGCACTCGGAGAGAATGAGATTGTGACTGGTCCACTTTCAATAGATCCCTCACTTTTTCATTATATATTTCCAAAAACGATACTTCGGTTCTATACGACGTTCCGCTCTCTTTACCAGCTGCCATTCTGGCAAACAGCGTCTTACAAATCCGTGGTATCAACCCTTGAGATTCCTGAAATTGAAAATGATAAAATTATTAGAAGTTAAAGGTAAGGATTCTTTTCTAGGTAAAGAAATACAGTACAAGGCGAAGAAAAATCATAGAAATCAACTGGTCAGTGAAAGTACGAAACCAATGTTTCGCAATAACGTAATGGGTTTCTGCATTGATGATAAGTGAACTACATGATCGAGCGATCTAGAAGCATCGGAGCGTATTAAATTCATTAAAAGTATGGTAACTTTTGTATCTCTACGATTTTTTTCCCTATGGATAAAATTTTATGAAAAGTGTTCTAAATGGTTAAAACAATTAGGGAATTACATTGAATAATAATTTTACAGAATTATTTAAATATCAAACTAACATTAGGGAATTATCCAGATACCAAACTAAATTTGCAGAATTACTCAAATATTATACTAAATCTAGAATGTCCGAATAACAAACATAAAGATAAAATTTACTGAGCAAAATGGACTATTGTAGAAGATGAAAGAAGAGTAATCTTTTAGAAAAGGATAAAGGTAAAATGATCATGCTGGCAAACTAAACGATTAAAATATTACCGGTGTGCCCATCATGGTAAAGGTCTTTCCAGATCCTGTCTGGCCGTAGGCAAAGACGCAGGCATTGTAGCCCTCGAAGGCACTTTCTATTACGTCCGTACCAAGATTAGAGAAAACCTAAAATAGAAAAAGGATCAGCTATCTGTTTTTAATATGATAATAACTAACAAGCATCAACGTTTATGATAAATGAAAATAAGTGTTTCTTATCGAATTTAAAAATAGCATCAGACACGCCTTATGTGTACTTAACTGTACGCATTGATAGGGGAATTTTGATAGTGATTTACTTAAAAGAGTTTTAACGGGTCACCAGAGGAATCAAGATGTTCGATAAGTATTAAACAAATACGTGTGTTTTGATTAATTCTACAAATGATAAAAGCGAAATACTTTTTTTTACTTACACGATGTATCATTATTTATTACACACGCGATAAAAGACAAGTCAGACGTATCATTTATCACGGTGACAAAATAATTTGTAATTATTTAGACATGATCCTTAAAATTTTGAAAAATGTAAAGTCTTTAATTAGAATCTATTCTCTTACGACAATGGTTGCTATACCGGTGCACGCATGCCGGTCTTCTATTTTAATTCTGATCGTGGCTCACCGTCAAAACATTGCCCAATGTGGGATATTGCCCGATGCGAATCAATCGATGACGATAATTTTTTTATCGAGGACAAAATTAACTCCAAAGAGAACGAGCTTATTTAATTAAAAATAATTTAGTTCTCATTACAAATGAAATAAAAAATTACTTAACATATTGTTCATAATAATTAATGGCTCGTACATTCAAATGAACACGCCTAACGTAAGAAAAAGTACTCCTCTATTTCTAATGAATCGTTGGATTCAATGATTTATTTAATCTGTATCGTGCTATGTATTATTAATTTCGAATTGATAGATTGAAAAAACGAAGTAATATATACCTCTTCCTGGGATGCATAGTTGTCATCGTTCGCGTTGCAGGACCAATAAGAATGATCAAACGTGAAGTCTTTGTATTTCTCTTTGTCGATTTCACTGCCACTACTCGATGTCTGGAAATAACAATAAAATAATAAAGTCAATAATTATTCCATTTTATAAAAAGAAATGTCTTTATCGATTCAGATCCATTGGACCAAATCCATTGGATCCTTCATTAACAAACGAAAACTCCTTTTATTGATCGAGCTATATGCATCATAGACTTCCCTTTAAGATTAAAATATAAAGTTCAAGGCACAGTTTCTATACCTCGTCCGCGGTTCAATGACCTTAATGTTTAGTCATTTCATTGAAAAAGATTGAAAAGTTCCCAGCAATTTCTGAAGATAAAGATTTTCACGTGTCCCATGTGAACTATTTCTTTAATATTCGATTATAATTGATTGGTCATATTAAAGAAAAGGAATATTGGATAGATTGACACGGGTCAAAAGCCTGTACGATGATTGATACCGAAGAAGCGCATCATTCACAAGTGGCTGGCAAACAGCAAGCTGTTATATCACGTGCATTCGTAAGGCTGCATCCCACATAACTATAATCGTATACTATCAAGAGGTACTCCGTACATTATGCAACACAAGGCGAATAGCAAACAATTAAAAAATAAAAATTCCTTTATGTTTGTCCATCATGAAACCTGCAATAGACAAAAAAGGTGCTAAAGGTCTGGGATCGTGATCAACACTCTCGATGCCGTAAGAAATTTGAAGTTCGTCCTTGAGGAAACGTTAAAACGTTTGAATCATCACGTTCTACTTGTTGAGGTCATCGATTTCGTTGCACTTTGTGAATTCATTGTTCTCTGTTTCAGTATTCTAGATAGGAAATCAAATTAGAAATATACCTAACATAGAATATCATATGTTATTATATTTTATAATACAATTATACTTTATAATGTTATTATAAATTACAAAATGTAACATTATAAAATATTTATATTATATTATATATTATATTTTATTTATATTATATTATATTTTATTTATATTATATTTTAACTAAAGGAAGATTATACAGAAATTAAATGTGATCTTTTATTGGATAAAATGCGATCAATATGTCAGCGATTGCTCAAAAATCTAGTGCAATAATAGATAGTAAGTATCTAGCACAATATTTCACTAAAACAATAATAATAATAATAATATTTTTCCGCAAAATAATTGTGGTATTTTCGTAATCTATTTGTTGAAATGAATCAGCTGACATATATGATGTTTTAAATTCGTGAAACGTGGATTCGCCAGCATATTTAAAATTATTCTTATAAAGAAGAATTTTATTTATTTAACTGTTTGTTTCAATTAACAACATACATATACATATAGCCAACAGCGTTACGCGCGCCATAAAATGCGTCGTGATTGCCATAATGTTGCATGCGCTAGATTTTCATAAACCTGTCTTGTCACATTATCACCGATAAAACGGGAAATCTATTTTATGATAATTAACATGAGATAAAGGTAAGCGGTAGTCATAAATTAGTTATTAAGTTATTTCCTTTTGTAACAAGGTACAGGAGTGATCCTGCAGCGATAAAAGGAATTGTACGAAAATATAAAATTCGTATTTTTAATATTGGGTCATTCTAGAGAGAAAAAGGAATCAGAAACTAAAGATTCATGACTAGGTGGATTTATAGTTAGGCGTTTATGGAAAAGTTAAAGGCGTAAAATGCATATAATACATATAAAAGTTAATGAACAAAATAAATCTTTGCGTAGGTTTCATTTCTTCATATTTGTATTCATATGAATATAAATTTGCACGAACATTTACGACCTACTCATAACAAGTGAACAAAATAGAAATTTCTATTAATATCGTACACGAACCAAATTTACCCCAAAGCATTAATGAGGACGATATAATTAGCTCTAAGACCTATATATTGGTCATACAGAGACGAACAAAAGTTCACTTACGCGCAACGTCTGTCTATATAGAAATATATAAACTTTAATTTTAAATATGATATGATACTATACATACATAAAAATTATTATAATTACAATATTTCGATAGAAACAAAAATCAAATTTTCAACCGGATGAAAGTTAATATTAATTTTGTCAAAAAAACACATTACATATTTTCAATAATTCCAAAAACCTATAATTTGTAATGTTGATAGATTTGGTAGCTGTTAATTCTTAATCGCGATATAATTGGTTAGTTTTGTGGTTAGTGTCGTGGGACGGAAACCGAGTGGTCCGGGATTGGTCCAGCAACGATTTTCGCACTTTCTCCGATCAGATGACGTGCCGTTCGCTATCTTGCTCTCACTAACTCGGCCAAAGATTTCGCTCGACAAGCGTGGATATCAATGATGTAATATTAGAATAACAAATAGTCTCCGTATGGTAAAAAGAAATTTTGCACGTCTACAAACAGTATATGTCGCGGTCATTGTGACGTTAATGGGTCAATAGCCGAGGTTCGGTCGACCAGAAATTATGACACGATTTGAGCTCCGAGCGTTTTAACGGTGTGGCGGTCAATGGTAGTTCGGGACGCAAAAAAAAAATCGCTCTACAGTCTAGAAATCTTTTTAGAAAGTTCGCCCGTGCGATCATTAAGGACGAACTGCATAAGGATTGGCTTAAGGAACTGCAACAGGAGTCGCTTATTGCGGATTATACATGGAAACTGCATAAGAACGTATATAACATACAATGCTGAAACTTATAAAATGACCAAATTTTCAATTTCTTATAGAAATTCTATAAAGTTTCAACATTATATTTTTGGTTATAAACAAATTTCGTACTTTAGTCACTTGTAGTACTAGTCTGGTGTGTTAACCTTACCACAATCTTCGAATTTTTATGTCTCTAGCCTTTATTTTAATATGCAAAAGAATTTGCGTCGTTTTAAGAAAACTTTAGTATAAAATTAGGAATCAGACTTCAGACATCTTTGAAGAATGACATAACCACGAATAGTTGAAAATAATTTGAAGAACGCAGCAAGGTTAACCTTAATAAGTGATACCTAAATATTTCTTACAACTAATTTTTTTAAATGCTAGGAAATACCTTAGTGTGGAAAATTCGCGTTTTCTTGCCATCCATTTGTACAATCATCTTTGCATTATTCGCCAACTCCCTGGAATACAAATTTGACAGATTCACATCTCGATCCATAAAACTGAGCACTTGATATTTTCATTAATGTTTCTACAAATGATATAACGCGAAAAGAAAAAAAAAGATAGTCGGTAGGAAAAAACATTTGCATAACAATAACATTAGAGGGAATGACAGCAGGTGGCAGAATCTTGTCGCCCAGTCGTCAGTCGCACCGTGGGTCGATCGAAACCATATGATTGATCGTCCCATAGAACGCGTTACGTTCGAAGGTCGAACGTTCGCGAATTGTATCGTAAAAACATCTTTTGGGAGGACTTTGTCGTCTAAATCATAAACAACAGGACTTGATTCGCTGCTTGGTCAATTGTAAAAATTGGGATCTTAAAAACAGGCATTGAATAAAATTCATGACGAAGAATGTATCCGTACTGGAGAACGTACAGCTTGTATATCAAACACATAATAATGAAAACACACGTCAAACACAGGTTATCACTAGTTGCACGCACCTTTTGTTAAAGGGACGAACTCTCACGGCTACTTTTACTGAAGCCATGGCTATAAAAAAAAAAACCTCTGGAATATCTTGCGGTATATCTCGTCACTTTTACTTTTTCTCAACTCGCGTTACGCGAACATGAAATATTTCGCGCTGCTGTATAGACCAGACACCATCGACGGCTGCCGCCGTACTGCGAAACGTCTTCTTCGTTGTCGACTCTCGCACGTACTGAACAACATCATCCTCAACACGGTCTCGATAGACGGACTACTGGCTAGCAAGCCGCTATTCCAAACAAAAAGGTGCGTTCCTGCGCATGCGCGTGCACATTGGGGATCCCTAATTTCAAGTGAACCGCACATTTACTCGTTATTCGTGACGGCGCCGATGGAAAGTGCGGATGAAACACGAACACCGCAGGAAATAAAGAAAAAATGCGGGCGGAAACGTAAACAGGAAAGAGACAGAAGAGGAAAAGAGGACAAGATAATACGAAGAAAGATAAAATGAATCAGAAATACGAAACTGTAGAGAAAGAAAGGGAGACGGCCGAACAGGTTTTATATTTCCCTTCTATGGAATGTGACGTCAGTATGGGATCGGTATAGTAGAAGGCAGTGGTGGAGGGTGAACGGAGAAGGCGAGCCACCCACGCAGCAAATAGAAAGAGCTAAATCAAACGCTTTTGCGGTTTCTTTAAGCACGTAACGGCGGTTATACAGAGAATTCATGTCTTTTTATTATCCAGCTAGAGATTACATATCATCGGTGGGCACAGATTCAGGACAAGAGTAGGATACCGTAGGCACCTGCTCATTGCCCACGATTGTAAATAGTAAATATGCCATAGGCGGCGCCAGTGTTCCCTGGAAATACTTCAACGTATATGTATATTATTGTATATAGATATATACGTAGCAATGACGTATATGTCTCCGAGATCTTGCCTCGTTAATTGACTGTTTTTATTCCCACCAGCTCTTCGAACTATCCAAGTAGCTTTGTGTTACGTATCTATATAGCTCTGTGTATTGAAGATGTTTTCTTTAAGATTATTGAATGATTATTGTTGATTCGTGTTCTAACGAACTATTGTTCTGATAAGTACAAATACGTTGGACCAATTAAATCCTAACTGTATGCGTATAGTTTCTTAAGGTGTTTCATTCATCACAACATGCATTACTGTAACCATAGCCTATATCTTATGTAATAGTCTATTGACGTTAGGACCTCGAAACATGTTACGTATTTGAATCTCACTTTTGTTCATTGAACAAAAGGGATATAGTAATGTTTTTCTAATTAACCATAGAATGGTTTATTTGGTCATTAAATTTCTCAGTCTCATTTCAAGATACGAACACCTAACGTGCTAACACATTAGTATACATACACTCTCATTTATAAATATTAAGACACTTCTAAATTATTGCAAATATACATATAAAGTATACTTCAAATGAACCTCTTTAATCTAATTTGAATATTTAAACTTATCTGAGACAACTATATACAGTTAGTAGATATTGATAAAAACAATAATTAGTATTAATTTGTATACATAAAAAAAGCATAAATTGAACGTGAATGAAAATTGATTCTGCAGAAACACCTAACTATACCTGGCTTACTCACTACAAGTTAATTCCACGAACCGGTAAGAATATTGATGGTCAATTAACGAACAAAAATCATGCCCAGTTAACTGTTATATACAGGTCATATTTCAGGTATATCGCAGGTATGTATATAGGTAAGATTGCAGGTCAACGGACTTTTCGAAACTTGGCACAACTTCGTAAAAGGAAAAATCGTTTGGGGCATGTGTTATGTTTCCGAGCGAGTGAGAGAGTATTCATCGCATGTTGACCTGCAGTGTCGATTTAACTACCTGTCTGAAAACGGGTCCAGCAACTCTCTCGCAGAGCGTAATTTGTCTCGTGCAGAATCACCGATCTGCAACAGCCGTGCCGGTGTAAACAAATTTCCTTTTTCCCTTCTCGTTGCGATCGTATCCTAGTCGTAGTTGTCCACCATTCTGAATTCGGAGCCTGTTGCTTTCCCAAATGCTTATACGTAGTAAACGAACTCGATTCATTGTTAACGGCGTGCGTGATTCTATAAATACATTTTATTTCTAGACTGTACAATCCGCGTGTTATTACATGCACAAATCAAACTAATTTTTTAAGGAATGAATAAATTAGAAAATAAGAATTTCTCTGTTATCTAGATTTTAGATACTATTAGATACAAAAAATGTATTATTTTAATTTTCCTAATGCTGTACAGTTAAAGAGATACAACTTTTCCAAGATCTTTTAAAAATCTTTTTAAGTTTTTTAAGTTGTATTTTGACAATTGATTTAATTCTAAAGTAAGTAATCAGATACCAAGGTAACCATTTCCATATTTCTTTTATTAGAAGAAAGCTTCAAACTTATACACCTTTTATATCTATATACTTATATAGTTATATATACACTTATGTTAGGTAATCTACATTAAGGATAAATGTTTAAAATAATTTTTCTCTAGAAAATGTTAGAAGTTGTATTAAAGATTTTAAGGTCATATTTAACGATGGGTACAATTGAATTCTCTTGCGGTAATTATAAAACCGGCACTTGATATCAAGGAACGTGGCCTGATCATAAAACGGGAGCCTTGAAAAGACGAGTTATAGTTATATGATATGCTCTGTGCATAATGATTCATAGCCTATTGGACTGACGTAACCGTGCCTATGTACATGTTACGGGACTACTGACTGCTACAGAAAAACGTGTCAATCCTCTGATACTGTTTAGGCAAAGACACTTCCCGTGAAGCCAAATATAGCGTCATACGGTCGTCACTTGTCCATTCTTGCTCGTCTCGTATCATTGTTATTCATACAATTCGATATCATTTAAGAATGACAAAAAATGTACGTAGATAAATTCAGTACGATATATCGGAGAATTTACCGTTGCTCCATGCATTGCAAGGGTGTTTAATAAAAATCTGTTATCACTATGTTACAACGCCAACAGCATTCTAGAAGATTAAACCGTAATTCTGCAATATACGATGTACAACATACTCAAATGTACACTTAGTTACAACCGTAATTTAATCGAGTCTCACAAGAAACATATGCATCGATTTTGGAATATTGAACGAACTCGTTTGAGTATATATTTCATTGATACATTTTTAGAATCTGTATTACTCATACTTACTTTTGTACAAACTTTAGTCGAATCTAAGAAAAGACACGTTGCCATTCATAACGTTTAAACTGAGAACTAAAAATATTCATGAATAGAGAATTCTAGTGAATTTCAATATTTGGTGTTATGTAATAAATAAGATTGCATCATCATTTTGACCATTGTCTATTTTACCATTTTTATCATTTTCCTAGTTTTTAATTTGAAAACTGTACTGTGTCATTTTTATTTATTGTTATAACTTAGATCTTTGCGATTCATGCATCTTATTTACACTATATTATTATAACCTGGACTCTATGGTATTTTATGTTAACCCTTATATACTATATAAACCATATTAAATATATTAGCACAAACGAGATACAGACATGACATATATTTGTTCGTGTCCCATGTTTTGGGGCTCACCTGACCTCTTTTCATTTTTGTGTTACATGTCACGTACGACGTTATCAATTCAATATATTATAGTAGCGATTTTAATTAAAACTAAAGTTTACAATGAAATTACAAATAAAATATAGAAAGGATAGTTATGGTATAATCGCAAACGAACTATAAAATGTACTTGTATATACTTTTGCATCAGAAAATCGTAATATAATTTATAGATAAGTCAAACAGATAAATTACGCCCAATAAAAAGAGAAATAGATCAACTAAAACTTGCTTCTGTGGATAAATATATCGAACAAATACTTTCACAAATATAACTAAGGTTTACATCTTCCAATGTCCCACGGTGTCCTATGGTTGTTGTTAATAGCTTATTCGTTGTCTTATACGTGTGTATGTGTGTGTGTAAATAAAAAATTGTGTACTCGTATATATATGTAATGGCTCCGGCTGCAGGTATCATTTTTTAAACAGTAATATTCGGAAATAATAATACTTTATTCAATGAAACATTATTCCAATTACGTCATAAATTAATACTACCTAGCAATAAGATATTTATATAACTATGATATCTTGAATTTTACTATAATACAACATATAGTTTATTAGTAAGAATCAAATAAATTACGTAGAGTTCAAATTTTTGTCATGAATTATAGAATTTTGTGTGAAAATAAGAATCGAAAGAATGCAGTATCAGAGTACTAATAGAACATGATACGTACCTGAGTCGTTTGCACCCTGATGACAGAGATAGGAATTAAAAATTGAATTCATATCATTTCGCATATTGTCAAATCGAAAAGTGGAAACAACTGCAGAGATATCGTCATAAATGTGGAAAATTTAGCATACATCGATATGTTACGGCTTTAAAATAGTAAGAATCTTATTTATTTATTATATTAATTTGTTTCATTTTATATTTATGTCCATTTGTTGTTGTTTTGCAAATCACGTATTATTGGTGTTACATCCGGTGACTCTTGACATAAACCAGAATCCTCGGTCTATCCCTCGGTCAAAACGGTCACTACCTACGCAAATATAATTAGTCGGGCCGTAATAATCCTAGGGAGCTGTCATAAAACTAAGCGTTTTTATTTTACCATTAAGGCCCTTAATTGTTATAAAATATCTTCAAGTCGAAAAGTTCCTTATGGTTATTATTCAGTTAGGTAGAAAGTGGAAAAGTCGGGCTTTTCTCATGTTCAGTGACCATTTCTACCTTCAAGCGACCGTTAGTGAGATGACCAATACCTATCAATAGCTTTCCTCTGCGATAGCATCGTCACCGAACTTCACTGGTTTTTCATCTGTTGATCAGTTAATATCTTGATTCGCTTTTCATACTTAAATCAGTCACCATCTTTTGATTGGTTTTCCGTTCATTGATCAGTCATCAGTTTTAACTTACTATTTACACGTCGCTGAGAATGCATCTACACGCGCCACGCGTAACTACATCTACGAAGTTGTTGGAATAAAGTGCATATTTTAATTTGTTAACTAAGTATTATCATCAATTCAATCACCTCTATTATCCTAATCGAAATAGGGAATCGACCAATTCGTGGCGTCGATTATCAAATCGTAACGGGAATTTACGACTCTCGTTGGCGCGCTTCTTCGCGATCGCGTCTCTCCGCGAACGGTCAAGCAATTAGAATGAAATTCTTTCCCGTTTTATTCCCTTCGATCATTCTCCTTTCCTTCTTTCCTCTTGATAATTCCTTTCTTATCTCGATTTTACTTTCTTTTTCATTTTTTGTCCTTTCTTCCCTTTTCTTGTATATATCGAACTACAAATTAACGAAATCTGGTTCGATAATCGATCGATTTTATGGTAATAATAATTTCGCGATGTTTTATTTTAAATTTTGTTCGCCTGAATTACAGTTAGCTTACGCGTGTTTACTTTCTATATGTATATCCGCGTTTCAGTCTAAAGTATTTTTTCAATTCGAACATAATATCGAACTGTTGTAAACATATCCTTTCCTCGACAATTCTTGCTTGTATACGATCGACTTGTCGACGAGTCTTCCCCCACTTTTTGCCAACTGAACTTCACTGAGTAAATTGCTGTGCGGCAGGTCATTCTGCGAACGAAAATCGGAAGGATAGACAGGACTTTGTGTATACATATTGTATTACTCCGCGACAGGTATCCTTTCCTATTACATCACCTAACCCCAACTCACTCTTTTGCTAACTTCATTCAGTTAAGGTACGTTGTTACGTCCGATGACTCTCTACGGTCGAGATGTCCATCAACTGTGCATATATAATTAAGTGGGTGCAACAATCCTAAGGAACGGTCATAAAACAAAGCTTTTGGATTTACCGTTAAGGCTGGTAAGCGGCTTAAAACATCTTCGATTCAAAAGGTTCCTTATGATTATTGTTTCATCAGGTGAAAGTAAGGGAAACGTAGGTTTTCCTATGTTTCTCAGGATTCCACTTGCAAGCGAGCAATGGTTGGCGATCACCACCGAACAAGAGTTTCCCTTTGCAACAACATTGTCACTGGACTCCAGTTGAGTTACAACTACAGAACAATCACCACATCTTTAGACTTGTTCTGCAACGACAGATCAGTCGACATCTCGAGACTGAATCTACAACTACAGAGCAATCAACATCTCGGACTTATTCATTTTCTTTTCTTATACCTTACGCAACAGCGTAAATATCTTCTGTATATAGTTGTTGGAAATATGTATGATAACCTGTTAACTGCAGTGTTATATTCACTCAATCACCCCTATTATCCTAACAGAAATCAGGGGATCGATCTATTCGTGGCGTCGATTATTCGAATCGTAATCGTTGACGCGCTTCCTCGCGATCGCGTCTTTCCGCGACTGATCGAACAAATATACGTTTTCGTACTTTATACGTAAGGTATTCAATTATTTGTTATAATATATTATAATCTATTGTTAGATTATCTTTTTTTCTTCAATCAGTCTTTTAGTTGTTACATTTGCTGGTAGTGTGTACAATGAGTTTCCAAAAGCAATTTAACCTCACTTATTGCATCACTTTGATATAATTTGTTCTTCTTATACATTTGTTTTAGTATTTTAGTCTTCTTTTGTGCAAATTATGATTATTTGATTTCGAGGAATACTTCGAAAAATTAGAGCGACACTTTTCGACCGATACATATATGTCAGCCCACCATTATATTGGGCAAAACGCGTCTTCTTTATAAGTGTTGCGAGAGATTAACGCTAGAACTACCGGCATATGAGACGTAGCTATCTTTACCAAAGCCTTTAAAAATACGTAATAGTAGAATATTTTTATATTTATTGATCTATTATTATCTTACAAAAGGAACTCCATATCAGAACGTTCCATTGGTATCCTTTTCAGTTTTTGCAACAATTCGGGTGCTTCCAATTGTTTACATTTTCAAGACTTGTAAAATATGCTTTATAAAACGAGAAATCAGGTCTTATTCCAATGACTGTGCTCTACAGAATGATAAGTCAATTTGACCGGTACTGGTATAAGTAGTCATGATGCAAAATTACTTTCATTCTAAACGAATAAAACAAAATTAGAGTTTATTATATTATTCCTTTAGCTATCCCTGCAAAAGTCATTACATCATTGCGGAGAAAAAATGTAACGCGAAGTAGGAATTTTAAAATAAATTTGTCGAATCAGCCATTTTGATCGGCGTGATAGTTCTAGTGTTAATTACGGTTTTGATTAGAATCGCGGAAAAGTTTCCTTCAAAAGTCATTACATCATTGCGAAGAAAAAATGTAACATGAAGTAGGAATTTTAAAATAAAATTGTCAAATCAGTCATTTTGACCGGCGTGGCAATTCTAGTGTTAATTACGGTTTGAATTAGAATTGCGGAAAAGTTTCGCGGCTTTCTATTAGTGTGGCTACGGTTTAAATTAAAGTTGTGAAACAATAATAATCGTTTTTATTTTAGTGTTGCGAATTACTACATCGCGATTGTGTTTAGCAATTTTGATTATAAATTGTTAGAATTTCTTACACAGTAATACATATTAAAGCTTTTCTTATTTCTTTTAAATTTCCTTCTCTCATTTAAAGTTGGATTTAGAAATGTTAATGTTTCATTAATTTTGTAGTATTACACTCTGTAATAGCACAATATTTGAAGTAGCATTTACTTTATGTACAGATATTTATTTTATTTTTGTTTTAAAAATTAGTATTGCGGCCTTTCATCGCCATTGTTTTAATTAGTTTTCTAATTAGAGTTGTGTTAATGAATGATCGAGCTTTTTTAAATAGTGTTGCACCTATATCATGCCCAATCTCCTTCCACGAGACTGTGAAGTACCTTCCTATTCCTAGATCGTCTGATGCAGTTACACCAATAGTCTTCTATATGACTACACTGGACTGTTATTAGTGTTGCGAACATATAAATCTGAGTGCATAGATTAATAGTTATTAACATTGTGCAAATAATTCATTCAGGAGTTTTCCATCCTCTTTTCTTGCTTTTTTTATAAATAGTAAATTAATTAATATTACACATATGAGGAAGCACTCATCGCAATTTGTTTTGAGAATTTTCTATTTTATAGCAACATATAGTAAACTAGTATTACAAAATAGAATGGATATTCCACTCGCGGTGGAATGTTACTTTGAATGAATAGCTTGTTAGACTCTTTTTCAGCGCTCCTTATTATTAGAGTGTTTGTGATCGAAAATACTACTAAGATATGTTGTTTACTAATACTCAGTATTTTTTAAAAGGGATGATTTCCCCCTTTAAATGTTTTCATCAAATAATTTCATATTGTATAAAAGGGAAAGTGTTGCGTCACGTGCGACGTCCCTCGAGCTCTGGCCGCCAAGGTCCACGCACCCTTATACAGACCCTCCATAAACCTAAGGAACCACCATAAACAGAATCCTTCTTAACTTAATCTCTAATCCTGCAAGTATTTTCGGTTTATGGATGGTCCTTAACACTATGTTTACTGTACCTATCAATTTGGCGGATTTCAAACTTCGAAATGAATAATAATAATAATTTAACTTAAATAATAATAATAATAATTTTAATTTAATTTAAATAGTAATGATAATTTTAACCATTTTGCATCGTAAATTAATCATTTCATCTAAAGAATGTATACACACAATTATTTTTTCCTAGGCTTTCTAATTTTTTAAATCTGTATGTCGTATACCTATCTCTACGAAACCCGTCAAATTGACGGGCTAGCTGACTTCATAAACAAACCGTTTTTCAAAGTCAGCGTGCACAAGTTTCAGTTATTGTAAACATTTGCTATTATCGTCTACGTTTATTGTAAGTATTTACAATAGGATAATTGAATTTGGGCATAGTATTTTCTCTTTTTTGACCAATCCCCCTTTTCTAGCAATCATGAGTAAATCCAGGAGATATAATAAGATATTGAGAAAATTGTCAACATCAATGAAGATTGCTCCGAAGAAGATCAATATGAATTAGTCCAAAGCGAAACTGACAGTGAAAATTCTGAATACACTGAAAGTGAAGAGATAGAAGCATCTTCGGATAGTGAAGAGGAAAACTTCTTGAAAGTGTGTCGTAACAAAAAAAGGATGCATAGTTTTTCTAATTCTGACTTCGAAGATGAAAGTAATGGGTGAAATTGAAATTGCAATCGACGGGACACAATGGATAAAATTGAAAACAGGCGGATCTAGGGGTAGGGCGTCCGTTCGTATGATATTCAAGGATATCGCAGGGCCTGCTGGCTATGCTAAGAGAAATATTATGTCGGGTTGAGTAACTAGTACTTTCGAATTGATAATTGACAGACACATAATGGAACACATAAAAGATTGCACTGAAACCGAGGCGCATCGAATTTTGAAAAAAGACTGGACAATCACAGTTGCTGAGTTACATAGTTTTCTAGAAATTCTACATGTCCGGGGCGCATATGAAGCGAGATCATTGAAAGCTTCCGAAAGATTACAGACAGATAAATTTGCGTTGATATCCGAAATATGGAACAGATTTATAAGTAATAGCGAGGCTTGTTACAAGTCATACGAAAATATCTCAATAGATGAACAATTATTTCCAACGAAAGCCTGATGCAGGTTTACGCAATATATGCTGAATAAGCCTCATAAATTTGGCATTAAGTTTTAGTTTGCAGTTGACATCCAAATAAAATATATTTTGAATGGTTTCCCTTATATTGGGAAAGATGAAACTCGATGTTCAAGAGAAAAAAGAACAAGATGACTGTTTTCCTCAAATTGATATAAATCAGAAAACTGCACGCTTACTGTGTATAGAAGTAAACTTAACCTAAAAGTCCTCCTTCTATGTACCAAACATATAGGTATACAAGTAGAAGACAATTATAAACGTGTTCCAGAAACCATTGCTTTTTATAATAAAACAAAATTTGGTGTGGACGTCGTTGACCAGATGGCGCGCAAATATAGTGTGAAAGCAGGGAGTTTCCGATGGTCCCTTCAAGTTTTCTTTCAATATTTTAGATTTGGCAGCGATAAACGCGTGGATATTACGTAAAGAGTGCACCGGATCGAAAATATCCAACAAGGAGTTCATATTTTGCCAAAGATCAGACGCTTCAATTCTGTCACTTTCAACGTTAGAAGTGCGAAAAAGTTGCCAAGTGGGCTACTGTAAAAAAAATAGAAGCAATAATTGTTGTATATATTGCAGAAAAGATCGTATGCGGAAAACGCACAAACAAAATTCAGTATATTTGTAAAAAATGTACTCAATAAATATGATTACCTTATAGCGTTAATATTATTGTTATCATTTCCGTAATAATTAAAAAAAAAAGACTTTTTACTTATTAATAATTTATTTAAACGTGAAGCCTAATATTGTTCAATTCAGACTTAATTTGAATAAATTGATTTTTTAAAGAAAATGCGTACTTTCGTTTACCTGTCAATTTGATTTGATTGATTTGGGTCCTCGTAGAGATAGGTAAATAAGAAACGCCCGTAAACCTAGTGTTAAAATAGTCCTTAGGTTTATTGCACGCTCTTACAAATTACGGAGAAAGCGGATATTTGTCTCACAGAAAGGTAGATTTTCCTCCTCCAATCTTCATTTATTAACGTTGGCTGTAACCAATGGGCATTGCGGATCGTTACCCTCACTTTCCTAACGAAAAGTGCGAACAACGAATCCGCGTTCTTAGTTCAAAAGACACACCCGCACTGAGCTTTCCTCCGTAATAACACGACAACGGACTTCATTGTTTCTACGACATTAGTTCAGTCAATACTCCGGCACCAAGTCGACAACTGCTAAGTCATCGACGGATCAATCAACATCTCGGACTGCTTGTACTTTATTCGAGCAACATCAACATATTTACACGGACTCGATCTCGTCTATGGATCAGTCCGCTTCTCAACACTGATTCTCTAACTTGAGGACAGTCAGCGTCTCGCTATCGGATCTTCACCCATCAAAGAATCGTCTACAACACGGACACCTTACGAAACGACGTAACTCTTTATTATATTAAGTTGTTGGAAATATAGTTATTATAATCTGTCAATTGCAGTGTTATAGCATATCAACCACCCCTATTATCCCAAAAGAGATAAGGGGATCGACCTGTTCGTGGTGTCGATCATTAAGAGCGTAACGGGAATTTACGACTCCCGTTGACGCGTTTCCTCGCGATCGCGTCTCCCCACGACTGGAAGAAAATACAGGAAGTAAAAGAAATATTGTAATGGAACATTTGAATAATATAGTTTGAGGATTTGTTAGCAGAAATACATAATATTTCTGTAAATTATCACACCTTTAATTTGTTTGAAATTTATTAATGCTATAAGATATACATAAGTAACAATATTCAGTTTATCTTTTTAAAACTAACAATATGAATGTTCGTTATTGTAGTCTTCATATTAAATATCAAACATAATTTCGTTATTGCTCAGTATGGTTAATACAGTTAAGATTTTTATTAAATACAATGTCATTTGGCTGTTAAAAAATAAATGAGAAATAAATAATGATTTCAGTAGGTTGCTTTTTTATCTTAGTATTTCATTCAATTTAAGGTCAAAATTAAATTTGAATTCAAGTTTTTAAAATTAAATTGATATTTTTTTTTCCTAATATGTCTTTCTTTCAGCTTTTTTTTTTAAGTACTAATCCAATAAATATGTATGTTCCACAATTATTAACTTTAGGAAGCATAAGATACTCATACAGAATTTTTAATAGTGTCGAACGAATATGGCCAGAAAGACATGGATTAAAGAAAAGAGATAATATAATCTATAAGAGAAAAGGCAAATACGAAGAAACGATGCTCGAGCATCCTCTTCCTCATAGAAAATTCTACTAATCTTTTTATAATTTAAGTTTGTTTCAGAGTCCACCGTGAAGTCGATGAAAGAACACTTATATTCCACACAGTGCTCTATATACAATTTCCCATTACTTCCTTTTACGATATTTACATTTTTATATAGGATTACCATAAATAATAAAGGAAAATAAAATATCCACTTTATAAAATATTTCTCCGGTTCGTAGATAAAGTAGGTACCTAGGTACAGACTTTTTCGAAGTAGATGGAATGGTTTCAAAGCTTTGATTGCTTTCACTGCTTGTAGATGGAGTATTTTTAAAATGATATCTTCACATATACACTGCCGAACATAAGTATTAAGACATTTATATACTGTTACGACCGTTCGCGGAGAGACGCGATCGCGAGGAAAACGCGTCAGCGAGAGGCGTAAATTTTCGCTACGATTCGGATAATCGACGCCGCGAATTAGTCGTTCTCCTGTTTCGGTTAAGATAACAGAGGGAGTTCAATGAATTTAACACTATATTAACAGGGTTAATATAACTTGTATATTTAACAATTATTAATATAATAATAAAAACGTCACAAATTATTTAAAGATGAATACAGTTAATGTGTTACAGAAATTCGACCCGACTTTGTGATATCTCTCGATATATTCGTTAGACTTGGCGACTTTAATTTTATTCGTCACACCTCTCGATGTATGCTGTTAGAATGTTCAAATGAAACTGATTGCCCTTCGATCATTTCTTTGTCTTCTGGGAGACGACCCCCACTACGTTCGGGTCACGCCACCGTTCGCGCCTATGATCACGTATGCCACCCTTCTTTGTATGGATGAAATAACAAACCGAAATCGAAATTTCTAGAGCTCGACGCTTGATGACAAATATGCGCCTGCCGCTACACTGTATACATTTCGTCAGTCCTATAAGACGATCTGTTTGCGACGCTGTAGTACCGCGCGCGACGGTTAGGAATACGGCCTATAGTAAGCCTCGTGGCGTAATATATACAGACATTTAATATTAATCAAATACCTTTGACTGCATTTATTTTCTAATTACCTTATTGTAAATCTGTTCTTTTATTCGTATTATATGTGTAAAATACCAAATAAAGTAAAGCTTGTTAGCCTTTCTCGCAATGTAATCAATAGGTGTACTAATACTTGCGACTAGTAAAGTATGTGCTAAGATATCATTTTACTTAATATGACATTAGTTACTACTGCTAAAAGGTACAGGTTTAGCTATTCACATCGGTTTTTTTAAAGATCTTTTGATATTTCTTTTGCACAACGATCAAAGAGTTGAACGTTTTGTAAACTCGCATTAAAAGAAGAATTTTCTAAAATTTTGTAAAACAAAATTCGTAAATTTTTACGTAAAACGAAGGATGGATGGGATCGTGGATAAGGACTATTCACAGCAAACTCTTCGTGGTGAGATCCAGGCAATCAGTATTATTTCATATATAATTATTAATCGCATTACTATACGTGATACAATTATTAATTATTATATAACAAATAATACCAGCTGATTGGCTGTGATCGCGATTTTAATTAACTTTATTAAATAGTTTCATTGAATTTTGTATGAATAAGGATGGCATAGGTTTTTATCTTATAGTTCTTTTTGGGTAAAATATCATGTTCAAAAATTTAAGAAGTTGTTGTCGTATTTCTTGAAGTTTATCTTACAATATAAACGATGAACAATTATTACACATATTCATATTTTAATTGCAAGATATCATCGCATGGAGTGGCTTAACACGTTGACGCCGGCGTACGCCATCGGCGGGTCACACTTGTTTGTCCCGTGAGGCGGAGTGGCCCATCGGCGGGTCACACGTGTCTGTCCCGTGAGGCGGCGTGGCTCATCGGCGAGTCACACGTGTCTGTCCCGTGAGGCGGCGATGGGCCACACATGTATTTCACAAAATAGATAGTACAAAATAGGTTGATATCATTTTATCTCAACATTATAAGCAGACATACAATATTACAAACATAACAATTCAATATTATAAACTTAACATAATTATTTCCTTTCTTCGTGCAATTTTTTAAAACAAGTTGGGCAGAGTGCAGGCTGGCCCTTACAACGATCACAATATGTTGTTACTTTTTTGGTTCTTTTCGCGGCATACTCTCTACCTTTTATTCTAGAAATGCGTTTACAACTTTCTTAACTCCTCCGTTTCGTTTTGCTCGCGAGCCCTTGGTACGACTGCAGAAAATGTGATCGTTTTTTGGACAGTACTTCATTTTCACTTGGCATTTCTTCTCTGTGGGAATTCACTATATTTAAAAGGTGATAAATAATTTCTTCGCGAAATTTTAAAATTTTAATACTTTTAGTACCCCATTTTCTATGTACATACGAAGCATTTACGAGGAAAGTCCCACATATTAATTCCATTACAAATTTTTATATCATTTTATGGTTCTGCGCAAACAACTATAATAGGATGACATCTGATCGGATAGATCAACCCCCTTTTTTAGTTCATTATAAAAAAAAACAGTACATGGCTTTAATATACTATTTTTCCCCTGAACAATAACATACCTGTGATTTTTGGAAGTAGCTGGCATACATACTGACCTTTTGTCAGTCCATTTAAAAAATTTAACGTAACCTAACACTATTTTCGTCGTGCATGTTCCTTACGCGCGCCATTGTTCTCCGACGAATATGCATGACTATTCTTTTTTCCTGTACGGAATTGAAAAATTTTTTGATTTGCACTATGAACGTTTCCTATAGAAAAATGTTCACAGAATTGCGTGCGATGGTCAGAATTCGCGTCAGGCCTCTACTTTTTGAGAAAAATTGAAAAGAGTACAAAATTAGGGCCAAAGCTGGACCCGTTAGTTTTACTTAACATTTATAGATATATGTATATTGATATTGACAAACTATTGTATATCAATGTATTAGTTGAAGTCCACGGAATTCATTGAACCCAACAGGAATCGCATAGCTTTTGTAATTTTGCTATAAATTGAGATCAAAGTTGAAAAGTCTAATGTGACCCAGCGCTGCCTCACAAAGGAGACGGTGAATTCGGGCGCCGCCTCACGGAGAAAACCATGAACATCGGCGCCGGCGTCAACGTGTTAAGAAACATTTTGATTTTTTTTTAAGTCGGTATGCAAGAACGTAAGACACAAAGTCCCATGTAATGTCATGTCTATCCTGTCCTTGGTCAGTGATATTAGGGAAGCCGGAAAAATTGCATTTAATCGAACAGAAATAGTTGGATTAGTAATATGTGGTAGAAAATACAGATTGATATATACAATACTTTGTAAATACAAAAATGATTGAATTTTTATTTGTTAAAGTATATCCACATATAAAGTATATACATAATCTAATCCAGGTATAATCTATATATAAAGTATGTATCCAATTATTGATTACTCATTTTATCAAAATTCTTTTGAAAATTTATTTTTGACTACCTCGATAAAGTAGAGGACGAATACTGTATTTGAATATGTGCTGCCACGTAGCTTTCTCCCGAACTAACAGCTGTGATATCACCGATAATGTAGAGAAGTGACTTTCGATCGTCAAAGCAGTGCAGGAGGGCAGGCCTGGGACGCAGTATGGTGGCGCGGCGAGTCAGGGTTAGTTCATTTGAAAAACGAAGCCGAGGTATCAGTCGGGTGGCAACTGTCGAGCATGTGTGTCGTTCCTCGTGCCTGTTTAGTTGTGTCTTAAATTGCACACAGAACACCAATTGCATGTACACCCTAGTACATGAACGAACGACAGACAGTTCGCGAACATGTGATTTTGACAGAGAATACGTTTCGTCGACGCTCGTTACCGCGTGCGTGAAAAGTGAAGGTTTTCCTTGCCGGATATATCGTTACCCTGTAGCAGCTTCGTTCGAGGGGGTGGAGAATAATGTTCTGAGCCGTGAACCACGCACATCATGGTTGCTAAGCACTTCACACAGGGTAAGTTTCCTAACCGTCCCTTTCAACCACACGTTTTGTTTCTAGTATATAACTACGTTTCCTGCGAATTTTCGATCTGATAAAGCAGGATAATACAAGTCTCGGAATCGTTGCGTACCCTAGAGGTGAAAACGTGCACACGTAATATCCATGGTGCACCAATACGGTGCATGGTGGGTGGTGCAACTCTATAATAGTAATAATAATAATAATAGGAATAATGGTACACTTGTAAGGTCGTATTACATGATAGATCACACTTCTTCCACGATAGAGATCAAAGAAATTAGAAGGGATCAGGTATTACAGTTTTGCGTGTAAACATGTAAAATTTAATAGAATCGTATCTTTTGATTTCTAGACAAGAATCACAAAAGTTTGACGTTTTGTCAACAAAACACCGTTTTTCATCACAAAACTTCAAATATAGACCGATATCGGAAGATTTTTGTTCTGTTCAATCGAATTTTATTTAAATATTATATACGTACACACATATATACATACAAATATTATATATATACATATTTATATACGAATTACAACCTGACATATAAAACAAAGTTCGAACGAAATTCGTTCAAATTATGTGGACAAGAAATACACATATGAATATATTTTTCTACGTGATATAAACATGTATACACTAGTAAGAACAGAGTCAAATTGTTTTTCTATTATTATGATACTTTTATAGTTCGTGACACGGTTTTGTGACATTTTTATACAACTAAGAATACTTAAACACTGTAAGACCTTTTCCTTGTTTTTCATCCATTATTCAAAAGGTGTTCGGTGAAAGTAAAATCTCGGTAACTTATAATCATAAACTGTGGTATTTTTAAGGAATAAATTTGTAGACAGGAAATTTGTATATTATAATTTAATTATATGTGAATATAACTACTAACTAGATATAAGGCTCCAAAGTAGTTTATAGTTTGATCACGTTTTTAAGTAAAGCTTGTCAAGTCTGGGTGGAGTAGCATTGACCGATTGTTCTGGAGGATAAGCTCTGGAGCTTGCGTGAGGCCGATGTCAAGTTCGTGGTGGCTTTTAAACCGTTCGTTCGATGTCCCATCGATCGACACTTGGCGTAATCTTACTCGCGCGTGCCCTTCTGAACACGCATGTTTTTCTGCATGAAATTGAGGGGACGAAAGCAAAGAGAAAAAATTGGCTGAACACCATTTTGCACGTTTCCCAAGATGGTTGACCGTAACGTATTTTTAATGCTAGAACTACCATACTGTAATTGTCAATATAATGAATTCGTTATTTTTCATAGAAATTTTATAGATTCACATTCATTTTAATTTTTATGGTACAAATTTTATACCTTGGTACTTCTATTATCAGGATACAGTTGTCAATAATAATTTTCTAGATTTTTATAATATATGTAATAGGTTTTATTCAAATGAATACTCTTTATTTATTTTTAAACTATAGGCGGTAAATTCTATGAAATTTATAGACATAAAAATTGACAGTTCTTTATGTTTAGAATATTTTTAATGAAATTTAAATTTCATTATGATTTTTTATTATTATTATAGAATCTCGCCTTTGATTATACATTTTATTTTATTTCATTTATATATAGAGGTAGTAAAAATACATTCAATGAAG
Source organism: Bombus hortorum (assembly GCA_905332935.1). Taxonomy (NCBI): domain Eukaryota; kingdom Metazoa; phylum Arthropoda; class Insecta; order Hymenoptera; family Apidae; genus Bombus; species Bombus hortorum. Next base: position 5,009,969 of record HG995197.1, on the reverse strand, counting down.
TGAAATGAAGCGAATGGAAGTCTAATTTTATCTCTATCATTCGTGATTGGTAATCCATTTGTACTGGTATTCCACAACCCTTTTAATTTGCATTGCAATATTTGTTGGCTTCTTACCATGCAATAATCTTCGACATAATTCTGGTTTACCTTTAGCATCTGTTTGTCACATACGGTAGGTGTAAATGTCACTAGTAATTTTTCACGGAAGCTCGATTAACGAAGGAGGCGTTCTACAGTATGCGATGATTCTTCCGCTCTAAATCCATCAAGCCTTGCTTCTTCTATATACTATGTACACCTGCAGTGCAGTGATACGTCCAGGGATTTCCATCTTCCACGTCGTTTCTTTTGAATTCTTCCATCGTGCAGGTCGATAAAGGTTGCACGTTCCTTTGCACTTTCGAATCAGCCTTTCTACTTGTTACTTCCGTTACTCAATTTTACGGAAACTGAGTTTCGATGTCACTAAATTAGTCTCTATAATTTTAGTACCTACTTACTTTTATAGAATTTATAACCTATACTAATTTAAAATAAAAATATTGTCACCTGTTTGTGCGCTAGGATTTCATTACACATTTCTCAATCAGGAAAGTCTGTCAATTTTTGTTCCTATAAGTTTCATAAAATTCATAATTTATAATATAAAATTAAAGTTTTCGTTACTTGGTAAAATTTCAATACACGTTTTTTAAATATGAGGAACTATAGCACGCGCAATTTTTTAATTTATCTTATTATTTTTTACCTTATATTAATCTGCTAGAAGTAAAAATAAATATTGTTTTTCTCATGTACCTAGAACAAAGGAATGCCAGATGTTGAGAGTATGTTTCTTTCTAACGAAAGTTCGCTGAGATCGTTGGGGGCTCGTAAAATGTTTCACATAAAAACGACCTTTTTTGTGACACGCGATCCAGTTCTGTGCAGAGCAGGCAATACAATCTCGCCGTTCGTACACAATCAGCATTCACGGCAGTTTGGTGTGTACAATATGTGTGTATATTAGCGAGGGCCTGAGTTATCATGTCGCGTATGATAAAACCACTTACGGGACACATACACGTGTGTATACATGTTACTTCCGATCGAGGATACAATGCCTCTAGTGAGTCGAGACCAAGGGAAATTAATACTATGTTACACTAGTTGTACATTTCTTTATCTTAAGGACTCTAGAGAACTAAAAAACTCTAGAGAACTAAAAAATTCTTTTATTTATAGAAAAGATGAGGTAATTTAATTGCAAATCGGATTGAAAACGTAGACAATTTGTATTGTTTTGTATCTGTAGATAGCGAATGAAAAAAAAGTCAGAACTGAAATCCGTCTGCTTAATAATCTCGAGTTGTAAAATGAAAAACTGCGAGAAGCGAAACTCGAACGAATATCCAGGCAAAACTCCTCTCGTCTTTTATGAGCATTGGAAGTCGCAGGACGACTAATTGGATGATGGCATTTGCTTTGTACGCGCGACGCATTTTTATTAGAATACTTGTTTAAGCGTATTTTACCGAAATACCTAAAATAGAGATTCATCCTTTGTCTCAACTTGTTCTATTCATACATTTAATTCTAGCTGATTAACAGCGTACATTTACACCTTCATAGTGTATTCCTAACCTCTTACAATCCTTCTATTAGTAAAATATTGAAATGCAAGACAGAATGTATACAGTAAGAGACTGAAACATTAATAGAGTTGAAATGTAGAAATAAAAAGAGCAGTATTTTCTATATTATTAAATATGTACATTCAAATATATGTAACTGTACATTATACATAGATACTTATGGTAATAAATGTAATTAGCTTTTGTTTACATTTATTGCTATAGTTGTGTGTAATATACAATTAAATATATTATAATATATAATAAATAAAATATGTGTATACATATTTAATAACAGAAATAAAATTTCATTCCTACTGTACGAATGCTTTTGTTTCTCACTGTATTTAAAAATCCTCCATCCGAGGAATGGATATCAAATTCTGGGTTTAAGTCAAATCTTTTGTTACATAAGTAATCTGTCTTTATTAAATCGTAACTGCAATTGATGTCACGAGCGTAACACAATATTAAAAGGTTGGAGGTTAATTGATAAAGAATCAGTTGACTATGATACCATAGATAGTTGCAACGCATTCTTCTAAGAAACCAACTTCACGTACTATGTGTGTCATCGAACTAATAGTTACGATCGATCAAATAGAGAGATCTCTTTGGTGAGATTAACAGGAGATATCTCGTATAAATTTCCCCCAGCGTTTCTAATAGCTTAGGAGCAATAACTCCTAGAATACGTAGGTTCTCCGAAATTCGATCAACAGTAATTCAAATATGTAGTCCGTCTGAGAAACTTTTACAGTTGTGCACAGGTATATCGTTGGACATCTCGAACGAGTGAGTCACGACAGCATCTTGGTAAAAGCAGGTTTCCTCGGAATTTCGTGCTCTCCCAATGAATCACCGGATGTAAACGTCAAAATATATATTTTACTCGAAAACACAAAATCAGAATTCTACAAAATGTATTGACGTTTAGTATTGAAATGAACATCCTTTGATATGATTTTTCGATTATACACAATTATGATTTATGTTGTAAAATTTTGTATATGAGGCCTTTTTCTTTAGAGTAATAATTTTGTAATCATCCTAGAACAATGTTTATTTAACAAATACAATAATCAATTTGGTCAATGAATCACATGAAATGAAACTTAGAGATTTATTTTACTTATTAAATATTGTATCGAGTATCGCATTTTTTATATTATATACATTTTTGCATTAAAAATCTAATGTATTAATCATCATGAATCTTTTATATCAGTTTCACGATCATCTTAAAGCAACCTTTTCTTATAATAACTAAATAATCTATGAACCTCGTATATAAAAAGAAAATACATTAGACATTATACAATTGAATCGTAAAATTCAATGCTACATCCTTTGCTTCGATTAAATCGATTTTAAGAATAATTAAAATCCCGTGGTATGTCACAATTAATAAAGGATGAGATTAATTTTACATATCGTTACCTGGCAACGATAGTGGAAACTAAAAAATTTCAAATTTGCTTTCATCGAATAGAAGTTGTTGAATCTATATTATGTTTCTATTTTTATCATGTAAAACAATATATTTATAATTCCATCAGTTTTGCGTCAGAGAGCTAACTTATTACGTATGCTGCTATCAACCTGGTCTCAGTTTTTCAACAACACCGGCTCATCTTCAGTTGTTTTGTGACGCTGCAAGCGGAAGGCTGCTTTCATGAATAGTGGCATATCTTATCTTAAGTCAGCCTTATAATGTCGTTGAAATGACTCATTTGACATTTTTCGAGCTATCGATGCCAAGTAGCGATATATAGAAAGTAAGAAGTATACGTTCGGCAAGACTGAACGTTTTTCGGCCAGGTTAATATACCACCGATGTTCTGAATATGATAATGCAGTGAGTTAATTATTTCCTCCCGTTGTTGCGTGTCATCGACCTCCCTGGGAACTCCTCGGGAACTATACTGTTGGATCGTTGTACGAAAGTTTCGGCCTCGATCGACAGTATGAAGTTCCTTGAAGGTGGCGCACCGTAAAAGGGAGACACACAGCGGGAAGGACAAGCGGAGAAACGAAAGAAGAAAATTAAATAAGCCTGGCTCCTACGGAGAAACGTAAATACGTGATGAAGGAAACTGCAATTACCAGACGAATTCGATCGTTTCTAATTGAATATAAAAAGGACATATCTTGTGAAGTTGCTCGTTAAAATCGTCTTGTATCTACGGATAATAACATCGCATAGCTCTTGAAAGCAATTTCGTATGTTCGATTTTATTACGTTCTCCTTTCGATTTTTATATGTACAGTTGTAAGTAGCTCGTAAAATCGTTCCTTGAAACTTGTACACGATTTCATTGCAAATGTTTTTATTTATGTTAGTAGCGGTATGTTTATCGATATGTATCGCTTACATGACGGGCGCCATGTTTGTTTCGTAATGTAGAGTTCGTTTACAGTGATACGCGAGAACAAGGATTCTACGAAACCCAATACATTCTCCGATTTCTAAGAAAGGAATATAAAAATCTATTTCTCATTCTCGTTATATTCTCGTTTCAGAAAATCTATATTCTTCAGGTATATTTATTTTGTTGACATTATTCTTTTCCAGTTTTGTACTCAAAGGAATTGAGTAAGAGATGATCATAGCTTTTAGATTTCATTCGTTATTCGAAGTAGATAGGAGCGAGATGAATAATTATGCTAGACTGATAAATATGCCACCCTCTCCGTGTCCTTCCTTTTACATTAGAATATTCTAGCCGCGTGTTACGTCTCCCTTTCCCGTAAATTATATTCGTGCTCATTTCCACCGTACGACACTACTACCATAATGCATATTAGATCAATCTTTTCTGCGTCACGTGAACCACAACGTGCTTGAATTTCAATTTTATTCCTTTTTTATGGCTATCAGACACTAAATCATCCAATGGAATTTCTAGAGACTACCTTCATAAGACAACTACTACTGTCAGATAACCTACAATTACAGAATTTATTAATAACATCTACATATATAACCGTGATAAGTCATAATATTAATAAATTGAATCATGCAGTATAGTCCCTCTGATATTGAGCCCTTATAAAGGCAAATAGTAGATTTATCAGTTCTCCACTGATATGGATTAAATGTATCTTGCACGGTAAATTACTGCACTTGCAGCGACCATGAAAGATGCGAACTCGGTGTACTCGTTAAACGGCTAGCGAAAAATTCATCAATCTTAGCACCTGCACAAGTGTCTCGAGATCTTATCTTGGCATTGTTCGTGTTTTACCTAAATCACTGACAGAGTCTGGGTTAACTAATCCAGTCAAATGACACGCGATCGAATGACAATCACGCGCGCCATCTACGAAGACAGTCACGTACGGCCATGAATCGTTTCTGGCTGCATTCCTATTTAAATAATATGGACAGAGGACCTTCGTCAACTCCGGGAAACGGATGGCAGTTCTGATAAGGAATCGCCGTTTCCAAAGCGCGAGAAAGGAAATATAGGAGAGCGAAGGAGCACAGACGATTTATTTCATGGAAATAAACGGGACGAACGTTAGTCGGACTACCATTCGCGAGCCATAGAAATTTAATACAAGACCGTTGCAATGATCCTCGAGTTCGCGCGAGGGTCGTTACGTCAAGCGATACTCTTTTCTTGCAAACACGGCTTAATCTCGGAAACGTCGACTGGGTCGACCGCTTTATGAGTGGGATTACGTTTAAATCCGAGCTGTGTGTATCGTGTAGATTCTCATTTGCTTTTTTCAAACTTTCTTGCATCAAAAGTGAATCGCTTTTTATGAAATGTTAAGTTTTCGGCAGTTTTTATTTTGTGATATTATATGGTTCTTTTTATATAATTATTTAAGATCAAAATATCAAGGTATATACTTCCTGCCATTTTTATTTGTAGCATTTTATTCTAGTTGTCTTATCGTTTGGTATACATATAAGATAATAAATGATCTTACAATTTGTTAGAAGCTTCTTGCATTTAAAAGTTTCAAGTTTCATCAGATGTGAAAAATCTATCTCCTAAGTGGCAAAGAGAAGAATTGTCAGAAATTGTCAAACGGGTCTCAAACTGCGGGATGAAGTATCAAATTTCGCGATAGTTAGCGAGACGATCCACAAAGAGTCACGTGATATACGACCTTGGGGAAATAGGACCATGGCAGCTGACGTGCAGGTGCAACATATTCGCAGGTGCATATGTGCTGCTGCTGCTGCTGCTGCTGCTGCTGTGGCACCTGCGTACCGCGAGCACGTGGTTCGCCGCGATGATTGGAGATGATGCTCTGACCGGATGAGACTAGATATTTTTTTTGATTTCTTAAGAACATATTTGATCAAATTGAAAGAAGTATTTAAAAATGTAACAGTATTTGATATTCTTCATAAATACGTATTAACAATAATTCTTTCTTATTTTTCTAAAGCTTAAGAAATATTCCAATGGTAGAAAAATAAATATTTCCAATTATGATGATAAGCGATGTGAGTAATACTTCTAACTAAAGAACATAATTCTTTCTTTTTTCCTTGAACTTAAGAAATTTTCTAACTGTAGAAAAATATATATCCCTAATTATGACGTGAATACATGATGTGAATAATGAAGATTTTAAATCGTGGAAAAATACGATTCGATGGAAAATGAATCGAGGAACGTAGAAAGATTAACGAATACTGCAATGAACAGAAATGCAGAAGCGTTCAATTATACTCGACTGTCGCAGTGTAAAGGTTAATTCCATCGTTTCCGCAGTGTTTCCCCGGCGATAAACCGCAGCGGGGTGAAAAAGAAAAAAAACTCGCGAATGTACATAGGTTATATACAAAGGATTGGTTAATGAACCGGGGAAAGAAGACAAACCGCAGCAGTTACATCAGATATCACCGCGTTTGGGGTAAGCACTGTGTGCACGATCCCACACTTGGTTCGTCATCGTGAGGGCACGTTAATTAAATTGTGATTGCGATCAAACAGCTGGAATCTTTCCTTGAAACCCCGTAACACTGATTCCATTGAATTCTTCGAACAGAATTACGCGAGGAAATATGTACGTACGTGTATCGCATATGTAATATGTACGTTTTAATTAATCCTAACGGTTTTGAAATGGAGATTTCTTTGGATATTAAAGTGGATAGAAGACTAGGAAAATTGTTATACATAGTTGATGAAATATTATTTTTTTATATTCAAAATATCTTTGTGTATTATTCTTTTATATTTAAAATATCTTTATGTATTATTTTCTTTTAATTACAAAATTTATTATTTCATTGAAGAGTACAATTCCTTATGATAAGACTAGGAAAATTATTATACATAGTTGATGAAATATTATTTTTTTATATTCAAAATATCTTTGTGTATTATTCTTTTATATTTAAAATATCTTTATGTATTATTTTTTTTTAATTACAAAATTTATTATTTCATTGAAGAGTACAATTCCTTATGATAAGACTAGGAAAATTATTATACATAGTTGATGAAATATTATTTTTTTTTATATTTAAAATATCTTTGTGTATTATTCTTTTATATTTAAAATATTTTTGTATATTATTCTTTTATATTTAAAATATCTTTATGTATTATTTTTTTTTTAATTACAAAATTTATTATTTCATTGAAGAGTACAATTCCTTATGATAAGACTAGGAAAATTATTATACATAGTTGATGAAATATTATTTTTTTTTATATTTAAAATATCTTTGTGTATTATTCTTTTATATTTAAAATATTTTTATATATTATTTTTTTTTAATTACAAAATTTATTACTTCATTGAGGAGTACAATTCTTTATGATAATAAAATTTAACCCATTACTGGTAATGTGTTAATCAATTATTATGAAGGGAAATATTGAGAAATATTTGATAATGTACAGAACATTATAAAATGTGTATCTTATGGATAACGTATAACAAAATAAATAATAGAATAAATTAGAAAATCACCTATGTAGTCATGTTTTTGTTTGATCCAATATTATGGTGGCTTTTCTCTAAACACGTTGAATCGCGTTGAAAATTGACCACTGGTGGCACCAAGGAATCGTCACGTACAATATTGTCCGAACAGAACAACAGGTGGTCAGAGAATTTACCAGGTTTCCATATCGCGCTCCTTCCAAACGAACGGGATCAGTGTTAAGTGGTCGGCCGAGCTCGGATGACCGACAGTTTGGAAAAGCTAACATGACCTCGCTGGATTGAGTTCTTAAATATAAAGGAAATTTTCTTTCTTTTTTGTTTCAGGCTCCAGCCCTGAGTTGGGTGTCCCGGATATGACAGTCATCAGTGACATCGATGAAACGGGAATTAATCGAAATCTCCAAGTCCGGTATAAGAGGGACCAGATATATGTATCCTTTGGTCGAATTTTAATTAATTAAAATTAATTCTTACACCTAGGTATTAGGTAAGAATTATCTTATTGTTTTCTATCTTAAACATATCTTAATTAGTTTTATTTTTACATTTTTTTTATACACAAATGCATATTTCTTTATACCGTAACTTTTTCAAAAAATTCGTATACATCTTCAATTTAGAAATTTATTAGATAGGATATTTTTTAGTATTTTTTTATGATGTTAAATCAGCGATTAAATTAGAAATTGATTCGAGTATGATTGCAAAATCTTCCATATGAATATGATCTCATAAAAATGCTAGACCACGTGTGAACCGTCTTGTTCTGTTCGTCCGAGAGTTTCGCAAAAAACAGTGAACGGACGTCCGTTCATTTCGTAATTCGTATGTTAGTATGCCCTGGAGTTAGAATTCTTCGCGCATTCCTACGTATAACTCTCTCTCGAGTTCCTTCTGCTTCTCGTCTTTCTCAACAGTACTGCTGCATTGGAACTAAGGTATTTCATATTGAAATTTTTAACAATTTTTGGCCTCTTAGTGAAGGGACGTTTGGAGCTGGTGCAAAGCTAGCACATTAAAGAATAATGTCAAATTTTTTAGAATAATGCTAGAGCGCAATGTCAGATACTTTAGGACTGCGTTAAAGTGTAATATTAAATTTATTAAATCAAGAGTAAAAATTTAAATATCATTCGTATTAATATAAATATTAAGGAACTAAGTCAAACTTCCAAAAATACTTTTAAAGAATAATTTCAAATCTACAATTTTATTATAGATCAATCTCATAAACTCTTCTGAAGTCACAGAAATTCCAGGATATCTGAAACTTCCAATTTCATCTCCTCAATTACCAATACACATTTTCCAACTGCCTGTACTTTTCCCAAGACCCTTAAATTCCTTTCGATCCGCCAAAATTCCTAAACATCTCGAACTTGCTAAACTTCTCGACGAAATATACTACGTATACCTACTTCTAGAGTTTCCATATCTCTCGGACGTTCTCAAATCAAAAGAAACTGAAAAAACCTGCAAACCTATAAAGATGTAAAAAGTCCAAAACAAAGCTATCTCTGTCACATCTCTATCCCGGCAAACAGAGAACCAGTATTAGGAAAGGGAATTAAAAGCGGAGAAACCGAGTGCAATAGAGTATGAAATAGCGAGAGGATGAACGAAAGCAATGAAGAAAACGGAAGAAACGGGGGTAGTTTAAAGAAGAGAAGAACTATACGTATGAATTTTGCAGGGGTGGGGCGTTGCTCCCGGGTTGGTTCGTTGCCATGACGACAACCCCAGTCAGCTGGTGAACCACCCCAGGGCCAGACCCATTCATCCTCTGGTTTCACCGACCCAACGACCGACACCGACCCGACCCACTGTAGTTTCTTGTCGTGCTTCAATCCACCCCTCACCCTTCTCTCGATTATCCTACGTTCGTGATCTATGGCTAGAGGGCGAAAAGACGTCCAAATGATCATCCGTACCTTTTATTACTAGTATGGCTCGATATTCTCATAGGCACACGCATAATATCGACTCGCCTTCGAGCTGGAAATATCGAGGGAAGTTTAGGAGTCTGGCAAGTTCGCGGTGACTCTTTTGTCGATATCTTAATTGGATTGGTTTTCCTCTTAATTGGTTTACCAATGAATAGAACGAAAAATAGTTGATTCGCTGATTTTTATTAGTTTCGTTGGTTGAACTAGTGGAAGTATTGTATTACTTTCTTGGAGATATCTGAGACGGTGAGGAGGTTTGTTGAAGAGGCTATTGAACTTAGGAAGAGATAGCTAATTCATTGGTTTTCATTAGTTGGATTGGAGACAGTATTGTATTATGTTTTTGGGAATATTGGAGGTGGTAAGGTTTATGTCGGAAAGGTCAGTTATTTTCGTAGTAGGGAAAAATAATTATATAACTATAATTACCTTTTATTGTTTTAGTTCGTTAGTCGAATTGACAGAAGTAACGTATTGTATTTTTGGAGACATTGCAGAGGTTTTGGGTTTCTGTCAAAGCTTACAGAGTTATAATAAATTTGTGAAACTAGAGCAAATGAAAGTAATGGTCAAGATAAATTATCTAATTGCTGTCCATATGAAACACAGACGTGCAAACGTTTGATGCATTAAAAGTTGTACGTCAAGGGATTAATTGTTAAATTTCTATATAAATTTTTCTAAAATTAAATATCTACGAATCGTCGTGTCTACGAATTTACTATCGTTAAACTCCAATTAAATTAAGAACACTTTATTCTGTCGTAAAGCACTAGGATATTCGTGATGTTACTCAGAATTCGAAATCGATTTTCCAACACGAATAGACGATGATGGGTCGTTAACGAAGCCAGCACGATTCTCCTAACCAGTAGCGGCATAGTTTTTGCTCTTCTCGGTTCGGTATGGATCAAACACCGGAATTCAAACGCGTGATGCGTCCGCTTCGATGATTTAGGTCGTCGTTGGAACGCACTCGTTAGTGGACACTTCCTCGTGTATTACGACGATGAACGTCGCAGAACGCGACGTGTGGGACGCATAGACGTCAAATTGGCCACGAAATCAACGATCACGAAGCTTTTACTAAAGAAAATGTTCTCTTCTTCGTAAATTCTTCCTTTTCATTTTTCATTGCCACATTCGATAATTGATGGAATAATATCGTTGTTGTTAATAATTTATAAACTACGACCGTTTATGTAAATTTCTATTCCTAACTCTGTTACATTCTTTTCTACATTCTTTACATTAACTCTGTTTACATTTTCGATTTGATTTTCGTATCGTCTCAATCCAGAAGAAGAATCGAGAAAAATAATTACAGTTGAATATTTTTGTACATGTCCAAATTGTAAATTACGTTATAGATTCTTCAGTTTCTTCCGTTCTCTGATATTAAATTAGCGTATTCAATTAAAATGTAGGCTCGAATAATTTCAGTGTACAGTCACAGATCGTCCAGCCTCCGCAGGAAGTTTAATTATCGGTTGATTGCAGTGAACGAGTAAAACCGTATATTCAATGACCAAACACTGAAGATACTACATATCAATCAGTCCACGCGTAATTAGTATAAGTAACTAACTACGTCCTGTGATTTCTACTGTCAATTCCAAACAACACGTATCGTTGATTACTTTAAATTCAACTAAAAACAATCCATCCAACAACGCCACATTTCTAGATATTTTTCATATTCCCATGCTTTTAGATTGATTAAAATGTGTGTCTGGGTTGTTTTCATAAATCTAAGCAATTGTACACGACACATCCGCTATATAAAAAGCTAAATTGAAACATCAACTGTTAACTTCTGATTGGATTTATCTCTCGTATGCCACTGGACTTTTAGATAACATCTGATATTGGATTTTGTAAGTAATTAAAAGTTTTCTAAACGAACATATCTACAAAAACGCACAATTAAAAATATCTGGAACATAAAAATTCTTTATGAAAAATACGAAATAACATAAAAATGCGGAATTTCTTATAGATAGCTTTTGATAAAAGATCTTGCCGATCGTACAATGCATCAGAATTTCCTTTAGACTATCAACCGTATCGCCTAGCGTCTAGCTAATAGAACTAGCCGTGGTGTATCTTGGTTCCTCCCAAAGGGCCCGATCGATAGATCGCAGGTTGATTAAATAGCTGCACTACGAGTCGCTTGCCTTTGCGAGTGCTATTTCGATCGAGAAAGATACCTTTCAGTAGCACAGATAAAGTACAGTAGCCTTTACGACATAGATAAACCGTAAAATCGGTCAGATATGTCAAAGTTATATATATTCCAATATTAGAACGAACAAAGTGATAAAAATGGAGAAAGTTGTATAATGAGTTTAATAACTTTCTTACGTTTTTAAAATTTTTCTTATCTTAAGAAATCCAATAATTCGTGTAGTAAGAATAGTAATTTTCACGATATATGGTTGTAGCATCTCGCATCAAATGTTAAAGATTACGCGTTTGAATATTGAGATGGACTAATTAACAATTTGAAAAATCGAAGTTCTTAGCCATAATAAGTAATTGCAACACGGGTAAAACTATTAAAATCTGCAATTTTTCGTGATTAAACGGCAATCTGTGTGAAAAAGTAGTCAACTCGATACACCTTTCAATGGTAATGTATTTACGTCAGCGTCGATATTAAACTGCGAGATTGCACATTATTACCGGATGAAATAATACGTCGACGATAAAACGCCGTGAGGCGTTCACTTTTCGACAAAATGATGGCCCTTGTGCCAAGAATCGTGCGCAACAGCGGGCGTTCCTCTCGCTGGAAACGGAACACCACGGAAATCGTCGTTTTTGCACGATGATGTAATCGAGAAATCACGCGGACGTTCAAGAAACCGGCGATGTTCCTTCGAATTTCTATGCCGGACAGTTCCTTCTCCATTTCCGTGCTTCCATAGATCGTTCAACGAGCTTTCCACTCGGTTACGATTGAAATCGAAGTTCGCTGTAGAATGCTTTTTAGTTAATGGATACTCTTTTCCTTCGTAAGATCCGTGAGAGGTGAAAGAATGCTGGTTCCATTCTTTTGGTTATTTACGCTATTTAGCAATTGGCTATTGGTTCAATTTTAGGCGAATAAGAGATTGATCAGACGTTTGGAAGCGTTAACACAGATTTTAGACAATTATTTGCGATCAGAGGATCTGAAGGATGTAGGGAGTAGGACAAATTATTTTATATGTTGCGATATAAGAAATAGTAACAAACTCGCTGAAGGATAGACGAGAAAATTTTTATTGTTTTCTGCTATTACATATACATATTTATTTATTACTACATTTTAATCACACTATTTCCTGTATTCCATATACACATTTTTCATTGTTATAATTCTGCAGAAAAATGTTAAGGCTGTATTAATAAAGTCAGAAAACATAGTCGTAGAAATATCACAATAAATCATAATCATAATCGAAAAATGAGAAAATAGCATATACATTTTTGAAACGTTATTTTCTTCATTTACTTCTACATTACTTATACGAAACATTAGATGAGCCAAGAAAACGTGCACTCGATTATTGTTGTAACGAATACGAATAAAAAACAAGCTTTAGTGTAGTGCACAACTTAGCTATTATTAGTTGCAATTTCGTGACATAGGCAAATTATATCATGCTTCCAATTATCTCGTTCTTCCAACAACGATCGGACGAATATAATCAATTTCATTTAAGCGAATCTCTTTCGCCTCCATTACGGGAACGTTTGTGCCGTGACGGCCGATCGAATCTCGTTAAAGTACGACGGCTAGGACTAATTACACGAAACCGGTACAGTTTTACCAAGCAACGGGTTCCCGGTCTTTTGTCACGGTTAATTTCGTTAGGAAAATTGAAAGTTCCGAGGCGAACCGACAGCAACGACGATCCGTGTCTTTCGCCGCCTATCTCGTCGCGGTGAAAACATCGATAGCATACAAATAAGAGGCTCAACTGCGGAGATCCGACGTTGACGTCCTCGCGAGCCTCTACCTTTGTACTTTGTCACGTGAATTTAGCTGGCAAATAATGGAGTTTTCATAGTAGGAAATAATAAATAATTATGATACAGCAGGAGATAATTTTAGGATTTAGAATTTTAATAGAAAATAGTGATTAAAGTATAGTAATGAAAAATTTGAGTAATAGGAAATAATTTTAAATAATTTTAGAAACAGCCACATTAATAATAGGAAATGAATAAAAAGTTGGAAATAGTAATTGAAATATAATAACAAATAACTTTATCGAAAGAAAATTATTTTATGACATCTTTCCATTTGCCATATGTATTATATAAGAAGCTTAAAAAGAAAACAGATAAGGTAGGATAAAAAAATTTTCTGTAAACACCGAACAGAAATCAGAGTGGATAGATAACGAGATACAAGCATTAGCAGAAAACAAACAATTTTCTTTAAAAACTATCTCTCGAATAGTTTGACTATACATTTTATGTATTAACTTAAATCTGTGAGCGTGGTTGTATCGAGCTGCACGTGTGCATGTACAGAATTAAAACCCACTGGTGGTCGAAGCGCAGGGTAAACGAGATAACCGTGGGTGGAGACTAGGGAAAGAAGACGATGAATGATGCTCGATCAGATAACCGAAGTTGCATAAGGGACGCGCGAGGGGATTCTCAGCTTCCGGTTTCGAAGTTGTCGCCCGGGCTAGGGTTAATCCGATATCGCGAAAGAGAAGCTAGCCTGTGAAAAAGGAGCGTTGGATAGCTCGTATGAGAGGTAGGTAGATAATGGGTGCCGATGAAACGTAGTCGGTGAAGGGGCCAAAAGAGTTGCTCGCTCTTAACCCGTGTTTTTTCCCCACGTGTGAACGAATCGAGCTTTCATCCAAATATTATCGACGCTTACGTGACGTCACACAAATCATATTCTCGATATCTTTCTGTCCGCGTGTAACGTCCACTTCTTTGCTGGTATTTGAAAAAAAGTTTCACTGTGTGACGTATACCGGAAGATTGAACGAATGGACTAGAAAGGAAACCACTGGAATGTAATCATAAACGAGATTAGGTTTTTTTTCTATTTAACATTTAGAGCTTTTATTTCTTCTGATTAAATTCCTTGTAAAAATTAGTGCAAAAATTGTTTACGATGTAGACAAGAAGGGAAATTTAGATTTTTATTATTTGTATTGCTTGTTAATATATTCATTTCATTTTTTATTAATTAATATAGTTTCATTGGGAGAATTTTACAGTTTGTAATTTCTACATATAACAAGGTTGTTATTGATATTTACCAATATCAGTGTTTTTAATTGAAATGAAGACTATGTTCAAATATAACTAGTTATTGGTGTATTAGTATAATTAGTAATTTCATATTGCTATAGAAGTATTTCTTCGGATTATATTTACCCGAATGCGTCTTTAACCAGTAAATTGAGTTCGACGTGTATACACGTGAATCCAAAACTGTGCGGTTTCTGTGCGATTGACGCGTATACTCGTCATGTGAAATAAAAAAATACCATTTACTGTAGAAACTCAAAATTTTAGTAAAAAGTAATATAAATGACATTTAGTAGTATGTTTCCTTTATACTCCCAGTAAACCTATTATGTATTTTACAAGAAAAAGTATGATTATTTGATTATTCTCCTTAGTATATCGGTTATACGTACAATGTATTGTTTTTTATAAATTGAGTTGATTATTTTCCCCAATGCATCCATATTTGTGTACTTTACTGCGTATATCGGCTATTTCCCGAATTGTTTTGTATAATTTATTTTATTATTTTTTTGGATAATCTTTAAGTTTTTAATAACAATACGTTTTCCAACAATAAATTAATAATTTATAAAAATAAAATAAAAATAAAAAATTTTTTAAATTAATAAATTTTTTATCGAATAAAAGTGTAATCCTTCCTCGTTTTGCTTTCTTCGTAAAATTTATAATACCAGCATTTGCCCTGCGTTCGACGTGTATACTCGTCAATCGTTTGCTTCATTTTAACTACGCGACTCGTAACGGATTTTTAAGATGAAACTCCGCGGTTAACAGGTTAAATACCTAAAAAACACGTATACTTGAAACATATACGCCTCGATACCGATTGCACGATCTCTCTACGCTTCTTCCTCCGACTATACACGTGTACACGAGGCGAATAGGTTTGCGAGGCGGAGGGTGGTTCGCTCTCATTAACCTCTCGCTGGCGAAGCGCTCTTAGCCGGCTGCTTCAATTGCTTTCGTCGAGGACGAAGCTCGGCCACCTTTTAGTGGCGCGTTTCGAAACCCCCGACGAAGCCATGGAACGAAATAGAGATGGAATACACAAGACCGGATATGCGGCAGCCTCTCGAGAAAACCCTGTGTCCCGTGTTTGCTGAAACTGTCGATGCGAAACCGAACTGGGCCACGAAAAGAAACCAACCAACCAAGTCTATCAGAACGTGTAAAAGTCTTTATACCGCCCAATTTAACTCGGTTGATGATAGTTTAATATCAACAAATATAGAAGCTTGTGAATCTTACGTTTATCAAAAATTAGCATTAAATTATAATAGTACAATTTCGCAAAAACCTTTCCATTTTATGAAATTGACAGAAGTATAGATTTGCAATGGTACATTTTTTGGAAGTTTGATTTTATAAACTTTTGCATAATTTAGGAGATTTTTGCATTCTATAAAGTTTTATACACTTTCGGGGATTTTAATTTTGCCAAGTATATGAATGGAAGTTTGTTTCTTCTTTTATATTATATATACATATTTTCATCTTTCATTTTAATTTCCTCGTGAAAAGAAATTCATTTTTAGTATTCGATATAACAAAAAATAATAGAAATACATTTTTTCCTTATGATTTTGTAAACAGAATATAATACTCTAAATTCATGACCCGTTTGATTGAAAGTAAATTCACACACAGTTTAATCAATTAACAACTTATCGAGTATAGTATTGGAAAGGTTAATGAAATTTCTTATATCAACGATGCATTGAAACAGAATGCTCTTGGTTATCGTTCATATCGATTGAAGATCTCATGCTCGTTTATATCAAGACTTCTGCAGCTAGAAAAAGGGATGAAGATTGATCCTTTTCCAGACCAGCCTCCTTTCAGGTCACCCGGTTCGCCGGTGTGTATGGGGGTTGCGTTTTATTGAAAATTTCATGCTCTTCTTGTCCGGTGCGCGCGCGCAAAATTGTCCTTCCCGGGTTTCTGGGTCAGCCATCCTGTTTGCAACGTTTGTCTGTTGACCCTCGGACCGGATACTGACCGTCATTAGGTGGTGCAGTGGAAATGCGGGAAATGTTGAGAAGCGAGGTCGAGTGGTGACGATGTCCGAAACGGAAATGGTGTACTTTGTGATTAGAGTTACTGCAGGCGGCTGCTTCTTCAAGATTATCTTATTTCTTATTTCTCAGATTTGTATTTGTATCTTTTCTTCTAGATTTTTGTAGTTTTTTCTCATTTTTAACTTTGTAGTCTTTCCTTTCGTGCTTTTTTAAAGGGTTATTCCTTGAGATATTTATTTACCTTTCTAGGTATATTTTCCGAGATTATTGTTATGGTATCTTTTGGAATTATTATTTGTATACTTTCTTAAATGTTTTTGATTCAATGAGACTTTTTTTTATGTCCATTTTTGAATATCCTTTACATTATTTATTTATCGATAACTTATTCTGAAATCATTTTCTTTATATCTTTCCTGGGTAATATCATTGCAGAGTGATTCGTTCATTTTTTGTCTACAAAATATTCTGTTTTTCTCTCTAAGAATGTGCAAGACTATCAATTCATTTCACGTGTTATTAGCATGAAATTCGAGCAGCAATGATTATTCCAATTAGGGAAAGACGCTTCAGAGGTTCGTTGCTCTGTCCACAAAAGCCTCGAACATCTGAGAGAATTCACTCGCCTCCAGACAAAGAAGAAGATATATAGAAAAAAAAGTGAACGGATGATTACATTTCCATCTTTAGAAGCTACAGCGCTGGCTGCTTTTAGTACTTTTCTCACAGGCCACAGCCAAAGACAAATAAGCTGGTTTGACTGTAGAAACGCTCACTAAAGGCTTCGATATAACGATTTCCTTATATTTTCTTGCGTCGCTGCATATCGAGCTTACTCTGTGACAATTCTAGCGTTAGATTTTGTCGAAACCATTCTTCCAACGATGCACTGATCGGTTCCAATTCAATGCAAGGAAATTCTTCTGCTGCTTCGTCGACATAACGTTGCGTTTCAACCGATCTCTCGAACGTGGAACGTCTTTGAAATTGTACAATAAAAATCGCGCGCTACTCTGCCTGTGCACGTTAAATACGAAGTGTTTTTCAGTGGAATTTCACGAATTCCTCTTTCGGAACGCTTTTCTGTACGACGAAAGATTAATATCGTCAACGACAATGGAAGGAAATGCGACTGCTCATAAGGAGTTTCCTGTGGATTACAAACAGAACCGTGTTTCCTGCTTCTCCAATGGGAGATTCTGATCCTGATACGTGGATTGTTTAATTTCTTTTTAATTATTTTAATCCATTCGTGTTTACGATCCTATTGTAATAGGTTGCTTAAAATAATTAGCTTGTCTTCTGTTATAATTTGATTTTTATACTTACTTCTTGTGTCTGTATTTTTTTTCTAATGAAGAGCTCTCTCGGCTTAGAATAATCTGGAATATATCGAACGAACGTACTATGTATATAATTGTTTGTTTAAAACATGTCTTGAACCAATACACTACACGATAGGATTCTGAGAAATCATGTTAGGATTAATATGAAAGTAGTGAAAGAAGATGAATGAAAATTGATGAAGATGCTCTCATAATGGATAAAGTAGAATCTTATGATATTTATAAAGATATAAACAGATCTTACAAACTTTATAAAGTCTTATAATAAATCAGAAATGATTTGTGACCAATACAATAACTTAGAATGTAATAAACGTAAAAAGTTTGTGTGTCAGAATTGACCCAGCCTGTATACCATTGTCTGAGGGTTAATATACAGTAGTTTTCGAAGAATTTTGTAACTTCCTCAGAGATGGAATAATCTAGCAAAAGAATGGAATAATAAATCCATGGATATCTGTGATATAAACCAGCAAGCGAACGACTCACATTTCTCTCCCTTTACGTTGGCCAAAAAGTTAGAGGGTTGATGTCGCCTTCTCCATCAACCTCCTCCATATTAAGCGACATTACGTCTATTTTAGTCGACGACCTTTCTGTCCGCTGGCAAATATTTCTTTCTTTACTGCGACGTAAAGGTAGCCTTCTACCTGTCGTTTACACAGGACATATTAGTCCGACGAAAGGCAGCTTCATCGATCGAACAGGAAAAATGAAAAGTGACGGGACAAAGACCATCCCCGTTTACTATTCCTTCAGTAACCTTCTTCGACATATCAAACTCAAGGCAGTCATAAAAAGCCAGTCCATTAAGCACGTAAAAGCTTCTCTTGAAATCAAAATGAGCGTCTATTCGAAATAGAATGTACTGTTCGCAGAATGAATATGTTGTGGTAGTCAATCTTAAACCGACAATTTTGAACCACACAGAAGCTAAATTGACCAAACCTATGATATATAGCTAATGATACAATAATATCGTGTCAACTATCGATACATAATATTGTGTCAACTATACACAAAGTTTATAAGATATCTTACACTTTGCCCATCCGATCGATTCAGACCATCCCTATAGATTCTTATTCTTCACCATTAACTCCAATAATTCTCAATTTTCTCAATCCGACACACGGGAACTACAGAAAGTTCAACCATCGATACACGAAGCTTAAAAAGTACTTTATATTCCTCTTCTTTCCTTTTAAATCATCCCCTAAATTTTATTTTTTGGACCGTGTCCATTACTTCTAACAACGCTTAATCTTTTCACGCTGCGATAAGATTCAATTTTTCCAATATTTTCGCATAAAATAGGGAAGCTAAAGGAAGCTCAGCTATCTTACGCTTGATCACTCTTTCATCTCAAATCATCCTCAGGCTTTTGTTTTTCACCACGCCCATTGCTTCCGATAGACCTTGATTTTTGCAAATACCAACGAATTCCAAGTTTTCCAAATTTTCTATACAAGGCAGGGAAATTGCAGAAAACCACCGATACACGCAGTTTAGAAAATACCTTACGCTTCTCCTCTATTTCGTCTCAAACTTTAATTTCAAAACGTTTCCATACTTTAATTTTTCACCGTCTTCATTACCTCTAATAATTCTTAACGTGTTTTCAAACTTTCCGCACGAAACAAAGAAACCAGAGGCTTGCACATTTAGATGGTTGCAAAGTGTAACCTAGCTTCACCACTAGTCCCAAAAACCAATCGATGGGGGGTCAGCCTGCTGTTTCAAATGTTACAGAAGGGTATACGGTTATAGTACTTATATTATCCCCTTTCTCGCTGCTGGCATTCATCCGTGAGTCATCGGTTCGTACTCAACCCCCGGGTGTGACGTCATTTCGACGTCCTCCACCCCATCGAGAATCTATCGTCGGAAGCGTGTCATCGTCGGTTATTATGCAAGGGAGGCCGAAAATCGCCAACCATTCTCTCGAGGATTCTTCCTCGATGGAACCACTGCTCTCGATAATCTTCTTCTCTATCGAATACGGATTGGTTTCAACCAATAGAAACGAGAATTGAAGTGAGAGGGGATGAATCGGGTACCTGGATAACGAATAGTTAAGCAGAAAGAAGGAAAATGAGAGATTATAATTGTTATATCCTAAATTAAAGGAAAAGTTGTAGCGCAAGGGTAGATATCTTTATGACAATTTTATTTGAATTTGTTAATACATACACGTTTATTTTAATTTTTGGGATTGGTGGTAAGATAGGTTTCGTTTAACTGATTTTAGCCAGAAAATCAATTAAAATTTTGCTGGTTACCGATAAACCATTATTGGTTATCAGTTAGCTTTTGCTTTCTCGAGTAACCATTATCGACAGTTAGCGAAAATTTTCTTTGGCTACTTTCGACCTTGACGATTTTTATAACGTTGTTTTCTATGGAATACGGACGAATTTCAACGGAGAGAGACGAGGGTTAAAATAAAGGAGAATGGATCGAGTACTTCGATAACAGTTAGCCAGACAGAAGGAAGGAAGACAGATAAGTCTGTAGACGAACTACATAACAACGAGACTCGTTCGGTAATTCGAGACATCGTTAAAATCTCTCTCTCTCTCTCTCTCTCTCTCTCTCTCTAACAATCGGTGAATGTACCATTTAGTTATCGTCGGGCCCTGCTTTTCTTTTGTCTTACGCTTTCGCTCTATCGTCGATCGAACCAGAGAGACGGAATGAATTACGTCCAGGAGGGTAGGAGTTCGGATCATGAGGAGGAACAGCGTCTGGCTGATTGCAGGGGCGGATATCGCAGTTTCCATTCAATCCGGCTCTTCGGTTTTGATTTTTACATTTGGGTCGAATTAATTTCCTTTGCTTTCGGGTTTTTGTTTTTGAGGTGGCGTTCCTTGCAGGCATATTATTGCAATGTAATATATTTCGATCTCTGTATAGTTACAAATACTATAATAAGAATTTTCAAAGGCTCTTAAGCGTAAGAGTTAGGAATTATTATACTGTACGTCGCAACACTTTACAAATTTCCCTACTGCTCTTGTTATTAAAAGATTCTTTTTAGCAATCACCCTTAAGCTCTTACGATAATCCTAAACTAAGACAATGAAACGTCAGGAAATTCCCTCTTCATCTGAAACAAGCATAAACTTCGTAAAACGGTTTAACATAATAAGAAAAAGAGAAATAGCAACACGCATTTACGTGGTTGCGCGTGACGTCACGTGCACAGAGTGTAGGTCTCCATTCAAAATGCATCTCGCATTATCATTCAAGGCGGTTCACGAGGTTGGGGAATGAGAAATAATGCCGTCGACACGGTTCCTTTTAGCTATGGGTAAACACACCTTCCACCCCCCTCCTTTTTTTCCTTTCCTTTTCTTTTCCTTTTCCTTTCCCCTCCTCCATTCATTTGCATCTCTTGGTCGCACGGTGAGATTAATAGACGAACAACTTGCTCGAATGCATTAGCGATTTAACGAGTCGCTGCTTCGATAATTTTCCTTGACTTTAGCATATTATGATTCGACGATCAGACGTACACGGGATCCATACTGGTGGCTGTGAATCCGTACAAAGAGGTGGACTTCTACACGAACGTAAGTAAATTGAAACCGTTTCGCGTGATTATCTTTTAATGCACACTACTTAAGACGAATACTATAATAGATTCCTTTGACCTTTCTTTTTTTTTTTTTTTTTTTTCTTTATTTAAATCGAGGCAATCGTTCGATTGGGAACCATAGGGGTTATGAGTTGAAATTTTGCTCATTGTAATGGATTGGTAGTGTATGGAGGTAATTGGCGTTATCGAGAACGTGAATCATGGTACGGATAATAGTGCAGAGTGAGTTTTTCATCGTAATATATTTTTAGAGCGAGTGATGTAATATAAAAGTGATTTCTTTATACGGTGAAATCCTTCGACTAACCAGGAATACCAAAATAATATTACAAGAAATTTTTATTTATATATTTTTTAAAGCTTATATCTTTGGACTTAAGAATTCGTCTTTCCCTTATCAGCTACGTTACGTTAGTTTCTCGAGTGCGTACTAAATTGTAGGAAAATTTGTAAAGAGGAACCACCTTCTCTTCATATAAATATTTATAAAATTACATAAAGAATTATTCTTCTAAGAAACGTTCTAGTTTCTTATATTAATGTTTGATATATCTTTCTTAGAGAAAGTAATAGTTTTGGTATGCCGATATATTTTATAGAATATTAACTTCTTCTGTGGATTTTACTATGTAAGGAAGAACTTTTATAAGAATACGTGTTTTAAATATATCTCACGATGAAATTGCTACATACCCAAGGATTGCAGCTGAATTAAAACAACAAAGACTGTGCCGCGGTTGCTGAAATGCGCAATTACTTACGCACTTCCGGCGTCAAATGTATGCAGGAAGTGCTGTCGAAGAATAGCAAATATTAAACACGGCGTCTGCCTCGAAGAACGGAGCAGACTGCACGTGCCTATCCCCTCTTCTCTGCAAGTAATAATTGGTTTCTCCTATCGTATACAATTAAGAATTTGGTCACGTGTGTAATGAAAGATTCATTATTAAATTACTCCTGTGAAAGAACCGTTTGGAACGTTCAAAAATTATCAGAGTTATTAATGATGGAGAGTTTCTTTTTTTTTTTTATTATGAAATAATTCCAAAACTATTTTGAATAATTGCATAATAGCATAATAATGTTAAAGTAATTTGTCAAAAATATTACAAACGTTTCATTATTAAATTATTGCTATGAAGTTTTCAGAAACTTGACAAATTTTCGAAATTATTAACGATACAATTTTTACCTCCTTATTAAACAGGAATCGTGTAATAATATCGCAAGCAATACAATATAATTTTTATGCTAATGGTTCATTTCGAAGTTACAATTAATACTTCCATTATGAGGATGAAACATGCTTGTTACGTTAAATAAGAACACAGGGGGAACTTGGTAATTTACAGTGAATTATATTTTAAAGTAACGCGAGTACGTTTTTACGTAGTTTATTTCATCAACACGGAATAACAACGCGCAACAGAATACCTTTAAGTAAATCCATATTTTAAAAATAGCGTTCTATCATTTCAAATAATCTTTTTTTTTTCATTAATAATTTATTTATAAAGATTGCGTTTGTTAATTCTAATATAAAACTGAACTATATTTATTGCGATAATTAGCGATACATATTATGGAAGAAAGAATGGTAATTTATTGTGAAAGACGTGTTATAATAACTCGACGTACATTTTTATCAAATATATTTCGTCGACACACGAGAATGCCGACGACAGGACGTCTTTATCGTATTGGAATTGCTAGGCCTCGGTTTGAAAACAGGAAACGGAAGCCACGACGTGCTTTCGTGGAGATATCGCGAAACGACCGATCAACTCTTGAAGGGTTTTGTAGGTCACGATGCACTCCGTTGCCGACGAATCGATGAGTAATCCATTTATTTTTGCAGCTGCGAAAACACCAAACTCCTCTCATTTTTAATATTATATATTTCTAAAAACTGTAAATATCGCTAAAACTTGTGACATAACAGGAAACAAATATTCCAAAAATTATTACATTCCTATTTCTTCTTTCATTTATTTCGTTTCAACGTATGAATTATTCAAAGACATTAATTCGCGTGAAACTTAATTGGACGATATCTTCCTATTGTTTCCTTCTTCATTATTGGCGTTCATCTTCCAGATATAAATATAGATACAAAGTTTATTTAATTGTAATTAAAACATATTTTTATTATGTATGAACACTGCAGATCCTACTTACATGGCAGAGTTTTATGCATAAAATAAAATTCCCATTGACGGTGAAAGTTTCAAAGCATTTTCCATTTTCATGCTGCAAAAATATTCTCTAGGCTCCCAACAAGATTACCCACATCGTCTTGCGTCATCTCCGAAAGCACCTTCGAAAACACTTTTACAGGCCATTTTAAAAGCATTTTCGCAAGCACAACGGCAAATTGTTTCCTATCTGGTGCAAGAGGCTGAGAGACACGATCCCTAGTGTCCTGGCGTGTTCTCAATAATCGTCTGGCGTTGCACATTTCTCTTTTTCCCCTACGGTGTGCGTAGCTTTAATCTCTATTTCGAGGCGTGCAAGCATCGAGCTTAAAACCATCAGCGGCGTTAACGCGCGTATCAGCCTGGTTGAATTAGGGTGCAGGCTGCGCACGAGGACTTATTTCGGGATCGAGTGGCAGCCACTTCGTACGTAAATACGGGTCGCCGACAGTGAAACAGTCCTCGAACGGCATTCGACCCTTCGACTGACGTGTGGCTTCGTCAAGAAAAAAAAGTAAAAAATATGAAAGGGCTGAGCGATTAAATGGAATTAAAGCAATAAAGAAAAAGCCACGGCACAATAGAATTTGCTCCGAGCCAGCGGTTTAAACCTTTCCACCTGGTCAAGCTCGAACGACTTTTTTAATCTTATTTTTATCGCCGAATATAGGATTTCTCTTTTTCTGCATTCGAGTATAAACAAGACTCATTTTTCTATCTTTTATTCATTTTATATGCTCGTATATTTTTAATCTGTTTTCGTTCTGTAACTTTTCTAGATTATTATTATCATTTCTTTAAAATATTTAACAAGTAGTTCGCTAAATAGATTCTTTTAGTTGTTATCTTTTTCTGTGCCAAAGAATGGGCAAGATTTTTTGCTTATTTAATATCTTTTAATTTACTAGCTAATTTCCTTTGTTTGGTTGAAATAATTTTCTAGAGAGACTTAATACAGTGTCTTTCTGTGCGCTTCAAGTTCGGCTGGTTTTTACAGACTGTCTGTGCATGTAGGTAATAAGTTCGCGGGAAAAACCGCTTTGATGCTGTAACCCGTGTCTCTACTTCGATCGCGTTCCTTTGACTTTATGAACTCGCGCTGCACATACCAAGCGAGTACCACGTTTTAAAAAGGTCTTGAAAAATGACTTTTCTCGGTAATACTCTCGGTAATGCGTAATAAAATCAAATATTTTGCCCATTAGCCGTCACGGAAATTTATGAAATAAAATATAAATTAGAAAGTACAAAATTTTATTTGTTTTATTATCGAACTGTTTTTGCTACAATATAAGAGAATTTATTAATATATCAATAAGTTGTGGATTGTAATGTTTCGCTGATAGTAACAGTTCAATTGTATAAAAAGGCTCGTATGTCCTAATATCTTAGCGTTTCTAGAACCTAACAGGGCGTTGGCATCACTTATGGAGAAAATGTCAAGTCACATATTGTTCAGAATATTCAATCGTTAAAGGCTATCATAGCTCGAAGTTCACACTCATATGTATCACATTTTAACATTATCACTCCATAATGACATAGCATCGTTATTATATTATCATCATGTTATGCAGATAATAATGTTTTTATTTTCTATGTAACATCGAATACAATGCTAATGAGGACTGTTTTATCTCTTAGTTATCTCTAAAATAAGCCATATATATTGTACATTTGTATGAAATTTTAATTGCGATAGAATTATCGACAGCTGATTTCTTTTGACGAAGTAGACTTCGTTATACTAGCACTAATAGAGTACAGTTTAATCAAGCAGGTCTTCTTAAAATTGAGCAGATAGGCTAATCTTAGGTCTAATGATAGATTTGATGAATTATCTGTGAAATAAGAAACAGACATATTTAAATAAAATTTCACTCATAATAGAATTAACGACAACTTCTGAACGTTAAACAATTTTTAATAAGAAATTGATAAGAAAAAAGTAATTAAAAGAGAAAATACAAAGGATCGTGAGAATAAATCGGTAATTTCGAAGGTCAGTCGGGGTACCAAAGGACCCCTGGCTGGCAAGAAGGAAAAGGGTGGCTCGCTGTGGTGCACGCCCCGTGTTATTGATCGGGCTGGAGCGCACATCGGATTCGGAGACTCGTCGTGGTTACCCTGGAGCCTTCGGAACCTCGTCCTTTCCTCTCGTCGGCGACAATGCCCGGGTACACGTGTCGATCCTCATGAATCTATTACCGATTTTTGCTTGAAATTGAATGCGTGCATTGAAAATCGAACACCAAGATGTCATGTATGTAGAATAATCGTTCACTCATGAAAGATATAGAGAAAAAATGGGCAACGTCCATTCGATTGATTTTTATGGTGTATAGGGAATTTTTTCGGTATGGATTACGACTATAGCATTATTTACGTTTCTTATGACTAGTTAGAGTGGTGATTTCTTGTTACAATGCAATTCGTTGAACCTTGCTCCTCCAAATATTGATTTAGTCTGTTGCTTTATTAATTGACCACGGTTATGCCCCACCGCTCTTAAAAGTTAAGCCTTGTTCTGGAAATTGACCACAGGCTTGAATGTTATCCTCACGAAAAAATAATTTATAAACTCGTAATATTGCTATATATGTATATGTGCCTTCTTTCTTTCTATTCTTCCTTCCCATAGAATATAAATTATAGTAATTGAAACTGAAAAGGAAGATTTTCCCTGGTAGGAAAGTTTTACATGCTTAATAATTTCTAATTTCTACAGTGTCCACAATTTGCAAAACGTGCAGCTCATTGTTTTCCAATCGACAGGAATTATACCTATTAATCCACTTGTCATAATCGTTAGCCTAACTCGTAGTAGGAACTTGGAAACACAGTTAGTAAGTCTCAGCGGTCTCAGCATGTAAGGATAATTTTGTGGTAATCGAATATCAGTTCTGCTCGTGAAACGGTGTCGTGCTCTGATTAATCGTCGACCATCGCGATAGATCCGCTGTGGCTCTTGTACCAGCGTAATTTCCGCTGTCACTTACAAATCATAGTAAACTTGCATCATACTCGATTATGAAATAATAAAAATATTATATTATTTAACATTTTATTCTTCACGAATACCATACTCCTATCCCGAAAAAAATCTTTTAAGGAATAATGGAACAATATGGTTACAGCGATTCGTTCATAAAATAATGAAATGTGTGTTGTTCATTACAGCTAGGATGAAAATTCGAAATACAAAAATCAAATCATATAATTGTAAAATTGCAAGCAGGAAACATGAATTAAGATCTCAACGTGTGGTCAGTTAGTGAAACAGGCTTAAAGGCCAGACAAATTTGAGATATGACGGTCAGTTAATAAAGCAATAGATTGAGATTGGCCAGTACCGTACGTGCATAATAAGTGCACATATATTGCCAATGTACGTCATGTAGATAATTCTATTATTTTATTCGCACTGTGTTGGATCTGTACATAATCATATGTATTGTATTGTAAGAGTCTTAAACAAGTCTGAAATACTGTGTTGGATCTGTACATAATCATATGTATTGTAAGAGCCTTAAACAAGTCTGAAATACTATAATCCTGTTCTCATCGGGCGTACATAATCTAGAAATAGATGTTATATTTAAATAGTTATTAATATGGATAATTTTCAAATATTTGGTCTTCTAACTGCTCCTTAATTTTATTACCTTTCGCATATTCAACGCTTATAATGTATTTCGAATAAACGAAGAAACGCAGCTCGCGAAAAGGACAAACAATAAAGTTTTCGAAAGATCGCAGAAAATAAGATTTAAAATGCCATTATTCGAGAACAAACATGATAAATCATAAGCAAATCGAAGAAAGAACGGTATTAACGGTATTTAGCATCACGTAATACCAGATTTCTCGGGTCAAAGAACGCTCTTTATCAGCCGCGTCTCTCCAGAAACAAAAGGAACTGGAGCATCTCGATATTCCCTCGTTTGCAGTATATGGCATGCCAGAGAGATGAAACATTTTTATCTCGTCGTTGCACATTCCGCATCACCCATAGCTTGTATATACATGCATATATATCTTCCTCTGTTTCTCCCATAGTATTGCACGGACGATCGATCCGAATATTTCGAAGTAATCAACCGTACTGGTTCACGTCAAAGACAATCATTCAGGTAACTGAACCGCCAGTGTGTCGTCATTAACGATCAGTCAAGGCTGACCTGCTGTAGGCTGTTAGATCGCTCCATTTTCTTCTAGGGCTCTCTATTTTACGCCGTTTTACCGGCTGTGGTTTTGTTCGTTGGAGAAAACGAAGCGTCCCCCATTTCTCTGGAACCGTCTCATTCTTTCTTCCGAAGAATGGGCTTTGCTCACGTGACCGATGACTCGTTAGGTTTCGTTAGGTTCCCATGCAAATAAGAAAGCGATGCTACCGTCTGCTGTTGTCTTCCATCCCTAAAATATCAATGTCATGTTGTTTTAAAATTTTTGCATTTGGCTATAATTCTAGTATCTGTAACTTGTGGTTGCATTTATCTATAATTTCAGTACCTATAACCCTTTTAAACACAGTTTAAATACAGTTCTAATACTCGTAACTTTCATGCATCCAATTGTAATTCCAGAGCCTATACAAGTAACATTCTAATGTCTCAAAAATAAACTCAATTCCTCTGTTACGCTTCAGTTACCTATAACATTTCTACGTTTGATTAGAATTGTAGTATGTGTAATTCTTCAAATCGTATAAATAAAATTCTAATCATCCAGAAATGAGCTCACCTCCCTTGTTACATTTTTATTCCATCGACGATATAGGTCCATACACTCCTCATATAACCTCTTCACGAGTTATTTATGACGTTATCAATGGACCAATCAACGTGCGTCAATAAACTTAGGGAAAATCCCTAGACTTTCCTCGTATTATTCTCAAATTATTCTCATCATCGATACAAGAGGAGCATCGAACACCTTTAATCGATCCTGTTGAACTTCGTGTGTATTATAACCTTAATTAACGACCCAGTAAAGGAACGAGCCATGGAAAACAGTCCCGTTTTTACCCTAGGTTCGACGTAACCTCGTTTTGTCATTCGTCTTTGCGCGCACGGTCGGACAACGACACCGACGAAGAAGAGGGGTCGTAAGTACGATCCCCGGTGCCGATGTCCTGACACGAGCCGCAGCCTCTAGTCGGCGAACCGTGCGCTGATTTTGCAGTCGCAGCTGCAGGAATAAACGGGGACACGAGCTCTTCGCTCCCCCGTTACACTCTTGGAGTCAAAACATTCGCGATGCGCATAGCTGCTTCGCTTTCTGCGCCTTTCTTTCCTTCTTTCTTTTCTTCTTATTATGTACAGGTGTGGAACAGTCATTTTGTTTCACTCTAACTACAAAGAGAAGAACTTTTTTGAGAAACTAGAGAGAGTGATTTTTAATGATGTAGAAAGAAATAGGTCTAATGAGTGATTATGTATCGTTTTGAAACTCCCTGTACACGAATATGAGTTACGTTATATGTTTGGAAATATTCCGCAGATTGGGAAAACTGATGGATGGCAATCGTATTTCAAAAAATTTCATCTTCGCCGGCAGGTGTGCCGATTCCAACCAGCCAATATCGCAATAAAAGTTAGATAGTCCGCTAAGAGCTATCCAAACATCGTTTCAATAACAGCAGCATGCTGAAAATTGAAGCTCCCAAAATATAAAACAATCACCGATAAGAAAATATGTAGGAGAGCTTAAAAGTTCGTATGTCCACGCATGCCAGATGTATTCCTTGAAAGGAGGAGATAAGATACGTCTATGCATTTTCCGTATGACAGCCACCTGGAATTCGTTGCACTCCGCTATTTTTACCGGAGGCCATTTATTTTCTCAAGAACTTAGGGCCCGCGGCGTAAGTTTATCTGCCGTGTAAACACGGCCAAAGATAATTCCTTTTCGAATATAGCCAATAACGATGTTCCCGGAATAATTTCTGTCATCTAGGAAAACATTCTGTGGAGTATATAGTAGAAAAAGAAAAAGAAGTTCAAAAAGCAAAAATTTCTAACGATTCTAACAGTAAAAGATGTATGGTATACAAAAGATTATATAAATTAGAATTAAAATATTGTAATAAACGCTATTGCCTTATTGATAGAGCTTTTAAACTGATTTTCATAATATATAGTATAATCTTCACTTTTACAATTTAAATATTTATTATAATCTAAATATCGAATGCAAAGAATTCAATGATTCGTGTATATAGATTTTTGTGGCTGACTGTACATAACCCTATTTACAGAGAAGCTACATGTAACTACATGTAAAGAGCCAATAACATACGAGCATGGCATCAACCTCTTAATTAGATGTCTTCCAATAAAATTCATACATCCTATCACAAAACTACAGTACCTAAAAAAAAAAAAGGAAGAAAGGGAAGTAGCATAATTCAAGTAATAAAAGAGAAGAAACATATTTCTTCGTTCTGATGCGTCATAGAACCACGTGACTTTTATCTTAGCTAATTTTCGCAAAGATCAACATTTACGGAGCAATCCAATTACGTAAATTTCCCGGTGCACACAGTGGTGCTCACACAATAATCTTTTCCCCTCTTTATGTTCATTCCCTGAAGTGGCGCATGCATCTTTGAAACGCTCGGTAACACTGGAACCGAAATCTCGACGCGTCCTCCCTCTCCTGGCAGAAAGATAAAGTAAATTACAAGGATCCGACGCGACACTCCAATCTAGATGGAATCCTCGAAACGTTGTAAACTCGGCCCTTTCGTTAAGGTGCATATACCCAGGTACACGTGTGTACATATGCAGCGGGGGCCATACGACCCAAGTGTTCTCGTCGGCGGTTTCATGGAAATGGATCAAGCGTTTCGATGAATTTTCACGAGCCGCCAAGGGTTAGTGGATTAACGCTCTCTCCCTGCGTTCGCAGTTGCGCAGAGGACGTGTCTGACACGAAACTGGGTTGCACTACTTCGCTCGGGACTGGCTGCAACCGCACGACCAGCTAAGGTGCTGTGTGCATAATGCATCGGTGCACAGGTCGAATCGAAACCCGTCTAACGAGCAAAGTTTCCCTTGTTAAAAAATTATAAAACACTTCCGGTCTTTTGTATAATGAATACATTACCTTTTTCTTTTGCTAAGTGAAGTTTCACGAAGCTGGCATTAATGTCGACGTCGGTAGAATATAGTTAACGCGAATGGTAATCTGGCCCTTTTTAGATTTTTCGATTATAGACTAATATTAACTTAGAATGTAATTTCATTTTATAGCGAAGATAAATATTAATAAACCACACGATGTAAATTTAATATAAACTTGTATGTTAATGTAGAATTTTACTACCTTTTTGGTTTAGTGGTTACTTTTTAACCTTGTTGTTTGGAGGTTAGACTTTTTAATCTTTATTAAAAGAAAAAACGACATTTAGTATCGTATATTAAATTTATAAATTGTATTTAAGAAGAAATTGTATTATAATCGAAAATAGGGTCCTATTTGAAAAAATAATAAATGTAGGTAGAAATCATATACTGGAAACGTTAAATAAAGTAGATTTCACGAGCACAGTAGGGGACATACATTTTACGGACAGCGTAAAGGCGAAGCGTTAATCTGCGATCCGTTTGAAATCGAACTATTGATGTACGTACCTTTTAGAACCGTGATATGGTCTCCCAAGGGAACCAGCAAATGAAAGGGGCCGAATGGAACTCGGTCGTGGAATGTCGTATCAAACGACGTTTGCAATTAATCGGGTTACCAGGGTTGCCCAGAGCCCAGCTATCGCTCTTAATTCAAACCTTCTATTGGATCATCGGAATCTGTTTGTCGTGTCCGATGCGTTCCAAACGGTAATTAAGGCTAATGAACTATATCGCAGATTTTTTGCCGTAAAGAAAGGACATTTATAATTAAAGTAATTGGAATTCAAGAAATTTCTGTATTGAGATTTTTTGGACGTTGAAGCTAGATAAAATAACGACGACCGCGTTACAGATGTTAATGTAAATTTATATTTCTGTAAACAGAATTAAAGAAATATAAAAATATTGTAATTTGGATGTTGCGTATATTTTTGCAAATTAATTTCTGCCACAAATATCTGACGAATATAGAAGTATAAAATATTTGTTAAATGTATTTTTCAAAATTACACTGTTTGATTTTTATCCACTGTGTCTTAACTAAAACTATGACCGCAGCATTGATTTTAAATAATCTTCCAACTTTACAATTCACATCTTTTCGCCATTGTGACAAGTTCTTGTTTGTACGTGTTACATATAGTACGTATGCACCCTTCGTGGATACGACATGTACATTTTAAGCTCAGATAGATAGTCTTATTGACAAGTCGACCAAAGTTCTTCCACACCGGAAATAGAGTTGTCTACGTACGTCTTCCTTCCCCTACCTCATCACGCACCACCCCAAAATATTCCAACTGTTGCAATAACATTGTAAAACTAAAGATAGCATTGCTGTTTTTCCAGATTCTATAAAAGTCTAACCAATTTTATACTTTTTTATACAAATAACACGTTGAAAATGACAACGTGAGTTCGCGCTCGCCATCCATATGCAGTTTTAGTTATATGCTAGTTACAATAAAAAGTAACTAGAAGATAGTTCTAGATATAATCGATAGATTTAATCGATAGGTTTAAGATGTTCTTTTCTTTTTATCCCTAGTCTATGTAAGAAAGTGCAATAAAGGTTTTTCGGCTCAGAACGGTGTGATAGATTTATTCAAAGAATAAAATAATAGCTATTGTGATCCTACCTCTAAATACTTTCAAAAAAATTATTTAATAAAAATGTACACAAATAAATTTATAAAATTTT
This sequence comes from Bombus hortorum, assembly GCA_905332935.1. Classification (NCBI taxonomy): domain Eukaryota; kingdom Metazoa; phylum Arthropoda; class Insecta; order Hymenoptera; family Apidae; genus Bombus; species Bombus hortorum. The sequence continues at coordinate 4,977,217 of HG995197.1, read as the reverse complement.
GCTATTTGTAAAAATGCAGGACAGTCTATTCTCAGCATCCCTTTTTTACGAACAACACAGTTGATTCTGTTTTATTGAAAACAATAGAATTTTTATTAGAAAAGCAAAGTTAATTCTTCATTAAATCATATTGAAATTTTTCTATTTGTAGGAGTACGTGAATCGATATCATGGTCAGAAGATGGGCTCCCTGGAGCCACACGTATTCGCGTTGGCGGAAGCAGCGTACAGGTCTCTCCAGGACACGGAGAGCAATCAATCCTGCGTGATATCGGGAGAAAGTGGCGCTGGCAAGACGGAAACCACGAAATTCATCTTGCAATACCTTTGCTCGGTGACCAGCAATGTCGACACGTGGGTGGAACAACAAATTCTAGAGGCGAACACCATCCTCGAAGCTTTCGGTAATTAACTTATTCCCCTTAATAACCAGTTTCGTCCCCGTTGATTATATTTTGTAACAGTTTACGACCTGTCCTTAATTTTCCCGGAATTTTTCCTGTCACGCCAACACGAAAGCTTTGTCTTTTATAAAAATAATTAAAAGTTTGTTACGTTTCTCTTTTCTTTTTTCTTTTTTTTTTTTTTAATAATAGAAAGTTAGCTTATATTAAATTAGAACTAATTAATATTCCAGAATCTTTCTAAAATTTAAAAATAAGCAGTTAGAAAACATCAATTACAAAATACAAACAACATTATAGAAGCTACAATTATTTATTAATTGAGGAGTTAATCTGGAGAAAAGGATCTATGATAAATATACGTAAAGGTATCAAGTGTATTTTGTAATAAAATATTAGACGAATCATTACGAAATTTCTCAATTATTACGAATATTACAAAATCAGAATGAACAATTCTGTTGCAATTTTTCCTCTTAGAAGCACTTTTCTCAAGAAATTTCTCAATCGTTGATTATTAAATATTATTTCCAGTAATTAAGAAAAAATTACATGTTTTACTTTCTTTCAATTGGAAACTTTGAAAATGGTTTCAAATAGAAAGAACTGGAAGGGCTTCCGTCGGATTTCATTGAAAGCATAGATTTGTCGCGAAATTGTTTGGTGGATACTTTTCATAAAAGTCGCCGAAGAAAAGGCGAGCCTTTTTCTCGAGGTTTTCTCTTGTTCCAAAGGCAACGCTCGAAAATAGAAACGGGAAGACTTTTATGAAACGGATCGATGAACGTTATTCCTAATGGCATTTAAAAATAAAGGGGATTCATTACTCGGAGTCAAGAGGCCGAGATCGAGTCAGGTGTTAAATGTAAAAGCGCGAGGGGTAAAAACTGGGTCACGAGTGGCAAAAGATTTAAGGGGGTATCATAAAAATTGTACCGTTTGCTTTTGTATCTCGGCAAAATGCGCTACCAAACACTGCAGGAATACCTGCTTCGTTGTGAAAATGTTTTCTGTCGCCGCGTTTTATTCTATCAATATTAAAAGATTAGACTTTCTCCTATAACTGTCTCATACTGATTTAAAATTTGCAAATAATTATTTTAGTATATATATTCCATGTTTATTTATTTTTTTAATTTCTTATCTTTTGTTAAATCGCTCTTCACAATGGGTATATGAAAATTATCCTAAATTTGACATTTTATCAAGTTCAGTATTTTAATACCACAAAATATGATTATCCTATATTTAATATTTTACAGAGTTTAATCATTCAAAACAGAATGTGATTATTCTAAATTTGATAATTTACCAAATTTAATATTTTGGAACTACGGACTAAAATCATCCGAAATTTAATATATTAAATAATTATCTTATAATTTCTGTATATATTATAGTCTTTTTTTTTTTACTAGAATATAATTATTTTCATTTTCAAAAAATATTATTCAGGAAACGCAAAGACAGTAAGGAACGACAACAGCTCCCGGTTTGGCAAGTTTATGCAGGTGTGCTTCGACAGTAAGTGGATGATCAAAGGCTGTATCATCCAAGATTACTTGCTTGAGCAGAGCCGTATAACTTTTCAAAGCAGCGGAGAAAGGAATTACCATGTGTTCTATCAGCTGGTCGAAGCTGGAACCAGAGACGAGGAATTCGCGGAACAATATAAACTGATGCCAGCAAGCCACTACAAGTATTTGAACCAGTCTGGTTGTGTGAAGATCGATGGAATCTCCGACTGCAAGAAACTCGATGCTCTTAGGCTTGCGTTTAACGTGCTACAGGTAATTAGTCGGTACACACAGGGTGGTATCATCAAAGGATATGGTTTATTGGTGTTAATAGTCTGTACAAACAGTTCCATATAGATGAAACGTTAAGAACTTCTCTACTTAATTCTCTCAGAATAGAATTTATGTTCAGTCTGTCAGAAAATTATTTTTTATTCGTTATTAATGATAGAATATTTATTTATAATATGAGCAATAGAAAATTTATCATAATAGTCCAGAATTCTTTGTAAATTGTTACCTTATGGTGTTTTGTTCTATTAGTCAAACATATAATTAGAACAATTATTTTTAAACAAAGTAATCAGTTCAAATATTTATTAAATGTTTGTTTTCCGTTAAAATACATAATTGATACATCTCTTATTTTCATGACAATAATAGTTTAATTTTCGTTTTTCTTATTATTACATTTATAACTGTATTATCATCATTTTTTCTGATTGTTATAACAATTTAAATATTTGAATAACCAAAGAACATCCTAAAACCTTAAAATACGTGTAATAGATTTCCATATAATATTTCTTTTTGTTATTTCATTTCTCCTTCTTCCCTCTATAAATTGTTTCAGTAACGAGGACTTATTTTATCCTTAGCCGCGACTGACTGGCACTTTCGTTTTTGTAGGTCGCGCCGGAAATGTGCGAGGGTATTTTCAGAGTCCTGTCTGCCATTCTTTGGTTGGGGAATTTGAGCTTCGAGGACGTGGATGGCGAAAGATGCGAACTAACTAAAGAAGACCTTGACATCGTTGGTACGGTTGCTCCTTTGCTCGGGCTACAGGTTGAGGATCTCACCAAAGTGGTGCTTATACGACAGATAAACGTCCGCGGAAATATCACCGAGATACCGTTGAAGGTTCAAGAAGCCCGTGAAAATAGGCATGCGATGGCAAAGGCATTGTACTCGAGAACGTTCGCCTGGTTGATCAATCATATAAACAATTGCACGAATCCTGGCCAGGACAGCTCGAGATTTCTTGGTGTTTTGGATATATTTGGCTTCGAGAACTTTGCCGTCAACAGCTTCGAGCAACTGTGTATCAACTACACGAACGAGAAGCTGCATAAGTTTTTCAATCACTACGTGTTCGCACTGGAACAGGAACTAGTAAGTCGTTTCTAAGCTTTCTTGTTTCCCTATATACTTAGTCAGCTGTGTGACACGATTAACGATCGTGCCACATGATAGGGTGAGATAATGGGTTTGTTACGTAACCGATAGGGTAACATTGTATTGACCTCGATATCGAAGGTGCAGTAAGATAATTCAGTTGAATTCTTAGCTATCTTTCACCTGCAATATTTAACAATAAACTGAACATATATGTAGGTGTCTGAGAAAGTGAATTTCTGTAGGATTTAAAATTAACTGGTTCCAAACTTCAGTAGATGCCAGTTGTCTTTCTATATTAATTGAATTGAATACTTGTATATTTTTTCATGTAATACTTAGTAATAGACCACAAAGATATATTATACATGGGTATCTAGTTTCAAGTTATCTACTCAAATGCATGTAATACATTGTCATTAACACTTCACCTGAATATAGTCGAGGGTTGATGATAAAAATAAACTGGTTGCAAAATTGACTAGTTGACACTTGTCCTTCCATGTCGGCTGTCGTAACACGTGAAACGTTTTGAATTTCAGTATCGACAGGAAGAGATCCAATACTCCCATATCACCTTCACTGACAACACCATGTGCCTGGAATTAATCGAGAAACCTCCACGATGTGTTCTTAAATTACTGACCGAGCAGTGCCATATGCCGAAAGGTTCGGACCTAGCTTACCTGACCAATTTGCATGCAGAATTCGAGAATCATCCTTGCTACGTGAAAGGGGACGATCGGCGAAAATGGGAGAAAGAATTTGGAGTGAAACACTATGCTGGATGCGTTACTTACGCAGTCGAAGGATTTGTCGATAAGAATCGAGACGTACAACAAGATGTGTTCTTCGATTTCATGTCTAGGAGCACAAATGAATTTGTTCAAGAAATCACAGTTTATCAGGATCTTTTGGGATGCACGGTAGCTCGTGCAAGTGGAAATGCAACTACCATGTCTCGTGGAACATCCAAGGGAAAACCAACCCTCTGTGATTCCTTCAGACATCAGTTGCAGGCTCTGGTTGATGTTCTTCAAGCTACCACACCCTGGTACGCTAGATGCATCAAGCCAAATATGCAAAAAGTTTCGAATCACTATGACGAGAAGCTGGTTCTGGACCAGCTGAAATATTTAGGCATGTTAGATATTATTAGAATCAGGAAGGAAGGCTTTCCTATACATATGCCCTTCCACGACTTTATAGCAAGATATCGTTGTTTGGATAAAGCACGTTTGTCACGTTCTTATAACGAGAAAGAGGCTGTTAGGTGCTTAATCAGTAGTCAGGGTATTCCTGAAACTGAATGGCAAATAGGCAAAACTAAAGTGTTTTTAAGAAGCTATGTACACGAGCCACTGGAAGATTGTAGAAATCAAATGGTTACCAGTAACGCTATGATGATACAGAAAATATGGAGAGGCTACGTAGTTCGACGAGGTAAGTTATTTTCAATTTTATTTTTTCATAATATATTTCTTATTTTATTATTGAACTAAAGAGAATTTGAATTTTTCCAGAGTATAAACGCGTGAGAGACGCTGCATTGAAAGTGCAACATGCATACCGAGGCTGGAAACTGAGAATAATGTTCATCAGAAAACGAAGAGCAGCCATTGTGATACAGAGTCATCTACGTGGCGTATTCGCAAGGGAGGTTGCGGCTGCTTTGAGAGAAATGAGACGAGTAGACGAAGAGATGAGGAAAAGGGAGAGATTGGAAGAGGAGAGAAGATTGATGGAGGATAAGAAGGCTCTGGAAGAAAGTCAAAGGTATAGCGATATATTATCTTGAAACTGTATGATAAAAGGACGTCTATTCCAGTATACAAACTGCCGTGACGATCATATAGGACTGTTGTTCGTTTGTTTGTTAATAGTATGTCCATTTGTGTCCTTTATAGCGCACAGTACAATGGTATTGTCGGGATGGAACCCGGGTAAGTTCGTATGACGTGTCGGTAGTTCGAATGGCGAATTAAAGATCTTTACGGCATGATGAGAATTCACTAAGAATAATTGCTTTTAACATAGATGCAGCGTTTAGTATCACAAAATACACACACATACACCGGCACCTGGCTAAATTTGTGCGCTTAAGAAATTAAAATACTTGCATTGAATTTTATTTCAGTATTTTCATATATATGCTATTCCATTTTACAGAAAAGCGCAAGAAGAGATCGCTGCATTGTCGCAGATGGCGGAGCAAATGAATTCTAAAATGGCTGCCTCAGATTTGCAGTCCGTAGATTTGGACAATCTATTTTCATTTTTATCTGACGTGCAATCGACAAAGGGTAATCAGATAATTGAAGAAATTGGTGAACAAATGGATGCATTGGTCGAAGACCTCGATGTGGAACTGGAGACTGTAATTCAGCAAGAAATGGAGTTAAATTCAAAGGCGGAATCTAAAACAAATACTCCAAATGGGCAAGAAGCTACCTCGCCATTGCAACAATCATCACAGCAGCAGCAGCAGCAGCAGCAAAGGATACCTTGTCCAAACACTGGCAAACTCGGTCAGCCGAGTCTTCCAGAGCCCACTGAACCTCCTCCACCTCCACCACCTCCTGCTACAGCTTTGACAATGAATGGTGGCGATTCCTCTATTGATAATGGAGAGCCTATCTACGAGTCCGTTTTACCTCGTGAAGAAAACAGTCCTAGCAGTCCAATTTTGGTCAATGGAAATTCTGGATCATTAGTTAATGGTGAATCGTGTGGTTCACCTCCACCTGCACCAAATAACAAAGTCATTAAAGAACCGATTGCTGGTAGCCCTCCATCGAGACCAGAATCTAGAAACTCAAATAGTCTCCATTTGTTGCACCATAATCACCATCAACCGGTACCACAACAGCAACAGAATGGTCATGATCAACAACAACAGCAGGCGCAGCAATCTCAACAACCACCTGTGGAGAGAGAACAGAGACGCAAATGCAGAGTGGAACGTAAACTTCAAGAACTGGAGGATAAGAAGGAGCCTGATAACGAAGTTACTTATCATGATATCGTAGAATTTGCGCAAAATTATTTCAATAGCCACGAAAGATCTCCCGAGGGTACAATCATGGCTACGCTCACTAGAAAATCACGTGGCAAGAGCGTAGAATTCATTCCAAAGTACGAAATGGTTACCTACTACAAAGGTTCTACTATACCGAATTCTCACATTCATATGTACGACCCTGATAACGTTAATGTGGCTTGTTCTGTCTTCAGGGTAAATAATTATTTGTACAGATTATTTTCTCTGTTAATTAACATTGAAACTAATGCTTTTTCTTAATCTTTAGGATCTTTGTAAGTATATAAGAGGAGAAATGAAACTAGATCAGGAAATTGCAACTATTCAAAGTATAATAGGTTATGGTATTGAGCGTGAAGAATTAAGAGATGAAATTTTCGTCCAATGTATGCGACAAGCAACTAACAATCCTAACCCAGAATGGGCTGAACGAGTCTGGTTATTGCTCTGTTTGGCTATAGTTGCTTTTCAACCTAGTAAACTACTGTACAAGTACTTCGTGTCTTTCTTGCGAAAGAATTTGGCTCTCGAGGGCAAACTACGGCAATACGTTCAGTGGTGCGTGGATAATTGTAAAAATATGAAAGTTTCCTGTAGACAACATCCACCGTCGACGGTAGAAATTGCGGCCATGAGGCGACTAGGCACGATAGTTTGTCGATTCTTCTTTTTGGATGGAAGAACTAAAGCAATCGATGTGCATCCAACTGATACTGCTTCCGATGCTGTTGCTAAGTTAGGTGAAAAATTGGGTCTCAGGTCTTTAGAAGGTTGGGCAATTTACCAAAGTAGACCGGATGGCGAGGAACATGTTCGAGCGCATGATTATCTATATGATGTTATAGCCGCTTGGGAAATGTAAATTTTCATTGATTACTATTATCGATTAATAAACTACGAATATTTATGCAGTTATATCAAATTTTATTATACTTAATTTTATATTGATAACTTGTCCTATTATATTTTACTTTTTTTAGGAAACAATGCAAATTAAACACAGCACAATCAACATTTTCAACACTTCGTCGTGGAAATAATGCTACTTTAGGGAGTGGCGATAATCGATTCGTTTTCAAACGAAGGCTTTTCCGAAATACCCGAGAAATATCCCAAGATCCCGTCGAGGTGAACATGTTGTACGCTCAAGCTGTATATAACGTTGTGAAGGTAAACTAGAGAGGGAAAAAATCAAATTATTGATCTTATCTTCTTTCTTGTAAACGTCCTATTCTCTCTTTTGTCATTTTTTCAGTGCGACGATTTCCCGGTATCAGAAAAAGTCGCGCTCCAGTTGGCGGGCTTACAAGCGCAAGTCGCCTTGGGCGATCCAAAAGATAACGATCGGCTGGATTACTACAGCGAGGTGGATAGTTTTTTGCCTTATCGAATCAGCCGTGCCCGAGGCGACGATGTTTGGGTGCCAATAATAGCGCAGGCACACAGACAGTATGGCGCCGGTCGCAAAGAATTGGCAGCCAAGGTGTTGTATTTATCTTGCGTGATGCAATACCCTCTCTACGGTACGACTATGTTCAACGTGACTTATCGTGGTTATTGGTCATATGGCAATCAACTAATCTTGGGTATAAACTGCGATGGATTGATGCTGATCAAGCCGGATGATAAATTTGTCTTATCAGAGTATCGTTATCAGGATGTGGAAAGCATCATGCTAGACCCAAGTGACTCTTTCATAACACTGTCCCTTCTACGTCACAATCCCGACAGCTCGCACAAGTGTTTTGTTTTTGAAACGCCGCAGAAAAACGAGATAGGTAGTCTGATCGTTAGTTACTGTCCAGCATTGGCAGGCTGGATCACGGAAAACGAGGTTCCTACTAAGAAGCTCAAGTGTATTACCAACGAGGATCGTATTAGGCTCTATCATAACTTAGTCAATTGCCGAAGAACACTAGTGGATGCGGAGATATTGAGAAAACCTCAAGATTCTGGTGGTGGTTTCCTAAGAAACACTTTGCGAAGATTGTCTAAGCACAAAATAGAGAAACTTAGGCAAGAACATGGTAGCGCGACTGATCATGGTGAAACCTATAAAGGATTTCCTTATGCCTATTGGGCATTCAGCAGACAAACTATACCTCAGAGTCTTTCAAAACTACCCGATCCGGATGAACAGATGGCTCTTAGTGTATTCCAATTAATTTTAACTTATGCTGGATTAGGACAAAACGGAGATACGGTTCGTAGGGTAGAAGATGAACACGTAAACTTGATACAAACCGTGATGGAACGTTGTATAAGAAAGGAGAATCTCTTAGGTGAACTGTATCTTCAATTGATTAAACAAACGACAGATCACCCTGATCCTAATAGTCGTGTCAATCTCAGGCATTGGGCGTTACTTTCTTTGGCCTGTTCAGTTATTCTACCTCCACAGAAAGTAATTCGAAAGTATCTTATAGCGCATTTGAAACGATGCGCTAGTGATTACGTTACGGAGGAGGGAAAATACGCCAGATTTGCTGAAAAGTGCCTTTACAAGACGCAGGGCACGAGAAGAAGACAATGGCCGCCGAGCAGAGAAGAAATAATGTGCACGATTAATCGCAGGCCTATTTATGCGAGATTCCATTTCATGGATGGACAATATCATGCTGTTGAATTTCATCCTTCAGCAACAGCTAGAGACGTTATGGAGATTATCAAGACTAAGATTGGTTTAGAAGAAACTGCCATGGGTAATCGAAGTTAAATTAAATTTGTTATTTCTCTTAATTGTTAAATTGCTTGTAAATATTTATAATTTAATTGGGATTTATAGGTTATGCCATTTATGAAGTCTTAGGACCGACCGAAAGAGCATTGATACCAGAAGAAAAGATTGCCGATGTGATGTCGAAATGGGAGCGTTACAGAACGGCGAACGCACAACAGAATCAATCGCAAAGAAAACACGCACATCATTTCTTCTTATTTAAGAAACATTTGTTCCTTGATCAGTACATGAATCTCGATGATCCGGTGGAGAAAGAGTTACTTTATCATCAAGTACTGCATGATTTACGTGCTGATCGATTTCCTATCACTGAGAAAGAAGCTGTAAATAATTATTCTTTTTTTATTATCCGTTAAAATCCAATAAATTATGGTATAGATTATCTAAATTTATAATCTGTTTTTAGATGATGTTGACAGCGTTACAAGCGCAATTAGAACTCGGTGATTGTGAAGACGCTGTATCGGATCACGATTACCGAACTATATCAAGTCACTGCCTGCCACCAAGACTGGTTCCATGTTTGTGCATTGAAGGAGTACTTCAACACCATCAATCACTACGGGGAATGACACCGCCCGAAGCGAAGAAGGCGTTCCTGAATTTAATTCAATCGTGGCCGCTTCACAGGGCCACGATATTCGATGTCATGCAATCATTTACTTCGAATTGGCCACGTGTTCTGTGGTTGGCCGTCGACCAGCAAGGTCTTCACCTTTTGGAGCATCGTTCCAGAAACACTCTCTGTACCTACGAATATAGCAGTATTCTCAGTTATAGTCCAGCTGTTAGTTGTTTGATGATTATCACTGGTACTGATAAGAAGCAGAGCAAAGTTATCCTTACGACATCTCAGGTAATTCTTTTTGTTTAAGAATTTATATTATAGCGTACAAATTTTATTGTGTATGATTTCATTTGCAGGCACACCAAATTGCGAACTTAATTCGTGAATACATGGATGTTCTTCAATCACCACCGGAAGTACCGAAAAGAGAATCGGCAATTGCTCAACAAATAGCGCAGCAACCGATTCAACAACCATCGACAAATCTTACGGCTTCTGCCGGTGGTCGTAAATCTCGACCTGCTTCGGTATTACACAGAGGTGCTCCAGTGATACAATCGCAAGCTAGTTAAAAAGTTAGGTAACTTATTAGATGCGATACTTCTCCTCAACCTCATACCTTAATCTTTACCTCACACACACACACACACACACACACACACACACACACACACACACACACACACACACAGAGGCATACAGGTATATACATATATGTATAATATATGTATGTATAATATATGTATATACATATATATATATATATATATACACACACACACACACACACACATATCTTTATTTCTTTATTATACTTATTTAACATACATTTAATTTAATTCTAACTATAATTTTAATTCATTTCAATTTACATAATTCTATATTACTTATTCGTTAATTCGTTTTTATATTCTTTTGATATCTCTATTCATTGCAAATCGAATTTATTATTTAATTCGTGTGAATTAAACAATAGAGTTTCAGTATCAGGTTGTAGCGAGAAAATGTCCCTATAGTTATTAATGCTTCATCGGCAAGGCCTATCAGGCGACGAATAAAGTCTCGTCGCGACGAGACAGCACTAGCCTAGGAATACTTCTTTCTTCCAGTATTTATTCGATTAGCTTAGAGCTCGAGAGACATTACAAGAAAATAGCTGCTGCCGCGGAAACAGTAGATTAGCGAATGGATCAACAAATAACTGCCATTTTACGATTTACAAAAAAAAAAAAAAAAACAAGTAATTAGAAAGCTGTCGAAGACTTCTATTTCTATTTTGTCCGTCATTGTCGTTGCCTTTTTTACGAGCGATTGTCAATGTTTTTTATACAGTGTTTTTTGCAGAATAATATGACACAAGATTAAGAAAGTCGATAATTATCGAATCAATCATTAAATTTTAATGCGATCAATGGTGTTACATTTTTGGCATATCATTTTTTGTATCGTTCGACGAAGGGTGATTGGACAGTTTTTATATCTATTTTAATTAACATCAGAAACGACCAATTTATTGATTTTATACTTTCAATTCTATTTCTCTTGTTAATCACTCTATTCAACGATACAATAATATACAAGATTCCATAATATTGCAGTCGATGTTAACGTTTCAAATGTTAATCTTGCGCAAAATTTATATACGATTATATACGTATTATACTTAGACGCAATATTTCACGTAAAATTTTACTCGGCGTATATTAATTAACAATACAAAGATATCGTGGTGCCTCGTTAACTGACCACAGAGTTTGCTTCGTTAAATGGCCAACATTATGACCATCAGTTATTACACTGGTAAAATAAATAAATGTGTCAGATCATTTGTATCACATCGGATTTCAATAGAAATGAAAGATATTTGAGATTTTCTAAGAACATACCACTCTCATTAAGTAGCCAAGCAAAATGACGTCTGGCCAATTAACGAAACACTACTGTATGAACGACATCTTGGAAAAGGATGATAAAAGTCTCTTTGACTCGTATTTCAGAAATATTCGAACAAGTTCGAAGATGAAAATCGAATGATAATCTAACATTCATTTTATAGACAATCCTTTCGTGCTATCATCCCTTTTCTCGTAAAGGTTATAATTACGGAGTTAAAATCAAGTATAATGGAAGAAATCGTTTACGCGGAAGTTTAACGAAGAATCCGTGATTGCGGCGCGATCGCATCGATCGGAAATTGCCACGAAATTGCGTCCAAAGAAATTTCTTTCTTTAATCCAAAAAAAAATCGCTCGATATCTTGACATGTAAATATTAAACAAAGAAAAAAAAATGTTTAAACTTTAAACTAAAAACAATAACAACAGGTTTCAAGTAAAATTCTCCAGTGTTCAGTCATCACATTTTCACGTAAAATTAGATTTACAGCTCACTTATATACAGAAACGATATTATCTAATTGTAATTTAACCCTTTCAAAATAATTTTTAATAATGTAGTGACGAGATTAATATAAAGAATCGAAACTTTTTCAGATCTCTACACTGTTTACAGTTTATAATGTAGAAATACTATTAGTTTTTCGCTAATACATATTACACTTTTAATAACGAGCAATGGCCATTGCTCGAGTAATAATTACGAAGTCCAGCACCACAGAAAAAAAGATATACACTTTTTACGGGACACAGTCAAGAAAGGGTTAATATAAACACAAACGAGAAATTTCCTCCAAGAATCTTCTGTCGAACACTGGAGTTCTCAAAAAAAATATCCTGAGTTTATTCGGACCAAGATTTCGTCACGAAGACTCGAATTATTGTCAGATCCTTATTTACGCGTTAACTCTAGGCATACACTCACAAAAGAATTCATAGATTTACAATGATACATGATAGACAAAGATTTCATTAGGTACAATCAGATTTTTAAGTAATGCATCACTTAGTACATGTGGCTATACTGGAAGTAGAGGTAGAAGTAATTTTAGAGTTGAGAATCACCTTTACTCCTTCAAATTAAAGTATTTTCTTAATATACATCAATCGATATGTTTCTTATTTTCCACAAAATAGATGCCAAGGTACTTGTGTCTGAAGATGATTAATTTAAAAAATATCTTAATTATAATGTAAAAAATTTTAAGGTTAAATTTACAATTTCACCGTAGCCATTCGATCAATTTTAATTTTGTATAGTAAAATTTTTTCCTATCATCTACTGTTTTAAAGCTATAACTTTATCCAGTTGCGAAGGAAGACTGTAGTATAAAAAACAAACGTAATTTCCCCCGATAAACGCGCCATCTAAAAATTGGCGACAAAACTAATTACATTGCGATCAGACTCAATTACCTATTATAAAATATTGCAAAAACAATATGTAATGCGTATTTAAGGATCAACTACATAAATTGTCGCAAATTGTGAAGGATCGAGAATTCGTCGTGACGAAACGAGAAGTTAGTGTATCCTCTATAATCTGTATTTATTCGAATTTCCTTTCCGGGAGTTTGGCTAAGATTCTACGAGTGCAGAGACAGACTGTGATCCGCTTTGGGTGTCCTTAGTCTTCGAGAGCTGTTTAACGAGTGAGACTTCGTGTTAACTAATTAAAAAAAAAGAAAAAAGCAGGGAAAGAAGGAAAAAGATAGAGAGAAGGTGAGCACGTGTGAGTGTGTGTGTGTGTGTGAGAGAGAAACAATAAAAGATGATGTGAATGTGTGAAGAGAACATTACGAAACGAGGATGTGATTTTTGCGACGCATGCATGATACTTAAGAAAAAAAGAAGAAATGGGGAGAGAAGTACGCGATCCCCTGTATGTGTAGCTTAAGCGAAATAAATTATTGGTTGATGATGTTATATTGAAATATTTAAGAACAATCGACACTGTATATACGTATATATAAATAGACACGCATAGACGATACGCACACCGCGAATTACACTCTCAGTTACACATGCGACACGACAGACTGTTGTAAAACTCGGAGAAAATACACGTACAAAGAGAAAGATGGGGAGAGTTACACGCCTACATGTGACGAGAATATACATACTATTATATAAATATAAATATATATATATGAACATAAATATAAATATAAATATATATATATATATATAGATTATTAATATACTCGAGCTATGTATAAGGATACAATAAAAGAAAGCGAAGCTTTAATATTGCAAATAACAGGAATTTCTGTTTCTTCAAGAATAATTGTTTGATGAATGATTATTGAATTATTCAAGTTATTAAAAATCAGATTAATTGAAATATTATAAAAATACGATGGGTGGTAATATTTATACGGTTACAACACAAATCGGCATTAAAAATATACATGAATTATATTGGATTGATAATTGAGCTTAATAAAATTTTAGATGTTTCAAAAGAGTTTCTTGAATAGGTTATAATCTACACAATTAAAACTACCGTTTCTGATGTATATATACATTTTTTATTTATTTTGTATACAATAATCAGACAAGTAACAGTATTTGCTTCGGTTCACGATTGCCCATGTATTTGCAACCGATAAACTCTCCGTTAATATATAGACATATATTTGCATTCGATCAGTTAAACGTATTTGATTTATGATTATGACGAGGCAAACACAGCAAGCACAAAGGCAATCGTTCATACATAAATATGTTTTTTTCTCACATATGACAAATTATAATAATTATTATAAATTATGACAAATTAAATAGCTTTCAAAAATAAAAATTAGGACAAATGGAAAGGAAGAAAGTGATAAACATAAATCCTTACATTTAATAACGTTCTTATGTTTGCACGCACCATTTTCGGTCATTTAGTTTGTACCCATTAAAATTACTTTTTTTCCCTTTTGAGACCTTCTTCCCACGTTTCTAAACGTGTTAAATGTGCTGCAACATTGACGGAAATAATACGTTAACTCTCTTTAGACTGGAACTGGAATGGACGCATGTTTCAACAAAGTATGGCAGATGGAGCTCTCAAAAAATTTGTCTTTAAAAGACGCACTGCTACAGACATGTGTAAAAGTGGCCTTAAGATCATTTGAACTTTTGCGCTTACATCTTATTTTTATCTTTGCCATAATGGATCAAAATCGAAGTTTCAATAATTTACAATACGTATCTGTGTGTAAATTGTTTCATTAAAATTTTGGGCAATAAGTAATAAAATCCCTGTTCAATAGAGAATGATATTAAATCATTATTTACAAAAATACGATATCAAAATGGATGCATTTTGGCCAAGATAAAATCAATGTTGTAGCATATAAGAATTATATCAGTTTTTCTGTATTTTTTCTTTTACTATTATTTATGCAGTTCTATTTTTCCTGTAATATTTTTTTGGCACCTGTAATGAAATTAAGAAACACTCCACGAATATTATGAATGAAAATATGCATTATTTAAACAGAAATTTTTAGAAAAAAGTGAAGGAAAATTTTCGCTATTGTATGGACTAAATTATAATGACAAAAATGAAATTATTTAATTTTGATTAAATAAAAGATCTTTTCCTGATCGATTTAGTTTTTATTTAATATTTTATTTTACTCCATTTTTGTCATTAAAATTATAGCGTTATTCATCGATTCCATAGGAATATAGGCATGTCTCAATGCTAACTTTAAAAAATACATAATCAACAGGATGTGCAACTCTTATTTCTTCCATTTTTTCTTTTGTCTCTTTTTGCCTCGTAAATCGTTCATTCACTCCTTCAACTAATATTCGACACGTGCACGCAACAGTGTTCATAATATGCAATCTTTTGAATCGCATCCGGTTTCCTAGTTCTCCCAACTATATCGTAAAAATACTTTCTTCGCGTCAAAAACAAAGATTCTCTTACCTGCATAGTTTCTCAACAAATACGAGATAGACTTGGCAGAATAACTTGGATACGTTTCATCGGGTGCTCGCAATATCAAACAGGTGTTATGATACTTGAAAATACTTTACAACGAAAAAGAAAAGTAGAGGTACTTTTTGTTTTACACAGTTGTTAACCCTTTCCACTCGATCACAAAAAAGGAACCGTTTTAAACACGTTACGTAATAAGTTATGGATTTGTTAGTCGATCTTAAAACTTAAAGCGTATCGACCTCAAAGTGTATAGGTTAGAAAAAATTTTGGATATTCTTTTATATCGATCGTGATTAATCAATTGTATGGGAAATATGTAAGTCCAGAAGTTGTTAAGCTCAAAGTAAATTGTTCATTATAAGATCTAGTGAATGAAAGAAATTATTATGTAAGTTTCATTTCTACAAATTTCTCGATCTGTGTCTATATGTCTTCAGGTTTAAAAAGAGAAGTGGACTACTTATTTCAATGTCACCTTATACATGACGTAATTCTGATAGTTCAGCGTCGCTTTTTCGCAGCAAGACCTTGAATCGGTATTTCTGGAAATATTGGTCGAGGCCACGAAATATTTCCGGTCACTGCCAAGGACCGAAGGCCATACTTTGAGTAGTTGCGAGTTCATGATAATCGATTTTGTTAGAACAGCATCTGTTTGGCATCGACCTCGAGTATAATCGCAATGATCAAGTATGTGTGTACGGTTAAAACTTAAGAAATTCCTTCATTACTATACCATACTTTTCACGAATATAATACATAAGAAGAACCAAAAAATTAACCAAACGAAATAAAACGATTTAACAAAGAACAGGTTATACCGTAAATCGTAATAAATTTAATTCCTAATAACCTATCCTCCATTTATTACAGACTTAACCAGTCGTATTGTAGAAACTATTAAAAAATAAACATTCGATCGATATCGTTTCAAAATTACTTTTTATATTTCAATAATCCGATTTGATTACGTAACATACATCGAAAGAAACATCGAGTGCAAAGGGTTTTTGCTTATTATACTATATAGCCTCATATAGGACTCACTGTTTGTCACAAAACACCGAAAGCGTTTTTTCATACAACGTTGCCCTCTCGTCACGCGTTCTCGTCTCCATTTTAGGATGAGAAGCAGATCTTTTTCAACGAGACTGGTAATGTATTTCTGACTCATTTGCACGAAATTAACAACTCAATTAATTTCAACAACACACACTTTCTTCATTGCGTTCAATTTTTTGCATGCATATATATTGTACGTGTGTGTGTTTCTAAGTGTGTCCACTTTAAACACCCCTCGATGTATATTAAAATATCCCGTCGAAATATTTTAATATATCGGAATACGCGTATTTTAAATGCCGGTCGGTAAATGTGTTTTCTACTACTTCTACGAAGAAGTGCTTACGAGATTCGTCTTGGGAATGCTTCGGTAAAGAAATAGAAAAGAAAACTAAAATCGAGGGAAATAGCGTAGGACTCGTGCAAACGCAAGTAAAATACATTCACAATCGTTCGAATTTACAATACGCACATAACGAATCATCAGCTACGGAGTAATAATCGTGTATAACGCCCGATGTATTTCTAGATCGAATCAAGAATCGATCGAAGATGTTAAGTATCGTTATACAAACAAGGAGAATTCTTACGGTAGTGACTATACTGAGTTCCCTTCTTTCTTTCTTTTATACAGCGAACCGTAAGGATCATTTGTAATATCGAAAAGATAATCGATCAATAAATGAAATATCTTTAATTACCACGGTAATACGGTCGAAATCGAGCTAACTTGATTACGCTAATCAGCAGTAGTAATTTTTGCACAGGAAATTACCACTCCCCAAGCAACGAGTAACAAGTAGCTCATATAGTGAAATCGTTGTATTACCGAGTTAAGTAAAATTATTTTCCAAAAATTATTTACTTAACAACTAATACAAATATTCTAATTCCTCCTTGTTTCGATCGTAATTTGACTTAACGATACCTCGATTCGAGCAATACATCGACAGATATATATTAATATTCAGCACCAGATAATAACACTTCCGTAAATCACTATTAAGACTCACTACGATTAACGATATATAAATACAATCGAGAAATAAATAATGCTCATTTATAACGATCGCTAATACAGCTCTGTCTGCGCATGAGCAGGGAACTTCCTTTTAATGAGCTTTTAAACAGCAGGATGTATGCTTGCCAAGTATTTCCCGGTTCCGCTATTCGACTCTTGTGTATCGTATGTTCAAACGATCGATGAACCATCAGTTTAACAAACTTCTCGACGAAAAGACAACTATAAAACGAGTAACAAATATTTGTACAATGAACTTTATATGTAATTACAAAGCGGATATGTAAGATGCTCTATCGATAAGGAAGAACAATTCTCAATATACGCGTAAAAAAGTTATTTATCAAAAGATAAAAAGATTCATAAATCTCAATCCACTTTGCAACTCATAAAGACGATACATAATTCCGGATAAAATTAATTTATAATTTGATTAGAGAACTGTTTCCAAAGCCGATTTCGCGAATTCCCTGCTCGCACGCTTTTCTATCACATTTATAAATTAGACTTCGGACTTTTCAGCTCGGCAACAATCACTGGTGTGTCTTCAACATGGAAATAGGCTTAAGTCAGATAGAATTAGCACGGTCAACAACGCAATAAATCTCATTAGAAAGAAACTGCGACCTGGACGTGTAAAACTTCGATTCTCGATGAGTCGTCATCGTCTCGTAGACTTGGCGTTTTCTTACCTCTTTTTGTTTTAATTTTTTTCATGTTCGTATATTTCGATTAGATAGATCGATTGCGGTTCTAATCAAAATAACAATGATTTTTCGCTCTGAAGCATCGATGCTGACAATCGAAACGCTTAACACTTTGTGCACTATCACGCGTTCGTTTCTGCTGTTCTTTTTTAAACGATTTTAATTCCTTAAATGATATTTCTCTTTATGATCAAAATTACTATTACTTTACAATGATAAATGGTAGAATGGTTGAATGTCGATAATATTTTGTAATAACAAGAGCAACGTGTGTTGTTAGTTCACAAGGTGTTAATTGCAACGTATTAATTAGACTTTCTATTCTTAATAACATTATTGTAAAACGTAACTTTGTGGGATTGAATTTGTGTACATTCCGGAATTCTATAGACTCTAACAGGAAAACTTACAGACGCTGATATATAAATTTTTTTTTTGTGCGAGGAGATACAACACGCGAAATAATGTTTGACCTATATACGAGGCGTTCAATCCTCAATCACGCGCGTAAAATGTCCGACGAACGACCAGCTGGGGTACATATAAAAAAATAAATGTTTGTTCCCTAATTGTACGTTTAAACAGCTTGTGTGCATCACATTGGGCGTTGGTCGATCTAACGCATCATTTCTTGCATTTGTGCGCGAATCGGGAATAAAGTAAAATACAAGATTCAATTCGAGTCGGAAGGAAAATAGTGTCGCTCTTCCAGTTTCAACGAAACACACATTAGCTCATGTAAAACACTGTACAAAAAGAAGCAATGTATCTTTTACATCCGTATCTTTTTTTCCTTCTACCTACAGAGAAGATTCAAACTTAATAGTTATTTCATAGAAAAATCTATCTCTCACTAGAAAGTAAATCTACCTTTACAAGAGTCAAACAACGGAAAATGTTTGATAAGTTCTCTAAAAAAAAAAAATCGCTTCTTCTCGCACAGTGTCACATGTACGATGCATCATTGTGCACGAATACAATTCGTTTCACTATAATGTATGCGCATGTGTATCGTTACATTTATGTACATATCGCACGCACGCACGAACGCTTAGCTTTACAATGACATACAATATATTCTGAAGAAAAGTGAGCAAAATATTTCAAAAATGAAAAGAGAAGTAAAAAAGAAGAGTTTTTGATTGTACATATGGAAAACGGGGGAAAGAGAGAGTTTTGATGGTCGGCGCGACGTATGAAAGTCATGTGAAAAGGAAGGATAGCGATTCAGGTAACGAAAGGACACATTCAGAGAGCTTTCATAAATTCTACGATCGGTAACGACAATGATACGGTCAACATATACATATATGTAGGTACGCTCGCTATGAAAATTCAACGACACATTTGTTTTAATACAATTGTAACACAGCGATTGCTACTCCTCTACGCATCGAAATTCTCGATCCTGCCTTCGCTCGTTTCTTCCTCTTTTTCACTTTTTCTTTCTTTGCTTTCCAATCATACGGACGGCTACTTTCGTCAGAGGATAAAACTCTCTCGATTATGTATGTATCTTTTGAGGAAGTAAATTTGTCTCCAGCCTTTGGCTGATTGCTCGTTCGTTTGTGAAAACGGACCTTTTGTGCCACCGGGGGTTAACGAATTTATCTAAAAACGGGCCTTCACACTGTCGAATATGTTCCTCGTGTGTTCGATGAAACAGTGTTAAATAATTCAAACGCATAGACCATCTCTTATTTTCATTTTGCTTTGCGTGAACTGAAATGCCTACACCTTTGGTCAAATTTAAGAATATTACATTCCCAAATATGTGATGTTACGTGAGTACGTAGTTCCACGCTTACACTTATGTACACGTAGAAAATAAAGTTTTGTGAGGCGTTGAGAATTCGATCGAAGCGCTAATCGTTCACGATTTACTCGAATAACAGCCATTACCGGCTGTCCCTTGGTACAAACAGAGAATCCGTTTCGTTTACATTTCCGACGTAATTTCTATTCTGTCCCGTACCTAGAATTATGTTCACACGATTTTACAGCTCTATTATTAATAATAGTACTATTATTACAAAGTTATATCAGATATGACGATTGCTTAACACACACGAAAGAGGAGCCGGTGATCGATCGCGAGTTTCAAAAGGCTTTCACGAAGTATCTTGCTGTCATTCCATTTTTAGAATATCTTTACCCAACACTGTGCACAGACAATATTTAGTTTACGACATTACAGAGTTTATGATCTTGGCATCATCTTTTATTTGCAGATGCTTTCTTTCATATTTTTTTTTTATTCGTTTTGTTCATTTTCCTATGGCATTCCTGATATCTTTCAGACCCAGGATAAAATCCACGATGTTCATTCGTTTTCAGCGACGTTGGTCCCTTTTTTTTTATTATTTTCTTTTTTTGTAACTTCTTGTTTCTTTTTTGTTTTTCCTTCCGTGATTTCTAGAACGTCGTCATCGTTGCAGCAACCATCCCGCGTTCCCATGAACAGAAAAGCAAACCAAAATCGTTGAAACAGAAAGAAAAATGACGGATTTTAACATAGGTCTGAAGGAACATAAAGAAGATGACGTATTCCTAATATGATACTTCCTATTTATGTAGTACGTATATATATTTATAAATATATACATTTCTATTCTTTTTTTGTCCGTGTATATACACACACACACACACACATATATACATATATATACATATGTGCGGGTATGTATGCTTTATATATATATATATATATATATATATATATATATATATATATATATAATTTCTGTAAATTATATCCTAAAAAGGAAAGGGGTACCACGGTTGATAGTCACGTGTGACCCTACTTAGCGCTCTATATTGCAACAATATTTTAGTTTTCTTTTATCATCTTAATTTATGCAACATATAATATATATATTTATAATTTATAAATATATATATAAATATATATATTTATAAATATATATATAAATATATATATTTATATATATATATATCACTTCATTCACTCTTTACGTATGTTAACTTGACACGTCAAAAAAATACGCGTTTTTACCTCCTGTTGGCTTATAATCTCGCGTATACATCGATAAATTAACGTCTTTCCACGTTTTTTTAACGAATATACGGCACGTGACATCCGGTGTACACGTGCACACGCATACAGTATTAAAACGAAGCGAGTGGAACGTTTCATCGATAACGCATAACTGTTTCTTTTTTCTCCCCCCAATATCCCTTTTTCCCTATTTTAATACGATTGACTAGCGATTACAAAAATCTCACGGCAAAAATTGTTTATGGGGTTAGGTTAGAGTGTCGGCGCCTGACAAGAGTACTATCGTCTGCCACAGATTTATTTCTAGCATCCTACTGTAAATTTTTTACTATATATATATATATATATATATATATATATATATATATATATATATATATATAAGTATGTATATACTTATATTCCTTCTTTTCTTTTTGTTCTTTTATGTACTCTGATTTTTGCTTATTTCATTCCCCTTTCTTTGTTTTTTAGCTCAGCTGATTTTAAAATACATTGCTTATACGCCATGGAATCGATGACGATAGTTCTCTTCGATAATCGAAAGAAATATATATACAACGGAAATTATAATCTTAATAGTTACATACCCGTTAAATTGTGCAACGTGAATCGTTAAACTCTGTAATTTACACGCACGTAAAGATACTCTGAACTTTTCTCTCCTCTGTTACATGACGATAAAAAATATAAACAATTCGTTATACGATATAAGCTAGATCTTGCGAAGCACAATCATTAGAAAAGCTTACGCATGCGCACTAAAACGAGAACCATATAAAGTGTAGAAATTAAGTAGAAAAAACATTATTCCGATTCGATCGCTGTAAATACAAAGAAAAAAAGGATAAAACCTAAGGACGAAAAGTTCCGATAAAAAATGTCTGAAAAAATTGATGTACTTAACGAGAAACTAAAAAAATATATATATTTACTTTTCGCTAATTAGCTAGCAACCTTAACATTCAGCTATTAACGTGGCCTGGCCGCGTACGATATCTCAAGAATACTTGTATGATATTGAAAAACATAAATACTGCAAAACGATGTAACATTAGAATAAATGAAACGCTACACGTTCTCTTTAACCCAAAAAAAAAAAACATATAATGTTTAACTTAAAAAGAAAAGAGATTACATCTTTGTCAGCTCGATGATCGTTGCAACAATAACAACAGTATGAACAGTACGTTTCGATAATTTGTTTTTTCTTTCAAACATATTCTTTCTTCCCACGCAATGAATGAGGTTTCAACTTTGATTATTCGATAAGTCTTTCAACGAATATTACTTTTTCATTTAAATCTCGACGGATCAGAATTCGTAACATTTTATGGTACGGTGTAATCGTACACCAGTGTACGACTTTAACGTACTTATAAATCATCAATGACTTACTTTCTATACAATTAAAGTCGAAAGAAACCTTTGGATAATCGATTAACCCCGCTCGACGTATCGATGTGTTTAGGACGGCAATCGTTGCATTCTCTCGTCTGATTCGCGCCATTTTCAACGACCATCGAGAATCTATCGTTCTGACAAAAACGATATATACAACCAAAAGAGATATATCGCGATATGACTATCGATAATACGACGCGGAGTGCTGAAAATCTTCTTTCTAATGTACCGGACATAAGACTAAAAAGAAACTCGCTTTACTACGCCTAGACGATACAGTGTTTGTTTTC
The DNA here is from genome assembly GCA_905332935.1 of Bombus hortorum. Taxonomy (NCBI): domain Eukaryota; kingdom Metazoa; phylum Arthropoda; class Insecta; order Hymenoptera; family Apidae; genus Bombus; species Bombus hortorum. The sequence goes on along the minus strand of HG995197.1, from coordinate 4,954,209 downwards.
TTTCCTTTTTTTTTTTTTTGTTTTCTTTTTTTAGACGTACGGATATTTGTTACGCGATAACTCTACACGTAACAATAGGTACATGGTATAGCAGTAATTTTTGTTCAAATAACGCACGAAACCGTCTTTTTTTTAAGCGTAGGCCGGACTAACTCGTCTCTTTTGAATTTAAACATATCCTTTTCCGTAGCTCGATACATCGAGCCAGACACCTTTTCTCGGTATTCTCGTTCTGACTAGATTTACGATAAGTGCACGAACGCAGATGAATCAAGTACAGATCCTTGTCAATCGGACAGTTTTTTTCTCAAGTTATCTTAAACACAATTACCTTTCTTAGAAACAATAGAAATTCCTATTGGATCATTTATGAAATTTAATACATATTTAAAAACTAAGAATTAAATTCTAAGAAATTGATATTATGTATAATAAATAATAAACTTAATTTTTATGACAGTTTGCCAACGACAAGGATATAGTACTCTGAATTTAGTACACGGAGAACATTATCGATTCATCGGTCGATACATCAACAGGATACTATATTCACTGGTCAATAATTATTGCTATGCAAGCAAAAGCTGTAAAAAGATACGATCAGCTACATTTACATGCGAACGATCATTATTTCGAGCCATTGACTGCGAGTACAACGTTGCTTTCATAAAAACGACGTCGTACGTATATATATCTTACGATAGGTGATCTCTCCTTGTAATGGTAATATTCATCTCGTACATCATTAATTTCTAAGATCGTGCGATGAGTACACGACATGTGCCGTAACTTAGAACGTCATTTTGTTCACAATTCGATTGTGTCGGTGCCGCGGCTCTCGAACTTCGAGTCCTGCACAGAATCGAAGCACGTAGAGGGCAGCACGTGATTTAAAGGTACTCTACCAATGAATTTTTTTACCTGACATTTTTTGTTTTTAAATGAACCTAAATATCTACGGAGTCCATAAAAATGTACGAGTATGACACGACGACAATGATCACGACACTGAGTAACGCGTTTCTGGTCATGCCAATAAGCCACTCGAATACAATCTGGGGCTGAGTGTTTGTCGTCCAGTGGCTCATTGGTAGACAGTACGCTAAAATATTTTTTTCTGTTTTTCTTATTTTTTAGTTTTGCTCTGCACTACTGCACGATTTCGCCGCAGTTGTCCTTTTTTTCTGAATTTATAATCACTAAAACATATTATCGACTAATTGTTACGCTCTATCGTTACTATTTATCAATTAAACTTTTCTCATTAAAACTATCAACGACGATTGAAGTTTACACCAAAGATTGAAGTCGGATCGATATGAGATCGTGATTCATTCGCGATCTTACCCTCGTTAATTCGTTCTGCGAGGTTTCTACGGAAAATTTGAACGAAATCTTTGGTATAAACTCGACGGCACAAAACGGTGGACTACGTGCCCCAAATATTAGAGTATTTTCTGATCACTTGTTAAAACACGAGAAATTTGTCTCTCATCTATGTATCTCGAATTAATTTATCCTTATTAGCCGTTAGGACCGACAACGATACTTAACTCGATATAACATTCACTGGTTTCTTTCTTTCCTTTCTTATTTTTTTCTTTTACGCGTTTCAGCGTTCTTATGGTACGGATAAGGCTCTTGACTATTTCATCACTTAACACTAAGGAGCTTGCAGCTTTTTCTAATTTAAGTACACGAGTTGTTGCTTCAAGCTTTTAAAGACACCTAACTAGAGACAACACGTACGAAGATTCCGGAAAGTGCATCGACATCGCTAGGTGGACTTCCTTACAATTTTCTTAATTCGCTTAGCGGTAACTTTACAAAGCATATACATATGTATGTATATATGCTCTGTCTATAACACTTTGTGAAAGACTCGACATACACAGCAACACCAGAGAATTTCACCAGAGACCATCGATTTTATATATTCTCCGGTGTTTCTGATAGCGAGACCTTTTTTTGTTCATTACAATTTTAGGCGTATGTTAAAATAAGTTAAATTTATACGTGTACATATACGTATATATCATTTTGTGTTAGCTTTGACGGAACAACCACCAGTGGAATCCGTCTGTGATCGTTTAAAATTCTATGTTAAGTATGAAACTGGCATGTCCACCTGGTCAGATCGTATCCTGCTCGATCTTCACCACGCGTGCATGATTTCTTTTAGTGTTGTATGATTATTTTATTATTATTTTGTTTATTATTTAAATCCTATCGGAGAAGCGCTGCGAGATGCTCCTCTGGATAAAGCTCGACGAAAAGTTTAGACCGTTCGAAGACACGAGATCTCGATTCGAACCGGAACATAACTTCTCGATTCTCTATGTTGTTACTTTATATGATGCTATTATGTATGCACAGGTTTTTATAGACTCGACAATTATGTATGCACAGGTTTTTATAGACTCGACAATTATAATTACGCCTGCAGCTGGTGCTTACCTAAAAGTTAAGCCCAGCTTCTGTTTCAGTCTTGATCACTAGTGATTTGATACACTACGCTAAGACCTAAAAACTCGACTTACTAAGCAATAATCACAATAATTAGATCGTCCTGTTTTTGTCGGTATTCCTGTCGTAGTAAAAAATAATTCTCGTGAATTGCAATGAAAATTAAGTCCGTAAGTACGTAAGCGCTAAAAAAATGCGTAATAAGTGCCAAGTCTTTATATATGGTTAACTAGGAATCTGTAAATCAGGTAAAATTTTGTATACCTTAATGGAACTGAATTTCAATGCAAAATTGACATGTGGATGAGTTTCTTATCCCGCAGACTCGTGGTTTTTCCTGCGCGAGTACTTTTTTTTTTTTTGTCATTGATGGAAAACTTTGTAGTTCCAGAGAGACATTCTACGAAAGAAACTCTAAGAGGAAACGAAATATACGGTTAAGAGGTTACTGAAAAATTCGGTATTTAATTCGAATCTTTCTCGAGAATATCAATATCAATAGAAAAATGATAGATCGCCCAGCGACCTTTACCATCATGCCATCGAGAATGACTTTCTCTTTCTGCTTTGTATTTTTTGTACTAAGTTTCTTAACCGATACTTAATTTCCAAAGCACGTGATCTTTCTGTTTGTCAATGTTACAAATGAAATCTCTTACTGACGTTTCCTCTCAATCGCATTTGTCTTTGTTTCAAGAAAACAAAGGAAATCAAGAATTTTGTCAAACTTTAAGAGACTTGGATCCAAACGCATTTCTTTTTTATCGAACTGAGGCCACGCTTCCTTGTTAGCAATCAAATTCTCTGCGAAAATTACCACTTTTTTTTTGTACGTGAAACAGACCGAAGTTTCTAACTGATTTCCCAAATTCCTGCTGATCTCCACCACTTTTTTGTACAGCTTGAACGTTGCTTCCGATGATACGTACAATTATCCCCGGTGGAGATAAAATACAAAGGAGACCCCGAGCAGCTTCAAAACGCCGATGTTCAGCTTTGCAGATTGGCATGCTCGCCAATTTTCCAAGCAAGAAGCGTTTAAGATGATATTAACATTGAACCCTCTTCATTTGCTTGCGTTCTTACTTCTTATTGTGCCCCAAACCTAGCAGGGTTGAAGTCTTTGTTGACAAAGGAGAAACCTTGGAATTCTTCTTGGTTTATATAGCTCACTTCGTCCGGATCTTCTGGCGTCAACACTGGATCTTCTTTTGTAAACTCCGTATCGAAGTTCATTACGTCCTTTTTGCTTTTCTGAAACACACAATTATCGTGAAATATTTTTCAATTACTTTTTAACATATTATTAAAATTCAATATGAACTTACAGTTTTTGGCCTAATTGGTGGTTTCACTTTACGCGCTTCAAGTGCTTCCCAATCTATTTCTTGGAAAAATGGGTGAACCTTTATAGCGTTCTCACCACCATTAGCAGCCACACAACCTAATCTCTTAGCTGGATTTTTTGTCATAAATCCTTTTAAAATAGAAACTGCCTCTTTTGAGATCCAGATAGGGTAAAGCACATCGTCTCGTAAAATTGATTCGAATAAATCATCTTCATTGTCTGCTTCAAAAGGCGGTTGACCAGCCATCATTTCGTACATTAAAACACCAAGTGCCCACCAATCAACGCTCGCACCATAATGCAATTCTTGAAGAATTTCAGGTGCGATATAATCGGGTGTGCCACAAAATGTTGTTGTAACAGTCTTCCCTTCGATAATACCCTCCTTGCACATTCCAAAATCTGCTAATTTACAATGACCTTCTTGGTCGAGTATTATATTGTCTAACTTGAGATCTCTATAAATAATATGATGCTTATGAAGAAATTGTAATGCAAGCGTAACTTCTGCCGCATAGAAGCGTGCTCTTGCTTCGTCAAATTTTCGAGCCCTTTGAATATGGAACATTAAATCACCTGAAAGAAGCAAAATATTTTTTATATTCAGATAGTAAAGAATATCTTTCTATACGTTTTATTTATAATTATATTTCAATTAATTATTACCTCCATTCACATATTCCATAACAAAAAATAATCGGTCATTTGTTTGAAAACAACTGTGAATAGCTGTAAGGAAAGGATGTCTCGCTGCCAGTGTTAAAATCCTCTTTTCCGTCATTGTGCAATCTACATCGTCATCTTGTATAATCACATCTTTTCTTAAAATTTTTACAGCGTAAACTTCATCAGGATTAATTTTTCGTTCGACTAGCATCACCTTCCCGAAACTACCTTTACCAAGAACTTTTATGAAATTAAAGTCGTCAATACCAAATTTCCTAACTTCATTCTCACTAGCAGGTACTGCATTTTCAGTAGCGATAACAGATGTTTCTTCCGTTTTTTGAATTGTCTGTGAATTATCCGTTGGTAATGTGTCTGTGACTGTTACTGTTGTGGGTGTTTGACCAGACTGACAAGTTGTTGTTCTATAATTAATCTTTGGAGTTTTTATCTGTTTGTCTGGTGATATATTCATTGTACTTAAAATCTCAGCCATAGCCTTAGTGTTAATGCCACAATTATTTGCTACATTTTTCTGGCATCTCTTATGAACATTTATATTACAAGCTGTATAAACAAACATCAGATTCAAGTATTACATATTCATATAAATCATTTTATGTATAATAAATCTGTTTTATTATATATTTACCTTCACATTGTAAACCTTGCCTAAATAAACCATACAACAGTGAGCCACAGTGGTCACAAAACGTAAATCTCTTGTAGTTGTGAACAACAAAACGGTGTGGCATATCTATACTGAAACGTGGACTTTCTGTATCTTGACTTGACTGAAAGACAATATCATTTAAAGATTAGTTTAAAAGATTCAGTTTCTTGATATTTACAAAATACATATGATATTAAAAATAATACTAAAGATAATATATAATATAATATATAATAATATAAAGATAATACTCTGCAGTAAGATACACTCACCTCATCTCTCATGCCTGGGCATTTTGTGATAACCAACTTGTGACATCTTTTGTGAACTACACATGTGCAGACTGAAACATAATAAAATCTCATTGAATGCTTACATTTTTTGATACAAATAACTTTTAGCATAGCATGACCCAAGCTGGCTGCATGCGTGATTAGACGCACTGATTTCAAATGACAAGCATAAATAAAATTTGGTGGATGTTGTGATAGTCTTGCCATGGAAACAATATAAGCTTGAACATTGAAGACAGAATATAAACTCTAAGGATGTGGTAAAATGAAACCATTAGAACCTTCTGATGATTTGTTACGATTTACTTAGAAACATGCAATGAAATATATCCCCACTTATAACTATATTAAATCATAGCTAATATAATTTGCAATAAAAACTCCATTGATGTATTATGGACATTAAGTCTTATTTTCCAAGTTTCATTAAAGAAAGCATAGCATCAGATATTGAGCCATGGGCTAAATTAAACATTAAAAACTTCAAAGTTTTCAAACTGGATTATGAATTTTTACTCCTAAATGCTTTGATTTTTTATAAAGAACTAAGTACACATACACACACCTAGATAAACATATGTTCACACAAAGGTAGAGCAAGCAAATATATAATTATAATATTTGTTAATAACGTGTATGTGTCTTCTCACCTTGACACTGATAGCCCTGCTTGCCCAAGCCCCTGAAATACAACAGACAAAACACATCACATCATCTCCTTGTATACCCTCATAAAACACATACGTATGCTTTCTTGGGCCATAAACCATAATTAGATGTTTATGCTAGTCTTTTAAGAATGATTAGGTAATATTACTATTCAATTTTTATTTCTGTCTTAGATGTTTCTAGTACTTTCTTAAAAATAATTTATTATTATATTAGAGAACTTTTGTCTACAGACATAATAACATGTTAATTCATAAGAAATATGACCGAACAGTAGATATAGTATATGCTTGCAAAACCAATGCATGCAGCCTATTTCTTAGTTGAATGATCTATTCTAATAAAATACATAGAATATTGTGTAACATTACTGTAAAGAGACAAGAAAGGAAAGAGTGTTTGAAAGCTTAAAAGTCAATATATCTAAGGTGTTAAATATTCATTTCCCTGCTGCAAATATTATGTGTTGGCAAAAACTAACTAAAAATTATTTCTTATATATCTGTATTGTCAAACTACCTTAATTATTAAGAAGATATATGTATATTGTACAAAATATATCTTCTTAATACTACTGATATCTTCTTAATGATGCTACAGTATATTCTAAAAAACCAAAAACCCAGGCATGCAACTTCAACACTTTTAAATTATCCAAAGAGCCAAAATCCCATATTAATTTAGTGTGCATAAGTCTATTATATCTATGCAAGCTAGGTCAAACTAATTTAATTTAACTGATCACCTTTTAAAATATACACACCAAATTAAGTACATAACACTTCATATTATAAAATGATTGAAATTAGTAAATGTTTTGAATTAGTGTTAAAGTATGCTTGTGAATTAGAATTTAAGCAATGTTATCAATATACTTTTGTTAAAATACATACCATATGAATTCACGGCAGTGAGAACAGAAAGTTGGTTGCCTCAGGAAGGTAGCCATAAACTTGTGACCATTCGCTTGATGAACTTTGCGTCGCATAGCACCCCTACGCCGGTTAAAACCCTGTCTTTCTTTGAATTCCCTCCTGGGTTCCTTCCCAGTGGTGATGCTTCCACCACCTCTGCCTCCGATTCCTTCTCCATCACCTGTACCACAGCCTCTTTGTTGATCTAAAATTTTATTATGGAAGTATACCTTACATGCATAATTCCTAGCCATTCCCTGTTCCTTACCTTGATCATTCCATTTTAGGTCAATCCTAACCCTTAACTTTCCTTGAGGTTCGAGGTCAACCTAAAATAAATTCAATTCATGATGATAATTCACAACGATTATCCCTGTTATTTAAAAGCATCGAAGCACAAAAGAGTTACTACACAATTAAAACATATAACAAACATAAATATCTTAATTCAAATCAAATTTTATTCAATAATATCATCATTGTTCAACATTACAAACGATTTATTAATGTAATACAAATATAACAATATTCTTTTAATTGAACTTTAATAGATCATATTTTATTAGTAACTGTATGATTGAAATATTACTCAGATACATTACACTTGGTATACACTTTTTCAACATTTTAAAGAGACCAAATTGAATTCTAGTCATTACACATGTTTCAGGTTTAAGAAATACCTATCGTCTATCTTTCTTTGCTTTGGTTTCTATTGACACAATGTTATCAGACTACCTTGAATTGATCTATAATGTCATAGTAAAAAGATATACATAGATTACACGTTGCTTTTCCACTACACATATCAACAACAAACATTGTAGTGTCAACACAAAATTAATGTGAACCGATTAATCAAAACTACCTACAAATTAGGGAGTAAAATATAGAAACATGCATTCATAAGCATAAAAAGATGAAAATAAAAGTAAATAAGGAACACTTTTTATTTTCTAACAAAAAATTTCTAATAAATATATCCACATGATGAAATAGAATAGCCTCCAAAATTGTAAATACTAACCCAAAGATCTGCAGTTTTGTCATTCCTGCTGACAAGTTCCTCGAAAGGAATACTACAATTGGCGACGAAATAATCCGGCGGTAATGCCGCATCGTGGAAGACAGTCAGCCCGAGCATCACCGCATCCTGTACTTCATGGGTGAAACACTCGTTCCAAACCGGGTCGAATGTTTTCGGTTTAGTCGATGAACGATCAAGATGATTCTCGTCGACATCCAGCTGAACGTAGGGGTCGAGTATAGGTTCATCCTGCCAAAACTTTCGTTGCTTGTCCGTCGCCCTTAGTCCGACTGCCTCACATATTTCGATCTTCACTGTCCCCGTGAACATCGCGGAATCAAATGATGGTACCGACACCGAATATCAAGAAAAGGGAGGACAGAGGACGGACGAGACAGTCGACGAGGCTGTCACGCCTGTCGACGAGTTGACACTTCGAATTTCTGCGCGATCAGGTTATCCAGAATTCCTAGTCAACTACCCGACGTTAAGTAGATAGATAGTTAACTAGCCGGACCACCGTTGTTGTAACCGACTGTATGTAGTAGTTCCTCTCAATTGGAAGCGATCGCTGTAAGGAAGGTTTGATATATATATATATTATATATATCTATTATATATATATTATATATATATATACGGTATATCAAAATCTTCTTCAATAACTGAAATAATTTCACCAATAAGGTTCCCGCGATAAATACGACCTTTCGTAGGAAATGTATGGCGCACCGCTTCGAATATTCCGTCCGACGAGCCTTTGGCTCTCTTTCCTTTTCCCTCTCGCTTTTGCACGCACACTCTCTTCTAGCTATCCTTCTCTTTATCTCGCTTCCAAATTTCTCCCCCTTCTCTCTTTCTCCTCCTCCCTTTCCCTTTCCCTTCGTCACCGCCACCAGCACCGTGCAGTTATAAACACTCGGCTCTCTTTGCGTTCACACATAACAGACACGGAAACGGAAGCAGAATCGACGACGACAGGAGCTCGTTGAAAACGGAGAGACGCAAAGGAGGTGGATGCAGGACGAGCGAACGATAGGCGACGATGTTTATTGCGAGGCGCCCCGTCCGCGAGTGCAATGTCTGTCCTTGTATTCCCGATCTCCTGAGAGCCATTAAGCTCCTTTTTCTCTTCTTCGATTCCCTGCCCTTTTTCGTGTTTATATATTTCCACCTTTCGTTAACCACTGAACGAAGTTCTCGAACACGATTTTCAAAACACCAATCGAAGTTTCGTTCCACGATTTTGTTGAAAGAAAAAAAACGTCGTATCGTGGATAAAAGCACTCTTTTCCCGTCCCCGGACAGCCCCACCGACCCGAACCGCTCGATTGGTCACTCCGCGCTTCGTCTAAAGGGCGACTCGATCTCGGCCTCGAATGCCTTTCGGAATATTTCGTGCGTTTCCGTCGAAAGCTCAGGCTGCGTTTTCACCCGCGATCTCGACCATCTATGCATTAAATTTGAGAATATATACACTCGATTCTTCGACATCTTTTCGTACCAATATTGTATAAAGAATACTGAAGAGAATGAAATTAAACGAATCTATGTGGTTTTTAGTGTGTAAAGTATATTATTCGTTGGCACGCTGAGACTCAACTGCATGGAGAGCTTGCGGAACAAGTAGAAACACTAGAATGATGCGTAGTCATCTGATTGGTGGAGGTCTGGCTAAAAAAAGCGCGCTTCTACTTACGGTACTGGTATCCAGCATTTACTGAAAGATTCAAAACTATTTGGGAACTAAATCTTTTTGATCCACATATGTTCTAAATTAAAAGAAATAATTGTTTCCGTTTTATTACTATAAATTTTTGTAGTGACCTTAAAAGATCTTCCTATACAGGTCAAGTTAGGAATGCAGATTTAGGGAAACAGATCTCTGATTGGGTAAACGGTTGGCCTCTAGCGTCCAAAGTAATGATCTAGACGTATTAATAACGACACACGAATAAAGGAATTTCCGATCTTTATTGAGCTATATAAATAAACGAACACAGTATGAGTCTAATATTTACACCCATGATATACATACATTTAACGCAACGATATCCTCGGCGTTTCGTTCACGAGCCAGGACATTTTTGCGTTGGTGGCTTCGATAAGTTCGAGGTGAAACAGAGAAACCCGCGAGAAGATCAGATTGTTCTAAATAAAAACTATTATTTCTCGACGACCGACCGAATTCCGTTCTTTTAATTTTTTAAAATAAAATCCGTATTGTAGCTTACATCCTATATTGTGGGATCGATATCGCATGATGTCCACAAAGAAGGAAGTACCGTTTGTAATTTATTCGGTCGACCGTCAATTCTGGCAGTCGCGATGTATCTCATATTCAAAGAATAAATATCTCATCGAAATATGAAGGGGATTACGTAGATGTGACTTGGATCATGACTATATTCGCGCACGGAATAAGAGCGATCTACGCGACAAACTCTTGATCTTTTCTATGTACCGACGACCACATCCGACGTAGACGTACTCTCTTGCGCTTCGGCTATGTCCTTCTTCTTCTCTTCCTGTTCTACGCCCGATATCACATACACTGGTTGCTGATACGCGAGGAAATGCTGATCCGCCGCCAAATTTTTTGATGGATCTTTCATTTTCATCTAAAATAAATATTTTTTTTATCATTATTAAATATACTGAATTAGTAACTAATTACATAATAATTTTGTATTGCTAACTATTACTTAAATCTGTTATTCTTTAAGAAAAAATTTGTCATTGTGGAATTATTAGATATTTGCTTTTTAAAAAAATAATAAATAATAGTAGAAAATTACAACTACTTATTTAAATAAAATTGAGAGTGTACCTTTTTACGATATAACATCAATAAAATCAGCAAACTGCTAATTATGAAAGCGCTTCCAGCAGCCAAAACTAAGGTAGCAGTCTGATAAACGGGCGTTTCCACTTCTGTGAGGATTTCTCGTTGTTCTAATGCTACAATTCTACTCTGCATAGCTATTGGAGGAGATCTGTGTGTGAAACGAGAAGTGGTTGCGTCCGCGAATGATCCCAACATGGATAATTTCTGTATTCTGGTTAATTCTTCCAGATGGAATGCTATGTCTACTTTGTTCGGTCCTATTACTTCGAAACTAAGTATGGCTGAGTCTTGATTGATTTCTACTCGCACGTCGTTCTTTATTCTGGCGCCTAAATCATGTAGTAGATCCTCCGCTTGTCTGGTCAGTTTAGCCTCGTCATCGCCGAGAAATCGACCGGGGAAACGTAGAGTTACTTCGACAGCTTCTACTGGAGTTGGTACTAAAGAAATTTACAAAAATTTATCAAATATTTATTTCAATGCATATTATTTATATTATCAAATTATATATATATATATAATTATATATATATATATATTATTAGATTGTGATTTTGTATGCATTTATGACATATTAAAAATATTAATTGAAATATATCTTTTTTTAATTGCATTCGTTAAAAAATATAAATTTGCATAAACATTCATACTCTACATATTATATAAATAATATTTGTATTATACATGTTAAACCAAGTTTTAGTTCTCATTGATCGACTATCATAAACTGACTCTACCTGAAATTGACAAAATGACTCAATACAAATATATGAAAGATATCGTATCTTACAGCAAATATTCGTTCCTTTCAGGAAAGGTTCTGAGCCAATGAGTTGATTGCCTGCCTCGTCGACACACCAGCATGTGTCCCCAGCACACTGCGTCGGCTCGAACCTGCCCTGACGATCGCAAATTGCCGGGACGTGGCCTTTATCCTTCATCGCCTGACATCTTGTGCCTAACACCATCCCGATTTGCTTCTCGTCAGTTTCTAAGTTAATTAGAGCGTTCTCCATGAACGCTTGAATTTCACGGTCGATTTCTTGAACTGCCGGCCCTCTGCCTCCCCGTCTCGCTTGCCTAAAGTTACACTTGGGCTCTGCTCCTCTGGTAAGCGAACCTTTCACAGGTTGACCCTTTCTGTTAACACACCAGCAAACACCAACATGCTCCAAACACTGTATAGACTCCCACATGCCATTTTCCGGGTCACATCTGGGCAAGAAAGTTGGTTGCTTCAGCCTTTGAGACGTTTTCAAGTTCTTCTCTCTAAGTCTTTCACATTGTGATAATACAGGGCACACGGTATCGCATACTAAGCGACTGGAGAAATCATTGTGACCCAGAGTACACTCGAATTTCCTCCTACATTCGTTATGTTCTGGGTCAAAGTACCATCTCTCAGTTTCATTTAAACCCATTCCTAAATTACAGGGTACTTTTCGTGGTGGTTCAAAGCAAACTTCGCGAGGTTTGGGACAGCATACAGCGTATTCATCCAGAGGAGACAGTTCACATTTGTGCGTAGATGGACAATGTTGACCATGTGGTCCGCAAATTGCTGGGGAACCGTTTTGATCTAGTAAAGGAGACCCATTTGGACAAGGATTATCTTTCTTAGGCAAACAAACTGGTACAGGCGGACAGGGTGGTACGCTACAGGCTACTTCGACCATTCTACATGCCTCGTTTTCTCCCCGACAAGTCACGCTCTTGCAAGGATCTCGACAGGAACACATTGGACAACCGCTATCAGGATCTAGTTCGAATCCATCGGCACAATCAAGCTTGCAATCGATCTCTGGACATCTGAGCGGCGTGTTACACTTTGGTACCACTCCTTCGAGAACACGAGTGCCTGCAGCCTCTCTACCCTCCTTGTCTACGCACCAGCACATTCTATTGTGACACTGAACCGGTTCGAATGCTCCACTAGCATCGCATCTCGGGATATAAATCCTTCTGGCTGGTTCCCCTGACTCTCTGGCCGCATGCTCTGCCACTGCACGTGCGTGTTGGCAAGCTGTGGCCATCACAGGAGCTACACACTGCGTCCCACAACCTGTAGAACAGCACTTCTGCGTGGCAGAACATTCTTGATCATTACTACATTGTAGTTCACAACTCGATGAACTTGGTACCAGATACGGACACTGGCCTGGTTTCATGGCCAGACAAGCTGGAACAGCTGGACAGTGCTGTCCTGATCCACAATTCACGTCGACCATCGTACAGGTCTCATGTGGGCCGCATGAGACATCTTTACAAGGATCGTGACAACGACATTGCTGACAACCAGTCGCATCTACTTCGTAGCCGTAAGGGCACCTTAAATTGCAGGATAAAGATCCACAGAGTTTGAGAAGGTCGTTTATCTCTTTACAATCAGTGCTACGATTTACGCCGCTTTTTAGAACAACTCCGCGGTCGTTTACGCATGAACAGGTACCATTGTGACATTGTAACGGTTTGTAGCTACCATCTTTCTCACATTGTGGTGGTGGAATCGCTAAAGACATATCTTCCCTGGTTCCTTCCATACGGTCGTTGAATTCCCTCAAGTATTCACACACTGGAATAATTTAATAACATTATTTTACATAAGTAGAATTAAAGCCGAGAGGTATTAATTTTAGTTATTAAAAAATAGTATACGTAGGAACGTTCAACGTGAAAATATTAGTATGCCAATAATTTAGATTTCTTTTAAGTTTTAAAGTTAGTTTTTATATTTCTTTTAAGTTTTAGTGGAAATCTTACTGGTTTGTGGTTTTGTGGAATTGGCTGACGTCATGCAGCACACCGATTGTCCAGCTTCCGGTACAACGGTGCATTTGTAGCCTTGTGGACAAGTTTCGTTCTCAGAACAGGTTACAGCGTTCCGTTCGTTATCGATAAGAGGAGTTCCATAGACACAAGGACTCTGATAAGTTTTCTTCGGTTTACATTCTGGTCTGGTTGGACAGAGAAAGTCCGGGCAACCGTCTTCACGATGCAGAACGCATTGTTCTCCAACCGGACACGGAAAACTGAGGAAGAAAACAGTTAGAAGCATAAGATGTTGTTATGAAATATACTATATCTAAGTGGATGTAATTATACACTTACCCTTCACAAGGATTGTCGCATTCGCAAGTTGGACAACCGGAAGCATCGGTTTTAAATCCATATTGACAAACTTGAGCGCACTGTTGGGAAACACAAGACGCTGGAAGTGATCTTCCCTTCGTTATTGACTTGCAATCGACTTTATCTGCTGGTCCCATGGTTCCAGATATTTTTCGACCGTTATTATCCACGCACCAGCAAACCAGACCATTCCTCGAGCATTGTCTACCTTCGTATCCTCCATCTACAAATTTGAAAATATTAATAATGTTTATTTTATCAAAAGATTATAAAAACATACTTATTTACGATCTTCATAATCGATGCTGTTAAAATAATTCAAAAGGGATACCCAAATTCTTACATTTAATACATTTTTAACTCCCAAAGCATATCGACAAATTAAAGATGTTATGATACAATTGGTTTCCAAAAATTCTCAAAAGTAAAATACAATAGAATCCCATTTCAATTACAAACATATTTGTGGAGGATGATTAGACGTGTTGGTGTATCTATCGATGAGACGAGTGGATATTTGGTGTAGTCAAACATATTTAAAACTATTTGTAGTACAGAGTTCAGCGTCGTTCGCTAAGTGTCGCTCGTTATGCGTATACACGGTAATGAGTACGTTCGCTCGATGGTATTCGCTCTAAGATTACTCGATGCTCACTAACTGATAATTGATCTAAAGAAAGATTTAACGATGAAAGTTTAAATTCAACTTCGGTTGACGGTTGCACGTAGCGGCGACATTGTTTTACCCGGAATTTGTTTATCGCTACGTTTGGTACGTCAAGACGATGTCGCTACATGTGCCGCTACATATTTATATAACTAGGAATGTAAACTTATTATCTGGACCAGCAATAGTTGACACTGATGCAATCAGTATATTATTATTATACATACAAACTGTTTGTATGTGCATAAACTGTTTACTTATCCACCAGCAGATTCAAACAAATATGATTCTATTGTAGAGTGTTATCTTTCAGTAAACAGTCTCTCTTTAATAACTAAGCCAAACCTAACTATTCGATTTAATCAAAGATTCCTATTCATCCTTAGATCCTCACCTTCCGTACATTGAGGAACATATCCACGGCCCTGCCTCTCAGAAATACTCAGCATCTCCGCCAGCACACGGTCTCTGTGGCAAGCACTGAGTCCCTGTGGAACAGAGCAAACGCCTCCTCCACACTTCTCGCTCTTGCAACATTTCTGCGGACCTGGACACTCTAAGTCATGCTGACAGGAATTGCCACAAATAGCTGGCTCCTCCAATGGACACGTTCCTGGTCTCTTTAGATTAATGTTGGATGGACAACAGACCCCATATTCCTGTTTCGGTTCCACCAGGCAGCTATACATCGGCGGGCAGGTCGGTTTCCCTGGCGAGTCGCCGCAGAGGAATGGCCTCGGCGAGTCCGTGATTTGCAGCGGTTCACCGGCTGGGCAAATCGTCGACAGTGACTTCGCTTTGCGGCAGCTGGGAATTGGTGGGCACGGTGGACGAGCGCATGTTACATCAATCAACTCGCACGTTTGACTGGTCCCCGGACAGGCGACCCCGCGGCAAGGATCTCGACACTCGCATTTAGCGCAGCCAGTTTTCGGCTCGATCTGCGAGTGGAAATAATTAGTCAGCAACTGCTATGGAGTATTGCATAAAGTCGAGATTTTGTTTCTCGTAAGAGGTCTTATGGGTACTTGTGTAAGAAGGGATCATTTTGGTACTTTCTCCTTTTGGTTCTATATCGTTGGTTATAAAGTAGGTGAAGGATGTGTATGCAATTAAGGATATTTATGCAACTTTATGAGTGGAACAAATGGAACCTAAAGAGGAATTTGTTCTACTGACAGCGAATTGTTATTTGTGTATATTATATGTGTTCATCTGTATGCTTCTGCACCTTTGAACTCATAAATGTATGAACATCCGTAATGCAGTTGTTAGAGATATTTATACATGCTTCATGTTCTTTACTTATATATCGTTGGTAATTAGCAATTATTTCTTAAATTTAATTTCTCGAAGTTCAATTACGCCAGTCTTTTAGAACAAGAATACGTGCTTATTTTTGTCAAAGAACTATAATTAAAGAATTCCGTTATAGCACACGCATCTTAACCGAAAATGTAGCCAATTAAAAGAAGATCAGATACATGAGAGTATTATATTTCTACATTTTTAGATTTTTTGTTTTACTTGAAGATCAACAAAATGTTATCTATTTTATCTATAATATTTTACTTATCGTATTTCTTATGGATATATCTTAACTGATATTTCAAGATATATTTGAAAGTTTACCTCAAAGCCTAGTGGACAAAGCATTCGACAGCTATGTGCGGGACACTCGCGGGGATTGTCGCAATCGATCACATCCTTGGAGGATCCCCTAGTACCTGGAACTTCGGCACCGATTTCGTCCACGCACCAGCAGTTTTTCTCTCGCGGATCACATTGTATCCTCTCGAACTCGCCGGTCTCGTTGTTGCACTTTGGTATAAATTGCGACGGTCCACGTGGACCAAGGGCGCGCGATCTTCTCACGGCTGCCTGCGCCAGCTGTTCACATCCTGTCAGCTCGCCGATGACGCATTTCGTGCCGCAAGCTGTCTTGCAGCAACGTTCCCCCGACGCCTGACATTGGAAGTCATTCTCGCAATTTGGAGCCCTTGCGGGACACACGTTCTGCTCCTCAAAGGCTGGGCATCGACCTATTGCTTTCAACGATGGCTCTGTAATACGAGCAATATGTGTACTTTGTGTCAAATATGATATACTTCCTAATATAAATATTAAAGTATATGTAGTTTATGATTAAATTATAATCATTTCGCTTCAATTATTATATTAACTGTAATAGTAGAAGTGCTAGAGATTTGATCATCATCTTTATTTTTTGTATATAATTTTTCTCACAAACTAACGAAATTGGGTCCTGAAAGAGTTAGTCGATTCGTAGATAATTCAAGTAGTTGGAAACTATATATTTCCATATTCTATTAGAGCCTCCTTAAGTTCATTTTAAGCAATGATCTAAGAATCTTTCGTTTTTAATCGCTGCGACAAATCGACGAAGAAAAGGAAGAAGGGAGCTTCTATGTCAAAATTTACATTAAAAATTGACTCTAGAGAGGACTCAATCTCGGCAAATCTTCTCCTTCTCCTTCAAACTCTGCCACCTCTTTCAATTAATACGCGGAAGAGATTATGAAGGAAAGAAAAATATTTCCTCGGCCCGGAATGTCTTCGAAGCGGCGTAAAAAACGGCACACCTCGACACAAATTTATTCGAGCGTAACGGAACGAACATTCGGCGGATCTTAGCAACGGAATCATCATCATTATCATCGTCGTCGTACCACGCGAAGAACGGAGCCAGTTTTATAGGTCAGAACATCGAGGCGATCTCACGGACAGCTCGCGTATGGATCTCGCGGAACAGCGCCGCTTTCGTTCTCAAGCACCGGCGTTGAAGTGCAGCGCGACGATAATAATAATAAAAATAGCCGGAGTCGAGTTAACGGTTCCTCACATCCTACTGCCACACTTACTACTCGCCTAACGTGCTACGAACACGTTTCCATCGGCTTCCAGTAGCTTCCAGTTCTGTGCTTCGCTCACAGGCACGTACCTGACTATCGAATTAGGGCTACATGCAGATACACTCACTAATATCATAAGTATATAAGTATATGTGGTCATAAGTATATACGTACTTATAAGAATATAACGCTTAGCTGATTTGTATTATAGCAACGGTACGTGAAATTTACGAAAGTGTGTAAATTAACGATGAATCATATAGTAATTAGAAACAACACTTGCTACCTCTTTATCCATCAAGATATCACTTTAAATTACGTATTAAAAAACATTGCAATAATATATTTTAGACAGTCAATTATCCGTTATATTCGTATATATTAATAAGTTTCGATGTTCAGTGGGATTATCTATATCAAGTTAAACTTAATAAAATTCATATATAGCATGTGTATGAAAGTTTTCTATAGTATGTGTTCAAATATTTTCACGAGCGTACGCATATAACACCGTAGTAGTTAACAATTAAACTTTGCTATTAGAGTTCGTACACGACTCTCAATTATACCAAATGAGTGAAAAACATTGAAAGTTTTGAGTGGTTCTAATTCGGCGACTACAAACTTCATAACAAGCCGTAGGCCGAACCACTGGACAGACAAAAAGGAACAGAGTGTAGAATGGCCACGGGATTCGAATGCAACGGAGACGACTGCTCGATTAACAGCAAGTGCCTCCGGTCACGCGACCCTTTTTCTCGTTAACTCGACCAAGAACTTGCGTATACACGTCGAACGTGCTTCCACGGATCCTTTTTGCAGATAGCTGGGAATGTCTTGGGAGCCGTATTGGTTAAGTCGATGGTTGTTAAATCTTTCGAAGAGTGGGAAAAAGATCAGATAGTTTGAAAAGTTTGCTTCCGAAAATGTTACCCTGGGGCTGTTGAGGCTGGTTTACGTTGGAGCAACCAGCAACAGTTGGAAGTGAGTTTCGAAAAGTTTTGAAGCATTTTGTAATACGAGATATATGTAGAGAACTTTTTTTTATTGACGAGTCTAAAGTTGGTAGAAAATCTGATCAATTGTAACTATAAAATAATTATGATTTAGAGAAATATCATGCTCGTATCAATATCAATATCAGACTCATTCGGTGTCTGGTAATTTGCTAAAATATTAATTTTAATTGTACTAGATCGGGATTTTATTAAACTTCATTATAATACCTATCCTAAAAAGATGCTATAGCCTCGAAATATGAAATCATCGATCGTTCATGAGTCACTTTTATGACTCAGTATCTATTTCATTGTTTAGTTCAAAGATGAGAAATCTGGTTGAGTAAAACGATTTATAGAAGCCATAGAGGGAAAGTATACGCACGATTACACTCGTCGAGCATATGGGATAGAAAGATACATGCGGTGCATGCCAATCGACTTTTTACTTTGACTCTCTATATACCACATACCACATTTTCACGCCGTTAAAGATTTCATAAAAGTCTAGTGAAATCTACGGCACATCCGATTACCCGAATTTCCGGTTCGTTGACCATCGTCCTCTTTCTTTACGCTCTATTATAATCATTTCGTTAATCCTCATCGCAACGAACTAGTTTCCCTATTACAACATTCTGATGATCGAATTCCGCCTTGTACAATTTAGATCATTTTAGAAAACTGTAACAGATCAATTTTCAATTCAGAATTTTTGTATTCTATACTATATCGATTTAATTTATTGATTTATACTTATTTATTAATAAATCCATTTTTTCCTAATTTGTTTAGACAGACGTATCTTGCCGTACAAAAACGCAAGATTTTTCTACTTACAAAATTTATCTCCCTTTCATAGTCTTCAAGATATTTAAGGGATCACGTTTTGGAGCTCAAACTTTAAAAGCACATATTTTAAATTAAGAAATTAGATTTCAAAATTGGATAGATTAAATTTAAAATATACGTAAATTATTTAATGCACAAGCAGTGTACATCGACTTCTGAAGTCGTTCGTATAACCATGAACGGTAGTGTATGTGTCATTGACTCCTTTCACCACAGAGTAGCACATCGCGCATCATAAAATTTTTAAATTACCATTTTCTACCCACATAGCTCTATTTTCCCCAATAAAATTCTCTTTATCATAAGAATTAATTATCTATTCATGCAAAATTCACAAATAAACTCTCCATACTTTATTTCATTCTCAATGAATTCACTCATTCAACCTTTGTATTATACTATACATACGATCCAGTCGAATAACATATAAATGTTGATACGACGTGACTCCTTACGGAAAAATAATAAAAAAGCACAAAATAAAATTAGGTCACTCTCGGCTTAATTTCCGAGAAAATTGGGTTTAAAAATTTATCGAATACACTTGAAAATGATTAATTCCGGATTGGATAGAAGTAAATATCGAAAGGAGGTCATTTTACGTGTGTCCGAAAGAAAGAAATTTGAAAATTAATTATACGCGTGTGCTGGGCCGATTCTTAACGAAATATGTTGAAACTCTATTTTCTTGAAAATGGAGCCTTTGACGGAAAAATTGTTATTTCATATTTTCGACTTATTTTCACAAATAGAATGGCCTCTTATCGATTATCTACTACTGTTCAATCCGGATTTAGCCGTGTTTAATTATACTTGATAAATTCTCGAACTCGAAATTTTTTCGAAAACTAAGCCAAGAATGTAAAAATGTTGTTCCATATTTTTTCCTTATTTTCTTACAAGGAATCACGTCGTGTCCGTTTTTATATGTTATTACGGCTATATATATATATAGTATAGAATTCAATGGGGAATAAAAATATCTCAGGAATCTCTGTGGACGCGTAAACGATGAAGAAACAAGGAAGGGATCGGCAAGAATGTCAAAGAGGCAGAGGAAATGAAGAAACACATTCTGATCGGCGAAGAGGAAACGTGTTCATAAGAAAGGAAAGACGCAAAGGCGGACACAGGCGACGAGACGGAGGAATGCAGAGTAGAATGCACTTTAACGGTGCGAGAGACTCAATTTGTTATTTGTTGTAGTATGCAAATCGGTTCACCGGCCTGATATTTATCGAGACGAGAAACCGATATCCTGTTGTAACACATTGCGAATCGATCGAAGTCTTCACCACCGATATCGTTCAACGTCCACTGTTCACTGGCAATTTCACCTGCTAATTAACGTCTCGTTAAGTGACATCGTTCATTTGCCTGGAGGACGTACCGTGGCTTACCGATGTATAATCCTCGACAAATAATTAACTCATCGATTAGGGGATCTTTCTCGTGTTTCGTCGAGATCTATATAGTATTATATAGGTACCTTAACGTCGTGTAACTATGTTGTTAATACCGATTTTTATAGCCGGTTGCATCGGACAAGTCAGTTTTAAAGTGATTTAACGCACTCATAAAATATTAAAAATGAAACTTCTGGCAACCTAACGTTTTTTAGTTACAATTTATATTATCGAATATACTATTTGGTTCGTGCAACATTGATTAATATTTTGTTGGACAAACATTCCGTTCGTCCTTAAAAAATACAAGAAGTATCTTACGACACGACGCGCGCGACGGTTGAATCTTTTATCTGAGCCAGGACGTTGTTCGATGAAATATGAAACAGGATTTTAGATGCAACGTTACTTTAGAGAGAGCGTTGGTAACGTGAATACTAAAATATCCTCGACAATTTTGAAATGAATACGTCCATGAATCGTCATACATTACGAGCATTTCCACCTTTATCAATCTTATAATATTATTGTTTTTGCTCTCTATCATAAATAAATAAAATACACTGGCTGACGATAGTATCTTTTGCGTTATGCAAAATATTTTGAAATTTCATTAGCGCTGTAACGAGACACGATTGTCGTGATTATATTGGTAAAAGAGATCAATCTGGAAATGTATACACAAGTCATAAGTCACAAAGCATCAAACACGTAATTAACGCTAAAGCTAGCCCCATTGAATATCCAGGTCTGTTGAAATAGTGGATAAATGACTGTTTAAAATAATTTCATGATTTTTACGATATGCTTACAATAAATTCCGACAACTTCTGTACTTCAATTTAATCGTGACAATTGTATCATGTTTGTGTACAAGGGTTCAAGTAGCCTGTGTACAAAAACACGGAAATATCTCCAGTTGACGAGGTGTTTGAAGCAGGATAAAGAGGATTAAGCCTCTCCTAAGGATGGGCTTGGCTTTTTCCGGTGGTTTTTCGCAATACCAAGGACGAATCTGTCGGTGAGAGGACGTCTCTCGAAATCCGATCACGTCTGTGGCGTAGCATTATATGTAGATGCACGCCCGTTTCAAGAGTTTGCCTTCCTTTTTTTTAATTCTTTTTCTATCTCTTTCACAGTGTCACCCCGTGCACGTCGTCACCGCCTCGTTGGTCGAACGCGAACACAGCTACACAGACCTCTATTGTTTGCTAATGGCCGCTCTTTCAATAATTCGGGACCAATCATTACAGGCGAACGAACCGCGGGGCTAGGGCGGGGAAATCGTTGGAAATAAAATAGAAGAAAAAAAAGGAGAAAAGGATGTGGGGGGGGAGAATAAAATAAACGACGTAGAAAAAAGGTAGACGTACCTGCTGTGACCGACGATGACAAAGATAGTAGCAGCCAGCAGGTCGATGACACCCACACAACGGCGCAGGCAAGCCCACCGTTGCAGAAATCACGGCGCATCCTCAGCGCATCAAGTGATTTTTTAATCGGCTCGCTATATCTGAAATTGTCCAGAGAGGAAAAATAGAATGAAACGATTTTAAACCGGTGATATGCGTTTGTCCGATAATTTTACGCGATCGCTCGATGTATAAAAAGACTGTACATACATAATACATACATATATGTACGTACGTACGTACGTACGTTTAGCAAATCTCGAGCGCCTGAATATTTTATTCCCGGATAATCGTATCTATCGGTCTGATAACGCTTGAAAAATTGCTACTCGATAAAAAAAATTTCATGCATCTAAATTCAATTTGAAATTTGAAATTCATATGTAATTTTAGCATGGTGCATCTCTTTGTTATTCACGTCAATGTTTCAGTGAGTTTCAATAGAGCGAAACGCGGAATATCCGACTGCTTTTATTATTGTATGTGGTTAACAAGGATTCAAGAATTATTATCGAATTTAGAGAGTGTTTAGGGATTTAAAATTTTGCTACTTATACTACCATCTAATAAACTAAAATATAACCAGCTTTGTGTAAATGCATGAAAAATTGTT
The DNA here is from genome assembly GCA_905332935.1 of Bombus hortorum. NCBI lineage: Eukaryota > Metazoa > Arthropoda > Insecta > Hymenoptera > Apidae > Bombus > Bombus hortorum. Next base: position 4,931,355 of record HG995197.1, on the reverse strand, counting down.
GTTAAATTAAAAACAGATGAAGACAGAGATATAAAATTTACACTGCAATTCAGAAACCCATACATTTTTTGCTATTTATACAACTAATTGATGAGGTACGATATGACAGGTTTTATATATGTATATTTCATCAAGTCCGCCGCTGATGGCCTATAATCAGAGTAATGCATATTGATTTTTTGAAGCTTCTTATTTAATTGGTTATTGAAGCAGTTTTTAATGGAGAAGCCTTGTGCTCCTTTTATCCAGATAAAATGGGAAAGACTACATAGTTCGATAATATTAATGATAATAAACGAGATTAAATTGAAAGGTAAGTACGCGCTAGACACGAATTTATTTTTCTATCGGGGTCAGAAAGCTGCCTGATCGTAAGCAGAGAACCGAAGGAGGCCGTTATCGTCCGAGAAAATAATTAATCGGACCTTCAAATATTTCGAGGAGAGAAAGTTGGAGCGCATGACGGAATCAAGATCCAAGGAGTAACACATTTTCTGTTTCCTCTTTCCGCGTGGAACCGTTACTATTAAAGTACCTTAAAGTTACGTTTCGCCGTTTCCGGGGCCAATAAAGCTCGGGATTATAGATCCGTAATGGAAAAAGTTTCTTCTTAGAAGCCGGAGGGAAGTCGCTCTGCCAATTGAAAGCAACAACCGGACAGTTTTTCATTTTTCTTTGATACCTCTCCTCGTCGAAATTAAAGGGACGAAAAAGTTCGTACCGGCCGATGTGATCGAAATTTAGGTGTATCTTGACTCGTATAGGAAAGAGTCAAGTGTTAAGAATGATTTTATTTTAGCACACTGATTTTATTAAATTCCGTTTTCTCATATTGCGATTATGGAAGAATATTCCAAAAACTTGTGTGTATATATATATGTATGTTTAACGTTGCTTAAAGCAGAGATAATCAGCAACGCAGCACAGTTAACAGTCTGTAATTTCAGATACAATTTTGTAGATCTCAGCAATTGAAGGAAAGGTTCACCATTTTTCAACTGAAGTTCAACAATTTCGTTATATCAGTAGACAGTTTAGTGGCTTTTTTCTTATGATCATAGTTTCTGCACTCTAGTATGATATGTTTAATAGACAATATCAGTTTGCATTGCAAATTTGCATTGAGGTTTATGGTTGTTGAGTAGACATGAACGAATCAGTGCTGGGTGGCTGATCCTAATTCTGCTAATTGATGATTGGATTGTTGGATTAATCACGTTTGGAAATATTTGCCATTCCGTATCTCCATCCGTTTGCTCCATATATTTCCATGTATCTTACAGCTAATGTTCCTATGGAATGCTATTTTATGAAAGTATTTAAAGAGTTTCTTGTATCATTGCATGTGACATAGTGGATAATTTTATTATTTTCTCTGGTCTTAGCTGTTAGTTTTGCTGCTTTATTCGCTTGTTCGTTTCTTTGAATACCAATATACAGTGGTATTATAATTGCATTATTATATTATAGTGTCATATTACAGTGGTATTACAGCGTTTTGTTACATTTCTCCCTTCACGATTACTGTAAGATATGTTTCTTTAATGTCTTGGATGAATGAGCTTGAGATTATCATATTACTAATAAGTGCGATGTCACTTTTAGAGGTTTAAAATATTATAAAATATTTTCTAGGAGATCTATTAATGAATTGTAATGCATTTAAATGCTAGTAATTTACTCTTGAAAACAGAGCACATGTCGTCCAGATAATATTAGTTGTTCAATACTTTATTGGTATGTCTGTTTCTCTAAAATGCAAAATTCCATAATATAAATTAACTAAAAGAAGCGTAATTTCTCTTGTTATCAGGGAAATTATCGCCATTATTGGGAACGTTTATAAAGTTAAATGAATTGTGTCTGTCTTCATTCCTACCATCTTCCTTGATTAAAAAAGTTTGACCTGTCGTTTCCATAACGGTATTATTAAGCCTGTTCTTAAAAAATTCACATTAAGTACGTCTTAATAAAACGATACTAAAGGAACTAAAAGAAATATGAAACTAAGAAATTCTTTTTCCTCTCAAAGAAAAAAGGAACAAATAACTTATTAGTACCAAACTAATTCTCTTGTATACTTTCTTGTATATCAAAAACTGATTTTCCATTAATATTAAAAGGAAGAATACGAAAATATAAGAAATTTCTTCTTTCACCATATAAAACATAACGGTACATTTTCTAAACAGAAAGAAAATGGGATAAGAGCTGCAGTATTTAAAAATAGAACGATCGTGACGCAGCGGTTGCAGATTGCAATTAATTTTGCAGTTCAAGAACATCGACCCAACGTCGTTTTACCTTTGTCTCGCTATTAATAGGCAGATGGAAAATAATCTTTAATTCTATGACCGGTTGCAAGTGGCACTCTTGGAAAACTGCATCTGCGGCGTGGGCAAAGCGACGAGGACGACGCGCTCGTGCAACTTAGGGATTCCGTTCTTTAAAAGGGAGAATAACAATGGAAGTTATGTCTCCTTATTCGTTATGCCGCGGAGAATATTCTAATGCGTTCCTCTCCGTTATTCATGAGCCCCAGAGTCAGCTTCGAGATCTACGAATTGTCGGCGACGTTTTCGTTTCTTTTCACCTTCCTTTGTTCCTCGTTACAACTTCGACGTCGGAGACGTTTCTTCGCCCGCCACCACCCTTCCACCCATTCCGCTCTGGTACACGGATATTTTCATTGTGGCCACCGTTCCAACAGGGCTAAAAAGATGATTAAAGGTAAAAAAAAAAAGGGGACATTTGCTTTCCCCTTCCTGTTTCTTATTCCCTCGCCCCTCGCGGTATCTTCAATATTTTTCCTCGTAAAATTGTTAGAGTGAAACCTCAGGATGCTTGGTGGGAAATTTTAAACAGTTTCATGGATCTTTTAAACCTTTGACGAATGAAAAAGTTTAGTTTAGAAAAGAGTTATTTCTTTGTCGTATCTGATGCAAAATAATTTCGATTTTTTCATTTTTTTAACAGGCCAGAGTTTTCTAAAATTTACGAAACTAAATTTATAATTTCAACTGATTGACTGATTTCAACTAACATTATGGTCCCTTTCGTTTGCGACTTTTGTGAACCTAATTTTCCCATATCTCTAAAAATAATGCAGATACTCAAAATGATCAAAGTTATTGGCCATGCCATATATTTCCTTCATAGTGTCAGATTATCGTCGATACGAATTATATTAGATGTTAAGAAATATGTAAATCAAAGCAGCCTCTAATTGCTTGTTCTTCCAGCTTTTTTTCCACTTTCAACGTGTCTTTCACTTTGTTTGCGCACATTTTGTTAAATATTCTTAAATCTTAGGACAGTCTCTTACATTAATTCCTCATCCTTCCTTCAGTGTGTTTTGCTTTAATCTCAAATTTAAACGAGCCACTCTCTTTTAATAACGATACGGAACTTCGTATTTTTCATGAAAATTCAATTTAAGTCTATGGGAGAACTTTCAAGCTCCTCTTAGAAGTGTTCGTCTCCCTTTTTCTTCGTCTTCATCTTCTTCACGATATTAAATGCACATCGATTGTTTCATTTAGGAAATGCAAATAAGAACCACAAACCAGAAACCGTAATAACAGGTGGATTATAAACGTTTATGCAAATTTATGCATTTTACGAGCACTGAAAAGGATAACAAAAAAATACTGCGATATATTATGAATTAATTAAATTAATGAATATTTTGGATAGTTCGTATATTTTTGCATTTATATTTTTATAACTGCGTTATTTAAATTTCAACCTCCTGCATATGCATAAATATTCATAATTCAATAATGAGATACAGTGCCCATTTTTTACAGGCGAGCAATTTTTTAGCTTAAAACGCTTTCCGAGAAATTCATCTTAATAAGAGGGTGATTTTAATTGCTTCTGATAAATTAAATTTTTTTTGTCATTATTGTGAACGTTTCAGAGATATTTATTATCACGTTATTATACTTTTCATCCTCTCATACTATTCATATACGGTACCTTATAATCTTCCGTGATTAAAACACCTTATAGCTTATACGATGATCGGCTGATAAGTAATGCACACTCGTCTGTATCGCAAGAACTAAAAGAGTTAAAGCTCTGCGTGGTCGCTCATTTTATAGCTACATCCCTCCTTTATAAACATACCGAGTTTCAATAAATTTGTTTGACGCAATCACGAACAGTAACGTTTGGAGTGAGGTTGAATATCAATGCGATGTCAACGAGATTCAAGCGAAATGCAGTAATCGAGTTTCTGACGATGGTAAACATTGCGCCTGCGGAAATTCTTCGCCGTCTACTAGCATGTGTATGCCACGATATTAAAGACCATGAAGCATTTGCGGAGATGTCTATATGCCGGATTTGGAACTCGAACTGGATATCATCGCAGCGTGACAACATTTGGCCGCATACCGCACGCACAACACTTGATGCTTTTGCGAGTTTAGAATTTCAAATTGTTCCACACCCGCCTTGAGCCGGAAATCTACTGGACAGCTAAGCCAACCCAAGGCGATTTGCTTTAGCGCATTTATGTGCAACCGTTTCCATTGGCAAGTTAAATTGGCCAGGTCAAATGTTGTAGTTCAAATCTGACTCTTTCCGATATTTTTTACCATTTCTTTCCCAAATAGAAGGGGACCTTGGAAAGTATTCATTTCATGTCAGACGATAAAGTCAAGGCAAGTGTGAAGTCCTTCGTCAAAAGTAGGTCGACAGAATTCTGCATTGGCAGAATGAAGAAGCTCGTCACCCGTTGACAAAAATGCATCGAAGATAGCGGCGATTACATTAAAAAATAAATACGGTGTTTTGTATCTAATTAATTACAATTTTGTTTCAGATTATGTATTCTTAGATACAAGCGAGTGTGCATTAATTACCAACCGACCTTCGTATCTTTAAACCTAATTAATTACATATTTCTCTTGTTATTCTCTTGTCCTATTAACACCTGAAGACTATCGTGGTTGGAATTTCTCCATATGCAAACTTTGTTTCAACCTTTAGCTACTATAGAACGTGTGTGAAACTTTTATTCTACCTTTCTGCATAACTTGTAACTTGTAATAAATAATGATTAAAGAGAGATGTTTTCAATACATTTGCTATTGTATAATCAGACTTGCATCTCTTCCTTATTAATGTACGAAGGAAAAACACTTGTATCTGTATGTGCGTAACGATGCAATTAACACTAGCAGTCTGTGAAACCGTCTATAGCAATTACGTATGCCTCAACGTCTACAGTAGTTAAGGATTAACATCATCCCACGATAACATCATCCTGATGTTATTTATAACCATCGCAAACAGCAATTCCTCTATTTTTCACTCAATGTCAAATAATAATAAAACAATCACTTGCATTCATTGGTTTCGATTGATTTCCAAAATAAAGAAAAATATATACTGGATAAAATTATCACTCATGGTACTTAAGGATTCTTAAGTATTAAAATTGTGTCTTCAAAATCAAAAATTCAACGATAACGAAAATAGTGTTATATATTTTTCTCGTGTAATCTTCAAATGCAAGAAATCTACGTAGCATCACGAAATGTAGAAAAGAGGACGATTCTTATATCTGCTATTTCAAGCTTCGTACGACACCGGGCTTGCGTCGATGGCGAAATTACCAACGGTTACATCCTCTGGGAAGCCTTTGAATTTAGGGTATATCCCGTCCGTATGAATAATGCATCGAGAAAGAGAGCGTATCCGCGACTCCCTTCATCCACCATCGTTCTGGTAATTACATCGATGATCACGTTAAGATTACTCCGGAACGGTCGTTACGCCGCTATTATGCCGAAAATTCTAATTTCTACGCGGCCCGCTAGTAATTGATACCCAAAAAGCGTGTCCCGCGCTCTTCGCATATCTCCGTAACAATTTCATCGTGGTGAAACGTTTAAACAAGGAACGTTGCCTTGGAATATTGCCTGCAGCAAAATTGCTATGTTATAGTAATCTCTGCGATTACAAACTCACAATGGAAAGAAATTTTACTTTCGATTATCCGTAGACTAACGATACGAATACTATGAATCGGAGCAGTGAAAAATGTAAGAGATTTTCATAAATTTCTTGAATTTAGCTTTATGATGCTATAATTTTCCTTCCCTTCTCGTTTTAGAGTATACTTCGTTGGAAAGAATAATGGAGGAAGTTTCTACTATTGGTTAGACAAGTATATGAGTATCCTGACTTCGGTTCTTAATCTATGATTTTTTACTGCGTTCGTTCTTTTCTTTTTGTACGATAATAAATATTTGTTATTTAGAGTCTGTTGGAATTATTTTTTATAGATAAATAAGTGAATTGATAATTGAAATCGCATAAAACTGGAATTTACGTACAAATTGCTCGACTTTTGAATGTTGAATATGAATCATGTGTCCTAATAATAAAATGAAGAAATTGTCTAAGCGACTTAATTTTTTATATAAAATTTACAAACTATCTACTTTTTCTAGCTAACTATGTCGTTTATGTTCCTCGGAAATTATTTTATAATTTTACAATGATCAACTGTTTGCTGATTAACTAAATGAATAGCAGAACTTTCCACTTTAAAGCGAATATCGACTAGATGCTTTTAACGGTCATCATCGAACTGACGTAAACAGGTGACAGTAAAGAAGTTTTGAAGCTTCCATCCCATAGCTTTTATGTCCATATCAATCTCTAAAATTAACTTATCTAACAACAACTCTCGAGCAAATATTTTAAAAATTATTTTAAAAACTCCCACGCCAAATAGATTCTATATTGTAATTTATTATATTATATTATATTATATTATATTATATTATATTATATTATATTATATTATATTATATTATATTATATTATATTATATTATATTATATTATATTATATTATATTATATTATATTATATTATATTATATTATATTATATTATATAACTTATTATATATGATATTATATTATATTATATTAACAAGATACGTATTCCCTTTCATAAGTTCAATGATTAAAATACAAAATCAAAGAAACACAACAAGGCTGTAACGCTATATCTCCATGCTTCTCAAAACGTTAAACCAAATGTTTCTTCTCCAATTTTGATCTTTCACTGAAAAACTTTCAACTGAACCATCGAATTACAACCTAAATTCAATTTTCTTAGAAAATCAAGGATGTCACGTGCATTCTTTCGTCGACTTACGTCTTGGTTTCGGATTTCCAACGGACCAGAAAACGGTCCATAGGCCAGAAAGATCAGCCTTCTCTCCCAAGGCTAATACACACAGAATGTGGGTCACTTCGTCATCATCGGTGTTCCTTCCGGGTCGAGCTCTCTCGTGTTAACTTTCTATTGTCATGCATACATATATAACCAATCCTCGATCACAAGCATGGACTCATCCGTGCGTCATCGGTGGAACACTTTCGTGGAAAGGTACTTTTAAATGAGTTTCGAGTGGAGTGGTCTCTCCCATAGGTCGTCGACCGATGGAAATCGTGAATGACCTCCACGAATGTATAAATCCATGCATACACGTGCACATTGTACACTATCTTGCATACACTATCGTTCAAAAGTAAGTAACTTACTTACTTTTCACAAGATATGTTTTAATTACAAAATTGCGGTCGTATCGAACTGCAATGATTTTATTCCTCGCAATCACCATAGCTACAACGATATGATAACATCGATTTTTGGAAGTCTATACCTGTGCAATGATAAAACCGGTGTTTGAAGTTATACTTTATAGAACTATTTTCTTATTGGACAAATTCTTTATCTTGAGATTCTTTGATTTTTTTAATATATGTAAAACAGATTAAGAATGTAATGGTGCAGTGCATATACGAACGTAGTGGTGGACCACTTCCACAAAAGAAGAAACGGAAGAAAAAAGAAGATCCTCCAATTCGACTGCATCCTTGTTGATAAGTAGCTCAGTGGTACAAGCGTAGGCTCGACGAAAATAGAAAGTATGTATGTATCGTGGAACGTTTATATCATCACTATGCCGTAGCGTGGCCAGTGCATTATAGATCATCGGTTTGCGCCGTTTATTAGTACTTCCTACATTTTTTCCCGACTTTCCTCCGCTAGAAAGCGACCACGTTCCCCTCGAACGATCGACTATTCGTAACAACTCTGTAACGTAATTGTAAAGCGCTAATGGAAAACTAATGGGGAAATGCATAACGTATCGAAAAACATGTAGGCTTACGTAAACTTGAAGACTTCGACACGACTCGTAAATTTTCCCCATAAAATATTGGAAAATATGTTCATATAATGAAATACTGAAATACTTTTGTACTATGTTTTAAAATATCCATGATAAAGATGATACAACAAATACAATACACGATGAGAATATACAAAAGTAAAAACATACTTTAAAATAGATTTTAGAACAAATTTTGGAAAGGGGACAAATTTTCTAAAGCTAATTCCGATCCAGCTCAAATACAAATTAACCCAGTAAGGAACAAGGAATAATTTATCGATATGTTATAAATTGTTAGGTTTCGTTAAATCTTATAAAATTGTCAAATTTCCTTTTATATACATTGAAAAAGAGACCAGTAGAACAATTAACTTCGAATAGATAGTGCAATCTAATTTCAAACTTTGTAATATGAATTCATAATTCCAAAACTTCCCCAGTGAAATGAAATAAAAACTAGGGAGAATATGAAATATTCCACGACAGCCAACAAAATGACTTTCATCCAGCTCCATCCATATGTAAATTGGCTATCTTTGCCTATACTGTACGAACGTCTCGTTTGCCATTGATAATACCACTTAGAATTTCCAGGAAGAAAATTACCTATGAAATCCACGGATCTCTTCCGAAAAGCCTGGAAAGCGTTCCTTGAGAGCGACGTTTGTTGTGTAGCCGATTGCATCCAGACAATAACGGGCATTACCTTTCATACCGGAAGTACGCGTACAATATGCAAGCCGGCGATATTGCGCGCCATTAAGAAGATGCCCATTCATGGCTCAAGCAGAGCAACGTTTCCTATTCTTCCGCAGGAAACAACTTTCCACTTTGGTTCCTCGTCGTTCGAAAACGTTATGCGCTAAGTGCTGAACACTTCTGACTTGCACGTTTTCGCAAGAGTCTCGGAACACCGATTGAGAAAACGTATTTTCACGTCGAGGAGACATAATCACGCCACGTTGTCATTGCTCCTTTTAGTTTCGTTGAAGTAGCAGCTTGCTAGATTCGATTCGTATGTGTTAAGATACATTATATATCATATGGTTGTATTCTTACTTGTGCCTTCGTTAAGTGCCTAAATGATCCATTTGGAGCTACACTATCGTTCATAAGTATCTTCATAAGTTTGGTCGACGATACTTGGATCGATTTGTGGTATGTGAATTTTACTGAAGTGTACAAATTAATAATGAATTAGAAGCAAAATTGACTATTTTGTTATGGAATCGGCAGACCGTAAATCTAAATTGATAAAAATAAAATAAAAAAATTAAAGTTAATAAATCTAAACATGGCAACTTTTATATATAGCAATATTTTAGAATTTGCTATGTATAATGGTAGATACATTTGCTATTTAAATATCACCAGCTGTCTGAAAGTCTGTCTATTAATTTATTATATAATTAAAAAGATAAAAACCTGAGGATAAAATGCTTGTATAGTAGCAAAGATTAGTTGTGTGAGATATAACAATTACAAACGTCAGTTTTATTATTATTACATACTGACTTTCAAAAATCAATTTAATCAACCTATAATATACTATTATACGTAGCTGTATAGAATAAAACCTATAGAATAAAAGCTATGGAATAAAATCAATGCAGTTTTATTTGATCGCAATTTTGTAATTAAAATACATTTGATTGAATGTCAGCAAGTCTCCGCATACTCTTGGACAAGAGTGTACGTTTACAAAGAGTCAGAACGTCGATAGAGATTCGAGGAGTGGAAACACACGAGTTAATGGATTCGTCCCGTGAATCCGAATGAGTAAAATAAAAATGTCCGCTAATAAGTGTGTTCCATGGTTACATAGAGTACCAGCCACGTTTAAAACCAGCTTTCATGTCGCTTTCTCTGCAAACAATTTCAAAGAAGAGACTCGTTTCGAAAGCGGATATATGCTGAATTCTACGACCATGGCCTATCAGTCCAAACTGAGCAACCCCTAGACTTTGTTAGTCGATGTTATTTCACCGGGCTCGTCTGTTGCGATACACGATACCCAAAAACGAACGCTCTAAGGTTTCTCGAACATACTGTGCGGAATTCATAATTGGACGACATGTTGTAATCGTGGATGTTGATCCTTTATAATAAATTGAAGCAGTATGATATTGATTTGAAAGATTGATGAAAATTTTAGAATCCCAAAATTCCAAACTAGACATCTATTTAAGTCTGAGGCTCCAATGTTTCTTATAATAAAATTGCAATTAATATTGAGGATAGCATATATTGCAATAATATTGAATAAAAATAAGAATGTAAAAAGATAAGTAACTTGAAAATATTTAATGCAACAAGATAATCGGCTATTGAAAATGATTATCTATAAAAATGTAATTAAAATAATATAACGTAATGTTCGAACAATCCAATTATGATTGTATAAATCGTACATTATAATAAAAACATTTATTTGACGACTTAATTGGCCTCATTTACAAGCTATTCCCTTGATAAAGAAATTGCACAAATTTTATGAATACAACCATGTGTAATTACTAACTCGTTTGCCTGCCCGTTGGGGCATGAACACAAAAGAGCTCGTGAATATTCACCGTAACATGCATAAAAGATAAGTGAAAAATGAACGAAGAATATTATTATAAAATCTAATATTAAGCAAATCGATACTAAAATAATATTAAGATTCCGATACAAAAAAATCACCGTTAACTCTTACTTCATACTATTACGATTAAATATTATAGAACGATTCTAAAATTTTCCATCTTTATACGAAAAAATCAGCCTGACCTTCGCTTCGTACTATTACGATTAAAAAAATTATAAAACGAATCAAAAATACTATTACAATTAAAAATTATAAAATGATTTTAAAATTTTGACCTCTTTTATATAACAAACATTAGTTATTACGATATTACAATTAATATTACTACGATATTGGTATTACGATATTACGATTAAAATTAATAAAATAGTTTCGAAATACTATTACAGTTAAAAATTATAAAATAACTTCAAAATTCTGACCTACTTCCATTGCTCTCTACTTCCACCAAACATCGCTAATAAAACGATTTAAAAATTCTGACCTATTTTCATACAAAAAGGCTATTCTACCCTCCAACTCACGAAGCAAACAATAGAAATTAATTCTGTATACCGTCAAACAGAGGACAAAAGACCGACACGTCACGATGAAAATCAGCATCAGGAGGAAATCGCAAGGGAGCCGGTCTGTTCCGATCTGATTAACTCTCCGATGTGTCCGATTCTCCGATGAATTCCGAGTCAAAACGCGGATACTCTGCGATATCGGTCGTTCCAGATCATTTCTATGCCCCGTTGGCGGGTAGAAAGTTGGCTGCTTGGTGGAAAAAGCGTATTTTCCACGCGCTACTAATGATACTAACGTAATGCTTTCCTCCTTTCGCGGCTCGCATTGTCGAACCGCGTGAAAAGGAGCGTTTTCAAACTGTCGCCTGGCACGCGACGGAACAAAGAACGAAGCCGGGCGAAACAGGTCGAGGGAAAAACGTCGCGGAGAAAAAGAACAACAGGATAAAGAGCGAATAAAAAAGAGGAAGGGAAAAAAGAAAATGCAACGTTGGAATAACAGAAAACAGAGGAATGCTCGAACATTCCTCGAGCGAGCGTGACGCAACCCGTTGTTCGAAGCTCGGCTACTGTGTGTACTTTCTATTCGACGCGTGTGCTATTGTTGTCGCCGTTGAACGACGCCGTGCAACGGGGACGAAGGAAAACTGGTTACTGAATGCCATAAAAGTGGATGCCTTTTCGCGAGACGTCGAAAATCGTCGAAACTCTGAGGATGTGTTGTTCCATCATTGAAAAAGAAAGAGATTGAGAGGGACTTTTTACTTGGGAACATCTTGTCCGACGACTGCTTTGAAATTTAAAACAGCTATAGAGCGTTCTTGCACAATTAAATCAATATCGTTGGTAGATTACTTCTATGTGTTCGTGAAAGAAACGTACAAAGATGTAGATAATACATATGATATGTAAAAATATATAAAGCATCCAAAGTATTCGTTATAACGTTTGATAGATGGAACGACTTTTTATCTAAATTTCCTTTCCTTAGTCATATTCACAGAAATATAACATTGCATAAATATCTGCAATCTAATTATTAGCGAAATTTTACAAATCATGATTATAAATTTAGGATTCATGCTTGCAAAAATTCTATAAAAACCTTACCCATCCTCCAAAAAACTAGCTGTCGATAACACATCTAAAAATGAATGTCTTTTCGCGGGAAGCTCTGACTAATTGGCTCAACACGCTGTATTTCTACTTCTGAAAGAACATCAAGCGTGATTCTTGACGTGGAAACATTTTGTTCGACGACTCATTCAAAATTCGAGAAAGATATACCAGGAACCATTGGTCCTGTCCTATGGGAGAAAGCAACGTATTGTAAGGACGTACAAGGGATAAAGGATTCATCCAGTTCGAATGAATACGGGATAAACGAGCGGCGGAAGCACACAGAGGTTCCTCTCTATTTTCGAACGAAAATCGCGATCCGGTCTCCTGAACCGGCGAATGGGGACGCTCCAATTTTCTACAGGATCTTCTTTGGGGTTAGCAAAGGTTTGGAAAAATGATGCAACGATACTTTTGTCGCGGCAATATCCGTGGATGTATGTATATCGTGTGTACTTCGTAAAAATGCATATATTTGGAAAAATTGCATGCTGAAGCTAGTGGATAAAAGTTTCAACGATAGGGTAATTTTCGTGCAGATGGGCACTTGGGAGAAATCAGGACTTCGTTGTTGGATTAAACGTTAGTAGCGAAATTTTACAAGTTACCTAGTTATGGCTGTTGTGAATAATGTGAAATTTTTGCGCGTTAGAGTAACAGGTTTGATAATATGTACAGGTTTCAACTTTTATTTTTCAATGCATGAGATGATATGTTTTATTATATCCATACGGTGTGTCGTGGAAGGATCGATACCTTTCTGTTTTAGCGTCATTTGTCTTGCGTTGAAGTCATATCAATCATTAGCTAACAATCGTGTAATGTAGGTCATACAATTTTATTACAGTCGTTTGACGCCTCAACAATGTGTCGCTATAATACAACTTCTTTCAAAGTCAGTAATCCGTTATGCAAATACAAAGAGGATTACGGTGAATTCATTGGACCCTCGCTCCCCTCACCTAACAGCACCAGACATTTTCCTTCGGGAATACTTGAAAAGTAAGGCCTATGCAAAGAAGTCTGGACCACGGTCATTCAAGATCTCAAATTCGAAAACTAATACGAAATTTATTCGCAGATTAAATCCAATGACCAAGAATTAATGATTGGAAACAAGACCAATCAACTTTTTCGTTATCTTTTCTTAACTTTTTCTCTCGTACAAAAGATGGGTCACATTTACGGATACCCCATCAAAATAGAAATTCAAAGTTTGACGCGATTAAAATACGCGTTGATGCCGTTCGTGAAAAAAGGATCCAATCTCCTGTTCCAGAAAAAGCTGGAAGAAGACGCATATCCGCGTGTTTAATGATCTCGACCGCGCCCACAAAGGAGGATAAACGGTTTCTTTGAGGAGAACCGCGACCGCTTTCTTCGTGAAACGCTATTGCAAACTCTTTGTGCCACTGGTCTCGTACCACAAAGACAAAGTCGGTGACTACGAATCGGTTGATCCGCGAATATACACGACCGACCAAAAGGATCAAGGAACGCGGTGAAAATTCCGATTTTTTGGATAGTGTCAACGCAACCCTCGGGATTGCAGTCCAGCTAGTTGGCTCGATAACAATTGAGCGTAGAATACAATAGGATACAATAGTATTTTGACAATAGTCGACAATGAAAGAACGTTTCGATCGGAAACGCGGTTCGTGCAAATGAACCAGCAGATTTTTAACCCTTTCACATTTATGGACATATCTGGTGAAGCAATCTTGTTCAGACGATACTTAGAATAAGATATCTGACGCGTTTGATATTAGTATAGTAGTATTTAATATTTATTTGATATCATTATTTAGAATTAACAAAGTCACGCATGAAAACACGTCTGGCTTAATAAGCGATTTTATAAGGTAACAGAATTATTAATGAACGTGCTAGGATTTTTACCAGATTTTTTAGAAAGCATGGAGCGGTAAAAAATTAAGCCCAGAGATGGAGAAAGTCCATCCTTCGATTTCTCTTCATTTAATTTTTACTTTTCTCAAAAAAGAAAAAAAAAAGATTTCGAACATTTGATGTAAAAAGTAATTCTATAATATAATAGAGATATTGGCGAGCTTCCCAAAATTTTATCAGATTTTACAAAAACGTAGAACACAATAAAATGTGGCCCAAGAGATTAAAAAAAGCTGGCATTCGTAAATTTTTACTTTTATCGAAAAAGGTTTCAAACATTTGATTTAAAATATGCTTGGATAATATAACAGAGCATCGTGGAACATCCCAAATCTGTTTAAAATTTTTTTTAAAGCGTGGAATAGTAAAAAAATTAGAATTGGACATGGACGGCATAGTTTGCCTAGGATGAATGGAAAACTATGTTTGCTTAAGGTTGAAAGTATAATAGAACTTACGGTTAGTGTTCTTAACTCTGCCACGCCAATAAATGAGATGTCTCAAACTATTTCTTACAAAGATCCACGAACGAGATATCTTGTGTTTTACTGTAAAAGAAAACGCGAAATATCTGGTTCAGAGCATCGCATAAACAACATTGCATCACAAGATATCTTATCCACAAATACAAGAGGATTAACAGAGCGTCATTTCACTCGTTTGTGACAGAGTTGGAACAGAGAAATGCAAAACGATGAAAACAAACGCAGAGTCGTTATGGGTTAGCAAAAATTAACGTAAACGAGATATTGATTCAATAGTAAAACGATTACTAATGTCTCTGCCCAGTGACAAATACCGATTACGATTATTTGTGGAGCTCAAACTGCACGAAACTGGCTGCTGAATATAATCAGGCAAATATGCATTCATTGAATAGTTCGTCACGACCAGTTCATGTTGTTTATGAAACGTTATCTAATGGACAAATAATGAAATTAAACAAATATTAAGAACAATAAGAATGAAATGTCCAAAATGAGAACAGTATGGTTTGTTATGACAATAGTAACGAGCTTCGATCTTGTTTTACGTGTCAATATTGATTAAATATACAATATTCTCACGTAATAAAATACAAAATGATGGAAGACTGGCGCGAAACTTTATAACAGGTTCGAAGTATCGATTCTCATTACTCGTTCGAGTAATTACTTGAAAATTGCAGCCATAGTCGGTTTCATTGCTCCAAAGCGCGTTTCCGCGCCTCTAAAAGCACACATTGTAATTCTAGATGTGAGTATCATAAATACCAAAGCTGAATTCCTACTGGATCGAAATCCCTCCCCAATGAGAGTAGTAATTGTTTTCCATTTAAACAATCATTGCTGCACACGCTTCTGTAGTACCTCCATTTCCGAACTTTACGTCGCGCGGCGCGACTGAAATATCTAACAGAATCGTTTCGTTTTGATCTTTGATCTATGCGAAACCTCGTACATTTTTGATTATTTACGTTTGTCGAATATGCACGAACATCCACAGCCTACTAATAATAATTTAACTCATTCCAAATATATATTGATTTAATTAAAATCAAATGAATAGTCAGAATTACTAGCTATATATAAGTTATAAATCACAAAAGTATTAATTAAATCGAAGAAGATTTGAGATTAAAAGGGAGAAAATTCAATTTGCCCAAAATGTTAGATAATATTGTCAATATTTCGAGATTCTCAACGAAAATGCTGTTTATCAATAGATATTGATAATATTGTATTACCAGTACAGATTGATCCTTTTAGTTGAGAACATTGAAATATTGACAATATACAGGTTGTATCGTAACATATGAGGCCCATTTCAGGAGTGAACAGGAAACGAAAAGACAATGATAAAAATTCAAACAAACAGATGTTCTACATATCCTTGTTTCAAATTTACAGCTATTTTTATGTTTCAATAATCCGGAACTGCGTACCTTCATAAAAGACGTCCAAAATGATTATCCTCGATCTGTATTATTCGATATACACCTGGAATTTTTGAAAAATTGCGAAATTCCTTGACACGACCACCGTGAGTTTGTATACAGATCGAGGGTAACCATTTCGAGCATTTTCTACGAAGGTAAGCAGCTGCAGATTATTGAAACACAAAAATGGTTATAATTTTGTAACAACATCAGATAGGACACATGTTCATTTTCACTGTTTTCGTGCCTTTTGTTCATTCCCAAAGCGACTCCCATATGTCATGATACACCCTGTATATTGATATTCTCAGGACAACCTTACGAAGTCCCTGTCCAGAAGATGGAACACATGCGAACTTAAAAGACCGTTAACAAGCCCTAATAACATCGCGCCACGAACACGGTTCTCTCGATTCCTAACACGTAGAATCAGTCGCAATTTCGAACAGCCTCGGTGGAAGATTACATTCGCTATTGAACAGCATCGATTCCAGCGAGCAAGTACAGCCTTAACAAAAGACGCACGTAAGCCACGGCGAGGGAGGAATGCAAAGAAAGCGGGAATAATTAATACCCGGAGCACATCTTCGCGCAGGGAGACGTAAGTACGTGAAACATCGTGTTAAAGAATATTCTCTCACTCGAAACACCGTGGCGGATTTGAGGAAAACACTGTACATACGCTACAGCTCAAAGGTATTCGAACACTTGTTTATTCCTGACGAGGTGTATTTTAATTAGAAAATTACTGTCAAATCAAACTGCAATGATTTTATTATCTGTAATTGCTATAGCTACGTATAATAATACATTATAACTTGATTAAATTGATTTTTGAAGGTCACGTGACAATAAAACTGACATTTGTAATTGTCACGCTTTATAAAAGCTGTTTGTTACTTGACAGATTCTTTATCTCCACGTTCTTTGACTTCTGAATTATAAAATGGATTAAGGAGGGTCTTCAAAACTAATAGAAACGCTTCCCATGTTAATACAATTGGAGACATTTTTAACAAATGTATGTATTATATTAATACATATATATAATAAATGCTAAAATATATTATTTCCATGTTTTTTAATAACTAATATATATTTATAACCCGATGATTCCATAAGAAGGTAATAAGCGTTGCCTCAAATACCTAATTCATCATTATGGAATTATTACTCGTACGCTTCGATAAAATTTACATACTGTTATTACAAATCGATCGATGCGTCCGGATGCTTATGAGCAATAGTGTACATACAGTACATATGTGTAGACATGTAGAAATTGCATTCTTGCCGCTTTAGAAAGTGCACGCACAAGTGGACATGCCAACTCGTGGCTCGGTGGATTTCACAGGAATTAATTGACTCGGTGATTCGGCCAGACTTATCCTTGTGATTTACGCAGCGCGATTCCCATGAATTTCATGCGTGCAGCTTCCATAAGAAAATACGTGTAATTTCGGTATTGTAATTTCTAACAGGAAAAAAAGAGAGAAGAAAAATGGAATAGAAAGATAAGAATAAAACGGGAACTATAATAAGTAAATAAAGAAAATCGCGTGCACGTGATCCGCCGGTTGGCCGAAGGTTTTTTCGGAGCGGTCACAAAGCAAGAAACGGTGTAATTGCAACGTTACAGAATTACAAATGAAAATAGTCCAAGTTTAATTTTCGGCTTGAACGCCCCTAATATGTACGGTCCGTGGAAGAATATTCACTATATTAGTGCATCTCAAGATAGGGAAGTAATTAACTTTTTAATAAATTTGTTACTTAATACCGGAAGAAGATAATTATTTTTAATTTGTTCAATTATACTTAAAAATATTAAACGAGATAACATTAGAAAATATTTAACAATAACGTAAACTCCCTTTGTATCTTTTGAAAGAGAAATTCTATGTATATCTACATGTGTACCAATATCCCCTCAAAAGATGAATATTTTATAAAGTGCAATGTACATACAAAGAATTTTTCTCTTTTAATTTATCGTGGCATTTGACTTTTTTAAATATTTCTATGTTGCTTGTAAGTTGTAAGAAAAGTACAATTTTAACGTAGAATAAAAGGAAATTGTTCGGGGAATAGGTACATGTATAATTGATATATGGTTAGGAAATAGCAGAGCTGCAACTTGAAAAGAAATTGTTCTAGGAGGATAATGCAAATTTAATGAACATCCCACGGATGAAGTCGGCGTTTTCAGAACGCGAGACGAAGCAGCTTTCGCGCGCGATGGAAATTCATCAAGCTTTACCGGAGCATTTTTAATCAACCAGAATAAGAAGATAGGTACACACACACACACATTTCCATATGTATATACATATACACAAGCGAGTCACTGCAGTTCACGGGCTCGCAAAGTGCTCGTGCTCTCAACTCAGAAGGAGTATCCCCTTCCGTAAATAAAACAGCGAATAACCGCGGCCAGAGAAGCTCTGTCTATTAAAACCGAAATAAGATCCACCGTGCAAAATCACGTACCATCATCTTCAAAATCTAAACGACGTCGTAATCCACTTAAATTCACTTTGAAAAGAAAAGAGAAGGAAGAACATAGCTTCCAATTCAATTAGGCAAGAAAAGATAAAGTAAAAGAATCGAAACAATTTGCGTTAAAAATTTTCTAATTCAATAACAAATATATATCCAACAAGCTTCCCCAATTTAAAAAATGTAAAGAAAGAACAGTTTCAATCAACTGGATGTCGATCCCACGGAACGCGACATTTCATAGCGAACGCAACGGAAAATCGAATGAATCGGATGAAAAAAAAAAACGAAGTGGAAAAATCAATTCATGTAGACGTACCTCGATTTCTATAATTCACACGCGTGGAAACGTGCAGCCAATTAATCCTCCGTTCTCCGTGAAACAATCCGTAGATCTCCCTCGTGATCTTTTTTCTTTCTTCCTCGCACTGGCTCAACGTAGAAATCGCAAATATCGCGTAGATTTATACGATGATCGTTGCACTGAATCGCAAGTCGTTCCCGTTTGTAAAGAGAAAAGCAGACACGAGAGAGCAAACTTCGATTCGAAATTGCGGTACCGCTCGCAGGTAACGCGCCTTTCGCCGCTCAGTCCGCGCCGAATGACGTTCGTATACTGTCCTGGCTCGGTGCGTTCGGCGGAGCCGGCCTCGTATGATGACCCCCTTCTAGAATTCTACGGCCCTGTCGACGTACGCCAGTCTCTGGACACCGGCGTAACACCAGGAAACGTGCAACGCCAATCCTACTGGCTTCGATCGTTTTACATCGAAAATTTCGTCAAAAAATCCCGACAAAATCGTTGGATTACCATCAATGTCCGATGCAGTACTGATGAATTCCTGAAAAATTTTATTGAATTAAACATCTGGTTAAATAATAGATACATAGAGAAATATTTAATGCCTTTTTGCAGTTTTTTGGTACTGCTAAAATAGTCTATAGTTTCGTCTTCTATATGTTTTTATGAGATTTTTTAGGCGACTTTTTAAAATAGAAATTTAACATCTTTAATAAACAAAAATTATAGCGTAAAAGGATTTTTTTAGTTAAAGTTAATTTGTTTTATAATAGCGAGTGAAATTACTTTTTTAATTGGGTTTTCCTTTCTATATTTAGTTAGCTAACTAAACGTTAACTTTTTCTCGACTTTATGAACGGAATCGGTGTTTTACGGTTTTCATCAAGGAGTATCGAGAAAGAAATAAGGTGATCATTAATCCCTGTAGCTTAAATCGATTCACGGTGGTTTTTAAAAATATTCTACTCCATTAAAACTACTAAAACTAAAGTACTTAGTATTTTTAACTATAGCCAAATGAAACTTTTAGGCAAATTTAAACTTTGCTTATATCCTAATGCAGCATTTCGCACGAAATACTCGCCTCCTATTTAAATAATCCTCGTACTTCATTTATTACAAATAAAGTTTAAAATAATACTTTATTCACGACACAATGGTCTGTCAACTGACAACGTTCCTGGAACGATTTGTCACTCTGTAACATACCAGCCTGTCTAAAATATCGATCACGCCAACCGTTTCTCTATCACGCAGAGACAAGCTGCAAATATCTGTAGATCAACCAACTTCCCATGAAACGTTCCATGCGTTTTGGTTCTGTTTCTATCAATCGGAAAGGTAAAACTTGATGATGATACGTTCGATGCTTACATTTCAATAATAGATGAAACGGGCCATCGATCGGCCAGATGACCCAAAACCATCCGGAATTACACTGCGTCACAGTCAACGGCCTTTGCCTACGAAAGACTCGATCTCTTCGTGTATCACGATAGATCCATGTCCCTCTTAGTCTCTTCTACTTCGATACTTCCTATTTCTTCTTCTTCTCTCCTTTCCTTCTCGACTCCTTCTCTTTCGTTCTTTTTTTCCTTCAAGAATAGTCGGTATGATACTCAGCGGGAGGAACCTTGGGAAAAATTCATGTGGCTCGCACAGACACGTCCGGAATTCGATTCTGGAACGTATTGCTCCTTCCAACTTTACGGTACTCCACGTAGTATTGCCTATAGATTGTAGACACGAAAAAGTGCGGTTGCAGCGGCCGCATCCGCAGGGAGGCGAACCAACACGGTAAGAAGCCGGGAGAGGGAGGAGATAGGCACTGGTAAAACTGAGCACCACCCATCTTTCTTACCTTCCATTTTTCTCACCGAAAGGATCCGGTGTAATTCTAGCGCGCACGCTGAAAATTAATGTGGTTCGAGCTGGTACGCGCGGAATTCGATCCGGCAACGACCCGCTTCTTCACCTTTACGGTACTCGCGCGATATCCTGGGCTATAACCGCCATGGAAATATGCAGTGAACCGCGCCCGTTTCGCATTGCCGTTTAGCTTTGCCGTTTCGCACGACCGTCCATTGCTCTCGTTCACCGGCCCCCATCGTTGCAAACGTGCAAACGAAACGGCGCTGTTTGGCAAGCGTAAACGTTCCATGAATCTCCTCTTCCTCTGGCGGACCACTTCTTCTCTTCCTCTGCGCGTTACCGGTTGCGCTGGAAAGATTGGAACACATTTTAGAATTTCCTACGGGAAGTTTCCTCAAAAAACAGAAATTCGAAGGGAAACCATTGAAGATTTAGCGGCACTAGCTACCTAAATACGAGCTTGAACTCTCTCGGTTTTTATGTAATCTACCGAAAAAGTGTAACACCTGCGGAGAGAGCGGTAAATAAGCTACAACAGGGACGCTTTGAAGCTGGCTGGAATTTAAAAGCTTCTCTGTGTTTAGCCCTTTTTGGCATGTCAAAGCACGATAATATTGAAATGCAGAAGTAAACGAGTCTACTTTGATATACATTTAGAAAAAAAGATAAAAAAGCAGAAGAGTTTGGTATTTGATCAAACGTTATTTAAATGGAAGTTTAATGTTTAATTAATATCATTTACCCTCGTAGTGAAATATTGATTGAACGAAAATATTTCTACAGTACAAAATATTACTTATAAAATTCTACCTTGAACGACAACTTTCGACCCTATACATAAATCATGAACCAAATATAAAGTATACGTAAAACATATTCATAATCTATATGTTCAATCAGCTGCGGGTCTACATTGTATTTCGTGCATCAAATTTATTTTATGGCGTATTCAAAAGCAGATGTACGTCGCATCAGACGCAGACGCGAATGTTACCAACTTAGAGAAGTAGGAGGGTACGAAGAGGGAGAGAGAAAGGAAAGCAGGGAGAGAAAAGACGAGAGACTTTTCAAGTTGTGTGCCATTCCAACATTCCTAGGTGGCCCCGAGGCGCTAAACGGAGTACCGTCATCGCAAGGAAAGGCCCAGTGACCGACATTCCCCTTTCCATTCTTCCTGATACTCCTTTGCCCGGATCTTGCCGCGATACTAACGTATACACGGCGACGACCTGTAGCGGGTATCGTAACCGGAACCTCTGGAACCTTCGCCCTGAATTTCCGTACGAACCAACCACTCTCTTGAGTACGAGGTCAAATTTTTCGGTTGTTGGGCTAACGAACCTTGGGAAAACTACGTCTACCGCTATTGATATATCGAAACCACTCGAATCTTTTCTTGGCTAGTTTCTTTCTAAAAATTATTACAAAGCAGCATACTATATTTTAAAGAAACTTTTAATTCACGTAGATTCCTAATATTAAAAATTATGTAAAGTTATAGATTAATTCATTAAAGACTCACGTTTCATTTATTCATTCTTCTTTTCTTGTCAATTTACATTATTAGATTCTATTTTTTAATATAGTAATGATGACAAAATTTGATTAGTATTGTCATTTCTTTCTTCTCTTGGACTCTATAATTTTATATCTTAAACTCCTGCAAAGTACTTATTATCCTAACATATTTTTCGTGTTTCGATAAAACAATATGTAAGTTATTTATTTACATTTTTCAATAATTCACTTACTTCTTTAAGAAATAAGTATTAATCATTTTATGCGACTGGAATAGAAAAAGATGTTGTATTATTTTAATGAAATAAATTGATGCATATACCTACATATATCATAAGTACTTCGCTCGAGTCGCGAGCGTCATTTCTTAAAAAGCCTGTATACAGTTACAACGTAATGTATCTTTTACGATCCATCCATAAAAATCCGGAGAGCGGAGACCTACATTTTCACCAGCATCCTGCGAAATTTAAATAATGCAATTTTAATAAATAATCACTATTTTTAACGTTGATTCGTTTCGTTACCGTTGGAGAAGAGCAACGCGACAAAGTCACGTTACACAGTAACGCTGCGTAATGCACATATGTTAGTGATAAGTGCAATTTCAGTTGAATCAAGCGAAGTTCATGAATGCTTTATATACGTATATGCTACACCTGCGCCAGGTACGAGTAGCAAACTTTTAGGACCCCGATACAATACCTTCTCCATAGATTCCAATGTCAACACCATTATCTTAGTTATAAAAGATAGTTTTGAAAATACATAACTTGGGAAATAACTTGGAAATTAATATCATTAGATTTGTTGAACTATTTCGAAAGTTTTCTTAGCAAACATCAAGTGCTATAACTTTTGTCTCTGCCCTATTTTTTAGTGCACATGAAGCATATTACAAATTTGATTTGGAAAGAATTTGACTCTGAATATTTCAATTTCAATTTCAATTTGAGGATGTACTTGTAATTTCATAATATTCAATTTTAATTGCAACTTCTTTGCTGCATGATTACATTGCAAATCACCCAAACATCACACCAAAATAATAAGTGGGGTCCATAGTCACGTGGGACAGAAAGACATATTGTGTGTGATAGATCTATTGTACACTTCATCTATGGCCATATATTCTCTTCGTCAGACATACATACAAAGGTTTATGAAAATATTCGGACATATATTATGTGTGTTACACAAAAAATTTTGAAATTTTATTAGTACCATAATGAGACCTTACTATCATGATTATAATGCTAAAGCTTGAAACAAGTCTAAAATCGTACATGGAAACTACAAGATATTTAATAGACTGCAACTAAAGACGATCTCTGTATCTGAGCTATCTCTAAGCCTGTGCTACAAGCTATAACTCATATTTTGCAGAAATCATAGAAATATTTCCATCTATCGTTTAAGGTGAGTAATTTTTTACTAAATATATATTTAGAGTAAATATCCTCTAATTACTACATACATTTTAGATTGGTTTCAAAGACCAATATAATCATGATAATCGTATCTCATTACAGTACTAATAGAATTTCAAAATGTTTTATACATATAACGTATACAATATATACATAAAAGTTTACTATGTTAAGTGTTCAAATGCTTTCCTGAGCTACTATATGTACGATTGGAAGTTACTGGAGCGTGAAAGATCAACATAAGAAAATGGAACTATCGAATTCGTTTCATTGATCACTCTGCTTCCATTGGTTATTCTACATAAATTCAACAGCGGATCCACGCGATGCCTACTACCCGATCAATAAACAATTCCAAGCGTGATTTTATTACCTCCTATACGAGTAAACGTAATTAGCGGTAACAGTAATTGTTACTCGACCGTGCAGCATATTGAAAATTTTATAGTACCCCGCAACGTTACGTACGTGTACATATCTGCACTTATATGTACGTATATAGGATCAAGAAAGTGCACATGTATATGTACATATGTACGTGTGTTCTCGGGAAACATATATCAATTATCCATCTTATCAACGCAACGCCAGGAGCCTTGTCATTATCGGCATGCCGGAAGGGACAAGCTTGCACGAACGTATACCATGTTATGTTGCACCGCAGTTTCGTGAATTATGATGAACTAATGACATTTCTGTACGTAAGAACGTTACACACAGTAAGCATATGTTCTGAGTTGTGTGTTTCCGGTAACGCTATGACGGTTAAAGTTAGGATAAATTAATGATGGATGTCGCTCAAATATCCGTGAAATTGAACATCAAATCGTTATAATTTATATTAAGATGAGATAGTAATTAGAGTGAAAATATTCGTCAATTAAACCGTAATGGATTTAGATTAAATCAATCAGATAATGACCAGATTATTATGTTACCTATCAATTCCTGTCGTCTATCTCATTTATGTTCTATTAATGTAACTATATTATAAATATTTTACTGTATGGATAATTTCGGATAAATTTTAATAAAATTAAATGGGATTTCTATATTAATTATTAATAAAAATGGAACATTGTTATAACAAATTAACTTGTTAATTTATCTGTAAAAATGTTCTCAATATTATGGCTAAATATTATATGTAACTAAAATTCTTTCTCATATTATTTTATTTCAATTTTTCTAATTTTAAAGCTTTTCAAAAGTATATGTAGTATAATATAACATTTCATTAACAGAACAAAAACGAACGAATGAAAAACCTTTACCAATTGAAGGACGAATGAAAGAATGAACATAAAGCAATTCCATTATCCAGCTGCGTATTTTACGAATGATGAATTTATACTTTGAATTAAATTTAGATCATTTTATTCTAAATATGATTCTGCTCTGTTTTTTGGAAATATAGAATATAATTTACAAATGTTAATATTTAAGCATAAACTTAAGATGTATAGTATGATATTGTGAAAATGTATAAGTTATTATATGTTAATATAGTAAATCAATAAGGATAAAATTTAATTCCAATTTGATATAAAAAATTAAATAAATAAAAAAACTACTACATACCACGTAAAAAAGGTTATTAGTCCTTGTGTATAAAGTCGTAGTGCTTAGTTTATGATAAAGGTACAATAAATATTTATATTGCTCATAATTTTGACAAAATCACGAAAAAGAATTTATATTCAGTTTTTAGATATAACGGCACTAACATTTACACACGAGTTGCGCAAAGTAATCATGTGTTAACAGCCAGTGCGCACATGCTTCCACGTAAGTTACAAGCATTAAACAATCAAGACAACATAACCTCTTTGTCGCTCCTACAATTGTATATCACTTAATAATTTTCAAAATATAATTAACAAAATTTGAACAAAAAAGTGTCATAAAAATGGTATCAGTTTTGAATACGGTTGATACCGGTCATGAAGATATGATTCACGATGCAGAAATGGATTATTATGGTTTGAGGTTAGCAACTTGTTCCAGTGACAACTCAGTTAAAATCTTTGATTTAAAAAATGGTTCACAAAGTTTAGTAGCCGATCTTAAGGGTCATGTTGGACCTGTGTGGCAAGTTACTTGGGCACATCCTAAATTTGGAAATCTTTTAGCGTCTTGTAGTTACGATCGGTATGTTTCAATTTGTTACCATTTTTAGATACATATAAAATATATTCCTTTTCATAGAAATTGTAATGTATTAAAACTAACTATTTTGATCTGAAATTATTTTACGTTGTTTCTTGCAATAGAAAAGTAATCATTTGGAAAGAATTAGGAGAATGGACCAAGATTTATGAACACAATGGTCATGATTCCTCTGTTAACTCAGTGGCTTGGGCGCCACATGAATTTGGCTTAATCTTAGCCTGTGGCAGTTCTGATGGTTCAGTGTCCATACTTATTAATAATGGAGATACATGGGATACACAAAAAATTACAAATGCCCATACCATTGGATGTAATGCAGTGAGTTGGTGTCCTGCTATTGAACCCAGCTTTGATGCTAGTGGAACACAAAAAAATGGACCAATAAAGAGATTAGCCACAGGAGGTTGTGACAATTTAGTTAAAATTTGGAAAGAAGAAGGTGATAGGTGGATCGAAGAAGACAAACTTGAAGCACATAGTGATTGGGTAATGCATTTGCCACTTTTCAAGTTTAGAAATATAAATTAAAAGAACAGTAATTTAATATTTTATTTCTTACAGATAAGGGATGTTGCATGGGCACCTGCAGTTGGACCATCCAAAGCAGCTTTGGCTTCCTGTTCACAAGATCGTCGTGTAATTGTATGGACCTCCAATGATTATACTAGTTGGACACCAACCATTCTTAATGTTTTCGATGATGTCATTTGGAATGTTAGTTGGTCGTTAACTGGAGGTATATTAGCTGTTAGTGGTGGAGATAATAAAGTATCTCTTTGGCGTGAAAATACAGAAGGTCAATGGACCTGTATTTCTGAGACAAATAAAGGTCAAGGAAATCTTAATAACACGGAACAACGTGCACTATAATATCTGAAAATAAAATATAGGATAATATTTTTTACTAATGAGCATTGTAAATTAAAAGAATTATTCAATATTAATAACAATTTTATTCATTTACTTTGTACTCTTATCATATATCTATACATAAAGAAATATAATTTTCGGACAAAACTGAATGTCAGTACTTTACATTTATGATAAAGAAATATTGTACTGTACATTTTTTTAACAGCATATGATTCGTAAACGGTGTATAAATTATAAAAATATACATGTATCTCATTGATCAAAGTAGAAAATATTCTGCACATTTACACATTTAAATAAATTATTATACATAGGTTTGTTAAACGACTAATTTTGAGTATATAAGGATGCAGTAAAGACAATATCCCTTTTAATGACAGTAGAGGCTTCTTCCATTTTTTCCTTTAAAACGGGATCACCTATAGTAATGGCTGCATTTTTTACATCTCGTAATGTTTCACTTAGTTGTTGTATACATCGTACTATGATCCCTTCTTGTACATCTGTTTTCTCCATAATCTCGGCGAATGACTTTGCTTGTGCCCAGTCATAAACTACCTCTACTAAACCAAAGTTTAGTGGTTGCAACGTTACTAACTGATAATGTTGTTCTAAAGCTTCTAATTCGGCGTGTATTTGCTTTATTATATGGCAATTCTGTAACCAAAAAATCTTTAAATGTCACAGTAAATAGTTAATTCGCATTAAGAAAATATATATACCTTCTTTAATTCTGGTGTTAAATTTGGTTCGATATCAGTTCGTTGTTGGAATATTAAAGCAGACAACAATGCTGCTATTTCAGCTGGTTGACGTACAGTTAACACATTTCTGAGAATGAGTTCAGTGATTAGTAATTCGTTATTTCCCATTTGTAAAGCAACACGACCTTTTAATGCAACTATAAAAAACAAGATAAAATTATTATACATAACTAATTCGTGTTGATAACCTGAAAAAAGACAAACCTCTTTCGTCATTATCTATATATCCCAAATCCTTAAGAAGTGCAACAGCATTTGTATATTCCGGATACAAACTTAATCCTTCATCGCTAAGTTTCAATTGTAGTTTATTCCTTTCGCTCTCTAATTCACTTCGTTCGTATACAACTTCAAAGTGCTCTTCGAAATTTACTATCTCTGTACAATTAATATTATACATAGC
This sequence comes from Bombus hortorum, assembly GCA_905332935.1. NCBI lineage: Eukaryota > Metazoa > Arthropoda > Insecta > Hymenoptera > Apidae > Bombus > Bombus hortorum. Next base: position 4,903,272 of record HG995197.1, on the reverse strand, counting down.
TTTCTCTAATTCGCATAAATGATTTAATTTCATATCGACATCATAGTTCATTCTCATTTGCAGATACGGTTGTAGAACAGAAGAATCGCGATAAGCTTTAAGAGATAATGTCATTAATTCTTCTATAGCGGTTTGCATAGTCTGACTGGGAGGCTCATTTCTAAAAATAATTCAAAAGTTTAGATGTCTTATAAATTATAAATTAAACGCAATCTAATTTCGCTTAATTTTAACTTCACGCTACTTACCTAAATCTTGATATTTGTCTTTTTTCCCAATTTGCCAAAACCAAGTTGTAATCTATTTTAATTTCACAATTTGTTATTTTCAATATATTCCATGCAGCTATAGTTAGCACTTCATCTAATGGAATTCCAACTGGTACAAATATTTCTTTTTTCGTTAAAGCAACAATATCGTACCATTTATCGGATTTCTTAGCTTTCTCGCTTTTTTCTTTCAATGATGTTTCCTTGACAGAATTTGTTGCATCAGAATTTTTAAGGACTAATACCCTGTATTGTTTACTACCTTTATTTTGAACAGTACTCAGTAATATAGCTAATTTATTATAATGGCTTTCATATGATATCAACAATACTCTACCGGCTATTAAACATTTTATTGCTTTTTTCTGAGTCTCATAAAAATAGGATTTCAGATACTTAAGATATTCTAGATACTCAACAGCTAGTCGATAAAAGTCAGATAGCTTTTTCTGTAGATCTGTTAATGGTGGCAATTTTGATAGTTCATTTTCCAATCTCTGCAATTGTATCTTGTAATTATTTTGGTTTCTAACTACTGGTGATTCTTTAAAAGATCTTCGCATCATTGCTTCAACTGTTACTGACTCATTTAGCCTTCTCAGATTTAGAACCATGGAATATGTTACTTTAAATTTAGATTCTAAGTTCTGAGCTTGACCACACATCATATTTTGTAACTCGTTAAAATGTGGCACCAACGTTCGACACATGATTATAACCATTCCAGCTGTATCATGACCTCTACGACCAGCTCGACCAGCCATTTGTACATATTCAGAAGGATAAAGTATTCGAAAGTTAGTACCGTCATATTTTTTTATAGAATCGAAAACCACAGTGCGTGCTGGCATATTCACACCCATTGCAAATGTTTCTGTTGCAAATAGTAACTGCAAGACCATAAAGGTGGCGACTTTTAAAATTTAAAAGTAGTAAATACATTATGAAATTAAGGAAGAAAATATAGTATATTGGGAAACTGACTTTTACAACTCCAGTTTGAAATAACATTTCCACTATTTCTTTCAAAATAGGTAATATACCACTGTGATGGATACCAATTCCAGTTTCTAATAATTCTTGCATCATAAGCACTTGCGGCAATTGTCTATCGGTGCCTTTTAAATGCCGAATGTTATTTTGAAAGAAAGTTCGAATAGTGTGCTTTTCAGTCTCGGTTGTAAGGTCTACGTTTCTTAATAATACAGCGCTCATATCGCATCTCTTTCGTGATAACATAAAGACAACAACAGGCAACATGTTCTGACATAACAAAAGTAATTGTTTATATATGTTTAGATGAAAAAGTAAAATTTGATCAATATATAAGTATTGATCCTACCTGAGTTCTTAAATGACTTATAAAAGCATTCCACAATACTTGTTCCTGTTTTGGAGTCATCTGTCGTTGCGTTGGTATCCTTTTAACATCTTTAACATTTTTATTACTTTGATTTTTTGGATTTTGCGCAGTTGTTGCTTTGTACCACCTAGAATAATATTTATATTCAATATAAGATTATTCATTAAAAATTTATACACCACATTAAAGATTGAAATTATCATTGATTACCCATCTAATAGAAAATGACCACTTTCATCCAACACTAAAAATTTGTTGTCCTTAGTTTTACCATCAGTTCCAGTGTATAGATAATGTTGGAGCGGTACAGGTCGTTTTAATGTGCTTATTACATAAGTTTTTTTCTTTTTTGTACGGCCAACCCAATCAGCAAATATTAAAGGATTGGGTACAGTTGCAGACAACATTACTAGAGTAACTGTTTGTGGCAAGAGGATCACACTTTCTTCCCAAACATGACCACGCTAACATAACATAAGATAATAAGATATATCATAATTATAAATATTAAATATAAATTGTAATATTTATATAGAATAATATAAATATAATATATAATAATGTATAATATAAATATAATATAAATATAATATATAATAATATATAATATAAATATAATATAAAACTGTAACATTTAGAGTTTTTATTTACTTCGTCGTTATTGATGTAGTGCACTTCGTCAAATATAACAAATTCTAAATCCCTTAAAACTTCTGATGCACAGTATAACATAGATTGTAAAATTTCCGTGGTTATAATAAGACATGAAGCACTGGAATTAATTTGTAAATCTCCTGTTAACAATCCCACATTGCCAAACTTTCGTTTAAGATCGCGATATTTTTGGTTTGAAAGCGCTTTTATGGGAGATGTATAAATAACTCTAAAAAGAAACAAAATTAGTATTGCTAATTAACCAGAATATAATTCAAAATATAATTTGCAATTTTACTTTGTCATATGTTTCTGACTTAATGCAATAGCATATTCTGCTACTGTTGTTTTCCCAGCCGACGTGTGTGCGGCCACGAATACATTGCAGCCTTCTTCTAATTTAAGAATAGCTTGTTTCTGGAAAGTATCTAACTCATATGGAAAACTCATCGCTAGTTCAGGAATACGTTTTTCGAAATCAGTTATTGGAACAGACACATCTATTTGTTCTGCCCATTTTGACTTTGCAGTTTCCACAGGTTTTTCCGAAATATTTAAAACAGGAATATCTGCTTCCTCTAAGAATGAAGCAATTTCATCAAATGCTGCTTGTTCCATATCTGAAGCTTTTATTTTAGTTTCTTCTTTTGTTTCTTTTGTTTCTTTTGTTTCTGACTTCCAAAAGTCAAATTCATCTTGTTCTTCCTTTATAATGGCCATTAAATTGATCTTATCTGCTATTCTTTCAATTTCATTTTCTTTCTCTAATTTTGATGGTTCCTGGTTTGTGGCAGTTGTTGTCTTTTCTTTTGGAGTACAATTGTCACTTTTAAATTCTATACCTGCACTAAATCCTTTTGCCAAGGTTCTTAAATTGTTTTCAAAGTCTATTTCCTCCAGTGACGGATTCATTATTATCTCAGGTTCATCAAAACCACCAGGCCAGAATGGAATATTACTAGTATTTCCTAAATTTGTATATGTTCTTAATTTACACAATGTTTTAAAAAATTGCTATATTTTATTATAGAGTCTTTTCTATCAAATACCTCTGATATTATCACTAGCAGGACCTGGTGCACGAGTCATAGACATAGAATTTCGTGCAGTTTCGCCTGCTGATTTTAAAGGTACCTCATGCATCTCCCCAAGTTTCCCAGTAACAGGATCACGATCAAATTTTAATATGGTACCAAGTGGTGCTAAGTCACAATCCAAAAGAGATAAAATATCAGGTTTCCTTGGCCAGTAACATTGTGTACTGTTTAGATGGTACATTGGAAGATTATCTAAACATTCTATATGCTCCCTTAATTCAGCTTTAATATCAGGCCAAATGGGTGGCAATTCAAATTGTAACTGTAAAGTAAAAAAATATTTAAATAATTTATAAATTTTTTAAAGAATTTATTAAAACATAAATTAACCTTAGAAAAAAATTACCTGTTGCTTATTAGCTTTTACATTCATCTTTTTTACTTTTATATCTATCCAATATCAACAGAATGCACTATTTTATTAGTTTTTTCACTTTCTTGGAGGAAACACTACTAAAAGCAAAATTTGACAAACATATCCGTATAACATATCATATAATAATACACATATATAATCTAAAAGAAAAAAGCTAGTAAATACCAATGTTTAATAATAAAGATGTGATATAAGAAACAGTATTATTTATGTAATATATGTTCCTTTGATTTCAAATATGAAATAATTAAAACTATAATATAATATATATATTATTAGATCAATACGGGATTTTAATATTTTTATGAATTATAAAATTATAATTTATTTGTTCTACCAAAAAGATGATATAAATAATTTGAGGTTATGTTTATAAACATCCCCCGCTCACTCCATCTAACTCTCACCTTCTTGATAAAAGGTCAAACATAGTCGTAGGATACCGACAGAATTTTCATCCTTAAGAAATACCTGATAATATCTGGGAATACCTAGTAATACATACATACGATATGTATGTATTCCAAGATTTATCATGAACATGAAATCTTTTTAACTAAAATTTTGTACAAAAACATTCAATATGAAATTGTGTTTTGGCTCATTTTCATCAGATAATCTTGCCAAACTATGCATATTAAACATTATTTCCCTGGATATGTAGGTTAAGATCATATGTTTAGGTTAATATCTGAATACATGCTTACGCCAATGCTTCGAAAGTCGAGTATTGTTGTCGTTCCATCTTACTCAGTTTCAATGCAATCATTTTATTATCCTTGTCATGTGATCTCTGATTCGTAGATGTAAGATGGATGTGAACATTTCAACCAATAAGGAAAATATATTTGAATTTGTAACGTTTTTGTTTCTTATGTTGTATTATAGTTTTCTCACGCGCTATTTTTATATTTCAGGTCATAATCGTATTATTTTATAAGTATGAAACGAAATACAAATAATTATATAAAAGAAATATTTCATAGTGTTCAATTTAATAAAACTTGTCATCAGAGTAATTTAAAAAAATTGAAGAAATGCTATGAACAGGTAAGAATAGGTTGTAATACAAACGAATTCATTGTAATTAATTTATTTTTATTTAAAAAAGTTTCAATATAAATGCTTTACATACAGCGTGCAAAATTACTAACATTTCCTTTTTCGATTTTAGACTAATGAATCAGATTTTTGGAACTACTTTATATCCTGTTTTAAAGTTCCACTTACTTTTGCACAGCGACATCCACGAGTTGAGAATACTCTGGAGTTTGTTGCTAAATTTGCCGCTAGTTTATATTCAGCCATAAATGATAATGAATCTGAGGAACCGATGTGTCCATTTCTTTCCAACTTGTTTGAATTTCTCCTAACGAATCATAGTGCAAAAGACATAGGAGTAAGATTTCGTATTTGTCATTTTTTGAATATGTTATTAAATTCTATGGGTGATCAGGCTTTTATTGATGATGCTGTCTGTGATAAAATTACTGCTTCTATGATGGATCGGTTGTTAGATAGATCGCCAAAAGTTAGAGCTCAGGCAATTTTTGCTTTACATAGACTTCAAGATCCTACAGATGAGCAATGCCCTGTTATAAAAATGTATATATTTCATGCCAGCAAAGATCCAAATGCTATGGTTCGTAAAGCAGCATTGATGAGCATGGGAAAGAATCAAAGTACTTTACAAGTTGCATTGAGAAGAACCCGAGATGTGGATGAGGCAGTTCGTAAAATGGCATATGAATTCATTAGTAAAGTAACAGTAAGATCTTTAACTATTACACAAAGAGATCAGCTGCTAAATGATGGTTTAAAAGATAGATCTGATATAATTAAAAAAACTGTTCAAAATGTTCTATTACCATCATGGTTAAGACATTTTAATGGTAAATTCATCAGCTTAATAACAGCTCTTGATGCTGAAATTGGTACAGATGTATCTGTTTTAGCTCTAGATTCTTTATTTAAGTAAGTATTTAATTTATCATATATATGTGCAATTGAACATTTGTTTGAAATACTAAATGGTTAATCTTTATTTGATTAGGAACACTACATTAAATACATTAATAGAACAATTACCGATAGATAAAGAGACTAAATTAATACCAGTGAATAAATTGGGCAGTGAAACTGCACTATATTGGAGATGCTTAGTAAAATATGTTCAACGTGAATCTTGTACAGAAGAATTGGAAACAATTTTGCCAGAATTATCAATGTTCTGCAATTATATTTCCGATTTCCTTACAGCAATATCCGCACAACAAACCGAAACATGGGTGAATCATATGCAGAAATTTGTCCTATTACAGTTATTTGAAATAGTAACAACTTATGATTTATCTGATGAAGTTGGAAGAAAAAAGTTGAACGAATTAATACGTAATATTTTGATGGGTAATTACTGGACTGAAAAACTTGTTGAATGTGCAGTAACACACCTAAAAAACGTTATACCCGATGTAAATAGCAGACTAGATACATTAGCTAACATAATCAGTGAAATTAGATTGCCTTTGAAAGAAACTATAACACAAACACAAATCACGGAGGAACAACAACACGAGATTAACTTAAAAGTAAGTTGGTATCCTCAATATAATATTAAATATAACATTAAAAAATTCAAATTTGGCAAAAATTATACCATTTATTTTAATGAAAAGTATTTTCTAGAGAGCAAAACTTAAGGTAAAGTTATTAGAATTAAAAGAAGAAGAATATCAGGCTATACAAGACAAACAGTATTTAAAGGCAGATGATTTAAAAAATCAAATAAACGAATTGAACAAGGAAATAGTAAAATTATCAGAAAAACCTCAAGTAACACAAACTATAGCTAATGAAGAGATCAAAGAAAAGAGTGATTCTGCAACAATGATAAAATGTCTAACTATAATATGTACAATGATGCAGTCTGTAACTTCGTTAACGCCAACACTTCAAAGCCTTATGCAAATAGCGCTTGATAGTTTAGATGTATGTGATTGAAATATAAATTTATTTAATCTTAAATTATTATGTATAACGTAATTATTGTTTTCAGCACCCGGATGATAAAGTACATATATTAGCATTAAAAGCAGTTAGTGTTTGTTGTATATTGGACAGGGAATTAGCTAAACAACATATTATGATGTTGTTCTTACAATTTTCTTTGGAACAAGAAAATCCAGATATTTGGATTGTTGCTTTGAAAGGAATCTTTGACCTTTTATTGTTATACGGCCTGGAGCATTTTGATATATTAGAAAATGTACCCGATAATACTGGTAGTAAATCAGAAAAATCTCGCACAAAATTATTTACGGATACCGACACGGAAATTTCTGTAGCATCTCTACGTAGATCAGAAGCAGAACGAGGCAATTGTAATTTTATTAAAATTATAGCCGGATTATTAGATAATGCAGTGAGTATACATTCTAGTCTAATATTCTTTTATTTTAAATATATAATGTGAAAATCTTTCTGTTAAAAACATAGAATCAAGGACTAAGAACAGTTGCCGCGGAAGGTCTTTGCAAATTGTTACTTCATCGACGAATTACTAGTTCGAGTTTATTGTCAAGATTAATAATTTTATGTTACAATCCTGTAAACGATAACGACTTCTATCTTCGACAATGTCTAACTGGTTTCTTCGATAATTTTGTCACATTCGTACCTGATGCACACATGTTATTAGAAGAAGCATACTTGCCGACCTTACAAATTTTATGTAATGCACCAGACATTAGTCCCTTACAAGAAATTGAACCTTATGAAGTATCCAGGTTTATATTAAACTTGACTAGACTTGAAACTCGTAAACCTGGAGGAGAGAATTTCTGTGCGCATAATAGCCTCGTTTTTTCTATTTTGGCAGAAGTATTAAACACAGAAAGCAACATTGACAAAGAAACTCTTATTAAATCGTTGAAAGATTTGCATTTGGAATTGGACGATAACACGTCTAAAAAAAACTTACAGGAAGCTATCGATAAAGTGATGGAAATGGTAAATATCTTACATACAAACAATTGTTAATTATATATTACAAATTTAAATAAACATTTATACTTTTTATAGGTAGCTTCTGATAAACGGTTAGTAAGATACGTCGAACTTTTTACGAAAAAGTTAAATGCTCCTAATGTTACCGATGTAGCAGAAGATGAAGACACTGAAGCTGATGAATGAGTAATTGTTCTTAATAGGAACGTAATTGAACTAAATATGAAAATATTATATTTTATATAATATTGAATTAAATTTTATATAATTCTTGAGCATATGTTTATATATGCACTGTTTTATAAAATGTTCACGAAATAATAACAATCTCTGAATTCCACGTAACATTTAAAAATTTTTCATTTTTAACCCTTTCACGCCTAGCACCGGTTATATCCGGCATTCACAAAATGCTTCACATCGACTTACGCCGGATATAACTTGCATTTACTAAGCGCATAAGAAGAAGTTCCTGCAACGAGTAAAGTTTATTTGTTTTCTATCTTTTTGTACAGTATCATAGTTAAAAGGTAATTAATAACATTACATACAGAAAAATAAGCGAACCAGGTTATTAAATTGTTACGTCCAGAGGATCTTTAATTCCACCTATCCGTTTCAAATATTAATAAGTGATGTAGGTTTTAGTACTCTTTAAAATGAAGTATAAAAATATGAAAAAACGGCAACTGGTGAACGAGACTGCTTCGAAAAGTTGTGATGAAAATGAATCATATATAAATACAGTAAATCGAAGAAAACGGCTATTAAATGTACTGAGTACATCAGAATCTGAAAAAACGAAGTACCAACCAGTCAGATATTACATAGATTTCGAAGAAATTTAGGCCAATAATTCATGATTTTACAAAACAGCAATCGGGTATTCAAACAAATATAAGATCTTGGGGATTTCTGCAATACTTCCAATTGTTTGTATCTGAAGAACTGATAGAATTCATTGTTGAAAAAACAAACAACTATTGACCTAATGACCTTACAGCTGGAACAGACCTGAATGAATTGTAAATATGGGATAAATTCAGCCAAAAATATTCCCACAAAATACCGCCTCTAGCGTTCAAATGGCCCAACCATACGCACATTTCTTCATCCGATGCTTCTGGTGCGAGACATGCGTATGCACGACGGGAGGTCAGTGTCAGAAGTCAGATCTAATTTACAATCACAATATTCAATGAACAGATTCACTGTCTTAAAATTCTTGAGAGCATTAATTAATATCTATGCTGTTGAGAGAAAAACCAGGCACCCTTGCAAGTTCACACTTTTTCCATATACATGTCGATTCAAACATAATGATTTAATCTACAGATTATCTCATCTTGCTTGATCCATATCAATTTTCAAACTTATCTAAGGCTTCTCAAGGCGTGTTAGATATCTAAATTATTTATAGCCCACTTATGTTTACTTATAGTTTTATATTTTTTATATTTTACACTTATATTTTATGTATTTATGCTTACATATGTTTGATATATACATATATCACATATACTTATATACGAAAATTTGTGTATATTCATATGTACCTGGCGTCACCACACGTTTGTATAAAGGAAAAAGAAAGCAAACCCATTTATGTAAATAAATAAATAATTATGTGTCTGTACTAGGCAGTACGGGGTATAGCTGAAATTTTCGAGATTTTGATCAAAACTTTAGACCGATTTTGTGATTTTGTGTCAGGAGAACATAACAGTATAGAATATGGCACAAATTCACCGATTCTTGAAATTGACGTCATTTCTTGGATTTTTTTAAAACTATTTCGCTATCTTTTTTTATATACCTTTTTTTCTGTAAATTTCGCGTTTAACATTTTCCGATTTCATTTTTTAATTTGTTGTCTGAATTTTTGTGAGATTGGGTAGTGAATGGAATATATTACAAAAGTGTTAAATGCTGTTAAACTATTCTTGTTTATTGAAAGCTTTTCTAAATACATTTTGTTTAATTATTTTTACAGCAAATAATCTCATTTTTTTATTGTATTTCTATAAACAATACAGAAGAAGCAATTTAATTTTGATATTTAATTAAACTTTCAGGCAATTTTTATATTTTTTCGAAAAGGATGTTATTGATATTAATGAAGTTAAAAATTTAAAGGAATATGATAACTAAAAATCTCTTCTTAGCAAAATCTTATTCATTAATAACTGAAATACTTCCCTTCTCATTGTGTATACGTCTATTTCTCCCACCATGAGAACCGGAGAAGATACGTATTTATAGTTCGGCCATTGGCCACTAGAGGTCCCTATTCCTAGTGCAGTTTTTGGCCAACATTTTTGACATTGCATCAGCGATCTCCTTACTCCGTACTCACTATTTCCTATTTCCTGCTCCCTATTGATCTCTGTTTATACTATTGATACTTCAAATACTTCAGATACGTCAAAGTAATTTGCTGTCACAGTCTCGCAAATTTTAGCTAAGAACCAAGTAATCTTGTTGTATAGTCAACTTAGAAAGCATGGATAAATTTGAGAAACCGCAGATAATTTGTCATATAGAGAAATCGGTAAATTATTCCTTATTCGACGCAAAATGGATTCCGTGCAGCGCAAAATTTGTGGTTATGGGCTCACGACCGCGTGGTAGCGGTATTATACAAATCTATGAAGTTTCCAGCGGCGAATTAAATCTCGTTAAAGATATCGAACGATCTCAACCTATAAAATGCGGAACCTTTAAAGCGTCTAGCCTAAAAGACAGATATTTAGCAACTGGTGATTTTCAGGTATTAACAAAAAATACAAAAAAATTAAAAGATATATTTTCATTTGAATGAATGGTATTATACATAAGATTTAAATTTTAACAATTTGTTATTCCTACATAGAGAAGATTTAAAGTCACCTTTATTAGGGTAAATTGAACATCTACAACCTAGAAGACCCTTCGATACCAATTTATACTACTGTTGCTCATGATGAGATTATAAACAGTATCGATGGTGTAGCTGGACAGAACATTGGATGCGGCGCACCGGAATTAGTAACTGGCTCTAGGGATGGAAGTGTAAAAGTCTGGGATCCTAGGTTGAAAGGTCGGCCAGTTGCTGTAATGGAACCTAAAGAGGGTGAAGATCGTAGAGATTGCTGGACAGTTACATTTGGAAATTCATACAATTGTGAGGAAAGAGTTGTAGCTGCTGGTTATGATAATGGAGATGTAAAAATGTTTGATTTGAAAGCAATGGCTGTTTTGTGGGAAAGTAATCTTAAAAATGGAGTTTGTAGCATTGAATTTGATAGAAAGGATATTCCAATGAATAAATTAGTAGCTACCACTTTGGAGTCAAAGTTTTATTTGTTTGATTTAAAAACTCAGCATCCTAAAAAAGGATTTACTTATCTAACTGAAAAGGTAAGATTAAAATGTGAAAATCATATCTTCATTTAATCTGATTTATAATGTTTTAGGCGCATAATGCAACAGTATGGTTAGTCAGACACTTGCCCCAAAATCGTGAAATATTTGCTACTTGTGGTGGAGGAGGAAGCCTTTGTTTATGGAAATAGTAATTATACATTTTATATCTATTTTTATTTTTAGCTTTTTATAGTTTTATTTACTATTGAGTTATTTTTAGTAATTATCCAGAGAAACGAAGAATAGTAGACGTAGATGGCATTGGCCGCGGAGTCGTCGGTGATCTAACTCTTTTACAAAACACTACTGTTTCATCACAACCTATTAGTTCCCTAGACTGGAGTCCAGACAAACAGGGTTTGGCTGTTTGCACTGCGTTTGATCAATGTTTGAGGGTAATTATCACCACAAAACTTAATACTTTCTAAAAAAAAGTATAAATTCATGTTCTAATTAATTATAAAAAAATAATTTATATTATGTTATTTAATATTGTTCAGCGTGAGACGTTCACTATTGCAATAGAAATGAGATAGAACTGTAAATAAACATCAATTATCTTAGTTTATACAATTTTACGAAATAAAATGAATAAAATAAAAATTAATATTCTACAAAATTTTTTATTAAATTCAAATTAAATTGTCTGGAATTCTTGGTAGTGTAAGAGTCTAAATTACCGACTGCGAAGGGAATTTTCATCACGATGGCGACACTTGTCGTTCGTTAAATATCGATTTTTGTCTCCGTATACATGTGTACGCATTGCGCAACTTCGCGGTACGGACGACCAGATGAAAGCGAATTATATGTCATCGGGCCAATCTATTTAGAATCAAACCCTTATTAAGTGGCAGCCATCTTATAGTGCGATATGTTATGCAACATCAGACCGCCATGTTGAGGCGCGAGGCGTACCCACGCCAAGTGGCACTTATGCTACATTGTTCGAGCCAGCCTCGGCCAGCTCACATTCAGCCATACAAGGTCAGGAATACCGCGAGTTTAATTACATAAATTAGTTCTTGGCTATTCCCCCTTCTGCAACGTGTCTCTGTGATACAGTCTTTTCGTCTCTTGCTCTCGTGTTCACTGAAGCTGCGCGCGTTCCGATTGGATCACGCATTTAGTCTTGGCTCCGTTGTTCTCCAAAATGGCGTCGTCCTGTACGCGCAGTATCACAAAAAACAGGACATAGATTTTTTCTCCTACGAATCTTTTTTATTTTTTTAAGATTTGATGAATTCATTGAAGATTTTATGTTATGAACTAAATATTGCCTTTTAATAGTTACTTTTATAAAAGACAGGAGTGAGCAAAAATATTTTACTTCATTGAACAGTTGCTCGCAATTAAAGGAATGCGGAATTACGGGTCTTTATAGTCTAATTACAAGAACTGCCTGTAATTAATTCTATTGGTAATAAGGAGCAAAGCAGTTTATTTAAATATGTACCAACTTAACTGGCCAATCGCAGCGTTGCAAAGCTACTACAAACTCGCCTGAAAATTGTCATGTTTTGTTTTTGTTTTCTAAGAATTTAATCAACAGTTAGTAACCATTTTATTTAACAGCTGTTTAATTCTGGTAATTTTTATGGTACTTTTTAATAAGAATAATTGGATAGGTTGGGAGTTTATATTTAGAAGGTTATTTTTTTACGTGGAAAAATACCTTTATTAGTTAGCATGTATCTGAAAATCGCAATGGCAGTGACAATGCTTAGTAATGATTCATGAATTGGAAAATATGAATAGTGATCAATCAGCTAGAAAACAGAATACATATTTCCTGTTTTACGTCAATGTACTGTTTCCTCAATTATTACAATATACAAGACATTTCTTTCTGCAATCATATCGACCATTAATAACTTCTAACAATTCAATTATCTTTATCCTAGATTGATTAATAATAACCTTCTCCTTGAAAAGAATGCATTTAATATACACACATTTCCTAAATCAATAATTGCGGCGCATGTAATGCAGTTAGAACGCCAATTTTTTCATTAGTAGATACATGTGCTGGTCGATCTCAAAACCGTGTAGGTTGTTTGCGTCACCCTGTAGCCTCATCAGTAATCCTCCAAAGGATACGTAGGCAGATCTGCAACAGAGAGAAACAGACAATGTAAGCCACCCGTGAATCACCACACTAAAAGCCTGCATATATTTGTTTAGAAACCGAATGCTGGCTTTTCGTTTGACTTTACCCTCCTGATCACCGAAAAAACAATTTTATATTGCCATATTATATCGAGGGATTTATTTAATTGAACTTGAAATGTTTAAATTCAATTTTTCATTAAAAAATGAGATGAACTTTCAACCATGATAGCCTTCGAGAAATAAACTTTTATGTTATTTTACATTTAGGAAACTCTTAAGTCTACAAAATTAAGTTTTATCATTTTTTCAACTTAATTGTACTAGTTATATTAATTATATTTAGCTTAGTTTTCCTTAGTCTAACTCGATTTTGAAATTTCTGCACATTTGAGAAGAATTAAAGTTAGCATTAAATAAGAAATATTTTTTATGTACATATGTATCTACATAGAATAAACCTGAAAATTATTATGTTGGTCAGTAAAACAGTTTTCAATCCTCACACATAAAATGTTTCAATCGAAATACACTAATGTGATAATTAAAAAATATTTATTTAAATCTTCGTCCTCGTTATTTGATGATGATTATTGAAGTTGTGTTTTCAATCACGGTTGCGGATCTGCAATCGTCATAATTGCAGTGCCGATAGCGGTCGTATATACAATATAGCCACACAACCAGCTAACAACACTGCCAACATGCCAATCGCAAAAATCTTCTGCCAAGGATTTTCTTCTGACGTCAAACGTGTCTCTCTTCTTCAAGCAGTTCCGCTGGTGGATTCCATAATAGAAACGCAGCTTCTTCCTGATGCTAGGGATTTTTTAAGTGTACTATGTGTACATGTTTTTATAACGATTATGACGATTACGAGGTACATAATAATAAACGATGAGTTTAAAATACATCGATGTATTATTGTATATAATAGGATTATTTTATAATTCAAAATCATAAAGATAACCCTAACCTTACTGTGGTATTAGTCATTTCCTAAAGTTTTTAGATTTGCCAATTTTCAAAAATATTTTCATCATTGTCGATTATTCAGAACTCATTTTATTGAAATGAAATCTTGTGTTTTATGAAACGAGATTATGTATTTACTAATATATTTTCCAAGAACATTAATGTGTACATTCAAATACAATACTGTGTAAAATAGCTTTAAAATTTTTTTACAGTTTAATACAAATTAAACGAAATTTTGTTTTCCAAAGTTTACCAATATTGTAGGAAGTAGTTATATAGCATGTGATGAAACTTTGACCGCAGTTTATTGACAGAATTATAAATGAAAAAGAATCCAAAAATGAACTTGCTATTATTCAATTTTCAATATAAAGAGGTCAACATTTTGTTCACTATCCTCTCTCTTTCATTTTTACAAGATTAACCTCCAATGATACATTGAAAGATATAAAATGTTTCTAGCAAGTGAGAAAAAAAATTATCTACGTTACATCTCAGAGTTCAAAGAAATAATACACATCCGCTAACGATCCAAGGATATTTAAATAAACTGAGCAATACACATGTTTAGGAAGTTACGCTGCTATCGATTGACCTTGCTCCCAAATTTCTCACCATCCATAGTAAGAGAGCTGATTATTTTTAACCGAAGTATTCTTGGTTTCTGCCCCCTCCTTTCCATCTATTGGCTAACCCTCTCCTCCTCATCCCTTGTTCAATTAATCCATCTCTATATTAAACTTCTCAGATATTGGATGACTTATCTTCAATGTGACATTGACAGTGGCATATTGTGTAGAGTAAATATTAAAAAAATAAGATATTCTAGTAGAGTAAACATCTGTCACTATTATTCTTCAACCATATTATCTATATTGCTTTTTATAAGTAATAACTAATTAACTATGATTAACTTTGATTCATTATTCAAAATTCTTTCTCATATTATAATTGCATGATTTCCAAGTCTCAAAATATGAATTAATATTATAACAAAATTTAGAATTAAAATGATGAATATTATTAAGGAATACTAATTACATTTTTTAAGTAAATCTGTTTTACTTTTTAAATACGTACGTTTAAAACTAAACTTAAATATTGTTTATATAAAATAGTGCAATCTGCATGAAATATATACAAAATAATTATGTATGTACCTCGTACATCGAGTATGTCTGGAAGGGAAGGAAAAAGAACATTTCTACCGGGTCAAGAATAACTTGCTAAAATGATATTGAGGTTCCGGGAAGCAACGACTTTGAGAGGTGGCGGTATGAAATGAAATGATGAGAAGGATGCGGCACAGTATATGATTTTTATTGTCATTACAATTACAATGAGCAGCGACAAAAAATGATGACAGTTTGAGATAATACTGGTCGACAATATTACTGCTATATTTATAATGGTTTACTTATGTTATCCTAATATATCAGCGACAACAGTGTTTTAAATTTTCTCAAAAATCTTTCTTTTATATTATCCTTGAATATAGATATTCGTATATTTATATATGAAAATATTGTTCAAAATTCAATCACATAAAAATAGATAGATAAATTTATATATATAATTATGAATTTTTCATGGATACCAACGTTTTTGAAAGTTTCGCGAAAGCCCACTAGCGCCACCACCTGTAATGGACCTTAAGTAGAAGATCCATGACATTTATAGATAGGAATTTGTTTGAAACACTCTTGTCGCTAATCAGATCTATATAAGAATAATTAATCGGAAATTATAAAAGTTATATAAAAATATTCATAAAAGTCATACTTTTATGAATATAATAAAAAATGGAATCTGCGTATGCAATTTTTTTATTTACTAAATGTCATAACATATTATATTTTACGCATTCTCTGTATAATTGTGCATCTTCAAATTTCCCCTACATGCATAAAAATCCGCAGTCCAGTAACTGACTTTACGATAAATGAACTTGAACAAAGAAAGTCATCAAGTGGTGCACGCATCTTATGCAATGTGACAGCAACTGAAATGTGTCAGAAGTTGTAAAAGGTCCAGAAAGTGGTGAAACGAATAAGTCACGGGTATAAATATCACCTATGCGCAAACGATGTCCGACGGCTGAGAGCGATGAGGAAAAAATGAGAGCAAAAGAACAAAAAAAAAAAAAAAAACAAGTCGACCGCGAACCGATACTCTCGTTTACACGCTCCACCGATTCTTTTATTCAACTCTTCCAAGAACACGTAATCATTTACGATATATACAACAAAGACACAAAAATGCGAAAAATAAAAGATCGAAGGAGTGGCTACTTATCATAGAGAATTTTTATGTATATATATTATGTGCTATATAAAACATTTCGAAAGTCCATGATCACTAAAATGAAAGAAGGACACCATGATTATCGGTAAAATTTGGAACCAATCTAGAAAAGTATATATAAGTAACAAGATGTTTATTGCAAGGTATTTAGTAAAAAATTAGCATACAGCACGAATCTCCAATATAAAAGTTAAATGGTGTAATAATAACTAATTAAAAATGGTTCTACTGAATATTAAGGCTTATTAACAATGCAATGAATAATTGTTTAAATACTTTTGTGATCCCTGCGGAATATCGTATATAGTTGGAATAAATACCTTATAGTATTTATCTGTAACTTCAAACTTTATCAATGTAATCATTATAATACTAATGAAATTTCAAAATGTTCAATATAAAATATATACAATACATTCGTAAAAGGTTTTTAGAAGCATTCGAATATTTTCGCGAGCCACTGTATTGTTGTAGAAAATATCACGCGCGTTGACTTCACGCTAGAGCCGGAGAAATTCTTTTGCCGAGCAAACGTGTCGGAGATTTATTGCGACACAAGCGCCACGGTGGGCCAAACAGGTTTCCCATATCTCGTGCGTACGTCTGTATCGCGCGTGGTTCACGGTATTGTGTCGCACGGACGTAACTATCGTGAAATCTGTACCAACCATGAACTCCACAATACCTATTGTGCCATTGACGCAGAAAAATGACTCGCGTTCGAGAATTTCGCATTACTGACGACGTGTCTTCGATGCTTTCCACTAGTTTTATTCTTGGCTATTGTGAGTTATATGTCACTAGATTTAAGTACCGGTCGTTACGAGGTTTTAAGGCTTACATTGATATGAAAACTACACGGGGAAGTATGACATGTCCATTTTTAAGAATTTTCTAACTTTTACTTGGTCACTTGGTAGTTGAAAAAAATTATTTTTATGAAGGGTAGAACCTGACGAATTCAAAAATAGGCGAAGATAGATGATAAATCAACAATATTTTTTTAAATTTGGTACGATTATAAAGTATGTACAATAATAATTGCCGGTGATATTAGGATATTAATGCGAGTCACTATAAGCGGTGTACTAATTAATTTTTCTTTTTCTTATTGTAGTAGAACTTGTTATGCTTATTTATGTTTCTATGTATGTATAATATACGCTCATAAGTATCCACTTTGATCGATTTGTAAATAAGTGAATTTTACCAAAATGTACAAATTGAATGAGTAATTAGAAGCAGTTGTATATAGTTACTATATATTTCGTATAGACAGGATTTTAAGAGACATATAACATGAGGTACAGAATTTTAAACCAGAATATAAACCACATGAAACGTGCATACAAGTATTCTCTGGCCTGGTCTTTAAGAGAAAAACTGTACAGGTTTACCTGGCTTAATTTAAAATTAGCATGCAGTCGCTTTTATTCACTTAACCTCGCTTGTGCAGTATTTGCTATGTAGCAGTTAATACACATATACTTATATAGATCGTGTAATGTGATTTTCCAACATTATCAAAGATAAAATATGTTTGTGTGTATATGTGTATACACATATGTTCAAGATGTGTATATGTTTCGTTATGGATGCTCTACACTCTCGTTTTAGATTATAAATTTCGCAATCTCATTCTACATCCCAAATTTAACTTGCTGCTGTATACACGCATACACACACATACACAGATTCGACGTGCAAACTCTGGCACGATATGCGTCGTTAAACAGGAAATTTCAATCCTGGACTACTATCCGATTTATTTCTAATTTTATCACTATTTCATATTTTCTCCTCAATCTCAATTAAAATCTATTCTTACATTAAAAATACAACTTAAATAAAATAGCAAGATATTTTTTATTACATTACTATGCTTCTCAGGTAAAAAATCATAATGTTATACATAGCTAATTGGAATTAAAGTTTAACTGCTACTATTATTGTATAACTACTAAAATATTTTAGTAATTGCAAATACAAAGACTTTGATGACGGTCATTTTTACTGGTTTGGTAGTTCTAGCGTCAAATCCAGTAGTAGTCCAGGTACTCAATACATATTTATTCAGCTTAAAAAGAAATTCTATTGTACAAATAACAATATACCAAATCACCTTATAAACTGATAAACTCCTCCTTTATCAATAATAAAATATATTTTGTACTGAGTCTGAAAGAATCTTATCATTCGACTCAAGCAAATCAACAACACTTTATCAGTCAACAAGAAGGCATCATATCAAACTGATATATTGAACCTGACGACTATGTTCGAGATAAAAGTTAATATTTACAAGTGATTCATTACAATGTACAAATAAATGTATTTCTCTAAATTTAATCGAAAGTAGCATTTGATCATAGTCCTTTGATCTCTCAAGTGCTCTTTCTAAATTTATATTTAATTATGCCTAGACTGCGAATTTTTATGAATGTAATTAATGAAATGGAAATATTATAATAAGTGTTACATTTTTCCCCATAAATGCATACAAATCTGCAGTCTAATTATGATATATCAAATTTATTAAATAACTTCTATAAATAAAATTGACGAGCTTCGATGTATTAGCCAAAACGTCATGTGATACCGGAATAAGAACACGATACACTTTGCGAGTAACGCAATCCCGTGCTCCTTCGCGTATCCAATTGTTCCCCGATCTGTCTTCGCGAGCGTGACGTAACGTGACATTGTATCTCCGTAATGTTTTCAATGACACTGCGCGGCGACGCGTTGACTTTTCAGCTGGGATGATACAGAAACGAGGATAGAGACGCGAAATTACAAACACACGCCATCTTCACCCTCGTTGTTCATCGCGAAACACAATCGAGTCGCCCCTCTACAAACCGTTTACCTAACCGCGTTCAACGCCACGCATTCGACTTGCAAGTTTTTCATATTTAGAAATATTCTTTATACAATTTCTTTTTCATATGCATAACAAACATTAAATAATTCGAAGACAATTGGCTAATTAAAGTTAAAGTTACAAATGAATGTTGAAAAATACACTATAATTATGACATAACCTGTTTAACCTTTCGAGTCATCATGGACAACTTAATACTAAGATAGGAAAATTATTTTTAGTGAAAAACAAAATGTAATTTCGTGATATTCCTTAACCTTATTGCGATTCTTATGTTTCAATTTTCTTTCTTCCTTAAGAAGGTTTTTTAGCATGAAATTGAAGCAACAGATCATGCATATCAATAATGATTTGTTAAAAATTGAGATATATTTTAACATTAAGAAACTACAATTGAATCGGGTATGACCGAAAGAATGCAGCAGGGTTAATGAAATAATGTAAATTTTTACTCGAAGGATTAAACATGGAATATTCATTTATAGTTACTTTCTTAAACGAAAAACTAATCCGGTGAAAAGGAGCGTTGGTCGTTCCAGGTTATGTATATAATCGAAAAGTTTCTCTTTTATCTTTTTTTTTTTTTTTTGGAATTTATCGCACCGCCGAAAAGCAGCAGCTCGGTGACCGTTACTCTGGTGGCGGCGACAGGAGAGATGTCGTACCAGATAGTGCATTTACAGTATTCAGGGCCCGTGTAAACGCGCATCTGGCACGAGCCCCAACTGCCCTGTAATCTCATATTGGCTCGCTTCCGTTTAGCTCTCTCGTTCGTGCTCTCTCGTTTGCCCACGACTCTTTATCTTTACTCCCTTTCTATCTTTTGCTCTCATGTTGTTCGCCTCCTTCGTTGTTCTTTTCTACTTATACACCCGCGGTTTCCCTTAATTAACCCCTTGTAATGCGCGTTGGCATATATTTTCTTTTAAACGAGGGACTTCTTGAAAACTGTCATGGCGTCGTTCATGTCTGATGTTCGATTAACGCGCGTATTGAATCTTCCTATTTCTGTCAATTTATAAATACCAATTTAAATAGACACGAAGTAATTTAATAATTGACATGGATTTAAATAATGTTCTTCTTTTAAAACGTTTATCTCTATTAATTTATGCGATTATATGAAGATACGAATTTTCTCAGTTTTAAGCTTCGATTTTTAATCACGCGCACAATACGATGCGCGCGCAGACGATTCTATTATGTTGAGAACGTCAGATCACAAGGTGTCGCGCCACGCTTCCTCCTCGTTAATTTAACTCTCGACGGAAGTGTTTTCTGCTTCGCGAAAAGTGTGATTGAGCCTGACAGTGGAAAGAGAGAAACGCGTCAAGCCCGCGGGCAAATTGCTTTCCGACCGGCACCTGGACTACCTCTCTCGTAGGTTTTATTTCCGTCACGTTAAAGGACAATAGGAGAGGATGAAACAAAAGAACGGTCGTTTTCGCGTTACTAGTTTCAATGCTTCTAACACACCGCCAGCCTGGATTAATTAATTCTCATCGTGCAAACTAGCCCTTCGTTTTCATTTTTTCCTCTTCTTCCTCTTTTTTTATGACGGGAGAAACACTTTCCAACATTGTAGAAAATCTTTTATGTTTGCGCGCTATCCGATTTTTTTTCGGTGTATATTTTTTAGATAAAAGTTTTAATTAAAAATATTTGTAGTTATATATCATGGAACAATTGGTTTAGTTGATTCAATTAATTTCTAAATGATATCGATAGTCGAATATAAAAGTGTTCCACGATGAATCGTCTATGTAAGGGATGTCAGCTGATACCACTTTCCTCCGTTAAAAAGTCAAATGAGGAGAAGAGACGTCTCTAATAATAGCCTGTCCCCGGTGCCGCGACGCTCTGGCGGCGTCGGGGCGCACTCGTTATTTGCAGTTAATATAACACCTTTAAGCATGTAATTAAAATCGATGTTTCTCTTTTATGAACAACTTTCAACACGTTTTTAGCAATTCACACTAGCACATGAAGGACAAACATTGAATGGATCACATTCGAATATTGCAATTTTTTAAATGAGCAACGAGTGACGACGAAACTGATCTGTTGAGATTGTTTGTTCTATACGTACAGGTTACGTCACATGACGTCATGTGAACGCGTAATATTAACCTCACGTGGGACAAACTATTTATTAGAATACGCGGCCTTTTTTTTATTCTTTTTAAATTATCTGGAGATTCGTATTGAGTTTATTATTTTTATTTTATGCGTAGTAAATTCTTTATTTTTTTGTCACAGCAAAGGAATTAATTTTCTTACTTTAATATTTATTATTCACTAATTTTCAAGGCTATTTAATGAATTATACATTTAAAAATGCGTTTACAGGTAATTTTAAAGGTTTACATCACGCACGATATTACCGTAACACACGATTAAAAAGCTAACTTAAAGAAATACACGAAATCAGTCGATTATACAAGCTTCTTAAAAGTTCTTGAACGACACCGATGCTACCGAGAGGACAGTTACGTGATGATGCGCGTAAGAGTGCAATAATGGCATAAGACGCGGACACATTATTACACAATCATGTTCGCGGCTTAGACCTTCGATAATATTGGCCGAACGTTAGTAGAACCTTGCGTGCCATTTTGATCACGAATACTCTTCCGCCAATTGTAACATACATAAATAGATAATCCTTGGTATTACAAGAAAATTAGAAAAACGACAGTATCTATGTAAAATTATCCACCTAATACTACCTTATATATCACTAACTCAACTATATGACTATATAAGGAAATTGTCAATAGAATCTTACTAAATACATTTTTAAACAATATATCGCGTGTTGATATAAGAAGTTGACAAAAAGTGATAAAAAATATTTCACGACAAAGTCAAAGATCAACACTAACTCGCAGAGTCCGCGATCTTTTACCGACAGAGCAATACAATTGTGATCCACAGCGTGCAGTCTAATTAACCTGTTGTACGTTACACAACGCGACGAACTATGCGTGAATTCGATAAACGATTCGCAGAAAAAGCACTGAAAGGTTCGACGTTGATCGAACGCGCTACCACGCCAACATTATCGACAAGACAATTGTAATTTACATGCGTTACGCAATCATATCCGAGAGCGCGGCTCGAAATATTCACTGTACGCTTCGAGACTACATTTCGATTAATAAACCGTCGAGTCGATTATTGTAGTTGACGATCTACCCCAGATTATATAATCGAAAGATGGACCGTGGAACGGTTAAAGATAAACCTGAGGCGCGCGAACCCGAATCGAAAAACAAACGCAGCTTCTTGTCACACAGCACCGCGTCCGACCGAGGCACTGCTGCCAGTGGCAACTGCAACTCATGCTCCGTGCTCCACGGAATACAGTCGAGAGATCTTAAACGTTCGTTACACAATTACGACCTTGAAGACACACAGTAGCGTGTTCAGGAATTTATCCGACGAAATCGATTCGGAATTCGAGATTCTCCGCGTTGCCGACCAGGCTTTGTGTATTTATACGAAGGCACGTATGTATGTATTTACGTGGCTATATTTCGAACGGTACTGTACTCGTGCACCGAGCCCGACACACATACGACAGCGACACCTCGGCGACGACTGGGAACGATATTTACGCTCGAAACATCGAACCGACTGAAAGACGAGATCTTACGATCGTTTTCACAATATTGAGTAATCCTCGCAGATATGTACGTTCTTATGATAGATCATGATTAACCACCGGAAAGAACAACACCGCTGTACTTATAGATTATCTAACAAAACGAATTACTACAGAAAGATTCAAGCACTGAATAAAAACGATGCGAAATGTAGGTGTGCATATGTACAAATCGATCGAAATATGCTTTTCTAAAACGATATAACCTCTCAACATGTCTCTTTGAAACGACCGATCCAATTAACGCAGATCCAATTTATTCCAGGCAAAGCGGGTACTACACGTGTATGCGTGACGATCAACCGTTGTAACCTAACCCGAGAGAGGCAAAGCGAAATGGTTGGCGGGGACCAGGCACACGAAAATTGATTTCGATCGATCAAGGTATACGGCTCAGGTATACAATAGGAAAACCAAACGATCGCGCGCGCGATTCTCCGCGAAAAACGCGACACGACGTTAAACACACACCCACACACGCGCGCACGCACGCACATACACACACATACACACAGAGGAAGAGAGATATATACGACACGCGCGACGACTACTTGACGACTAGAGTAGTAGTCATCATGGAGCTGTAGCGAGCAGCCACGGTGAACTACGATATGTGACCGTAAGCCGTTGAGCAGCAGCAGCAGCAAGCAGAAACGGCGCTACATTCTCGTCTCTATCTCGACTCTGTTATACAATCCACACGCATATATCGGTTCCTTCTGCTTAGACCAGTGTTTCTGCAACCGATCTGTGAGGAGAACGATGTTTTTAGGCTCTGATGAAAGAACGTTAGAAACTAGTGTATCGTTCCTTTGGTCTGCAGTTGATAGGGAAAATACAGAGAACAATAGTAGTTGCGACTGAGGTTTCAAAGATTTCATGGATTTGTGTAACACGAGTTAGAAAGCACGTTAGAAGAAGGAACAAACCGAAGCTAACATACTTTGCTAACCAAATCGCTATTTATAGAGATGGTGCGGATGGGCTGCTGGTGGGAAACTAAAATTCTATTAATAGAGCCATTCTTGTTGTTATTTGTGAAAGGTAGATTTCATCTGTTAAGAATTTGATTTTTACAGATGATTTTATTAGAGTTTAATCTGACTATTTTTGGTAACAATTGAATTTTTTATTCTGCTGTGTTTTCTATTTTGTAATAAGGAGAAGAAGATGGGAAAACATAAAAAAATGACAGAGTTGTATTTCTATTGGAGTAGGTGAATATTTTAGTTTGTAAAAGAGATGTTTTAAGAAAGGCAATTTAGGGAGCACTATAGCAGAAACCAGTGACTCAATGCGCGTGCCGAATCAGTCTCCCTTGATGTGTGTTAGCGACGTACGAAGATAGAAGACAAATGGAAGAAAACATGTAAAAAGCAATTGCTGCTGCTCTATCGTGCGTGCTGCCATCGATTGAGGTGAATAGTGCCAAGGGACAAAGATTAACGACTCTATAATTATTTACTTCTTTTAAAACTTAGGAAGACTCTCTAATACGTGAGAATTTGCTATAATTCAGTTGAAAGCTATCAAACAGGAAACTAAAGAAGTTCATTCTAAGGTTAAGCTTAAGGAAATTCAGATGACAAATGGTTTTTAGAAGTCTTGAAGAATAATTAATTCCCTAGTTAATTCCTTATAATTCCTAATCTATATTTCGTCTTGGAATAAGGAAAAGATGTTAAAAACATCGATTCTACGAATCGAGCTTTGATCGAAACTCGATACGGATAAATCGGGAAAGTAAAAATGAAACAGGAAACGAACGAAGAAGATGGAGGGCGGCAAGTAAACGAGGCGAACGCTCGTGAGAAAAATCCAGGGGCGATCAACGTAGTTTTCAAGCTAGGTAAAAGCCACAGAGAGCAGTGGTGGTTGTAATTGGACCACTTTGCCGTTAAACGAGCTTAACGATCGATTCTGCCTTCCACTCTAATGACATAATGCAGACAGGCGACGGAATGGATCTCCTGACCAGTGACGTTATTTTAATGATGCGAGCGTCACCGGTTGATCCCGCGACGAATTATCCACTGACCTGTTCTACCGACTCTTCTACGGATATATATATATATATAAGTCACATATTGCATTCCAACTGAGAAAACCGGATGAAGTATTCTTATTTAATTAATTTAATTAACACAGATTTAATCAACGCTTGCTACTATACAAACTGGTATTATACAATTACCAGATTTCTCACTAGGGAACAAATAATTATATACATAGATTGCTGGTTATGAGTGGTAGGACACCTGGGCTCTTTTGCACAGTTGGACTAGTATTATTAGAGATATTATTATCAAGACTGATACATTTTCTTGCATATAACAGCAATAGGTTTGATAATGAAAATGTATCTTACAACTTTATTAGTTAATAAATTACTGTCCAAGAGGGCTCTGCTTACGTTTACTACAAATAGTCTTATAATATGAACTACGATATGAGATAAAATTTAATGTAAACTTATATCGTGAGAAAATTTATAACTTTTCAATGAATGTAACCAACAATGGGTGTCTTAATACTTATGATCAGTAGTATACTTCAACCATTCACCTATGAAAAACCTCTTGCTCTCCATACAAATCAACCTCACTTTAAAAATACCATTACATCACATTAGATCACATAGAAGAACACATAAGGGCGACCCGACTATATGCACCAATTAACGAGCCCTTAAAAGAATTACGAGCAACCACTATGTGTTACTAGTAAAACCGAACAAAGCCGATCGATTTTTGCTATCAAAGGGACTCTCTCTCTCACACACACACATACACACACACTCACTCATTCACTCACTCACTCACTCACTCACTCTGTCTGTGTATGGAAGCACTGTGCATCGAACTGAAAGTGACTCGAATCGGTCGCGTTCGCGGGCGGGATCGGAAAAAAGTCCGCAGTCTGGGACATCGTGAGAAGAACTAGTCGCGACTAGGCCGACGGTATGACATTACGCTTGTAAAGGCGCCTTACGAGCAGTTGGCGGCAGACGTGTTACACAATGCTGGCCGAAAAAGCTGTGCCAAGCTGCGTGGCGCTGGGCCACGGCGTAAATGTGTGTCCACCTAACCTCGAAACCGGAGGAGAACAGAGAAAAGTGGCACACTCGATACACGACCATTCTACACACACACGCGCACGCACACACAGCCGTGTATATAACACGTGTACATGTGTACGCATCAAGATAGCATATGATTGCGTCGCGTGTTAGGGTTGCGAAAAAGCCCAGGGTTATTTGGACCATTCAGATCGTCTAGGGGCGTTATCTTTTTTATCCGACGACCTTAACGCGTTAAGATGAGACCAGGGCCCTCTTGCATAATTAAGCTAATATTATTAGTAGACTGCGGATTTTTATGACACTGATACATGAAAGTATTTGAATAACTGTGACAGAAAACTTTTATGACCTTATTATTTTCGTTATACAAAACTTTTTCAAATTTTTTTTTATATTTGAAACCTATCCGAAAATATATAATATACATCTATATATTCATTACAAATTAAAATATATTTGTTACAAGTTGTTTTTACCTGCAATCCGTAACCTATCAGTCTACCAATATTACTGTAGAGGTTGGTAAATTAATGTGCAAGAGGATCCTAACCATCCCAAAAATGGGGTCCGTAATGAGAAGATAGGTTAACTCTAATTCTCTCACTTGCTACCGTAAATGCATCGATCATTGGAAATAACCTCTAGCAATATACAGATGGAATTAAAACGTGTTACGTATGGAATAACATGTCGAAATATTTGTATTGTTATATGATCGAATATATAGGGTGGTAGGATAAAAATAAAGTATGATTGCTTAGCGAAATTCGCGCGGCAAGCACACACGAAGGTCATCGATATTTTTTCAAGCATAGCCGCGCGCTTAGGTGCTTTTTAGAGATAATTTTGTTGCGAAACTAGGCTATTACATAATGTTTTGTAACGAAGTTTTCAATGATAATATAGATATTAAAGCGGTAATTAAATTGTAGATATGGTATGTTTACTTTAATAATGAATATTTAACAGACCATCCTGCATATAACAATTGAGGGAATTTTAGAACTCGCATGTCATTTTAATCTTGAAAAAAGTAATTAAATTTAATATCGTTTCAAACTAAATGATAAAAGACAATTAAATTAATATTATTTTAAATTTGAACTTTTTTTTATAAACGTCCAGATCTTTTCAACTACTTTACCAACCCGTAAATCGATCGTTCGATATTTTTTAAATTTCGTGACTCGATACGCTCGACCACAGCTTGTCATTGAATATTTAATGCATAGTCGTTAAAGTTCTCGATACAGTTTATGTATGTACTTGGAATCGTAAGTTAATGGCTGAATCGATATTAGATATTCGATTTTATTGGAAAAGAACACGTAACCTCTATCGAGTAACATTGTTCCCAATACTCTATCTGCGAGAAGTAGATTTAGTCGAATAAAACAAATTCTATACCCATCTCTCGTAGAAGTTCATTTTCAATAACAGCGATTATGTCGGAGGCCTTTGTATTATCGATAACAAAATTCCACTTTTTATGTGAATTCGTTTGAAAACACTTGAATGTAATTATTCACAGATATGACCCGGAGGTAAACATGTCTGTTTTAATTATTCACATACGTAAATCGAATCCGATTCATTATCACGTATGATTAAATTACAAAAGAATGAAATTTTATTGGCTGTTTCGTTATCTTTTATACAGGTTGTTTCATTAATATCTAACTTGGAAGTGTACACTTGTATTACTGAAACGCTCTGTATATGAGCCTTTAGCTCTATTAATTTAATTCATATTTTTATAACAAATATTCTACTTTGAATATTTCATTCCTATTATTATGTTAACACACATTTTATACTTTTTTCATTATATATTATATATATTATTTTTGCACTTTCTTATAAATGCATGAAAATCCGCAGTTTGGTGTTCAGCAAAGCTAATTACGATTACTAAAAAAATTCTCAACAAAAATATTCAAAACAGAACAGAGGAGCAAATATTTCTCATTATTCTTCGCTTTAAAGCAACCAATATATTTCTACGGTTTTCCTTGAGCACGAACGAGATTGTTTCTGGAAACGTGTTTCGGATCCATTTCACTATCCTATATGTTTCTTGGAATTTTGTGTTTTAAAATATCACTAGAATTCTTTTTGTAAACAATAACTAATACTATTCTTTTCGCCGCTACTATAAAAACGATATCTTTAATTATAAATATGGGTCTCGTGTGTGATATATATTTAGGTTATGTCATGTTCTTATATTACGTTAGAAGGTGAATTCAATAATAACGTTATCATTGTATTTATCCGATACTGTAATAATGTAATTTGTTTCTGAATGACACTACTATGCAGAAACAAATTATATTATTAGTAGTATCAGATACATTTAATTGTTACAATTGTATCATTGAGATCGCCTATCACACAATTTAAGAATCCGATAAGAAAGGTATATAGTGTCATTCAAAGGATACAAAATGACTCTTGTCTTTTACGAAAAATGATACATTGAACGCTTTTTTTTTTACACCAGTAAATTTTTCATTTGACAATAATGAGCTTTCGTTCGAAATATTTTTGTTAACCTGTTCGAACTGTTTAAACTCTTATCGACCACGTATAGCGGATATCTACGTATATTTAATGTAAATAGATCTATAATGATATAAATATAAATATATTCATATCAATATAAAATAAAATACATGAAATATAATTCAAGCTAACTTAAGCACGAAAGACCCAAGTTTAAACGGCAAGGGTTAATTTCAAGACGACAGAAGAAAGAGTTCGGGCTCGATCGGTCCCGTGACGACGCGTTCCATTTCCTTTTTCACGCCTCGGAGGAGTAGCCCCGTTTTGCTGCAACGGATATCCGGGGGTTACGCGGATATAGGTCAGCGCATCGGGAATCCGATCGATTCTCAAGGTGGATGTGACTATCGAATACGTTGAACAAACGGCGTTGCTTTTAGTAGTTTCCGTGAGCGACCTTCGCGTGAAATATAATTAGCGCTAATTACTGAATGCGCGCGGCGCACCACCGTCCCTGAATTTCCATCGATCCTGGACGAGCGAAGAGAGAGAAAGAGAGAGGAGAAAGAAGAGAGAGTAAAGCGACCACACGCGCCACCTGCTATTCGCACACGTGTGCTTTTACTTTTATCGACGTCCACCATATACAGGACGATTCATTTGTTGCTACAAGTCTAAATAAAAGAATCAATCCGATTGATTTTCCAGACGAGATCGATTTTTTATTTAACCGTTTTTCTTAGATTGATAATATAACATAAGAAAGATTGATATTTCTCGTTGCCGGTTAAGCTATAACATGTGTTATGTTATCGGTTGAATTATCGTGAGATAAGTAGTAAGTGGAAATACGTAGTTTCGAGTAATAAATTTGAATAATTAAGATATGCCCGATTAGAGCAACGAAATATAAGTATAGTTTTGTGATAATTCATAAAATTATATCGTACGTATACACGTATGGATTTAAGATATTCGGAAAATGTTCATAGTGTATACTATAGCGTATATCAGTAACTGAATATAATATTTTTGTATCACTTATCTACAACGAATTGATATGTTATGGTTATTAAAAAGTATGTATCATAATTACTAAAGATAAAACATTCAAATTTAAAAGCAGTTTGGTAAACGTAGAAAGGATAATATTAGTATGTAAGTAGATGTTACGACTGCCATGTTGAATAGAAGAAGGAACAGTGGCCTTGAACAGCCGATTGATTTTGAGCAAAGGATACAGGACAAAATAAGAGAAGGATATCGCACAAATATAAGTCATTCGAATTTTATCCTTCAAATTTCAATAAATGAGAAAAAGTGATCGAAGCGATTGTTCACAGAACGATAAATTGGATTAGAACTATTCTGTGACTCTGAATTCATTATCTCCGAAAGTGTACTCCGCCCTGGTAATGGAACGCCCTGTATGGCTCACCCTTTTGATCAAAAGCAGCTACTATCGATCGCTAATTAGCAATTATGAATGGAGTTCTCATGCTCGAGGCGATGACGATGATGCAAAGGCACAGTCGTAAGTGGTTCTTTTTTGACATTTTTACGATTACGTGAAACTTGAAAAGATTCATTGACGAGCGAGACTTTGTAGCGCACAATTAATGCAGTTATTAACAAGAAATATCACTTAGAAGGTAAGCATTAAGTACATAGAATATAAATTGTGTGTATTCATTATGCATTTATAAAACATAAACTATCTATTTTTTATGCTACTGAACAGATATGCGTAGCCAATTACGCTAATTAATATGTATACTAGTTATTCAAATATTCAAACAAGTAGATGCAACGTTATCGGCTGACAGACTGTAGTGGACACGAGAATCCAGGAGAGAAGTTATTTCAGCCGCACGAAGTGATATAAATTACAATTACATATGTAAATCTAAAGCTATATATTTAACTTGGCACATATGTCATATGTATTAGGCGTGACGTCAGCTGAGCACAGTTGGTCGTTCGTCAATAATTACCTGCGTAATCGGTGCTGTTCGATTAAAAAAGGTCAAGCAAGGCTGCCATTTCGAATCATCACATAGAATATATACGAATTTTTAATCTAAGAATAATCTTTCTCTGTTACAAAATACTTATTACTCAATAACGCGAAAAATTAAATGATCCAAGAGACAAAATTAAGAAACGGAGAGAAGCAATGCGACCTTAAGATCGTAAGGACGAAAGGAGAAGCGAAGGGGACGCAAAACGTACCTTGCCAAGTGCCGAAACAGAGGTAGAATCAAATGTGCAAAAAGAAAAAGAAAGGAGGAGGGGGAGATGAGATAAAGAAGAAACAGCAGCCTCCCTTGCCAGGTGGATGGTACCTGGGGCCGACTTAATCTTAGAACACCTCCTCCATTGCCAACAAACAGACTGCGTTCTCACCACCACTCTACCCGCTGTATGTTCACACTTTCGTCATCGTTGCTGGTTAGCGGCACAGCGCGGTTCGGCGACGGGACACACGGGACACACCAGTCACGATGACCACAACGACGCGGAGGCACACGCAACACACCGCGGCTACGACTTCAACCGGACTAAAGGGAGGTGCACACGCAACGTAACTCGAAAACTGACACGCTATCGCGACACGAACTCGCTCTCTCGCGACACCACCGTGATATGACAACGACAACGATCGACACACCACCGTTCGGAATAATACGTCTACGATACACTGCACGACACCAATATCAGTTAAGAAATACGTATAATAAGTCAAGAGAACAGAGAACGCGTAAATCAAATTGAAACGAGACAGACAGTACGGTCAACTAAAAGAAATAAAATGACAATAACAAAAATAAAGTTGGAAACAATAAGGAATCGAACGAACGAAGAATAACAAGGAAGTAAAGGAAAATCTGTCGTTCCACAGGCTGAATCTGATCGCAATGTAAACGCGCCTTCAAGTATCTCGCGCGCGCAGTCAGCTTCTCTCGTTGTCTCGTAAAATAACAACGTATCGCGCGAGGAAAGCGCACCTGCGCGCTCCTGCGTCGTTTTCTCGGTCGTGGCCCGTTTGTCCCTGTCGCGCCACCTCTCCTCCTGTCCCTGCCAGCCAGCTAACCCTCTCTTTCTTTATCCTTCGCTCCTCTCCACGAGCACCCAGACCTACTCTCTCACTCTCATCTACCTCCTCCAACACGCTCTCGAACGCTCTACACTCGCCTGTAGTTGACTGGAGAGGGGGTCACTAGGAGGCACCTTCTCTACCTCTTCTTTCGCATTCCCCTCTACACCCGCGCGCTCACGTCATCTTCCCCGCACAACATCCACCGTCGACCCTGTAACACCACCCACCCACCCAATACCCAGTATGCATCGTCGAGAGTCGATTACCATCGAGAGAGAGAGAGAAAGAGAGAGAGAGAACCGGGGACGGTCCCTTCCACTCTCGGCACAACCGCGCAGTGACAGACACCAATATGGCCGCCACTGTCGACTAAATTCAACGCGGCGCGCGCGCTCGTTCCGCGATTATGTAAGTCCTCAATGATTAGGAATTTTCGACGTACGTGCAATAGTGGATGACTCGTACGCGTTGCCTTCTCTGGGGTACTCTGGATTTACATGCAAAACAATTTGATCGGCAGATTTGGAAATTGAGTATTTTTGCAGGATTAAAAGTAATTTTATTACTAGGCTAGGGAAAGTTGAGATGGATATAAAGTGTATTAATTTAAATTTTAAAATTTTACTGTCACAGTTTCTAATGATTAATAATCATTTGACAATATGATATAGAATTTCAATTATTTTAGAATGTAATTATCCAATTTTTATTATTTCAAATTACATAATTTAGATTTGAATCTGACACTGAGACTCCATTTTCTTCACCACGACTAAATATCACATTTTTCTTATCTTTAACGTGAGTCAATTTAAAACACGTTTTTAGTTATATACTTAATTATATGCATTATATAATAATTTTAACAAAGCCACTTGTAACGTTTCGTTCCAGTTGGCTTATCATTGTGTCATTGATACATACCAAAGTTATCGTACTATTGTAACTTTGATTTTCCTTGTTAGAAAATAAGATTCATTTTATAAATTGTAGAATCGAATCGAATACAATACAACCCATAAGAGTAAAAAAAGAAGAGCAACAAAGGAAAAAAGCGAAGGATAGGAAACATTAACAATGTATACAGAGGTTCTAAATTAATATCCTCGCTAGGTATCAATTTCCTGCTAGTCAACGAACCTCGATTTAATCCGCAAAGGGCGAACCGAAATTACACACGTAAACCACAGGTTTTCGAGTACACCCACGTTGTTTTGTACGGTACGAAGACTCTGGTGAGCTCGTATGTCGCAAGTCCAAAATTAGACA
The DNA here is from genome assembly GCA_905332935.1 of Bombus hortorum. Lineage (NCBI taxonomy): Eukaryota > Metazoa > Arthropoda > Insecta > Hymenoptera > Apidae > Bombus > Bombus hortorum. Next base: position 4,870,205 of record HG995197.1, on the reverse strand, counting down.
CTGCCAATCACCGTGCGCAATCTATATTATCGGGACAATCGATTGCCTTCGACGCGTGTTGTCGAAGCCAGCCATACTGTGATATTAATAGGTTGATTAGGAAGGACCAACGCAAAGCGATTGCCACGGGAGAGAGGTCAGATGCCAGGGAGTTTAATACGATTCGACGATGCATAAGGAGTCTCACGTTATTACCAATTACATAAGATGATCATCGATTATACGGAGAAACGCGTAAACTGGTGATTATCCCGTTCCACGCTCTACCGAAACCTCAGTTACACTTTGGATTTGTAAAAGCGAGCATTGTTTCATAGGCAGCGCAGTCGATTCGAATTTTGGCTCGGAGACAAGTTTGAATTGCGCAGTTGGCTTTCGTTAATAGGTGCTCAGGTTCAAAATTAACATTAAGAAGAATTAAGTTATATGTACCAGTACAACTAACTAGAAAGTGTTTCGAATATTCAAAATATATAAATAACGTTAAAGAATTATACAGACTAATATCAATTGAGTTAAGTTAGCATAATAGCTAAACTAATGTTCATTTCTCATAAAGCACCGTGGCTTTATCACCTATTTTATATTTTTTAATCTACCAGATTATCCCTGTCTTCAATTATTTCATATCAAAATACTTCCTTTTAACCTCTAATAACTAAAAACATACAACATATGACATAACATGACAAAAAAAGCCTAAGTTATTAAACCCATTAAAAAGGAATTCAAGATGGCTATCAAACTAGTCACCGTCCTCGTACACAAGTCCAAGCATGCGCAGTTATGTCTGAACCAGTCGAATTCCAATTGGATTATAATTCAAGACCACGATTGAGATCGACGGAACCGTGCAATGACGGTTTGATTGTCAATTAGCGGAGACAAGAGGACGGTTTACGCTGGTATGAATGTAGAGTGAGGCTTGGTAAACAATAATAAAATTATCCCCAGGGCCTCGAGACACTGGAGGGGATAGAAAAAAGGATGAATCTAAAAAAATCGCCAAGCTGGGAGAGACCGCAATGCGTCTCGAAGGCCGCGTCGCCCTGTCTGACCACGAATCGAACTTTTCTACTTAGAAATCGGGCGAGCCGGAGATGCACGAAGGGGCACGAGTCGAGTCGAAGCAACACGTGGCCCCGGGAATACGGGAGTGATCGACGTCGCCGCTGTCGCACAGACTCGATTATTCTAGCTACGAAAGTCCGGAACTGTTACACGCTCGGCGTCTCAATGTCATGGCTTCAGCAGGCACGATAAACGCGCCCGAGCGTGGAGGGATCGACGTAGGAAAGAGAGAGGGAAACAAGGAAAAAAAACAATAACATGCAACAGAGAAACATGCACCGCGAAAAAGCAAACGAAGTAGAGGAAAGAAGAGATCGGAGTGCGCAACGAAACACAATGAAACCGAAACAGATATGCATCGTCGGTTGTTCGTTTACAGAGTTAAGAGTTAAAATGGTGGGGGGAACACGAAGTTGGAACCAATGGCGTCACACCACCGGTGATATCCAATCGACAGAGGCAATTTTATAGGACTTGAAATTTCGCGATCAATTTAAATGACCTATATTCCGAACGTGCACCATCGCCTTGCCTAACGGGTGTCGGAATTGTTTGGATAACATTCTATTTGCGACGAGGTTGAATCATCATGTTTTTCAAGAGATATGGAGAATGATAATAGAGGCTACAAAAAGTATTTGCAGATATCCATACTTGCTAATGAAAGATGTTTTTTTTTTTATCAGGTTCCATGTTTCACTTTTATGATATGAAACTTTATAATCATATGAAAATAATACTAAAAGATACGAAATTTAATATACTTGCACCTAATTAATTACTACGTAAATGATATAATAAATAAAATGTGATGCAAATGTAGATACTGTATTATCGTTCGTGATACTATCATTTATGAAATTCTATATATTATTTATCACAAATTTACTTAACTTCGATTCTAATTCAGTTTTATCGTTCGAGGAACATTTCCGTGCAATTTTGGACACACTTTGAGCAGAGAATATGCGCGAGAGTAACTCAGCATTCTCTCTCGAGTACAACAGACAGGTCGAGTAATTGGATCGAGCGGCCGGGCTGCGATTGGCAGCCGACTAACAGGCCTGTTTCAACCCCCATCCAGGAAGTGGCAAGGGCTTGAGAGAGATCCTATAATGCTTTGCTTAACTTGACCTTAATTTCACGAGATACAATCTGATTGCCGTTTATGAGTTCTTGGAAATTGTAGGATACACGTATTGCTTTTACGTGCAGTGAAAAATAGATCGCCGCCATGTTATTTCTATCAGGAACCTTTTATTATTACTGCAAGATCTTTAAAAAATATTCCTACATCGTAAAACGTATATAGAAGAACAGTTTTATCTCAGTCACGTGAACGTATAAAAAATTGTATGCGTATCTTCTTTCTTTTTTAGGGTCAAAAAATGCAAAGGTAAAAGGGACGTATTAAAAGTATCCGTGCATACTCGAATTGAATGTAAAGAGTAGAAGTGAAAAATTAGCTACAAAATTTTCCCCAGTTGTTCTACACTTCCCGCGAAAGTTTATTATCAAAACGAGACAATTATAATGAAGTGTAAATTTTTGTCCATTTATGGAATAGTTAAAAGTTTAAGAATACGCAGAATGCATATAATCTTCAAAAATATATAAAATATCCAAAGCTCCATACAAATATTCGCAATTGCAATAATTGTGAATAAATAAATAATAATAACAACAATAACAATAATAATATAAATAATGATAATAGAAACAGAACCAGAAGTAAAAATTTATTTCTTTAAACTTATAATGATTATTTATATCTCAAAAAGTATAATACCACTCTTTAGACGTTTCTTATTCTTTCCTTTTTCATAAATAATTTCGTTCATCTGCTCTTCGATTTTTATCACAATCATAGCGTCATAACACAGAACGACGACAGCGATTTCTTCTCTATCGCATCCTGCCCCCTTCCTTTTGTAATTTCGCCCGAAAGTGACGAAGAAAGGACACACAGGGGTGGAATAGTATCTTCCAGACAATAGCAGAACGCAAGACTTCGGTCCCTCGAACGTTTCCGCTTTCAAGTCTCGACTTTCAACCCTCTTGTATCTTCTCTCAACGAAACATCCTGTTTCTTGCCATTCAAGTTTATTCAATATCCAAGGGAAATCTTCCTTTTTCCTCATCTCTTATCTCGATATATTTATTCGAAGAAAAGTAGATTGGATCTCGACAAAATGTATTTAAGTATTCTTCCTTTCCTGTTACACCCAGTAAATTGGATTCGCCAAGATGAAGATAAAAAGTGTTTATAAAAGAAGTTCGTTAGGAAGTCTTTATGTTGAGGTATACAGAAGAGAGAAGAAGATTATTTATGTAAATTTCTGAAGTATCAGAATTAGGGAGACTTTGAAAAAACACTGTCGAAGGTTTATTGAATTTAACTTCCATCAATTATAATAATTTGAATCAGTTCGTAAGAAAGGAGTACAAGTCATTGTATTAAAAGTATATTCGAAGAAAGAAGATTGCTTATATAAATCTGAAATATCTGAAATATCAGAATTAATGTATTTTTAAGAAAATTCTGCTGAAACCTTCTTAAAATTAATTTTCTTCGCTCGTAATAGTTTTGTAGAAGGCACTGGAGTTCAGATGGAAGAAGCGAAGAAATTATTTACTAAATGCAGAGGAAGATCCTTCATATAAAAGTTTGAAATATCAGAACTGAAGAATCTTCAACGAAAATTCTGTTGAAGCTTTCTTAAATTTAATTTTCTTCGGTTATAATTATTTCCAAGGAAGTATTGGGGTTTAGAAGGAAGAACCGAAGACATTCTCTGGTATCGATCAACTGATAATCAGCTTTCGTTTCTTGTGCGCAGCAGGGATGTCTTTATATCAACAAGGCTTAACCTTCGAGCATATTAAGGGCATCATAGTTTGCTCAGTAGCAAATAGGGCCAAGGACATCTCGTCCGGTTATGAACTGTTCGCTTGAATAATTGATAAAATATCGACAAAATTGCTCGCAACTTATCAGCAGCGTTACCGTTTTCCATTCGGGCTAACCGTTAATCTTCCATCATCCTTCAATATCGTTTATTCTTTCTAGTAAATGTAGAACACGAATATTCAACGTCCGTTTAAGAGATAGAAAAATGAATATGCAAGATACATTTATAAGAAACTCATAAATTTTTACGAACCTTCTCCTCAAGTTGGAAAATAGATAAAAAACTAAAAAATTTTTACATAACCTCTATTCTAATTGGAACTTTGTCAAACTAACCTATAAGACTAAGAGATCTTCGCTCGTTCTTTACATTTCTTTTGAAATACAAGTATCTTTGCAATGTCACAGGTCTTGCAATTAATAATATTTAATACAAATTGAAAGGCTTTTTCCTGCTTCTAATCCTACCTGTTTTAAAATAAATCTATTACTCGCTTCGTATCATATTTCATTTCATATTTCATATTTGTACAGTTACAATCAAAATAAAAGGGACATAGAAATTTGTTTCGTCCATTACACACCATAGCAAATATATATGCTTTGCTTTAGATATTTTATACATTTTTGTACATTTACATCCTTACATTTTCTACAATTGCACAGACTCTTGTATCATAATATGAAACACTAAATAAAATAAAATTTGTTATATTTCTGCAATATAGCCAGTAAGTACTCTAATATTTATAGCCATCGGTGTACATTACTTTCGAAGCAAGTAATCTAACCGATACATTTTTCCTTTGCATAAGTTATTTCTTCATCCCTAAGCCACGTAACCTATTTCTTTATGGGCAAGTATCAACTACTCCTACGTGGGTGGTTTCTGAAAAGGCTGCGGAAGATACGAAGGAAGGAAAGTACGACAGGCGCAACAAGGTGAAATCTACTCTTCCCCGTATCCCGAAAGAGAGAGGGGGCTGGGGGAGGGAGGGGGGGGGAGAGAAAGAGAAGCGAGGAATTCATGCACGAGCGGCCGTCAGGGGTTGACCTAATTCCACTTCGTAGGTTGGCCTCTGACTGTCTGACCTTTTCCCAGGAGAGTTCCTGGCGAGGGTACACGCGTACGAGCCCGTGAACCAGCTACAAATCGTTCGAGGGACAGAGAGCCACGGCGGACACGTGTACGGCCTCCATAAGCAAGAGAAACATGCGCAATATGGGGAGAACGCGTAGTACGACAGTGCGCAGAATACGCATGGAACAGAAATCGGAAAATAAAATCAATAATGATAATGCGGGAAAGTGAAACAGAGAGAGAAAGTTTGGAGACTTTGATTCTGTAAGTTAAGTATTATTTGTCAGTTGAAGGATAATTAGTATAAAATGGGAGAATAAACGAGAGTCGGGAAGAAGAAGAAAACAGAGAGGGAAAGTGACTGCAAAGTTTGATTATATTTTTAATTGTAACGGCGAGTCGAGGTGTAATAGTTAAAAAAAAAAAAAATTGGAGAATAAGGGAAGTAAATGAAAGCCAAGAAGAAGAAGAAAACAGAGAGGCAAAATGACTACAAAGTTTGATTATTTTTAACCCTAATCGCGAGCGGAAACGTAACAGCCCAGAAATTGCAAAGCAAGTTGTAAGATGGAAAAATGAATTAGAGAAGTTAAATTTAATCATGTAATGAAGCTGACTGACGTTACTGAATGTACTAAGAAAACCGGATTACCGTTTATTGATAAATCTTTTGTGCTTATTCTGTGGCGCAGTATAAGTAGATTTGTCCGATCAGGGTCAGACTCAACAAGTAGTCGAGTTGCTATATGCGACTATCCGCGGGTCATACTGCCATACTTTTTAAAAAAGGAGGAACAGATTAAATTTTCCTGAATTTCAAACAAACTAAATTTGAACTCCATAAACAGACTGCGGACTTTTATACATTTATGGAAATTTATGGAACGCGAGTAAATACAAAATAGAAGAGAAATGTATAATAAGTTTTTGCGCAGAAATATACATACGTATAAAATATATAAAAAAATAGAGTACTCGTTATAATATTTAGTAACGGAAACAAATTTCCACTTCAGTTCTATCTTAACTCGAAAGTTGTGTTCTCGCACGATCTTCGGTTCCCCTCGCCTTATGCAATTCGTAACGTAATCTAGCAAAAAAGGTATCCAATATACACCATCGGCTAAAGCTTAATGATAAATCAAATTATAAACTATGAAACAAACACGAAGGAACTTCCACAAAAAGAAAATTGATATAAAAAAAAGTGTAACGAGAAACGGGGCTGGGATTAAGCCGTATCCAGAAAGGTCGGCGAATTTGCGTAGGTGTACACAAGCGCCGTAGATAGTGGAGGTTCGCCAGGCAAGTGCGAAACGACCGTGAGGGGATAAGCGAAACTGGGTCACCCCTGGGAACCGGAGAGCCTGGGGCTCGTGTCCGGGAACACGACTGGCCAGAGAGAGGAAAAGAGAGAAGATAGAGATGATAGTGCATGTGTGCGTGTACCTGGTGAATATATCGACTTTGGAACGGAAGTCGGCGCACGCATTATTTACAAAAAGGAACCTGCTCGCTGGAAAATTGTGATATCGTGGGCTCGATTCGTGAATTATGCATTACGCGCCGCTAGCTTATCAATGCATGAAAGAACTCTGAACTCTGAAAGCGCTGAACGAATGTGCTATTATACTGTCTAGGAATTGGATGAATCGAGTGAAAACGTGGAGGTATGAATTCGTCGTAAATCGTGGCAATAAATAATATAACGTTGCTCTCGGATGCTGTTCTGTTGGGAATGAATAGAGGATATAATTCAGAATGATAAAGGTCATGAGACGGGTTGATGAAACATAAGGAACATACGGGGGGTGCAGGAAGCAAGGATACATCTCTCTTGGTGCCAATTTGTTGGAGCTGGCTTAAAATAATTCATGGTATTACTGGGAAGATTGTCTTCTTTTTTCGTCTAACTTGGTTGTATGTAGAATAAAGGGAATGATAAAAGAATATACTCTTCATAAGTAATAGATAATAGTAATCGTGTGAAACCTTGTCTCAGTTTCATCAATACAGTGAATGTAATACGGTAAAAGAGTTTTAATATTAAAGAGTAAAAGGTATTAAAAGATATATTTGGTATATGGACTGTGTTCCTACGATTTTGGAAAATTTAGAAGTGTACAGATACACAAAATATTTATAAATATTATATAAATTATACAATATCCAAAGTAAAGTAATTTAATCTTATTTAACATAAATTAGTTTAATAGATTTAATAAAAAGATCTGATGCGTTTAAATCGAAATAATTTCTTCCAAATAATTTTGTCCACCGTGTACGTATAATATATAGTTAAGGTAAAGTCATTTTGACAGAACAATACACATAGGGAATTTATGTTTGGAAGATACAAGACGCGTTTCATTCTCGAGCAAAGACAAACGATCTACTTGGCCAACAATGGTCATGTACCATCATTGCGAAAATATTAGGAAAAAGAGCAAATAACATCCGCTATCTTGACGTATGAACGTATCTATGAAAACATATGAATCACTGTGCGTATTTGCATATTCAAAGAGAGGAAGAGATTTGAGAGGCGCCAATATCATCGACGACAGTTGACCTAGATCGTTTGAACGAAAAACAGGCGGGTCGATTATATCGGAATAATAATTCTCGTTTGATACTATGACCAGGCAGCACAAGAGAGAATCTACCTGGTCTTAAGTCATCAATTTTACATTGGTCAATTGTAGAAAGTTAATTCGACTTGTGTTGAATTTTGTAACTAAATTGGAAAAGTAGGTTACATATCTAGGAAACATGTAGCAATGTATATTTTTCAAATTATCACAAAAGTAAAAATTATGATTAAGAAAACCCAAAAGACTTCTACTTGCCAATTTACTTGAACGTTTTGCATAAAAGCTTGTAAAGAGTTTTCTATTCAAGATACTGATACTAATTCTTTATATTCAGAAGACGTTTAACATTTTGTAATATTATTTGTAAGAAGACTGCGTGAATATTGATATACAAAGCATCTCACAATTCTTGATATTTCCTAAATTATCACGAAAGCAAAAATAGCCAAGATCTAATGAATCTCACCTTAGTAATTAACTTAAGTGTTTGCGTAAATGTTTTGGAATAATCTACTGTTCTTTCCGTCAATTACAAGGAATCTAATACATTGGAACAGAGTTTATAGTGAGTTTAGGTGGATGTATTCATCTATGATGAAATTAGAGGGTCTAACGAGATATATGGAACTGCAGCGATGCAGCTAGAATCGTACTGCTCGGAATACGTGGATTAATGTAACATAATCGAATAACTGGAACCACTGAGTCCCCTTCTGCGTTCACGACGTGACGTCAACGACTAACTCCAACATGTACGTGACTGTTTCTCTGTATTTATCACTCTGTAGCTGTAAAATAACTCCCAACACACCGTTCAGAGTTTCCTAAATGAGACAATAACGTTAACAACAGGACCGAGCGACTGGTCCAAGTTTCAGACCGGCCGAATTTCTGAATACCACGAATTTAGAATGAAAAATGATAGATCGAGGGTCAGAAAGGACACATAAAGTGAGATAAATTGAGCTTGGAAGGAGAAATTTTGAAAGAAAATTGAAGTAATAAATGACAGTGTCATTGTGGTGAATTTAATCTTTTGAAGATGCAAAGATTTGTAGGAATTCGTGTCCTATTTGTCATTGTTTGATATCGTTTCATGGTAATATTAAAATAATAAAATATATGATAAATCAACAATTTTGACGAATATATATTTTGTTATACAAATAAAAGGACGTTCCTGGGAATGTATGTTAAATAGGAACGAGTGTTTCGTACACGGTAGTTGTGAAAAATTGCACAAGCTAAAAGTGTGATCAGCTGTTGTTAAATAGTCGGGACAGGATTGCATAATGCTTGCATTACGTGACGGTGCATTCCCTTCCTCCTTCCGCTCTTCCGGATAGTCTATATACAATGAGTACATAGAGCCTCTAAAGTACAAGGCTACGAGCTGACCAGTGACGTACGGCATACTGGCACGTTGTAGGCACCTCTATTTTCATCGTTTTAACAGCGTTTTAAATGCAAAATAACCATTGACTAAAAATTTCAAACCTCGCAACACCTAATTTCCTTAAAAAATAAATAATGTATAATGAAGCATTATCCAGGAATAATAATTTTACCATTAATTGTCTCCTTTATATTTTAATCATTTCCCGAAAAAGCTTTTCCATTGAATTTCACTGACTTCCTCTTTTCATTATTTTTCTAAAATTAGGACTCCACCTTTAGATATGATTGCATCCTTTCTTGTTATTCTACTAAATTTAAGATTTGATCATTTGTAATTGTTGCATCCTATTTCCATTATTCCACCAAATTTAGGATTTTATTATAACTATAGAACAACTATTAATACTACTATTTGACTCGTCATGTATCTAATGAATTCTTATACACACCTGCACCATCATCGATGACACACTAGAAAGGAGCGTGCTCGTTAGAGGACGGAATGAAAACGTACCTCCCTGCCAAAAACGCGATGCTGCAATGCTCGCTGTCGTCGTAGCGTAAGTCTTACATAACCCTACTCCCCTTACTCCTAGCGCCACCTAGACGACCCTTTGTTGCAAGCCGTAACGCGATGTTTTTACGTGCTCGTCGCTCTCCCTCTTTGCTATGCTCGCACGAGTTTTCTAGGAACGCAAAGTCGAGTGACGTGGCGGTTAAATTTTCCACCAAGTTGCACGGATATATTTACAACGTCAGGATGAGTCGAACACGGTCGCTTTTTGATTCTGGGCTCCCTTACACTAAAGAACTTGTTAGACACTCTGATGGTAAAAAAGGGTCTTTTGTTGTATAATTGGCGGAAGAGATATATAGAGTTATAAATCAAGCCGACTGTTCAACTTAGGTTCGTGGGACTCTGAGTGGAAATTATATTTCAATAAATATTAGCCAAAATGTAGATAGTGTTTTAACATTCAAATTGTACATTATAACATTCTTTGTTAAATATTCTGACAAAACTTCTTATCTCCTTCTATATATCTCAAATTACTGTATTCGAATTTTAAAACATGCAAACTTTAACCCAATCTGTCCACTTTTATGATACCACTATAATATCTTCAATTTTTATTCTAGTTTTAAGTATATTCTTTTGATCAATTTGATATCTTTATGCAATAATAGACATATTTTGAAATTGAGGTGTAATGAAGTTATTTATAAATATAGATTGGAATGCTGTAGTAAGATGTATAGAACGCATTAAAACCTTTTAGGTGCAGGGACCTTGAATCTAAAGCTATTCGCCTACGCCTGTGATAATTTTGATCTTGTTTGTCAATGCCTACGAGTGTTTAACACAAGTCTAACAAATTTGTAGAATAAATTTCCCTAGACATATTTGTAATAGTAAAGAAATTGAAATTTGATTAGAAAATATTATTAGGAAACGTTATTTCTAAATGCTGATAAATGTCAATTTTATGTCAGATTTCAATTTCGAGTAGATTACGAATATTCATGTATTTCTAGAACAAATTTTCAAAGTACACATATTATGTAAAATGTACAAAACGTCCATTAAAGATGAAACGAATCTTCATCTAAATCCTATCTCTCTACTTGTTCATTTCAACACAGATTTGCATAAATATCTTCCATTGAGGTATCAGCGTAATAGCGAATATCTCTACATAATGTTGTTTTAATGTTAGGAAATCCTGATTTACGATTGATATAAAAACAATTGTTACTAAACTAATGCAATCCGTTTCAGGGGATCGTCATAAGCGGATCACAGAGAGAGAGAGGAATTGAGAGTTCATTAAGATATAATCGGAATAACGTGATTCGATTATTCCATTTATACTATCGTGATATAATTATCGAAATAGTGAATGTCTATATTTGAGCACTGCTGCTTACACTGCAAATAACAGAAACTACGATAATGCACACTGTCTATATGTTATATTATTTTGAGCCTGCGTTTTCCAACGCCGCGTTAGGGAAATAAATGGTATTTTTCGCATAAAAATTGTTATTCTACAAAAGAATGACAATTCTTTAGAATCATTCATATTTTTGATTAAACATTAAGTCATCCTAAATATATACAAATACGCAATAATTGGAAATTAAATTGTTTTCACTGGGGACGTTTAATCATTATAATGGCAGTGATGATGTCACGCCAAGCATTAACGCTGCAATGATCTAATGAATACATCAGAGGATATCAAGTGCGGCTTCTAATCATGTTAGCTTCTCGTAAGAAACTTCACTACGCATTTTACTACATTGTTCTATCCGATTCTTTGCTTCCTAACAAAATTACGCACTGAATTTCAGTTCGAAAGTAATCTTCAACTGAAGAGTTTGCAGCAATAAAGCAACTCTAACATTTACATTATATTTATTGGAATAGAAAGAAGATGAAATATAATTCATATATAAAAATATAAAAGTTTATCAGTACGAATACTAGTACGTCTGTAAAAGTACTTGATTTATTTAAATTACTACTACAAAGTAAATTCCTTTAATTATTATTGGGGTTAGGTTACTTAAAAAAACTTGAAGTTTAGAAAATGTTCTTTCAAATTTAAAACTTCTTAATAATCAACAAATGGATGAATAATTAAATTGGTTCCATTAAAAGGAAATTAATGTATAGAACGGCAGCGTATAGATCTTCAAATGAGGAACTAATGAAACACATAGTGGAAACTTAGCGCCCTCTAAGAATTCGCAACTAGGAGGGAAGTCTTCTGCTGAGAAGTTGAGAATCAGCTGATTGGTCACCAGAGCGTCAGCTGATTTTGACAGCACAGTCGACCTTGTGCGCATCCTAGCGCGTCGCACGTCCTGAACCAATTCAGATACACGATTTATGGCGACCACGCATGCGCGTTGCGCATACACGCTCCCTGTTTGCATTAATAACATCCAAAAGTCTTTTCCATATTGCCAGCTCACTAATGGAATCGTTATTTTAATTTGAATATAGGAACCTTCGTAACGTTTCTATTTTATAGCTATTTAATTTAGGAAGTACCTTTTGAATAAACAAGTTGAAAGATGATTCAACTACAAAGAAATTCATTGAAGACTTTATCTTCAGAGACGCTTCACTATTATGATGACATGCGTACTTGCGCATTGTTCGGCTCAGCCAGAGCTTGCCAGAGGATCAATAATTCATTTCTCATCTGTCACGCCCCTATTTGGTGGATTCGCGATATCAGTAGAGGCGCACCACAATAAACCGTGTTAAATTGCTGAACTTGGAGTCAATCGTGTCATTAAGCACCTGAGTAATTCTTAACTTTCGTTATCTATGTATAGCTGATATCGATGTAGAATCTGATTGACAGTGTAAATATTTAAGCTGCTTTCATAATCCGTAGTAACAAATATTATTTGGTTATGACAGTCTTTATGACTTTCAATCCATAAATTGTTGAATGCGTTATTATAGGATCCCATAAATATCAATGCAGACGTTGTATCCGATGTCTCCCAGTTAAAGTACAATTTTATGATCGTTTTCATTGTTATTTCACTTTATTGTTCCTTCATAAAATCACCACAGAGGACCTGCAGGTAACTCAATGGGCTGCTAACGCCCTCAGAAAACTGAGATACCACCAGCTGTGTTCACTCGCTTCATTACCCACCGAGTGAACGCAGAGTGGCTCCCTGTTCTCCGAGAGCCCGTTCACCATTTCCGTTTCGCTTTTACCGACCGAACGGGTTGGATGATAATCAAGTCTTTCCACGGTTCTTCTTTGGTTGATGGCTTTCAAAAAGAGGGACCCTGAGGACCCTCATTGCGCTTTCATTGATTATTGATTCAATGTTATTGCCGCATTCATTATTAATCCAACGTTTAAATATAAAAATTTACCATTTTATTGGTGAGTAATTTCCTTGTTTCATAAACTTCATTTCTCCTCGAATAGTTTCATTAAAGATATGAAAAACTACATATCTGGTGTAACGTGAAATACACATGCCGTTCAATAATTGAATTTCTGAAAATCCCGGAAGATTAGAAAATAGTTATCGAACATGATAAAATCTGGTAATAAAAAGCTAATGGAAACATGTATGTGAAGATAGCAAGAGAACCAATGAACTATGAATCACAATAAAACTGATAACTGAATATGACATTATTGGTACCGACTGGAAGTAAATTTTTTTTTTTAATGTTTAATGAACTGTGAACTGTCGCATAATGATCAACTTACAGTTATACCAAGGTACCACTGAAGAAGAAAAACTTATTATTCAAACTCAAGATGATCGATCACTCTAACCTTAATATATGTATGTACACATACCTGACAATTATTCATTTTGCTTTTTTGTGTGATAACTAATCTTTAAAACAAAATATAAGAAAAAGTAACGTAAGTAATGGGAATGGAAAAATACGGGATCCGGAATACATATAATATACATGTATAATTGACGAAACAAAACAATTACATAAGCTCTACGAACAATTTAAAATCCCTTTACGTATAGCACCGAGTTTACTTATCTTATCGAGCGTCGGCCACGCTGTATTCTCCTATCTTCGGCGCTATATGCGAATTCAAACGTGTACACAAAGCCGGATAGAGTTCGCGCGCGCAGTTTACGACGAGACCGGCAACGATCAGACATCAAAGCGGCTTCTGGTATATACACTGTACGTGACGGTAGTCGAGTTTCAAGGTTAAACGATAAGTCGTTCAAAACAGGGTTATCACGGGGCCTCTTCCTATAGAATAACTCCGTCCTATCCTAACTAATCGCTGGGAGTTTTTGTCACTCATAAAATATAACTAGAAAGTTAATTATATAATTTATATAAATCTAATTTGAAAGTTATATTCACAAAATTCCAAGAAACATAAATTTCCACTATCGCAAGATCATATTTATTATCGAATTTTTTATCGAATTTTTTCTACTAAACTAACGTCGGTAGCGTTTACGTTTTTATCATACATTAGTATATATTACGCAAATTGGTTAAGAAACAAATTAATTGTTTAACACCACACAAATGTTAATGCGTTTATTTCTTTTCATTTTTCGTACCAACAAAGAACACTTAATGGGTTCTTTTTGAAGGTTATAAAAACTCTCAGGGAACTTCATTGAGCACTGGAAGCGAGCCAATCAGAGATCACAGTAGAAAGAGGGCGCGTTTACGCACGTCGTCGACGCGTGCGAATGACGTCACAATGTGACGTTGCGTGCGTGCACGCATGATACGCCAAACGATTACGATGGATCGTAACAGAATAAAATAGTGATACAGACGTGACGTGTTTCAGATATATCTATCTTTTTCACAATCTTTTTGTATGATTTTTTTTTAAGTTTTTGAAATTTCTAATTTAATATTTTCAATTAAAATACATGCATTTTTCACGTGATCCGAAATGGATGTTATATTTCAATAGATAGTATAAAAACATAGGTAGTTTCTAGATACTTGGTTCTAATATTGAATACAATTTTATTACTTTTTTATGTCTAAGATAATGGAATATATATCTACTCAAAAAAGTGATATCCGAAGAAATATGCAAAGAAAAAATTCTCAGTCCATTATTCTGACATTTAAAAATCTAACGTTTCAAAATGTATGATATTTTATTCTGCTAAAAGATCCATCAAGATTTTACTGTAAAAAGCCAAATGTAAAAATTCACTTACAATCTACTGCTAGGTTCGTTGCTTGCCTCGTCACCTTCGATTCGATAAACCATACCGGACATCACGTATTCAAAACTATCTGCTCTGGAACCGCCTTCCTGTTCCGTCGCGTTCCACTCCCCTCCATCGGGATAACCATCCTCCCTCAAGGTTGTTGCAAGAACCAAACGAAATTTGTCACCTGAAAAAAGAAATCAGAATATTCTAATAAGCTATATCGTTTGAAAAATAGTTTTACAAATAACATATGCAACCATTTTAAGAAGCTTTTTGCCTTTATCTAAATATTGACGCAGCAAAAATCCGCAACGTCGAAACACGGAAATTGATACCTAATAATAAACTTCAAGGTGACTGCATCGAAAATACGACTAGGGAGGGCGTTGCAGACGTTCGTTTCGCCACGTTTCAAATGAAATACATACATGGTTGATCGGATTTAAACCAATAGGACCTGTCCGTCTTCAAACCGCTACTTTCGCGGAACAGACTATGGAGACATACGTGTGTGCACACGATAAAGAAACGAGAAAACCGATTGACGTTTTCCCCTCTTATTGCATCATACATCGCACGTTACAAACGTGACACGACACGTTATTGCACATTTGGAAGGAAACACGAAAACTGCAATACAACATATGTCATATCGATTATACGCGTCCTACCGATGATTATGCAAGAGGTGGATAGAGTAGCAAAAGCTTCAGAAATTACCACAACAAAATAGGTCCTAAATTAGCGTTAGTGAGGTTAATCGAACAATAGCGGGAGAATATTTCGAAAATATAGTTATTGTTAATATTATGTAAATATTCATTCATATTATATAAATATCAAAGAATTTCTCACGTTGAAATTGTTATAATAAAAAAGGATATTAATATATCGTAACAAGATAGAATAAGATATTTCACACAAGGAAGCAATCCTTAAAGTATATATGTAAATATAATGCGTATTCGGAATGGATCGTTGAATAATCACATAGTATGGAAGGAAGGGAGGTGAAAGATGGAAAGTAGGGAGATCGAAAGGAAGGGATGCACAGGGAGAGGTTAACCTATACAGGGAATAGGACTACTAGCGACATAGAAAACTGGGGCACTAAATGGAAAGGACAAAGTTGTCAACGTAATTACATTATCAGTGGAATTACATTAAACACGTAGTTGAAAGAAACATACCACTTCTCTATTGCACCTATTCGATTAAATAGGAAGCGCCGCGAAGCTCGCACGTAAGAATCCCAGAGAACAAGGGTCAAGGTTAGAATTCTATACTATGTCGATGATAGATATAGTATGGTAATCGATATTACCGGCCGTGGCAATGTCGAGGAGGACACAAAGAAACGACGAATGAAAATGGAGTTAGAAAAATCTACATAACCAATTGATCATGTTACGAGATGTCTGTGGGGTCAGGCTTACATCACGATAATGGTATAACGATTATAGATTATCTAGTTGAGCGATACAGGACCATATTATCAACCCCAGCCATATTACAACCAATGCGAACCGAGCGAAGGATATGGGCTCGCGTGATTTACAGCATTAACCTTGACACTGACAGCAACGCGTATCGTTAATTCCCTTGCACCAGAGACGCATATTAACACTTTAAACTAAATTTAGGCGTTCTTAGAACACGGTTGTTTTCGAAGGCGATTTACAAAACTGCACTGCGTTATAAATATTTGAAACGTCAATACGGTATATATACGAGAAAATATGGTAGGCAAAATTAGCGGTATTACATTACAATCCGATATTACTAAATGCTTAAATAAAGTTTTATTTTAAATTAAAAACAACGAAAGACATTTTGAAAGATAATAATACGACAGAACACATTCAGCAACATCGACCACCCCCGCGTACGAAAGCTTTAACGTGTTCCAGGGTCTATCGAAAACCGCCATCTTGTCTCACGACATTAAGCACAGTGGAGAGGAAGAGAGAATTCAACGATAGTTTATATCCATTCTTGATATGATCGCGCATCCGCATTTTCCGCATAGGATAACTTTCGTTCTCTATTTCAATATTCACGCACCTGCACCGTAATCTTGCTTACAGCTCAACGCGATTGCCAGCACACTGCTACAATTGTATTCCTCGAGTAACCACATATAACGTTTACATTATAACGATTTGCAGAGCCCCATCCCTTTTCCACTGCCTTCGCAGTCGACATGCTCCTTCTCACTGCGTAATCCGTAACACGTCTTAGCTTCATGTAATTCAACATGTCCGTACGTAGTGTAATATAGGTTAGTCGCGCGGTGCGAAACGAAACTGCACACGAAGAAGACGGTGGCACGTAGCGCTTGCCGGCTACGAAGTAACCGGCGGAAAAAGCGCGCGCGATACGCGACCAGGGAGGTGAACGCGAATACACGCTCGATGAAACGACAGATAGCGACGATGACGACGACGACACAACGAAGATAACGACGACGACCACGAAAACGACGACGATAACGGCCACGACCACGAATACGACGACAACGACAACGACGACAACAACGACGGCAACGACGACGACGAGTAATACGAAAAGCAAGGCAGCACACGATCAGAGAAGAGAGTACAGACGAACACACACACAAACCGCTTCTTCTCTCGGCGAACGAGTATCGCGACCGACACGGCTACGAGTCGTGGACGTTTTGACCTTGGCATTGAACTTATGGGAGCTGCTGGCTGAAGCAGGAGAGAGGAGTGGAATACGAGCGACTGGGAACAGAGTGGGGAGTAGAATGTGGTACGGGCAAAGCGGGGCGCATGGGAGGCAGATTGCGTCATCTCGCGCAAGCCTGTGCGCCGCGCGTCAATACAGCGGGACTGCCTGGCCCTATGGACTAACCTTCGTTCCCCTTCCAACACAATTCCACGCGCTCTATTCTGCACGATCGACAAGCTCCTTCCTGCAAAATCCATCCCGCCTCTTTGCTCCTCGCCAGCTGTAAACCAACGATCTCCATTCCTTTTTTACTATGTAGATTTCGATTATACCACAGATTACGTTATAGCTATAAGACTTTTATTTTTACACGAATAAAACTTCTCAGTTATATTATAATACGAACTTCTAGAATTAGTATGTATGTATTTAATATGTATTTATGACTTCATTTTATTGTTTCTGCAATACTACAACATAGTAGGTGATATAATAAAAGAGATAAATTGAGCTACACAGCACTGAAGTTAATCGGGGGTTACAAGAAAGACGTAGAAGGAAACACCATTCTCAGAGTAGCAGCAAGGAAACAGGATATGAATCTGTAAACATAGTGAACAGGCAGGGGTGGATCGACGATGCGGTGCACCCCACCTCTTTCTCCCTTCCTTGCTACCGGTGGGTGTGACGCACCCACTCCCTCTGCAACGCCCGAATCAACGAGATACATCCAGAACTGTCCGTGAGCCGAGTCAAAATGACGATATTTGGAGGGAGGAGGGGTTAAAGATTTGCTGCAGCGTGACGTGGCCTTGGGCATTTACGAATCTAATATACATTACATTACACGTGCTGTTTTTTTCATCAGACTGATTCGTCTCGAATCGGAAACAAATTTAAGTCGAATTTGGAAGTGTTCAGAAATTTTCTAATAACCTGATTCTTATTGTACATATCGATTATAATATGTACAACGTATTTCAGTAGTCAACAAATACTTTTTCCTCTTTACCTCCTCTTCCATTAATGACACAGTTGTTACGCGAATGAACAGCAGTAGTAAAAACACTAACCAAGCGGACGACCTTTAGCATCAACTTACACGTAGAGATATAGACGTCGCGTCGCTTTGTACGTCCGCGTCGCCGTAAGCTCCAGCAGCTTTTCAAAGACACGGAATTCATAAAGGAGCGACGTTGAAGAAACTAAAACTAAATGACGACAGAGGCGTGTTTCTTTAAAAGAAAAAAAGAAAAAAAAAAAAAAACGAAAATACGTTCTATCTCCACATCCAAAAATGGACGGCTCACGTGTACTAAACACGACGAGGTCGTAGACGAAAACAGTTCGTTGGCACAAAAAAAGCAAAAGAAGTCACCTTGAAAGTTGTAAGTACACAGTAGGCCAGCAGCAACTCGCTTCGAGCTGTGCGGAACACGTTCCGGCAGTGTCCATTAAGCAAGGTCGTCCTTCGCACGTCTAAACCAAGAAGTGGTAGAACAACAAGAATAAAAAGACATGCGTGGAGTAGCACGTGTGTCTTTTAGCACGAAACACGTGTCGTGTTTACCAAAGTGCCAAATATGACGCGCCGTTTATATAAATTTCTTCGATATCGATCGTGCGTGATAATACGATCGTATCGTCTATCTTCTAACTTTTCCAACAAATTTGTACACTATCTCAGGCCTCAAATACGCTTTATTATGAATTTCTGCTCGCAAATGAAGGAAAACATGGAACAATTTTAGCGCATCAATGATTTTGGCATTCATTGCACAACCGGAAAACGGATGGTACCCGAAATTCGCTGAAGAAGGAAAATAGAAATTTCTAAATATCGCCGCGGTTGCCAAATTCACCCCACCTGTTCCGCCACTTTTATAAACGAACATATATTTCATTCTACGCTTCGCAATTCACATCTTTACGTGTGTTTTGGTCGTCGGAATGAAAATAGACAAGCGTAACAAACAATGTCGTATAATATAGTATTGTTTGTAGCCCCGATGGAATGTATTTTAGCTTCGTACATTTATCGAACGTTCGATAATATCTGGTCTACGTATTCGCAGTAATTACTGATCGTTTTTACTGATATCGCTCCTGCTTTGATTAAAAGTAGGAGTATCGCTTCCTTTGTGGAAGATAAAAAATGTATTAAATTATGTTCCTTCTATTCGAAACGATATCATCAAAAATTGTCTCGCAATATATGAAACAAAATTGAATTTAAGTTACTAAATATACATATAATTCTATGTTAAAATTTTGCTTCTCCATGGTATCAATTAATACATTTAATCTTAGCATTATGCACGACTTGAATCGTGAAAATACGTACTTCACAACGATGATGAAACTTTTAGACACTACGTCGAATTAAAGGAGATGGTAAACTCAATATTTATCTTGCAACATTTACAGACCGTGACTACACACATATATCGAACAAGTGTACGCACGCAAAGTTGCGAGCTGCGCGCGATGTAAACAAACACCTAAGAGCTCCTGACAGCGCCTCTGTGCTATAGCAAACAGAATTTTCATGCGATCTGAGTCGTCCCTTTGCCAACAGACGTTGTTTAAGTATTTTTCCCTCTCGACAACGTTGTCAAGTGAAAATTATAATATAAGCAGACGAAATTTTACCGCTGACAAGAGAGTAAGTCTAAAAACGACGGTCATTAATTACGCGTGGAACTCGTTCTACATGACCGGTATCTTCTTTTGTGAAATTAGAATTCTTAAACTCCGACAAGTTTAAATAGGACACACTACATATCTTCAAGCATGTATAGCTTCGGGTCAAAAATATTTTTGTTCGTTAGAGAATTTAACATCGTCGATCATCGCCGGATTTGTCATATTGGTCGACACATGGTATAATGAGGACCATATGTTTTTTATCAAGAGAAGTGGTTTTCGTAAAGCTACTCTGTCTGGTTGAAGTTATATTTGACAATAACTGGGTCATACGTTGAGATTATAAAATATTTTTTTCATTATGAAAATTCTTCTTTAACTTTAAATTAAAAGAAAAAATGAAATTTAATGAAATACAAATTTTAATTCTTCTTTGATATTGATATACGTCTAATTTCAGTGTACCAAAATATTTCAGAGAAATGTCAATAGTTCTTTAATCTACTATATCTGCTAATAATATTCTCAATTATAGTTGCGGTCCAATTATCTTGATGTTGTCTCATATTAAAAATAAAAATCGTGGAAAGATACTCACCAAGTTCCATAGGGTAAAGCCAGCTGTTGATGTCCAGGATCAAGTCCATTTTGAAGGACTCGGATTCGCAATGGAGCCTGCTCACTGCAACCACCCATCATCGATCGCCGCCCAGCCAAGGAAACCGGAAAAAAGAAACGGGAAAGTTGTCATCGTTAGATAGATGTTACGTATGTACACACTTGTATATCTCAAATACACATGCAAATATCGAGAATATACGCAAAAAGGAGACGCAGAATGCGATTAATTCTAACTGGAGGTAACACATTATATGTTTCCTGAAAAAAAACTAAGCCATCATGTGACGTTTGCGTCAGCCATAGATGATTCATAGTCTTCGGTAAATTTGTCGTTGTATCGTCGTAATAATAGGTTCCGATTATGAAAGATCGGGGAGAGAAGGGAAGAAAAGGAAGCGAATTTTTACAAATCTCTAGTGAACGCGACACAGCCTTGCCACTTGACGGCTGCCCACCGGCTTGACGTCACTGTTAGCTAAGCCAATCGCATTTGATCCACGATACGAATTTATCGTCCGAGCCGACATTCGCGAAACTCGCCCATATAGGCGACGAGGAGGGTTCGAACGTTCGTTTAAGCTATATATGTAAAGTGTACAGAGAGTACGAGACAGACCAACAAGGCTGCCTCGCAAGGCGTGCCTCGCACTGTCTGTATACTATACATAGCTGAAGCTACGGGACACCTTTGATCTCGACAAAAAACCGACAATCGTAAGCTCGCCCCGAGGCAGCCTGGCAGGTCTTTTTCGCATTGTCCGTACATCATTGTACACAGTTTTGGAGAACGCGTATAGCTGATACATACGACCGCGCGCGCGCTCAACTTGACACGTGTACTTGTGG
This sequence comes from Bombus hortorum, assembly GCA_905332935.1. Lineage (NCBI taxonomy): Eukaryota > Metazoa > Arthropoda > Insecta > Hymenoptera > Apidae > Bombus > Bombus hortorum. The sequence goes on along the minus strand of HG995197.1, from coordinate 4,848,622 downwards.
CGAGCTTCTAGCTAAGCTCACGTAAATAATTGCCCAGGAGAAATACGTATACATTTCTCTGCTTTGTTCGTGACTTTCTTTTTGTCCACATACCCAAAATCTCGCGCTCGAATGCAGTATTCTTTCTAATTAATCGAAGAAAATTTTTCATTTTTATTGTATTATTCATTCGACTTTTACCAGCATGACATAAAATTAAGTAATAGGGTAAAGTTTAAAATGTTTCGCAATGTTAATATAACATGTCATTATCATATTTTGCATAATAATATTTTGGCATTTAAATTTATTGAAGATGCGTATAAATAAGGAAATATTCCGAAAGTTCAATTATACGACGCAAGGTATTGAATATCGATCTGGGATTACGACCCACAAATCGTAAACAAGATGTCCTTGAAACTTCGAACACACTTCAGCAATGGTATACCAGATGTTTTGTTACGGGAACAGTTTCAGCTAGAATCACCTGATTTTCGTTCGCGCTCGAACAAATAATTCGTTATTAGCGACGTTAAGCTGTATCTCGCCTCAATTACATAATTCGTCCTTGCACGGACACTTCGTCTTCCCTACGCCATTGTACTCGCCGCTATGAATCGGCCAATAAGATCAGAGCTGCATCACTGCGCCGATCATTGCAATGGACCCGTCCGCTTCACGCGGCAATTTCAAACGTACTTTGGAACTTCTTCGCGTCGTCTGCCCTGAAGAGACGATTTTCTTAGATTACACGTATCAAACGCGAACCGTGGAACGCGACCAGGTACACAAAGTAGTAATACGATAGTATAATTCAGCGGTAGGGCATGAAATAACAGACGTCCACCGAAATGAAATTGCATCGCGGGAAAATGAAACGAGAACGCTGTAGACAGGTTGATTTAAGGTCGCGAAACGACAACTTAGATTGACAAAATAATCTTCTTAATGATACAATTGTGATTTAAGTTTCTTTGAATGTATAAACGACTTTTATAATATGAAATATTTTTTGACAGAACTTTTGGAACAGTTATAGTGGTGTGAGAATCATTATCTGTTAATATACTTAGTAATCCGAGTCCTTCTAAATGTGACTAATTTCTACATATATGAAGTATGCATGTACTTTTAATAGAATTTTTCCATTCAACTAAAATGATGTTAGAATTATTATCTATTGATTTCTCTAATGGTGAAATTGAAATCTGAGTTTCTTAACTATGTGAAAAATTTCTATGTGAAATAAATAAAAAGATATGAAGTGAAGTCGTGAAATATGAAGCGTTTTTAGGTAAACACGAATTATCTTTTGTTTGTAATGTTAGGATTATTATCTTGCGGTTGGAAAACGGTATTTGGCCGTTGATGCGTTCGTTCACGAGAAATCGCCCAGGGACGGGCCTAATTTGTATGTATCGCATTGTTCACATCGGATTTGCGTGAATTAATGAAATGTCTTTCGACGACGTGACTCAGTGTACATTTTAAGTACACAACGTTTCAATCTGCTCCGTCGACAAGTTCGTAAAATGTTTGGCAATAGGTTAACTGCCGCAATTATTCTCGTTATTTCTCATTAATTTATTTCGATGTAAAAATGCAATACGTTTAAAGTTAAACAACAAAGAAATATAAACTATATGTAGATAATTTTCTGTATAAAAGTGCCTTATAAAAGTGTGGCTTAAAGTAAATGAAACATTTCTTTCTCGTGTACGTGGATTTTATGCCGAATTCAAAGTCCAACCGATGTTAATTTTATCGATAAGCAGTTATTCTACGATAACGGAACGTTGCACGTTGAAAAACAAAGGATTTCGCGAAAATTGAAAATTAATCTGATGACGACTGGAGATCGACGACGCGACAAAATCGCGAACGAGCTCGGCCAAACGGAAAAGGGGAGCGAAGACGTGGAGACAATGGAGTGCAAATACTCGTCAACGGCGGCACGTTTCGTATTTACACGTTTAATTCGCGTTTTCCGGTTGTGCAACAACTTCCCAAGAAATACATATATCAAAGAAAAGCAGAGGCTATGAACGTGAGGATGATAGATAGAACAGCTAGATAATGAAAAACGGAGTGACGAAATTGCGGTAGAATATCTTATGATAATAAAGAAAATGATGTAAGCATAGGTCATACTCAAATCATACTACGTGTTTCGTTTCTAACGATCGAAAAATATTCGATGATCATCGAACACAATGTTGGCTGTACAACAATATGCTTCGCACACACGAAATCATGAATTGGCCGCTCGTAATCGAAACAACATAGCGGTTGAAGGGAAAACAGACATTTTCCATCTACGTGATAGTCTACATCCTAGTTTCCTCCAATTACTCACGCTAATCGCCACGGTCGATCGTTGACAGTAATTCCATGATCGCGTGAACGACGACAGCCACCTTGACAGCTGATTTTCTTTACATCCTTCCTTCTCTTCTACCAATCCTCTCAAATATACAATTTCTCTATAGATCGTCCAACCGTCGAGATCCAATCCCAATCGCGTAATATCTTCCAACAACTCCATTCTCAAATGGCAACTTGTATTCTTTTCTTCGAAATCCTTTCGTTTCATCTTCTCCATCGTCAGAGCCAGTAGAACTTCAAATTACTTCTTATGCGAGTAGAAAATAAAAACGGAGGAAGAGAAAGGAGGTATATACTCGATGAAATTCGTGTATCGATAATCGTATCGTGTATTATTCGGAGCAGGCCTCTCCACACCGCGAACGATGATCAAAGGATCCAGACAGAGAGAAAAAGAGGAAGAGAGAGAAACACGGACCTCGAGGCTGGCACACGGTGGACTGATCCGTTCCTCGTTGCTGACGTTGCTGCCAGCTGCTCGACTTCTATGTGCCGACGTGGAGAGAGAGCAACGACGACCTTTACGGTCGCCCAGTGGTACGAGTTCTCCAACGAAACGCACGGAACCAGCCTCTATCCCCCACTACGTCGCCCCTAACTCTCACCCTCTAATCCTTCCCCTCTTCGTCCACCGAACACCAGCCACCATCCTCTTCACCATCGCCTCCAAAGTCCCTCCTCGTCGCTCTCATGCGCTCGTCACACGAGCCGAACACGACTAGCCTAGCCTCTTTCTCCTTCGCTACCCCGAAATGCCCATCCCTCCTATCCCTCCTCTTCCATCTTCATCCTTGTTCTCCACCTGTCGCACTCTAGCTCCCTCTGTGTGTTTTCGCTTCACTGGAAAGGGCAAGAGGGGTGGTTTTCGCTGGCTGGTCCTGGCGGACCCTCCGCCACTGGATAGGTATACATATACTTCCATACACGTTCCGCAGGATATCTTCGTCATCCTCGTTCTTTCTCTCCTCTGCCAATACCTTCTTTCCTCCTGCTTTATAGTATGTATGTTTCTTTAAATATTGAGTCAACAGGAATTGCTCCTTTTGTAAGATACCAGTAAGAAAAATCGAGATGAGATTTTCGTTGCTTTTGTGCCGACTAATTGGAGTTAACGCGGAGAAACCGGTGTTAATAAAGACTCGTTAAAAATATCTACCCCGTCTCCTCGCAATTAGGAAGCCTTTGTTCCGTAATATATCCTATTTTATGGCGTGGTTCCTTGAATATTCTTTCTTCTTTCTTCGTGCTCATTTCCTTCGTTGTTTATTTCGTTGCAAAGCTTTACTGTAGAATGGTAAACGACGAACACTGACTTGTTTCACTTGCAGATAGTTTCACTTGGTCGAGTGAGGCTGTCAGCTGGTCCTCCAGAGGGAGAGATTCGTAACGATACTCTTCATGGTCAACTAATGGCACGGGGCGCGGCGAACGAGATACAAGGAACCAGACTCAATTTCTCCGTCGCCCCTCCATCCCACTCTATTTCATCCTTTAACTACCCTCTCACCTTCACCATCCCGGCACACAATCCTACCCCTTCCTGCCACCATTCTTCGCGGTCCCTTTAAATTTCCTTGCCAGCCGAGAAGGACAGAAAATGACACATTTTCCACGAGACTGCCGTGTTTCCGTTTCTCCTCCACGATTTCGGTTTCTCTTTCTAATCTTCCTCTTTCGTAACGTTTCTTTTTTCTTTCTTCACGTTCTAACCGTCATCCATTTAACACTGTAAACTTGAATCTTATTGCAACGATTCCAAAGTTATTTTACTAGAAAGTAAGATCTTTTAAGGTAGAAAAAAAAATATTGACCGGAAACACCTCGTGCACCAGTGGAGAACAGTGCGCCGAGTCCCAGAAACACGTAACGGTTGCTACCAGCTGGCTCGTCGTTAAAGGATGTGACGATTCGACGAAAGACGACCACGAAAAGGAGAAGTAAAACAAGAAAAAAGAAAAAAAGACTTGGAGAGGAAGAAAGAAAACGCAACACCGACCTTTACGGTCGGCCGGTAGTTAGAGTTCTCCAACGAAACGCACGAAACGCTATCCCTCTCTATTGTCCCTCTTACACCCTCTTCTCACTCTCTATCCCTCTTTTATGCTTCCTTTCTAGCCGCCGATCTCCATCGTCCTGCCTCTCTGTTGCGTTAACCAGCTTCCATCTTCCTCTGCAGTAACGCCCACACGATCATTCTGTTCTTGTCTGTTCTTCCCCTTAGAAGACTGTCTTTCCCTAGTTCACGGTGAAAGTAGCGAGTAGGGGTACCAACCCTCCTGTGTATCCCGGCGGTTGAACAAAGATGGCGATAGATTTTCTCCCCACTACTAGAGGGGCGGCGCTCAGCAACCCTCTGACCTCCCTTTTCTCCTCTTCGTTGTTTCACTCATACTCTACCGCTGCTTCGTCATCTTCCACCATTCCACGTACTCTCTCTTTCCTACTCTCTGCGGCAGGTACAGTTGATACGTCGCTTTCTCGTGCCTTTTTCCAGACAAGTTTCTTTATCTAACTATACTCTGTTATCTCCTTTTTATTTGACTGTCCAGATTCTTGTTTTTAGTTCCTTTATTTGGTATCGAATTTTTTTACGGCGGAAGATAACAGATATGTCTAATTGTCTTCGACATTTTTATGGCGACTAAAATTTTATAATTCTCTCGTTCACTCGAACATTTCTAAAAAGTTCCTAAAACATTTCGAATTCTCCTTGATCGCTTTAGTTCGATAAAAATTCTATCGTTATTCTACTCATGCAAATAGTTTTCGAAAGGAAAAAAGAACGAGTGGACGCAATAGGACAGTTAATCAAAACCAAACTAACCTTTCAATCAGACTCCAATTGCTCACGATTGTCCTCCGCGATGATCAATACTTGCGTCGAGGAGTCGGAGATTCAATTTTTCGGAAAAATCTGATTGGCAAATTGATGTTCGCGATTCGTTAGCTGCGTCGTTTATCTCCACCCCTGCAGCTTATTAATCGTTTTTCCGCCAATGAATGTACACGTAGGAGTCTCAATTAACGTTGAGTCGAATGATTCTTATTAATAGTAGTATACTCGATAATCGGTCGCCTTTATTTAGCGTTACCAGTCACCGCTTACTTTCCGATATCGTACATCATGAATTACCGCGAAAATAGACCCGAGCTCCCTATACTTAGAATACGCGTGGAATGGACAGTTTACACGATCACTAACGTTGGCTAGGAACATGTATTTCCGGGAACCGAGTTGCGTAGCGGAAGCGTTTCTCACCTTGGTGTCTCAAAGCAGGTACAGGGTAAGGATAAGGGTATTTGAGTCATTTAAGCTCTATCATTTTATAATTTGATTCTGAACTTCACACAGAGTAATTAATCTCGTATATTACGAGGCACCATTAATCTCTATAATGTAATAAACCTAATAACGAAAGAATTAGGTCAACCAAGAAAAAATATCGAAAGCGAGAAAATAATTGAAATAATCCTATGTGGAAACTAATAAAATAAACAGCAAACTAGCTTCCAGAAATAAAGTGATACGTACACGCTAATGAGTTACGATAATTGCGATTGAAATTATTAACATTGAACAAGCTTCCTTCGTTGTTAAATGGGTCGAAAGTGTTTCTGGTACAAAATAATTACCTATCCCAGGAATTACAACGTGGTCCCCTGATAGATTAAAATTCAAGTAAACGCTACCGCGATAACGAAAAAGGAAATAGAGAAGAAAGAAAAGACAAGAGCCAAAGATATTCGTTTGGGTCTAAAACACTGGAGATAAACAGAATAGATCTTACAGGGCGATACTTGTAGGAAACCTGAAAACATTCGGTAGGTCACGCGATTACCCGATCCATCGGGCGAAACACGATCCCCATGGCGTTCCTCTGACGCTCGGCAAGGCGCAATTTCTAAACCATCGGCCGCTAAAAACTTCCAATCAATATCAATATCGACCATTCCGCGTCCCCTGGAGCGAAGAGAGGAGAGAGAGTACTACATCCCACCACGTACATACCCATGACCAATATCCCGGAGGAAAGTCATCCCTCTTTTTTCCCTTTCTCCTATTGCTCTGTATTACCATCAGAAAAAAAGGAAAGGAGCAAAAAATTAAGTTTAAAGAGAGAAGACTGATAAAACGAAATATACGTACGTAGAATCGAATAAAGAATGAGCAGGATAGAAAATGTACACAAGAAAAAGGGAGTAAAAAGCCTTGATGCGAAAGGGGTGGTCGAGCAAGTAAGAGGTCGGGTAAAGGGTGAACACGGGGTGGCGAAGCTAGGCTCTGCTGACAGAGACAGCGAGAGTGACAAGGACAGAATTGAGGTACGGAAGAGGGGAGAGAAGGGTTGGTGTTCGGTACGAGGGCTTCCCAACTGCGCAGTGTCGCTATCCGCTATCGACCGGTTCGCAAGCGCTATAAATACTGGGCACCGGGATCTCGCCACCCCTGGCACACACCCCCAACCACCCACGCACACCTCAATCTACCCCTCGCCACGTCCTCGCTCACCAACACTTCTACGCCTGCAACCTCCCTTCTTACCCCCTCATAATCCTCTTGCCACGCTCGCACACACATATACATGCACACAAGTACGTGTACACGTATACACGTACAAAGGGAGAGGGGCGGGAAACCTTGACCTTCAAAAGAGCCACGGAGGGCGAGGGTGGTAGTCACGCTCCTCCCGGTGACGCATCTCCAACCCCCGCTACTCTCGCGCACAGTTAGCCTTCCTGTCTTTCTCTTTCTCGCTTCTTCTCCTCTGTGTCGAAGCTTTTAATTCCAGCTACACAACGATCAAATACACACTACGCATATATCTACGCGTTTCATTCGTGTTTTTTTTTCTCGTTCTTCTGCGTTCTTTGTTTTCTACCGTTTTGTTGGGTACGTAGAATATAGGGTTCACTTTTTTCAGTTTGGTTTTTGTTTCTGTCTTTAGATCGGGAGTTATTCGAGTATCAATTAAGAGCAAGAAGACCTTCTCTTTTTCTGTTTACTTCTAATCGAGGATCAACCAAGGATAGGAAACTTCTTAATTAGCTCACTACGATGCGCGTGGAATTTTAGCGATCTTTTGCAGTTCTTTTGCAGTATCTATCGCATCGATCGGTCCGGTATTAAGGTTATGTGTTATTAACGAATATATTGGTGGTTCATGCGGTGTTATTTGAATTTTTGGCGTCGTTTTAAAGTGACGATTGTTTTTAGGAATGTAACACGCAGACTGTAGGATTGGTATTCCTTATTAGTAGTAAAATTTTACAAGCCACAAATTACAGGTTACCAATATATTAGTAGATATCCTTGTACACGACGAAGTATTTGACTATCCTAATTAACTATTACCGTATTTCTTGTACATTCTGCACATTTTTGCGCACTTAAATTCCCCATAAACGTGTAAGATCCTGTTTACAACGTAAAACACTAAATAAGATGAAACTTGTAGTATCTTCCAATAGATATAACGAATAGATGTCCATATAATGTACTTACAACTGTCAATGTATTTCTGCAGCGCCCTCTAATGAATGGAGTTACTATCTTATTCAATAACATTATACTCAATGCTTATTTGAAGAATCACATAATTTACAAGTAAGATGTTTCTTTAATACAATGTACTAATGATAATGATAAGTAATCAGAGGTGAAATATTTATCTTTGAAATAGCTTTGCATGGTCGTTGGATACTGAGTCACGATAGAAGATAGACAACAAGATGATTCAGAAGAAGCTAGACGACGGCAACGTCGCAGCGTCGTATAGAAATCAAAGACAAAAAGGAGGGTGGGCACGTTTGCTGATCGATTTAATAAAACAGCATACATCGAGCAGAACACGTCAGCCAAACTGACGATCAGCGAAGCCACTCGATGAGTCGAAGGTCGATCGCACGTAACGAATTATCGGAACCTCGTGAATCTCTCTACCAATTCATTCCAACTAGGCGAAATTCCTGTATTAAAAATCCTCGAAAGCTTTCCCACTTTTCTTTCTAACATTAATGACAAATTCTTCGGAACATTTATAACAGAAATTTTTCCAACTTCACCAGTCTAGACATTTCGTTTTCAATTTTAACGAAGTTTAATGGAAGAGGAGATTAAAAGAGGCAGCTTGCCCCGAAACTTCGATATCTGTTCATTTTGCCGCTAGAGGGTTTGCAATCGCAGACTCATCATCACGACTCGCGATTGCGTGATTAAAAAGGAATTCAGAGTGCTTGAAAAGTTGTGCATTTTGAATATCAGCGAATATTTTTTACATACTTCTGTCGAGCCTCCTCCAAAATTATAGTCCCGTGAAAGTAGTTATTTCAGCCAGAGTATCACGGTTACAGAACGTAATTTTAAACGTAATTAAATTTATATTATTAGTTAAATTTTACAAATTACGAATCAGAAATTACCAATATACTAGTACTGATATATTACGGATCACCTTTTCCCATTTCATGTAAAATTATAAAGAATATAATCTACAACCTGTAATTTGACTAATACCACTACTACCAACTGGTAAATTATTATGCAAGAAGGCTCTAATCTACGTATTATTTTTAACAAAATATCAATAGCATCGTACGTTGTCTTCCGAGCTCAACATATCAGAGTACATTCTGTATATGTGCGAGGAGGATGCAGTTTACGATTCGCTCCCGAAAAACGCTTTCACGAAAATCAGCAAACTAAAAAGAATAGCGACGAAAATACGAAATAGAGAAGAAATATAGAGGATATATTTTTTCACGAGCCCCTCCGCGTTTAGCCGAAAAACGAACACGTCCCCCGTCGTTAATTCCTCATCGAGCAACCGCGGGGTATGAATAATCCCCGGTGCGCTTAAAAGTTCACCACGGACCGCGATTCTCGCATAAATCTCTTGTCGGTGAAGTCGAAAGGCGTGTACGAAAATAAATTCATCCGTCGGACAGGCCGACATTCTGCCTGCGAAAGATACAAAGAGACCTAGAGAGCGAGTGAAAAAGAGAGGAAGATAAAGAGCAGATATACAAGGTGGAAGAGGGGTTGAAGAGGCAACCGCGCGTCGACTTGTACGTTTCCTTTTTTCATCTTGTTTCTTCTCTTTTTTTCTATCTACTCCTTCGCTCATCCTCTTCCTCGTTACGAATTCGCCGAGACAAAGAGGAACCCTGAGGATGTGGCAGGGTGTCCGACAATGGGCGTTCCGATGTCATGGTATTTCGAAGCATTGCGCAATCCCCCCTCCTCCCCCGCGTTTCGAACGATCCTATAGCTGCTTCTTCCTCGGCTTGTCAGCTGGTTTCAAGGTCGACTGGGTAAAGGAGACACAGAAAGACCGGTCGGTCGTTCTTCGAAAGTAATCTTTTTTCTCTCTTTCGCTTCTTTTTCTTCATTCGATTGGCCACCATATCGAAGTCCTTTCGCGAACATATTTTCAGATTGAACGATCGAGAGACATTCAGAATGAAGTTGAAGATAGAAAACGGGCTCCCAGGTGTGACGCGGACTTGGCAATATTGTGATTGCACGGATAGTTACGTGATCGTTACGTGCGGAGCAAGTTTTGATAATGGTCATTAAGTATGTTTGTTGTGTCTAGGAGAATAGGGAGAATTATGACGTATCGATGATAATGGATTAATGGGAGTGTGGTATTTGGAAATAATTGGCAAATGAAATTTTAGTAGCGAATGAAATGAAAATTTTGGTAGCAGGAGGAACGAGTTAACTCTTTAGTATTTCGAGTCATACTTGGTACTCTGTTTAACGATTTACAAATTCTAGTACTTTATGCATTTATAAAATATAGAAAATGGCCTATGTAAGTTAGTTATTCTAGCGCTAAGAGGATGTAAACGATTTCCATCTAATTTCCATTTTTTGTATAAGAACATGAATTTGCATAAGTATCTGCGGTTTGTTGATTTATATTCAATCAATTGAAATTTGAATATTATTAAATTAATTATACTCGATAAATCACTTTCAGAATCTATTCGTAATTAATAATTACATTTTTATATTTTCGTAATCAATAACTTAGACTTGCATATTTTCAAAATTAATGTCTATGCACATTTGATTAAACTAACAAAGTTTCACTGTGAAAGATTTAACGTTTTTTATCCTAAAAGCCAAACGAATGGAACGAAATGTTCCATATAATAGTGTGTAGGACCGCGCAGAATTAAAGAAGATTTACTGTTTGTTGGATGATTTAATAAGGAAAAGAAATTAAATTCGAAAGCATCAAGTCCCCGTTATTTCCTCAAGCATGCACGCCGCAACGAAGAAGCAGAAAATTATTAATCCCTCAGCTATTTCTTAGCTGTTGGAGAAAAAGTATTGTACACTTAAAACATTTACTGATCTGCTTGTCCTGCTTTTTCAAAACGGTTCAAGATAATAAGCAATATTCTTTTATTTATTCCGTGGAATTAATTGTCGCTAAAAACGCGACAATAAAATTCTCGAGACTAGATAAAGATAAAATGAAAGGGAGAGATAGAGAGAGAGATAGATACATAGATAGAGAGAGAGAGAGAGAGAGAGAGAGAGAGAGAGAGAGAGAGAGAGAGAGAGGGAGAAAGGAAGAACATTTAACTGAAAAATGTTCTTCGTATAGAAGTGGAGGAGAAATTACTGCGATTGACAAGAATGGTGGGACAGCAAAAAATTTCATTAGATCCAGCGAGGAATTATTGAGAGAAATTGTGAGAAACGATAAGCACTTCATTTGTCCTAGCCGTCGAAGTGGCTTTAACGTGTTTGACTTCGCGGAACTCTGTTGAACTGTTTTTGTGTCCTACCAGTATTGTGACTAACTACTTGCGAAACCGATACAGCGTAAATCTCACTACTACCATTTCTATGGATGTAAACATCATTGCCACAGTGTTTTTGAACACATAAAAGTGGTTCCTGACTTTCCTCTTGGATCGTTGATAAATAGAATTCTTCGCTAATCTGTTAAGAATTAAGCAACAGTTATTATAATGTTATGGATATTGTAATTTTCATGAAGTCGTTTAAGTATTTTATAAAGCCGAATGAGTAATGTTACACTGCGCTCCTTAGTCAAAAAATTCCATCAGACATTTGTTTAACGTAGCCCGCTAATGCATTAAGATTCGATCCAAATTCTTCCATAAAATATAAAATGTTTACAGAAAGTAATTTTTAAAGTCTAATCCAAATATTTCAGTTGAAAAATAAATGACAATTTTCTAAGTTTTTGAATTTCCAAATTTAAATGTAGTTCCGCGTCTTTTAATTTATATTTGAATATGAAATATATATCGAATTAACTTCTCTCTAAAGAGAGAAATGGATTTTCAGCGTGATTCGCGAAGAAGAGTCATCAATTTGTATTATACAATCGGCAGATCGCCGCGTCCACGTCTGTCCGTTGATTAATTGCCAGTAACACGATTTCCTCTCGACGATCTTTTGACCTTTTCCACACGGAAACACGGTCTCTCGCATTGGCGCGTGCACACGCACAAAGAGAGCTTATATACTAGGGTCGTCATTGTTAAACTGAAACGCGTTTCTCCTTTAGGGCAGTTCCTGTTATTGACACATACTCTTTGCAAAACGGAACAACGTCGTCCAGCGGATAGATCCACGAACTGTTTTACCGACGCCTGTCGAAGCGCGTTCCGATTAATTAATACGCCACAAAATTGAGCCAGGCCGCACTATCAGAGTTGGAACTCGGCGTGTTTGACCATGGAACCGAACAGAAGAGTTTGAAAGGGCACTAAAGGCGAAAAGAGAGAGAACAGTGGGACAGGTACATGCTTTGTAATGACTCGAAATTTAAGAACCGGTTTTGATCGGGGTTCGATTGGCAGAAAGTAATAGCCAGAGGAAAAATTACGAGCATAACTTAGAGGCAAAAGGAAATATAATAATCGTTGGTCAAACTGGATGTTAAAAACGACAGAATAACGATAGAACGGATATAAAAGGAACATGGTAAATATGTAATTGATTTCAGCTGATACAAGTGACGACGTTTGTTACAAGCCAAGTAAATGTCCCTATCGGGAACTATATTGTTTGTAAATGTTGTCAATTTCGCAGTTGCAACTAGTTACGTAAACGATACGATGATAAGAAAACTTCCCTAGAATTGTAAACACGATTGTTAGAATTCATAGAAATAAGATTTATGTATAAGTCGATAATTATTGTTTTAGTAAACTGACCATGTAAAAACGATAGGAAACAAAGATATGATAATTAGAAAGAAATTTAAAAATAGACAAATTTTCAGTCGATTCGTCCTTACACGAAGTTAAGATTATTTAGTAATCTCGAATATAGAAGAATCAAAGGAAGGAACAATAATTTTTACGTTTTAATAAGGCAGATTAGATAGTACCAGTCTGACAACATATTTAATACGGTTGACATTTCAAATCGTTGAGTCGTATCTTGTATAGAAATTCTTTGTGCGAGATACGTTCGCCGACACCAACTTAAAATAAAATTGTATCCAATATAGTCATTAATGAAACTGAGAAATATTGAAACAAATTGTACGTCAGTATTTATTTTGGTGCTGATAGATCTGGAATGAAAAAATAGCACTAAAAATTCGAGCATCGATCACAGAGATGTAAACTGCGCATACGTTTGCGCAGCTTCATCCCGCGTACGTAAAACCCGTCACTTGATTTATATGCTCGGTCTCCTTAACTCCTTGCTTCATGATTTTTAGCTTCTATGATTTCAAGTAAGCATTATCCATATCGAATATAAGATATCGAAACATTGTACATAATTTGTGTTTATTAATCTCTGATCTAGAGGTTTTAGACTAAAATTAGAATGCCAACTAAGTTTTGTAAAAAAAAAACATAACCTTTCAAATGGGAACCCATAAGTGTTGAAACACTTAAAAAGCCTTCAGAATGATTCAAAGGCGAATAAGAGATTATAATACGCTAACGACGCATATTTTCCGCTCACACTTTTCTGCAGCTTTAAGAGTAAACGCGCATGTGTGCCACGCAAATACATACGTGTGCCAACTCAACGATGCGGAATCGAATTCATCTGCATCTCGAATCTCATAATGATTTCACGATATTATATTAATGTTGATGAAACAAAGTATTAATCTAATAACACGAAGAATAACGAAAAAACCTTACAATTAATATACAAAAGCAAAAATGTTATTTGTTTAGTTATAGATAAAAAATTATTTTTGAGAAACGTGGCAACGATGATTGTTCTATTTTTATGCTTCGTTTCTAGGCATTTGCGACAGATCGTAATTCGATATCTTGTTTACTTTTTCGATAACTAGTCGATCAGTAACGTAATATATCTATGTCAGATAGTGTACATATAGTTTTATTTATGCTGCTAAATAATGTATTTTTCAAACATCGAACATATATTGACCCGTGGTATTGAAAAGTTTTTGGCCGGGTGCGTGTTCAGCAACTATCAAACGTGAGCGAAATAAGACGCAACAAGTTCGATGAAATCGAAACGATTTATCATTGGCATTGTACTCGTGTGAGTTGGCGTTGCCTATTATTTCACGTGAAACGGTTCGAAACATGAAAACGTTGTGAGATTTTTTGACGATAAGATTCAACAGAAACGTGTCGCATTAGTATTTGAATGTGAGCGCAATTTTTATGCGCTTTTTCTCCGACAGGATTCAGTATGCAACACGTGGTAAATTACTTTCCGCACTTCCATAATTCATATGTTCGCTTATTTTACATACCTCTGTATTAAAATTTATTTTATAGAAAATTATTTTGCAATTCTATTGTTAAAAAGCAGTGTATAAATATACACACATAGATACTAAAATAGATTTATCCAATAATAAAAACTAAACGAAAAAGAGAATAACAGCCGGATGGAATCTTAGCTTAACTGGACGCTACATATTTCGCATTTCATTGGCCCTTCCAAATCATTTATACAATGTACATGCGTACAGCATATTGCTATGAAAATGTAGAAAAATCACCAAAGTTTCAAAATATTTATTCACAAATCCAATTTCCGAAGCTAGCAGCTCGTAACATATAACGAATTTATTAACTTGTTGCAAGAGATGCGTGTACCGTTCAAATTCCATCCCGCTCTCGTAACTTTCACAAGATAATCTGATCTGTACCTGGTCGGTTCCATCGAAAGCGGTATTCCTATAGAGTGGCGAAATCGTTTGGCACGGAGGAAGATGGTCGAACACCCCATGATCGTTCGTCACTTTACTGAAATTCGCCGGTCTCCATGTTCTTGGTCGGGATTTTCACGCACACACGCACGCAGCCGCAGCACCACCACGGTGACGACGACGCAGTGCTGCCAAAGAGAGGCAACCCAGAGAGACCGGGTGCCGGTTCGCCGTTGGAACAGTCTCGAAAATGCATCCTCTATAGGAGCATTAGTTCGGTAAGAAACAATGAGGAAAAAACGAAAATGTCGCGAGACCAGTCGTTGTAATGGAAAACTGCGAGGAACGGATGTACAGCGAAAGCGAGAAAAATAAAGAAAAAAGGTGGCACGATTCGCGGTCGCACGAGAAGGTTGCCGGCTGCCGCCTTGGCACTGACAGTGGCCCTCGCGCCTAGCAACACCGAACGCCAAACTGTCGACTCGCCGAAGGCAGCCGGCACCGCACCACCGTGCCCCCCTTTTTCATCGACGTGTCCTTCTCGCGCTCTCCCGCTTCTTTCTCTCTCGAACAGCTCCTCCGTCGTACCATGTCGCTCGCACACATGCGTTCCTTCGTTCTTTCTCTTTCTCGTTCTGTCTCCCGGTGTCGCCTGCACGTCCATTTTCTTTCGTCGCTATTTACTTTTGTCCTCGTTTTGCTCTTTTCACGCGTGTCTCCGCTCTATTCGCGTCTCTTTTTCTTATTCTGTTCGTTTCTATCTTTGTTTGAACGAAATATATATACATATATATATAAGAGAAGTATATAGAAGAGAGTTGCTGTTTGTCTTCGTCGCGATCGCGATTCACGTTCGTCCTTATCTTGCGAAGTCACACGCTACTCACTCTGCCTTTTTCTCGCTTTGCGCGCAATTTCTAGCGAGCCAACCAGCCGCGGGCCAGCAGCCGAACCAGTGCGAAAGCCGGTAACCGGCACAACGCGCCATACCAAAGCGATCAGCCGATTGGCTGGACGTCCGCGACTCGACCAATCGCAATGCGTCTTCGGTCGTCAGGTGGTGCCGCGTTCTCGCCGACACGAACGCCTGCTACATCGGAAAAAGTTGGTTCCTGGCAGTTTTGACGACATTACGGATTTTAAGGATAAAAAGTTTATATCTATGATATTGTCTCTTGCAACTAAATCAATTGATCTTTCTTATTGAGGTCTGCACGTGTAGGTTACTTCTTCTGTTTCTACTATATACTTCCAAGCTATATTCCCATTTTATTGCATTTTCCAGAAAAATTCCAAACAAGATGTGTAGGTCAATAAAAAGCAAAGTGGCAAAGACATGAAATAACAGTTCTTAGAAGAACATTTTCCTGAAACCGTAAATCATCTACGTTTAGCTCCAACTCAAGCAAGTGCACATAAATGGACCATCATACATCGAATTTTCCATATACATACATACTGTACAACACATTTCAAACTATGAAAATACATTACGACTGCCAACCATTGTCAGTTGAAAATCATCTGTGGAGCTTCTATCGAATTGTTGTTCTGCTAAATGGACGCATTTACACCTCTTCGAACACAATATGTACGAAGATTGCTCGAAATTATCACCGGTGTAGATATATCAACCTAACCCAACAATCTTAAAGAACGACGTCTGCTACAAGTGCATCGTGCAGTCGTACAAGCCAACTTCGTACAACTTCGATTTTTAAACCTCGTATTTTAAGTTATATTTAGTATTTTACATTCTAAAGCACAGGTAATGCGAGTAAAATAATAGATTGGTAATAAAAGGCGGTAAATAAAAGCAGTGGCAAGAATTCATAATTTGTACTAAATATTAGTACAAATATATTAGTACAAATATATTAGTACAATTATATATAAATATTAGTACAATTCTTGCACGATAATGTAATAATTAATAATATTAATAAGTCTATAAACTATGTCTAAATTAACTCTATATAAACTATGAGTCGTAGACATAGAGGTAAAAAAATCAACAAAAGAAGACATATCATATTTCTCTTTGTTTATTAATTTTATCGTTTATTTATTAATACCAGGTATCTTGTGGCTTGTAAAAATTTCATTAACAACAACAGTTTAATTGTGCAAGACGACCCTGGAAAAAGCTTTGCAACATTCTCATTAACCAAAAATCGTCTAACAATACCAACCCACGAAACACAAATTACAGAGACGAGTCATCTCGAGAGCCATTATTCGTAATGTACGTGTGTTTTACTGATTTCTGTCGCTTCTTTCCCTTCCATTTTCGCCTGTTTTCTTCTTCACCTTCGCGTCTGGCCGAAATAGGTCACGGTGCAAAGCAAAGGAGCAAGATGGGACGGGACGGCGGCGACATGGAGAAAAGCCAGCCGAGGACGAGGATCACGCGCGTTGAGTACGTGCCTTGCATCCGGAGGCGCGCTGCGTTCCGTTCGCCATTGCCTGATTAACTCGACGTCATTTATCAGATTAAATGGATAATGCTGGTTAGCGTCTGACGTAACGCCGCACTCCCAAGAACCGCCGTTTCTCAAAGATTCTTTATTATCTTACTGGTCTGCCTATGGACACACCAACGTTACGCAATCGAACAAGCCGCTGAAATTGGATGCGAACAATCGGCCGTGTTAACGAGTTCATTGTGTTTCTGTCCAAAACGCGATACTAGCCGGGTGGTCCTGCTGTTATGTAACCTAGCTATAGCTATCCATCGAGTTTAATAAACGAAGGAAGAAAATGAAATTTAGGATAAAGATGTATGGAAATTATTTCTGTTGAGAATAATGACTTTGTGTGTGAAATGTTTAGTTATTTAGTAAATTAGTAATGATCAGATTGCCTGTGTAAATAAATGTAAATGTAAATTTGTTTCATTCTCTAAATATTACAACTAGTACTTTACTTTGAAGATTCTGTACATTCCTGCATTTTATATGTATTCTGTACATTTAAGTGGAGTAATTAGCAATTACATTTTAGTAACTCGAATACATTTTTATGAAGATTTGAAGATGCTGTAACATGTGAAGTAGTAATTCATCTTTTTATTATGAATCAGTAATAAATTGTCAACTGTAACTTAAACTTATTTTTATGGAGATTGCAGAAATTGTATCGCGAAGTAATAAATTCTGTTTTTTATTAGGAATTTCTTAGAAACACGCTATAAAATTTTATGACACCATCGTCATTGTAGATATTGAACATTTGTAATTGTTTGTACACCAGGTAGGTAACAATACTGATAAATGTTTCAATTAGTAAGAAAATTAAAAAATGAAAGATATAGTTAATGCTAAGAGTAATAAAAGGAATATGCAAAGTTTGAAATTTCTAATCTGAATTTCTTTTTTATTTTAAATAGGCAAAATTGAGTATAATACAGTGCCAAAGCGAAGCATGATAAACTCTCACATGGCACATCCAAAAGGTCGGCTTCAACGATGAAATCACAGTCATCTCGCTGCGAACGCACAGTTTAACCGGTAATTAGAGTTTACGGCAGCCACGTTGATTAGGTCGTTAAAGAAACTATTACGCCGACTAAATACAGTCTAGGCACTCCCACTAGTCTCCGCTGAATTGCAATTTGATGCAGTAGGTACGTTGATCACGTGAACATTAATATCCGTTTTCTAGACTTCTTACTATTTTCATGATTCATATCGTAAAATTTACGAATTTTTTATTGTTCCAGATAAAAAACAAAAAATGAAGAATTGGAGGAATATGCATCTTTTATTCATAAAAAAAAACAAACTAAGATCTTTAAATATTATTAAATTTTCTACAATTCCAATTAACGAATGAAGGAAATTAAATGTTTACAGAATTATAAATTCTTTGTAAAAATGTAATATCCTTAAAATACTTGAAGAGACTCCATATAGCGATTGCCAACAATGTTCAACTAAATAATAATTTTAAAGTGAAATTCTTCATGCAAACAGTTTAACAAGACAATGGTTTAGACGCTTGAGTACACATTGCATTTGTATAACGAGTTTATTCTCAAAGACTCTTTATTTCACCAAGGTTATAAAATTACACTGCGCAGCTTTTGACAACTACCGCATCTCTACCTCTTTGTGAACTTTTAATAATCTTTTCAAACATGACATATTCGCGCTACTGAAATCCTAAGATAGACAACGGCGAGTTCTTGCAATTAAGAGAAACACCAGAATTATATGATGTATCTTTTTTGATTATCTTCCATTTTTTTTTTCTTTTGATACCAATTTTATATTTTAATCTAGCTATATTTTATATTTAGTACGTTATAGTTCTACTATTAATGGAAATTTCAGTCAAAGCAATCAACCTCATCTCTTTCACACAACAAGAATGACAACGGTTTCTGATCAACTTAATTGCAATTAAAACAACAAAGACGTATCTTTTCTGGGAAATTTTGCATCGTTTCGTATGAAAGATGAGACAATCCAGAAACATATACCTATATTACACGAATGGTACGAGTTTCGTCTGTTAAAAATAAAAATGTGGCACATATGCACGATTCTTGGACACAAAGAGGAAATTATTAGGTTTGTCAACGATCTGCTTGAGTTGTCCAAGTAAATTGCTCGAATTACCTCAGCACCCGGCAATGGAAGGTGACCTACTGTCAGAAATGATCTCTCCAAAGGATTGTGCAACTTGGAACTTTAGAATTTTTCTCCTTCCGCCATTCGCTTCTCTTTCGAAGGGACCCAATTACCAAGGAGATATAGGCGATCTTGCATTAGGAATTCGCCGTCCTTTAAGAAGATTGAAAATCGTTCTTGATAACAGCTTAATAGTCAGCTCATAGTCCGTTTTGACCCTGTGATCGAGATAATGAAGAGATTTAACATGGAAACGGTCAACCTAATTTCAGCAGAGTAGAATGTATTATTAACCTAAACGCATTCGTTTGTGTTTCGTCATATTTTTTCTCGTAGGAATGACATTATTTGCAGGAATAATAATTTTCGAGGAAGTATAAATCATACTTTGTACCTTTTGATGGTGAGCAGTTTTAAAATTCAGTTTGCTGCCAACCAATTTTATTGCATTATTAAATATGTATTATCGTATTATGTATTATTCTCTGTATTTCATTAAAATTGCATTTTTATTGGTTTCGCTCATTTAATGTGTTTTTCTTTTTTTTTTTTGTCCATACCCCGATATGTCAAGAATATCGAATTGCAACATTAATTAATTAATTGATTAACTTTGTGAATAATAACATTTATATTTAAACATCGTAAATCTGGGAGATTATAGATTTTCCTGTTTAAAATGATGTAGTACCAGAGTACTCTCTTTTAATCGCCAATTAAATATCGAAATCAGAAGATCTGCAAAAACGATCTTTATTTACAATTGACAGTAAACAGAATATTATTAGGATATTGCTAAATTATTATTAACATAGGAAAATGATTGTCATATGACTGCTTCGTAGATCGTACCTACTGCAAGTACTTTAAGATCCTACTGTCTGACTATTACCATACATGATCTACTTTGTTGCTTCTTAGCACAGAAGAAATTATCTAATGAAATTATCTAACAGATAATAGTTATTTAACACGCAGTAAGACTATGAAACTGTGATTTCAAGAACATAAAATATTGGAAACCCGCTTCCTAATTATACATACTCTAAATCTAATAATATTGTTTTATTGATGCAAGTTATAAAGCAATATAATTCTAGGTTTCTCTTCTCGATTTTGAATTTCTATGAAATACGTTTTGCTTAAAAACTTTTAACAGCGTATATTGCTAGGTATAATAACTTGATAACAACCCCAAGCCTCATATCGTATGCAATCCAATTCCGTCACTAAGTTTCCATATCATATATTGATACTAAATTATTTATTATCGTATATTAATCGATAAATATAGAATAATAATGTATTAAACGAAGCTCATATAAAGCTGCAAAGCTACGATCAGCTATGTTAAATACACCAGCAATAACCAGGAAAATACTACAACAGCAACAATAGAACATATGATCTGCTAAAGAAGCTTCTCACACAACCATTAAATAATAGACCATGGAAGATACGTATTATACATCACAAAAGATAGAATACAATTTTGTAGAACGAAACGGTCCAAATCAATTTAAAATGGTCGAAGACGTTATAGAAGTAGTCGTGGGTGCCTATAAATACAATCGCCACGAATTTAACCGAATTCGCAGGAGATAGAAAAACGGTTGCACGGCTGCAGTTGCCGGCCAAGGTCGTGGCCTTAATCGTTATTGGGCGTCTGACCTATATATACCAGATGCGCCCTAGGATTTAAAGTAAGTTTCTCAAACTACTACCGGGGGCTATATTGACTTGGAGGAGCATTCTAGATAAACGATACGGCAGTGCGGAGGCTGAGATATGTCCTCCAGCAATAGCCAAATAAACGAATTCGGAACTTTCCAAATCGAACAAAAGATTGCTACCACCAACGATAAATTTCCACCGTGTTCACAAGAAAAACTATGTTTCCGCGGTCGTTTAAAACCAAACAATTTTTACTCGTATTACTTTATCATATATAACTACTTACATTTAATTTTTATTAGTTTCTGTAGGTATTGCCTGTGAATATGACATAATTATTCAGACAGTACAACATGGAAATTAAAACTCTTACAACGAAATGTTTTTTGCATTATGTAAAAAGAATTTTTGTCGTAAATTATCGATAATTAAGATACGGTTCTTTCGACGTTCTTGTTAAGGAGAAAATTTAGCACTGTTAGAATCAGTTTTACTGGGCATGAAAAAATAAATATTTAATGTACATAATTATTTAACGGCATTTTAAAGTGCAGGTAATGTTGGTTGCAGGCAACATCGAGCGTGAAGAAGTATTCATGTTTCTCTTAAATATAAAATTTGGCAATATGTAATCTTAGTTCTTCTTGTAATTGTACATGCTATCAATGTCCCCGATGTTACATATTTAAGGAAATACGAGATTATACTTATTAAATTTAATTGCAAATTCTCGAAGATTGAAGGTACATAGGTTCAAATAACACAGGCTCTTGAGATACTGGTATTAAATTTACTCAAATATTTCTTCATTCGTTGATTCTTCTAAAAACTACCTTTTACATTAACCGCAATTTTGCACCTTTGTCAGATGCATCATATATTTACGATAAAAGAAATTGCTTAATTATATACAATTACGAATTTTATTTTATATCATAAATTTAGTAATAAGCATACACAGTTACTAATTTCGTGATTCTCCTGCTATGTACTAACATACAGTTTCAGCATGATTTTCCCAGCAACGATGCAAGCTTAAATTGTTACTTGATAATTTGACGAGATCAGAACCGGCCTTAAAGCAACTCGTTAGAACAAAATCGTCGGATTTACGATGTTGATCAAGACCAAAAGGGAGTTGGCCCACCAGCGATGATTCAATCCTGATAATCGATTGGCCTTCGAGACAGTCGATCGCCGCTATCGGCCTTCATATATAACAGCAGATCTGACCTCTCGTTTATGTCACACTACAAAAGCACCGAAACACAAGCAGATCGCTGTTAACCTTATCTACCTTACCGCACCGTTTGCTCGATGAAATAGCGGCTCGCGAAAGAAATACGTCCTCGAATCCACGTCGAGGTTTGCGCTCACGCTTCCACCGATGACTCGTCTAAAGTATCGTTGAGTAGACACGGGACATACACACGTATACACATACATAGGTGGATCGATTTATTGGACCTGTATTTCGGGAGTGCTGTTTATTTTTGGCGAAGGGTAGGAATTACGTTCCCTTTGTAATCCTTCACTGGCACTTACACTTAGGAATTTATCATTCAGTTTTTAGAGGTCAGTAGATATTTAACAGCTGGAAAATTTACACATTTGGGAATTAAGATATTACAAAATTCATAAGGATGAGAAATTCACGAACGTTTCGACAATTCCGAGGTTCGACAGTTTGAAAAGTAGAAATTCTGAGGAACTGGAGATCCGACAAGTCAAAATTTCGAAAATTCAGAAGTCCGAAAATTTTCGAAAAGTTTGAGAAGATTCGAGAATTGAAAACCTTCCGATTTCAAAATTTCGAAAAATTGGGAATTAAGAAATCTGAGAAATTACTGAAAATTTGCAAAATTTCGAATCTTTCAAGATCACATAAATTCTAGCAGACCTTCGCCAAACGAACAAACACAGTGCGTGCGTGAAATCCGACGAAGGTATCTAGCGATAAAATTCGCTGGTAAACGGCCATTCCGCGTGATTAATTTTATATGTACGTGAAAATGGAAATGAAGTCGATATCGCGTGTCACGGAAGACAAAGCGGGTGCAAGAGAGAGATATGTACATCCTATTGGAATATCATGTTGGCAAAACGGCCGTCAGAAACAAGAGACCGGTTTAATGCAGCGAATTAATGATATATCATTTCCTCCCTTGATGCCTTTTGTTTCACTAGCGGGCTCCCTGGTGAAATACCTTTCGCTGCTTCCGCAGCCACGAAAGTGATATTTTTTTCTAAATTATTAATTCGATGTCACAGATATCCAGTTACTTTTAATAAAATCGAGGTAAATACGTCTTTCAACGACGTTAGTACAATGGTGGTGGCAAGTTAATGGCTATCTGATCTTGCTCGACCGACCTCGAAGGTATTCAGAGCGATATGATTGATCGTCAAAAGGCCGTTCGTCTGCTGACTGGTAGATTGACGGTGCAATTCTAAAGACGGCCACTCGTGTCAGATTCTTAAGCCGAATTTACCCTGTTTCACTTTGGAGAAAGATGGCGGATGAGTCCTTGTTTCGTATTCCTGCAAAGTGAAACAGCGTAAATTCGACTTTACGTACGTGTTTCGTTTCACCAAACAGTCGATGGTCTAAAACACTTGCAAATACGATGATACGAAAGTCTGTTGCAAATGTAAAATAAATTTTGGTGAGAAATTGGCCTCGTTCAGGAAGAGGAGGAAGAAGAGTTTGTTAGTTCTTCTGGATCGGAAGTACGTATTGATTAAGAATTAGTCTCTGGCGAGATTTTACTACAGTTTCTATAATAATGTTTGTTTCGTTATAGAATCTCACCTTACTTTGGATTATTAATCTTTGGAATACTAGTGCGGACTGTAACATTCCTTACTCGTTTTCTTTTAGTTATTTGTAGGAAATGGTACCTCTTTGTGAGCAGCTTAGTATATAACAGGTTTGAACTTCTTTAAACTGATTGTTATGTTAATTTTTCCTCACTCGGTGTTGCATACACGCAACAGCGTACCTTAAGAACTTATATTAACTATCTAAATGATAAATGTATCTGTACCCTGTGAAACTCGTCTTGAATTTTTGAGCATCAAAGACACGTGTTTGATACGACTGACAAAAAGAAGTTACGTTTCCACGGTTCAAACAAATCGATCGATCGGTGAAAGAAGTTTAAATAAAATTATGTTGTTCAACTACCTCTAAATTTGGACTCTGCATAGGTCAAGTATCCTAGGGTTAATTATCTTCTTCACGAAAAATGAAGAAACGCAAGAGCATATTTCTGGTCTAACATTCTAGTGGAACTTGAGAAACTAGATTGTTCCTAACACATTTCGTGTTTAGAATGCAACAACGTTAGAGTGGACCGTATTAAGGTCCATTCGTACGATTGCAACAAGTTGGACAAAGTGTGCGCTGTCGTTTTGGTATTCACTTTGATCCAGTAAATCGTACTGAGGATGTGTCGAGCGAATCAAATGAATGGACATTCGGATCGATGGAGTTATGCAGAATAAATAGACCGTAGAAGACACAAGACTTATAAAGGTTAGGTGCATACAGTCTAGCGCTCTACCCTTTTATTTGAACTCATGCAACCTGACACTTGATTGAAAGGATCTCATATGGATGAAATTTAAAATACATGTTAACGATACTAAATATCTTAGAATCTAACATATTGAATTACGGGATATTACAAAATATTTTACAGTTCATAAAACTTGAAATTCCATGTCAGATGATTTAAAATCCAAGAACGACGAGAGATTTTATTTTAGATAATAAGACTTTTAAGATTTCCTGGGTTTTTGAAACTTCTACTAATCTACTTTTGAGATCATTTAAAACACGAGAAACTTTCGGTATCGTAAGGATTTCTATAAATTTTGGAATCTTATTTTCAGTTTGCAGCATTCAGATAATTTTGAAATCTATCTCTTCTTTTATTCAAGAATCATTCTCCGTGATAAGCTAAAACGAAAAAATGTTGCGATCACTTTAAAATTTCGTTCTACTATATTACAAACTGAAAAATGTCAAATATTTTATTTCCAATGTTGCTCGACAGTTATGAAACATCTGTTTTCCTTTATTCTAGAATATTTCCCTTTTTACGAACTGAAAGTTCACAAAATCTTTAGTATCGCTTCGAAACTCGTGGTAATTTTTAAACATTTTACGCTTTTCTTTATTTTAGGATCGTGCTATGTTAGAAATTGTGTTAATTTCAAATTCAATCTTCAATTACAAAGCTTTTAGTAGGTATTGATCTCTAACTGTTACTAATTCTACAATTTATATGGTTTCCTTTAAACGTTGAATCGTTGTACGTTGTAAGCAGAGTATCGTTGTAAAGGTAGGATCGATCGAGTTGGAATGTCGCGGGCGTGTTCTGTAACAGCGTTTACAGCGACGTAAACGAAGCATAACGTTCGGATATTTGGCGTTTGACGAAAATCCGTAACAAAATTGGAACGTCGGCCAAACAAACTGAAAATGGATTTACATGCTTCGCAAATAAAACACTGATTGACCGGTCGTTCAGACACGGATTGATCAACGTTATTTAATTAACGGTGCTCGAATCGTGGGAATGGAACTTAACGCGACCTCCAACTCTACGGCTGACGCCAGGACCGTCGAATAAAATCGATTTCGACGGTAGAAGGTTCTACCGTTTCGTTTAAAAACCATCCTCTATCTACCTTGGCTTCAAACCATAAATTAATCATTTTAAGCGTTAATCAAATCATTATTTGCTACCATACTATCTATAGACAAGTAATTTATACTTGTTAGCTGTATTAAAATATAAAGTAATAATAGGACAATAAGTAGATATATGTATATATATAGTAACAATTATGTAAAATCGAAGCTTGAATACCAGTGGTTGCCATATTTCTTCAACACAATCTATAACCCTACAGATAAACACGTAATTTGTATTTAGAATAGTTAAAGAAGATATTGCAACTTATTTTCCAATGAAGCGCTTTTCATCAAATTCTTTATTCGATTCTCATAGTATCACATTTCTGTGGTCACATGAAGGTAAATATAACTAGTATGAAATTTCACATACTTGGACCTAATTAATTCGAATAATTGGACCTAATTATATAAATGCCTCTATAAATGAAATTACGCGTCAATACTTCCTCTAGTCGTGCCACAGTGTCTCCGCTATGAAATGAAAATAGTAACAGTAATATAAAATGGAAACCTATAAATTTGATCATTGACACATTTCTCCAGTACACTTTCGAACTTTCAACTAACTCTCACTTTGTCAATAAAGTCTGTCACAGACAATGGAAAAAGTCAATATATGGAATATATTGGAGCCACCCTCGCATTTGGTTCGAGCCACCTCGCGAACAGGAAACAGTCGCGACACGATGTAAAAAATGGACCAGTAGAGGCACATGAGCGAACAACGAAGAATACAAGAAGGATTGTGAAAGAAGTTTCAATTACACCGTAATTGTAACAGGGAAACGGTAGCGACAATGGAAAAGCGCGGAGGGAAATCGCGTTATCGTTGAAACGTGTTAGAAGGAGAAAGGACGAAGGTGAAGATGCAATCGGAGCGAGTGAGGAAGAGAACGATCGAGGGAGAAAGAAGACCACGCGGCTCCCTCCTGAGATGACATCTCCCCGTGACCTTGGAACGGAGACTGACCTTGACCGTGTCAACCCCCACCAGGCCGGTCTAACGCGTCCCGGCTGCTCCCCCTCCCTATCATTTCACCTCCCCACGGCAGCCAGAGTCGCGTCGTATTACGCGAATGCGATGTTGCTCGGTGCTAGCTGCTGCTGCTGCTGCTGCTGCGGCTGCGGGCATCGTTGCTGCATCGACCGGCCGCAGCACAGACTGCCAAGCCCCCTCGTCTTCCACCCCTCGACCCCCTGGCAAACCCATCATGACCCTCCCGTCCCACCCATCCAACTACCACCAAGCAACGAGCTGCCGGCAGATCGCGTCCCACCGCCCTTTTCATTCTATATACCTATATAAACGTCTATACACATTTCTGGTGAAAATCGAGAGGAATCGTTATATGTAGATATCTGTGGTAAATGATGATCGTGATACTATATAGTACAAGATGGATAAGAATGAATATGGTATACGACGTTTATACCGAGGGCATCTACAGAATTTGAAGCGAAGATATAGGATATATAATTGGCATTTGATGGGATATTTGAACATCGATAGCATCGCGTGATCCACCGTATTCCCAGTCCCAGTCAACCATATCCGTATGTTTTTCGAAAAGGCTCGTAGCGCATATAGAAGATGCGCGGGTGCGAGGCGCATCGGAATGATGGAACGATATTCACGTTGGCCGTTTTACAAGCCTCCCCTGCTAGTCGCTTTCTATTTCGTACTTGCATCGATATTGAATACCTTGAATGAAGATATACGGGCTAAGATATGTGGATTGCGACGGATGATGTGAATTATCGCGATGGAACCCCCGTGGAAACGAGAACGAAGTGGTTCCATCGCGGCAAAAGTTTCCTACCGGACAGGCTGGATTTACAGCCACGTGGAGCGCACCGATTAGTCGCATTTTTCGCGAGGAATGTTTTCTGGAGCAACTGAATACGTAGTATGCACTGTCAAGAGAAGGAAAGAGAGAGAAGGTGCTTTTACCGTGCAGGAGCCAGCCTCCTCCTACTCCATCATGCGAGCTGGCTTCGATACCGCTCCCAGCGTCCCGTCGCTCTTTTTCCCCACCCTTCCACTCCTTTCTCTTCCCCGCTAACCGAAATCCCATCTTTTCTCTCGCTCGCACGCCTAGGTAGCCCCACTAACACCCATCCGCGTGTTCGAACGCCGCTGTTCCAGAGGAACCCTTTCCCAGCGGTAATGTAGGTGAAAATATAGGGTGGCGCGCAATACAAGCCACACTTTTTCTGCGAAGCACATCGTTCTCGATACCTTCGATTTATTTGCGACTTTTGGTTAGGAAATGTATTATTGAATGAAGTTTCCCAGGGTTTGTGAATGAATAGTGAAAGATAGTATATATGTAGTATATGTATAATATAGGGGACTTTTTGAGAAAAGGGTGCTGTTCTGAATTTTCAAGGTCGCTATGTAAAATTTAGACATCAAAGTATATAGGGTGACGTAATGTTTCTGCGAATTACTTTGGCATCTAGGAAACATTTAATTTGTTCGATGGTCGATTTTATACGTAATTTTTTGTTGAAAAATGCGTAGCTGTCGGAAGATTGTTGGCGAATTGTAAAAGATTATTGTATTTAATACACAGTAATATGGAATGACTTAAGATAATGAAATGTCTCTAAATTTTCAGGATCACTATATGAAATTTCTAAATATTACTTCTTGTCTATTCTGTTAATTTGAATACATATATCATATAGAATTTAATTACGAATATGAATTCATTTTACTACGTATGTTATTACGTTCCTTCTCAAGTTTGTATTTGGTAAGCATTCTTTAGTATTTCTAAATAACCTTCCTTGTTCAAACTTCCTATAATAATAAATTAGGTCTCATATAACTTGAGAGTGCACGTGAGTTTAAAATTTCAAATCGTCCCTTGTCCTGTTCTGGAGCACAATCATTTTAGAACAGGTTCTAAAAAATTTAACAAAAATTTCAAAAAATGTCTTATCTTACACCTTCTCTCTGGTGTTTGATCTTTCTCTCTCTCTAACTTATTTCTTATAAAACAGGGAACATTAACTAATTACTTGATTAACTAAATACTTTGATTAATTGATTAATTGATTAATGAACTAAACACAGTGATGTGCTACAGCTTACACAACTTAACTCACAACTTACAACTCGTCTTACACTATTTCTTGGTTCTGCATTCTCTACATTGCTGTCTATATTACTTTGTCGCAACGCAACTCTCTCGCAACTATTCACGGCTACCTTTTATATTACATTTTGGTATGCACACAGATGTGGATGACCTATGGTCAAGCACACCTTTCTTAATTACCCCCGTGTCGTAAACGACCACAAGTATATGGTCAGGTATATCATCCGTTCGCACTTATATTGCTCTTATTGTCTAGGGTACATTTGGGTTTCCTCCCCGATACTACAGTGCAATGAAAATGGTTGAAACGAGCATAAAAGTGAACATTAAAGTTCCTCGATTACGAACGGTTTTAATGAAATATCTTGTGTCATCGAGACAATTTTTATACTTCAAATTGTCTCGACGATGGATTTGTACAGGGGGAAAGAAATATCAGTGGCGCATCTCGAATCAGAGTTCAAGGTGATAAGAATAGTGAAACTGCTTTGTCACAAAGAGCTGCCTTTCAAATTAATGTCAAACATACTCGACCCTTACGCCCTCTATATACAAAGTAAACACTGTACAGATTTGTAGAATTAATATCACTAAACTAATACATTGAAATATACCAAGATATCTATAGACGTGGAAAAAGATGAACAATAATAAATTTTTGATACTATTAAAACTGTCATTAGATAATATTACATATCAACTATTATTTTTTGGATACGTAAATACATATGTACTCTAATATTAAACCGATATGATTTATTAATATGATTTCGTAAAAATCTTTTTTCAGTATAACATTTTAAATAACCCGCCACTGCAGAAGACAAAATTGTCGACGAGTGACTAACATAATGTAGGCTATCCCAAACAATTATACAGTATATGCATGGATGAATAAGCATTGAGATATATACTTCGAACTTGTGTCAATTAGACACATTAGATTCTTTACATATTGGTCTGCAGAAATTACTATTTAAATCATACTGTCACGCCATGTGCTTCCCGGCAACGTCCGTAAAGAACGAGCATCGACGGAACGTTGTTTTTCTAACGCTTAAAAATTCAGCAACAACGGAACGTATTTCTTCCCAACAGTGGCCATAAATAGATAAGAGCTTAAAATGTGTTTCAGACTTACCCCTGTCGAATTTTTTCCCTTCTGGATCGATGTCTTTTACGTTGAAAATATCCTCGAACAGCACACCCGCCATTTTAGACACTTCTGATAGTGCTGCCCTCTCGTAAGGAATGTGAAGTTTACGTTCGAGAATGTAATTCAGAAATGTGTGATTTTCGTCATTAGAAATTTATGAAGTATGAAAGAACTACATACAGTGTAGGATATGTCAATATTTAATTTTTATAAATATTAATAAGTCTTATGGACCATGCAAAAGGTTATTTTTACAAAGTTTTACCTCAACGTAAAAAATTAATATTTTCCGAAAATGTATTATTTGCAATAATTTATTCTCTTATATTGGGAATCTTAAATATTTTATTCTTTATGTAATGGGAACTATGTATTTCGATTTGAAATATCTATGTCTTGTAGAGTTGTATCGGTAATAGAATCGTGATAGTGAACTACAAAGCAGCTTTCTGCATTTGTAGCAAAATACCAATACAATTAGGAAGTAATGATGTTTATTAGATTTAAAACTCAGATAACCTTGAAAGCTCGATAACAATTAGGAAGAGGGAGCCACTGTACAGGTTTACAGATTTTACGCAGCACAATTATATATCCTTTTACGCAGTTCAAGCGGGTCCTATCGTGATATATGTATAGCAATAAGTCTCGACATTGATATAACGCGTTACGTAAAATTAGGGATTTCATAATGTTGCGCAATCACTAGAAAATCTGCAGAAACTTACCATCGAATATAAAAGATTACGTATATGAATTTACATATCTTCTGAGTACAATGTATACTTTAGAACATGATTTTTCATCTAAAAGTATCTCGTGTTATTATTCTTTTAATTACACATTTTACATGATTGAAAAAGCTCAATATAATTGTTTTTTTTTCCCCAAATTGTTAGAAATATGTGGATTCAAAACATTCTCACAGAATATCATATTAAGATCTTTTGTAGTACATATTATCTTAGGCTACTGAACTACGCAATCTATGTTTCGTAAAAAAAAAAAACTTAAGTAATTTTATCTTCTTTAAATAATTTTACAATTGATAATTTCAGATTAGAGGTCAGCACAGACTGGAATGATAATGTAGCATCATCTACCGCCATAATATGAAACCGTACCTACGAAATAAAATGTCGGTTTCCTAAATATATTGTGAATCAAACAAAAGGATTGTTTTCTTGTTCAATATTCTTCGTTATTTAACATGTGTGATGAGGAAGATACTCTTCTTAATGAAGATGAAAATCAGGTAGATATTCATATATGATATTTCTTTCCTAATGTCGTAACGAACATAATGTAGGTTAATGTAGGTTAATTTATTGTAAATGGAATAGGTTATGTTTATATTGAGGAAAAGTCAGAACTACTTTTAAAACCATGGAAATTTTAATAATTGAATAAATTTTTACTAATTAGGATAAAATTAGGAAAGAACTCTCACAGATGAGTTTCGAAGATCTGCAAAAGCTAAAAGAGAAATTAGGTTCTAAAATATATAAGGAAACAATGTTTGGTCCACGGAAGGTTAACAAGAAAACTGATTTTAAACGAGAAAATAAGAACAGACCGCGTGAAATATCTTCAAAGAAGCCTGTTTCGCGATTCAGAGAAGTGGTGCAGGTAAAGAAGTACATTCCAAGAGATCCTCGATTCGATAGTCTATGTGGCACATATGACCAGAGGAAATTTAAAAGAAATTATGGGTTCATTAATGAAATAAAAGAGAATGATATCAAAGAATTAAAAAAGGAATTGACTGAGAGTAAAGACCCAAAAAGGATAAAGCAGATCAAATACCTTATACAGAGATTGGAAAATCAATTACGCGAAGAAAAAAGAAGAAATTTGGAAGAACAAAAAAATTATGAAGAAAGGAAAGAGATTACAGAGGCAATCAGACGTGGTGAAAAACCAGTATTCAAAAAGAAGTGTAAGTAGATATACAAGATATTAACAACTGTAGCTCTATAATATGTATTTTATAGTGACTCCATTATTCTTTCCTTACAGCTGAAAAACGAATTTTGAACTTAGTTTCTCAATATGAGGAACTGAAAAATTCAGGCAAACTAAAGAAACATATTCAACGATTGCGCAAGAAGAATCAACAAAGGGACAGACAACAGTTAGCGTCAGCAGACTCTGAATAAAAAAACAAGGTATATGTGAAATTAAAATTTATACAAATTAAACATAGCTGGAATAATTACAGATGTATATAAGTGTAATAAATACTATGATAGTTAAAGTAAGCTCTCTTGCATTCATTTAGTCGCGCCTGTCCTGTAACAAATGCTTTTACGCCTGTGTGCTGAAAGTACCAGTCAGGAAGGTAGGATAAAGAGTGCTTTATTAATTATGTATTTTTTATTTAACATCAAAAGTAATGACACTTGGGTTGGACAATGTCTCTCGTTTCTTCCTTAATGTAATTCACGTGTGAAAACAGAACTTACAGAATAATCAATATGAAAGGAATCGTCAATCAGAAGAGATTGTTTGGTAGAGCGGTGTACATTTTCTTTTCATTTATCTCTGAGCGTGTACGTGTGTATATCTCTCTCTATGTTCGCACGTGTCTCTCAGCGTGTGTGGTGTGTATGTGTGTGGGGTGTGTATCATATATGCGGCGCTAAAACGAAAAACAGAAGAAGAGTATGAAACCCGTATGGAAAAGGCGGACCATTTAAACAGACCACCTTCTCGTGGGTCACCGTTCATGCGCGATCCGTTTGTCCGTCTGCAGTTATTTAAAATATGTACAATATTAATAAAACATCATTCATTTTTTTTTTTTGTTTATATTTTAATCATTCAATGATTCTGTTGTGATGTGGCGGGCTGTGCAGGGGCGACGTTTCACAGAATTCTCGTGACACTGTTCTTTATTATTATAAGCATTTGTTTTCTTTTTTATCTCCTCCTCAGTTCCCAGATTTTTGATTTTATTTTTTGAACTCGAATATTTTACTGCCAATTATTATTGTGTTCGATCGCGGCAACAGAAAAGCGAAGAATCCGTTATATTAAAACACACGATCTCTCGCCCACATTCACACATTTCTCTTTTTCTCCCGCTCTTTTACGCCGATTCACCCGAAAAACCAGTTTTGCGACGATTGCGTTGTTTTTGGCGAGGTTACCCGTTTGCAGAACACGAAAAGATTTGCGACTCGTTTACCGAGGATTGTCTTTTCCTATGAATCCGCGGGCGTAATACAAGTGAGAAGAAAACGATGGCGTCGCCGAAACGAGGGAATACAATATAGCCGCAAATCCATCCGCGTAACCGGAAACGTAGCGAAAAGAAAACAAAGAAGAAAAGAAAAACACGGTTTCGTACGTAGAAGGATCATTGAAGATGCATGTATCTCTAAATATGACGCGTTTCAAGAAAGAAAAAAAAAAAAAAAAGAAAAAAAATAAAGAAAAAGAAAAATATATATATAAAAGAGAAAGAAATAAATGATCGATGTACCACGCGCACAGAACGAAGCAAAAGCGGATTCTCTCGTTTGTGTCCCGCTCAGTCCGCCGCAAGATATTGTGGTCTTAGACCGAATTTTTTTTCCTTTCATCGCCACTTTTCCTTGATTTTCCATTTTTTCTCTCTCTCGCGCGCTCTCTCTCTCCCTTACTCTCGTCATCGTCGTCGTTATACTTTTCATATCTTTATCTTTGTTCTCTTTTTTTTTTTGTTCGCTTATACGTACTTTGTTTTTTTTCTTCAACAACACGATCTAGACTAAACCATATATAATAATTACATCTAATAATATCTTATTGTAACATGTATTATATTATAATTATTATTATTATATTATTAATGTTTAAATTATTTGCCTAAAGTAAAGAGACGCACGACGGCAAAGCATTTTTTTTGGGCTCCTACGCCCCCCGGGCACGGAACACCCTGTCGACAAACCACGGATCCTCCGATCCTGCTCCGGTACCCATGTCGGGAGCGATTTTACTGAAATGAATGGGCCAATGCATCATCCCCCCCTACCGCCATGCTTATACCTCGCTATCACTCCTCGATCTCTCTTCTTTCCGATTCTATTTTTCTTCTTTTCGTTCGCGTCCTATCTCAAAACACGGGGATCCGCTGAAGGCAATCTGTTTTCCATTTTTTGTTTTTCTTTTCTTTTCTTTTTGTTTGGTTCGATTTCGTTGTGACAGGAATGATCGATCTTTCTAGATAACACACACACGGAGCTATCGGTATACACTGTCCCGCAACGCGAAACCAAGAAACACCATGAAAAACGGAATTAACTGGCATAACATTGAACATCTCTCTGCTTCTCAACATCTAGCACTGTAACGACTGATTCATGCTTTTTATTTCGACAATTTTCGAGCATCTTCCTCTTCCGCGAAGAAGAAGAGAACTGGGGACGTTTTTTTAATGTGATCATTTCGTATGTACTTTTTTTGTCGGTGTGTAATCAAAGTCCGAGTTCGACGAGCAACGCGACGGTACACTGCTGCCCTCTATCTGTTTTTCCCTCTCACTTTTTTCTTTCCTGTCCCGGTTTCTTTCAAAGAGTTATCGGTTGGATTTGAATGACGATCCACGTGTCTCAAAAAACGATTCGGTTAAAGCTTCGCCGGTCCTACCGAATTTTTTTGATTGAATTCGATTATTCAAAATTCAACATGGTTGTTACGTGTTTTGTGAACGGAGCCGAATAATTCAACCAGCCCCTCGCGCGCACAACAGAGAAAATTCATCGGAAGGGCTGGAGGAAAGTCGTAGCCCTTGGAATATATATTTCTTTCTTATATTCGCGAACATGGTAAAATTCGGCGGGATTGGCAAGCGAAGAACGTGTTACGCGTGTACGGCACCTCGAGAACACCTCGATTATTGAACACTTAGGGTAGTTTTGGGGCCAGGGCCGCCGAGCGAGCGTCACCCTTCGTCTACCTGAATCCTCGACGGTCCGTTCGCCTTGATTTGCGCGGAACAGAGGAACCAGAGAACGTGGTAAACACATCGAGGCTGTTCGTTGATTTCGGGGTATCGTCGCAATTATGGCAAACGACGATGAAATTTATTCGACAAACGAATTTGTCATTACCTACGCTCCGCCCCGGTTCTCCGCTCGAAACGAAGCGCCCTCTTCACCGACGTTGCCAGCGCATGCGCGCGCGTACACATCGAAAAGCCGCGAAAGCGAGTAACAAGGATTCAAAATCGATATATAGGCAAAAAGAGAAACGAAAACGAATTTTTGTTGGTATGCGTTTTTTTTTCACATTGAAGAAGCTCGAAATAAGACCTGATATGATCGCACGTCTCGGATCGTCCCGGCCCGAAAAGTCGCGTGGCAGGTATTTTAAATCACCTTCGTTCGTTTTGTTCATTTTTTTTTTTTAGATTTTTGTTTTTGTATTATTGGTGGTGGCTTGTTGTTGCTCCTACAAAATTCGAAGGGGCGTTGTTTCGATACTGACACACACATACACACGACAGACCGCGGGTTGGTGGTACAGGGCGTTCTGCGTTCGGGGGTCAATATGATTTATAGCGAGCTGTCCCGCTGGCGTTTTTAAACCTATGAAGAAACTAAGAGAATGAATTTATACCTTTTTTTTTTCCTTTACTTTTAGTTTCGTCTAAGTAAGAATGTTTTTTTTTTTTTACTGTTTTTCATCTGTCTGTATTTTTTCTCGTTTCCACTCTGTGCTTTTCCTACATCATTACCATCCTCTATTAGCATCTCTTAATATCCTGTTACCTCGACTATCATAGCGCTCTCACCCATGGAAACCACATAGTCCCCAGAGTAGCGCGACTATTTTGAATTCTTGCATGTCTACTTAGCTCGTCTTTTCTTCTTTTCTTTTAATCAATAACATTTCTGTAATTTATTTGTCCGGTTTCGTCGGTGGTACGCAGGTTGTTCAGTTCAGTGGCTCGGAAAACCGTGACCACCCCTTTACCATTGCTCGCGCGCAACTTAAACAACGTGTATCTTCTCTATTCTTACTATGTCCGTCTTCTTCTTTGTTTCTTCGTTTATCTAGTTTATGTATTCTCTTCCGTTGGTAGTGATTCAGTTGATAGTTATACTGTCTGCTTGCCGCCTTCGTTCCCCGTGCTCGCCCCCGCGCGTCTAATATCTTTCCTCTTTCTTCTCTTTTCTTCCTTTCGCATTCTCATTTTCAGCTTCCTTTCTTTTGCAGTCCAATCCTGGCCCGTTCTCTTCATTCGCGTAGCAGTTCTCATGCAGAGACTCACAAACTACTAGAATATCTACACGGTGCGACTTCTGGCTTCTTCGACAGCTACTCGGATTTTAAAGACTCGAACCGAACGACATTACTTGTAATAAGAATAATAATGAGTACTGTAAACGCGCTTTCATTACTTCTGTATTCTTATTCTTTTTTGCTGTTTTTTTTGTCATTTTTTAAATTTCTTTAAGGTTCTTTTTATTATGCTCTCTCTCTCATTCTCGCTCACTCCCTCTCTGTCGCGTTATGAATAACTTTTAGGGCGTGCCAATCTAGCGTACTGATTTTCTCGTTTCATTGTTATTTTTTTTTCTTTAATTAACAATTAAGAAGTTTCTATGTAAGACTGTAGGTGTCACGAGACGTCTATCTGTAAATACGTTTTTCTTTTGTGTGTGTCGATTGCGAATGATATATTCTCGTTATCGATTCTTAAACTTCTGCATCAGTGTAACATTTATAATACCGCTCTTATTTATTTATTTTTTTTTTTAAACCGTGACTACATTGCATTTTTTAATTCTTTTTTTTTTTTAACTCTTAACAAGGGCGTGCCAATCTAGCGCAGTGTTCTTTTGCTCCTTTACTTAACGGGATGCCTATATGAATATTATTTCTTCTGATATCACAAGACATCTAACGGAATGCTCCATCGATGCTAAGTTATCCGCTTTTTTTTTTTTTTTTTTTCTTTAAAAGATTCATCCATGTCGTACACCCGTCGACGTTCATACGGACGTGCGCGTTATCCGACGATTTGTCGCCATTTTCAGTATCCCTCCGTTTCCAAAAAGATACACGGGTGTCCACTGCCGGGCTTGTACTTTTCATACAGTCTCTTTTCTCCTCGATGACTCCATTCGACGCCGTTTTTCTTCTTTTTCTTCTTATTCTCGTGTCTTAGGCCCTACTATTTATGTACTTCTTCTTTATCATACGTTCGTCGATGATCAGATGGCAGCACTAATCCCTATAAACCTCGTGAATCATATCAGACGTGTGTGTACCCGGAAGTTCGAAGTCTTCCCGACGACGTTGCTCGTAGAACCCTTTATTGTTTCTTCGTCGATTCCTTCGATGTTTCTCGAACGACGAACTCTCTGTTTAATGATACACCGGCACGCGCGTGCAAGCAACTCGCAGAGCCAGAACGACGAACGTTTTCTTCTTTTTACTTTTCTCATATAACTTCTTCTTTTTTCTCCTCCCTTTTCTTTCCTTCACTTCGTATTTCGTTCTTGTTTTGTACTTCACACACCATCTAACGAGAGTGCTCGCAAGCCACTTATCTACTCCCACGCGAGAAGCGCTTTTTATTGTTTGTTGAGTAAAACAACAGCAAGACACTCTACATTGTAATGACTATGGCGATGGTTCGTTCGACGATTCGGCTCGGCTGATGCGAATTGTCCCCATCTAAAATAATATCATCATCACGCGACAGTACGGTTAGACCCGAATAGCACGCCCCATAGGTAAAATATGTGTGTGTGTGTGTGTATTTAACGTGAATGATTTTTAACGTTTTCATCTTTTTTTTCCCCATTGTTTGGTTGTTTCATGTTTTTTTGTTTTTTTGGTTTTGTTTCGTATATTTTTTTTTGCTCATTTTTTAGTTATTAGTTTCTCGGTGTATATCTGCGTGGGTAATATGCATATCTCACTCTCTCTTTCTCTCATCATTCTCTCTGCATCTCTCGCTCTTGTAACTCTTGCGCGCGCGCTCTGCGTGTATGATTAAATTTTTCTTCGCGTTTAATAGTAAGTTTCTTGCTCGAGCCAGCCTCCTGGATTCCGGCGGAGGTAGAATCGTCTCGTCTCGTCGTAGATGAAGATGGCGAACATGAAGGGAAGGGCGGGCAGCCACCAGACGAATCTGAAATACACGACAACGTATTAACTATTCTGTTCTTTTTCTTTCTGTCTTATTTGTAGGAGCATAAGGTCACGTTTCTACATATGTAAAGTAAAAGGTGGCTATTTACATGGAAATGTGATTTAAGATATCTTAAACGATGGGAAACACGAATGAAAAGGGAAATAATGTTTAAGGAATCTAAAAAGCTAACGTTATTATTGTTATGTTAGAAACGCACCTTTAGCTCTTACATTACATTCAAGATACTTAAGAAACATTGCTTTGTTATAATGAGCATATTATTATAAAAATACAGAGACCTAAGGTATCTGACATTAACAATTGGAAATTTGAATAAAGCAAGCAAATATTATATCTAGGCAATTAAAAGACTGAATTATTATTATATTAGAAACGTGTCTTAAGCTCTTATATTTCATTTAAAGTACTCAGAAAAAAAGAAGTGCTAGATACTTGTTTCATCGTTTGCAGAATTTCTTCTAATCTTGTAGAGAGTGTATGGTGTAAAATCATTTTTTTACACGTGTCTTGGATATAGAAAAATAATTGAAAAAACGTAATAAAGGTAATTAAAGGCTTACTTGAGAGGGAACATGCGGAGACCCTTGTCCATGCCGGGTGTGTAGCTTAGGAACGCGGCGAGGGCGGTCTCGAATATTAAACCAAAGTTCAGGGCCCAGTTTCTCATTCCCTGGTGGATGATGGAATTACGTCGCGTCTTACAAACGATCAGATCGGCCCACTGAACGATAACGATCGAAACGAAGAAAGCTGTGTGGCAGGTGAATTCCAGTGTCTTACGATCTCTGTATGTCTGTGCAAATATAATGAGAATATAAGTGAAAATTATTCTTAATTTCTGACATTTATATTTAAATATTTGACAGAAGAAATAAATTATGACTGAGATTTGTTATTTGATAGTTTCTTAGAATTTACCCATTCCTGGCCATAGCTGTCGCGAAGATCATTGATAGCCTTGGAGTCCCATTGTTTTCGGATGCCGAAAAGATGCAGCGGCAGGAATCCGTTTTCAGCCATAATTACGAAGTAGACGAAGAAGCCGGCGGCTGCCTGGATCATACCGATCTGACCATACGCCATCGAAATAAGCCTGTGCATAGAGAATCCCATTTAGATAGTCGTCGATCGCTCGGAATCACGGGTTTTGCAATAAGATTCTGACTTTCAAGGAATTCATTTTTGTTTCAGTGTACTAACAATTTCTTCAGATATACGATATGGAAAAAATAAAAAAAGAAGGTTTCAATTAAAAATCAAAAAGAACATGTACTTTAAAACTTTCCATAGACGAGCAATTTTTAACATTTCGTAAAACAAATTACATAGTTCATGCTCGGCTCTAATTTCTTTACCGTTCTAGGCATTCAAGGAATCTAGAAAAATTCTAGAATACTTATAAATGTCTCTGTTACGTTGCATTATGGTTTGTTAAGTGAAGTATCCAATACTCTTTCCAATAAAAATAGAAATCCAGATAAAGAAAATCGAAAAGTGAAACTTTACTACCCTTACTTAGAAAGAAATAAAACACGAATCGAGCAAAGATGATTATTTCAAAATAAAGATCTATTATTTCGTAGAAATGTTCGAATGAAAATAAAAACGTCCATATTGAAGAAGACTTCTGAAGTTATTTTAAAAAAAAGCATCAACTATTCACAAAGGGACTATCTAAGGTATCAACAAAGCTATCCCTACTTTCTATATCCTAGGTATATTTTTAAAGAATAAAAGACCTTCCTTTTCCTAGGAAAATATTATTGGAAACTCTTTGAAAGTCAGACGAAGCATCTGTATGTGTCTGCCACTAATCATCTAAGTTCGCCTCTAACAGCCTAAGGTGGTGTTCATACGGAAGCTGTAGTCACCTAGGATTTGAAATGCGGATTACTTACCGACTCGGAACGCAGGCGGTAACGATCGGTTCTTCACATTGATGCATGCCACACAAAGCGCAAGGCACAAAGACGCACACATTTTTCATGGTTATCCATCATCAAGCCTCACGGTGTACTTTCTCAAAAAGATAAACAATAATCGAGCTTCCCACATGCAGATTTTGGTGCACATGCAAAAGGTAGCTCGGTGAAGCCGTGAGATTTGACGTGGTCAGCAAACGTATCGAAGCAGCATCAAGTATTCATTAGCATCCGTGTGTGTTAATTTCATTATAGAGCTAACTATGTGCCTGGTTGTTTTCTTCAACCTTCTATACTTTGCTACAAAATACGCGGCCGTAAGAATATTGGAACTTTCGGTCGATTGATTTATTGTTTTAATAGATTAGTATTTTTAGGAATTGATTGGAAGTTATACAATCTTCAGAAGTTCCACGTGCTTCAGTCATCCTCGAATTTAATTACCGAAATTCAATATGATAAAATCCTTCAAATTTGTGTAAACGCACAAGTTTCTTTAGCGACCTATATATTTTACAAGCTCTATGTAATAAAGTTGTTGCAGTTAACGTAATAAATACTTAATTATCGTCAATAAATACTTAATCGTATCAAATTCGATCACCACAATTTAATACACAGAATAGCAGGAAAATTGACCGCTATTCGAATTTTGCACGAAGATTTACTAATATCAAGATTATTATTATTATATTTCAACCAGTTCACATGGATTAGCTCCACAACCATAATAATATCATTCCCATGCACCAGGCCGCGTGTCACGCATTATCATCAGTCAATTAGCTTGGTCAGGCGTTGCAGATCGAATAAAGAAAACGAAGAAAAATCATGGCGTATAGTTCGTAAATCAACGGATCTCGCGTGTGAGGCACGCGGCGAAAGATTTCATCGGTCAAGAATATTAGGATAGAAAATAGAGCGGGCAGTAAGGCGCGTCGTCGAAGATTAGAAAATAAATTACAAGCTGTTAGTGACCCACTATCTCTCGTTCGTATTATCGTATTATAGTATTCAATAACGTAAAATCGACTCGTTGATTATTCTGAACATTGTTCAGGCCGTGCACGTTTCTATCACTATCATCGTTATTATATTACTTTTTCTATAAATCACGAAGCAGCTCAGCTTAGCTTTGCTCATTCTTGTTAACTTGTTAACTTTTTTCGCACTTTTCCTCTACTAATCTATTTTTTCTTCCTCTTTTTTTTTTTTTTTTAAATTGTCAATACTTTCTAAGTTTCAGCTTTAGTACACATCGCACACATACGTAGTGCAATGGCTACGAAAATACGTGTAAATCGTTTGTAAAAGAAACAAATAAAAGCTGTACCACAAGTTTTTTTTTTTAATTAGGCGCAAGACGAATCGGCGGTTAGTTTCGTTCGAGCCGTTCGATCGAATCTTTTTCTCTAAGTGTGGCAAAAGCATTTGGCATTCCCAACACTGTAACTGTTCCTAGATTAGGTTACTTGCTTGTGCTATCACTAATCAACTAATTTTCCTAGAGACTTTGTGTTACTTTGAGCCTTCGTCGAGGCTTTGTAGAGTGTCAACCGAGACTCTTTCATATCTTTTGTCTTCTTTTTTTATTTTATTATCGATTTCTTTTTTTTTTACCGATCTTATCTTTTTCCGTTCATCTTTCTGACAAATCTCTCGACCAGACTAATTTTACAAAATTGTTATCACATTTACTCGGTGTAATGGAAGTCTAATCGATACTATATTTATCTTCTTTATTTTGTTTCAAGTATTTTTGATTCGGGAGAAGAAATTGGTCGCGATTTCGACTTTGTGTTGTACACGTGTGTGAAAATTCTCAAGTATTTTCCACGTCTTATCATTTCTTCTCAACGGAGTGCAGATGAAAGTGCACACAATAAAATACGATATAAAAAGAACAATTTATCATTGTCGCGTGCAGTAACAAAATAAAGATCAAGCGAGTGACCATCGAGACAATGAGAGATCTGTAGTTCAGAAATAAAACGTACGACTCCGACATTTCAGTAGACACTCTGTCAATGATGTGTAACAATCATGTGTTCCGTGTGTTATTTGCGTACATATGCGTGCGCACATACGTACGCGTCCAGTGTGGTGCGTAAGATGGGCCAAATATTAATTAGAAATTTCTAATTCTCTCCTTAATTACTAATTTCTTCATACTTCGTATCAATTTTATATAATTTGTTATATCATATTATATAAATAATTTTCTTTTCGAATAAAAAGAATTTTTGCTGGTTAATATGAGGACGTAAGCTTGTCGAAAATTCGTCAGAGATGTTTGAGAGCACGATTTTACACATTTAATAAAAGCCTCACGAATCCTATCGATTACATTTTTCGAATTTTGGATTTAAACCTCAGGGCTCTACGGGAGAAATTGACACGATTTCGAAACTGACTGGTCGATTTGCTATTCGAGATTCATTGCTCAATATATCATTTCCATCCAATAAAAAATATCCATTCGAATGCCTTTCGAATTTTCCTTAATTCTCGAAGGTATAATACGATCCTCCGAACTTCAACAATTCTACGAAATTCACGATAATTTATCTCGAACACCGCTGACTTGGTTAATCTCCGATAAAAATTCTAAGATGATCTAGGAAGCTCTTCTCTATACAGAAGCTATCAAAAACTATGAAATTCTCAGTCTCAAAAAAGCAAAAAGAAAGAAGCTATAAACAAAGTCTCTCAGAATAATCAGCAGCAAAGATTTGACCATCCAGCGCACCATGTATCTGTGTGTGTGTCTCTCTGTATACGAATATGTATGTATCTCTGTACGTTTCTCTGTACGTTGTATGCAAGTACGTGTTCGTGTTCGAATGTTAATATGCGTCTGCAGCTTTGGGTGTGAGTGCATGGGTTTTTGCTAGATAATAGATTGGTTTCTCTGGTGGGTAGTTGGGAGACCCACCTTCGGTTGACAAGATTGTCTCTGTAAGGATCGCGGGGCTGGCGTTTCATAATGTCCGACTCCGGTGCCTCGTAAGCTAGCGAAATGGCCGGCACCTGCCATCCACCATTGATTAGAAAAAATACGTGTACCAAGCACCCCGTACACCGTACAAGATAGATATATATACACACATGTATGCATATTTACATTATATTTACAAGATTAAAGTGCAGACGAAAGAGCCAGGAAGTGCCACGTGATCTTACATTTGTAGTCAATACAGAGCTGACCAAGGAAAAAAAGAGAGATTCGTGGCTGTTTCCCATTGGCCGTGGTTCCTACACTTCCTCTCGTTTCGTTCTTCCCACAGGAAAACTATAACGAAACTTTCGTACGCTTCCTCCTGGGGAACAACTACCAAGGGGCTGATCTTCCGCTGAATTGCAACTTTTATTGTTACGTATACATATAACGTATGTATGT
The DNA here is from genome assembly GCA_905332935.1 of Bombus hortorum. Taxonomy (NCBI): domain Eukaryota; kingdom Metazoa; phylum Arthropoda; class Insecta; order Hymenoptera; family Apidae; genus Bombus; species Bombus hortorum. Next base: position 4,805,347 of record HG995197.1, on the reverse strand, counting down.
AGAGATATGAAAAGTGGCAAAATCGATACCGAAAGTACGATATAACCTTCCATCGTTTCTTTGCGATTTTGTAAGTTTGCTTCATTCAGCGTTCGAAGAATCGGTCCTCTGAAACGAAGGGAAGATCCGCGTAATATTTCGCACATTGAACGTGACTGGAGGATCGTGAAAAGGTTCCTCGAATCACGAATGTAATCTGTGTAGAAATATTCCGTGTAGAATAATCACGATCACTTTCATTTAGACTTCCTTACTTTTTCCTGCACCTCGAGTACGTATAATTTAAGCTGCAGTTTTGTTAGTACGTATCTTCTCAGGCATATGACCCCTCGATGCACAGAGAGACGTTGTCACATTTTCAATGCTTGTTTGTCCTCTTACGATATTCTCGAACAACGAAAAATGTTGACGAATCAGTAAACCGGAAAATATTCGACATATTCAATGGAAAGGAAACGGATAGGCTCTCTGGTGCACGAGGGATCGCGAATGGCCTTGTTCCTCCCATGTTATATTAATATAAAATGCACATCGGGCCCGGTGAGAGTCACGAGCATCAGATGATAAATTTCGATCGGCGAAGAAAGGTGGGTATCTTTATAATAATTAAAAAAGTATGTCTCGCTCGGTCGTTCAGCGGTCGTTAGAAAGTTGCCAGTCGCAGAAGTGGTAGAAGGCAGCGGCGGTAGGCAGCGCATTACAGAATAAAATGTGAGAGGACTGTAAAGAATAAAAAACTGCAAAGAAGAGATCATGACGCCTAAAAAAATGGTACAAAGTGGTGCCATATTTATTTTGTTCCGTCTCAGATTACTTCTTTCGTATTTCTCTCTCTCCCTCTCTTTCTCTCTCTCTCTCTCTCTCTCTCTCCCTCTCCCTCTCTCTCTCTCTCTCTCTCTCTCTCTTCCTACTTTTCTTAATCATCTTATCGTATTTCCCTTCGGTCACAGTATCTTTCGTCTCGTTCGTTACGGTTCGTCTTATGCGTGAATACAACTTATGAAAGTATAACAAATGGTTAAATAGGTGATATAGTAGATCAAATAGTGGATAATATAAAATATAGAGGTAGTAGCAGCGGCACAGCTGTGTGACAATAGAGTATTTTAAAAAAGTAGTATAATGATAGTAGTTGCTATCTTCTTTTTTGTTTAATAATAATAATAATAATAATAGTAGTAGTAGTAGTAGTAATAATATTAGTTACTGGTAGTAACGGTAAATATGCGTGTGTGGTCGTGACGGCGTTATTATTGTAAATTGTAAAAAAAAAAAGAAACAGTAGTAACAAGAGAAGTGTGGTAAACAATCGTGAGAAAGGATTTTATGCGAAAAGATAATGACTATATGAATATGGCGGGATCGATATTACGATGATGATCGGAGAAAAAGGGGGTCAACGATAATTGCTAATAATACCGATGATAATGATGACAATGATGCTGATAGATAATAACGATAATAATGATAATAATGAGATAATTACCAAGGGGATGAATAGTAAATATAATATATATATATATATATATAATACGACTATATCGATCTATGTAGACAATTATATATAAAATAGAATCGAGACTCAACTAGCTATGACTCTCACAGGCGAACATCGTTGAACAGGAACAACATCTATTATTAAACCTTTCGATAATTTATAAAGCATCTTAACACGTGTTATCGTATACGCACGCTTATCTCTTCCTTCTTTTTATAAAAAGCTACTTTTTTTTTTAATATATAAAAAGGTATTTTTAAGATTAAAGCGAGACAAGCAGAGTCGAGAATTTTCATTAAACAACGATGCACTGTTACTGAAACTAACAATCTCCGTGTAACATTGGCATTTTGTGAAACTCCGTTTCAAATTTATTGTTCACTGACCGCTTCGTCGAGTTTCAAAACGAACGTGTTAAGACTTTCGTCGACGACCACAGTCGCTCCTTTCAACGAGACTCGCCTTAGACTACTAAGTCTCAAAACTAAGCCCGTCACTTGATTACAAGATCGTCGAGAATCGGTCGATGCAGAAGTAGCAACAATCGGAATTGAACTGACTTGTGAAACTTCGGTGGCTGAACTTCTTTAGCCAACAACATCTTCAATAAACAAAGAACCACACGCGACAACCACGAAATTACGTCATGTTTCTGCATCGGATTCTTCCACACGTTTCTCTTCACGAGTATGTAAACTTGTTCACCTTTCCGTCTGCGCATGTCCATTTTCGACTTCAGATCAAAGAAAAGTGAATGACAAGTGTCTTGTAGATAGTAGAGTTGACTTATACGATATCCGAACGTTCAACGACCATCGTCGATTATACTCAGGACCGTTTAATCGGTCGATTGGAAAGAAGGATCGTGTTGTATTTGGGTGATTGGACATAGCGATCGAGAATCGAAAAGAAAAAAAAAAAGAGCAGAGGGAAACGAAAGATTGGTCGTTGATGTTTCAACGAGGCAGAGCAACGACTTTCGCCTGTTGCGTAAAAAGGCAGTCGAGGTTGGTTGGGGAAGAGATGCACAAGACGACAAGAGCGAGAAAGGAGAGAAGATTAGAAAATAAAACGTCGGATGAAGCAATGAAATGCGGAAAGTAGGTGAAGTAAACAACTTTACGTAATAAATAATACTATCTAACAAAAAAGGATTCATAGTAATGATAATAATAACGATGATGATGATGATGGTGTCGTATCGGAACTCGTGGACGACGTGTTGTCTGGTAATTAGAAATATGAATGATCGAATGGAAAAGCGACGAAGATCGAGCAGATCGATCTGTGCTCCTTTGAATCTCGATACGTCATCACCGATGGAACTGGTTTTTCTTTTTTTTTTTTTTTTTTTTTTTTTTAGAAGAATGTGCGGTGAAAAAACGAAGGAGAAAAGAAGAGAAAAGGACTTCCTTGTCCGTGGTGGGCCAAACGTGGCAGACGATCGATGACGGCGACAGAATTTTTTGATAAAAAGGGAGGGTGGCGAGAAGATTAGAGAAAAAGCTGAGCTGGAAAATATGAAGTAGAGAAATAGTATCATAGAGAAAGTGGCAGAGGAAGTGAATAAATAGATAGAGATGGGCTTACCTTTGGCGTTAACGAAATAACACACAAATTACAAGCGAAGATCACCGTTATGGAAGCGACTGCTTGACTGGCAATATTTGTATTATGTCTTTCTTTTCGTGTTCATTCGAAGGAATGAGGAAAATCTTCGAAAAAGGAAGTTGACTGATTGCTCGTCCTACGATATTTTAACAATTCCAGCAGATACTTTTTCTCTGCAGATGGCATTTTATGATAATCGAATTGTATCGTACTCGATCTAACGATGATATGGATAACAGATTATCGATAAAGTTAATTTAACAGACGACAGGCAAAGCTTCTCGTCTGATCTCAATTAAAATTGTTTGGTCGAACAATCGAAATCGAGTAGTATCGGTTAATCGTGGACGAGCAAACGTCACCGATCAAGATTCACAATCCAGCTTTGATAGATAGAGAGTATATTAAAAGTTGAGAGTAGATAATAAAGCTCTATAGTGTGTAAATAATACCCAGTCACCAAAATGCCCTCATGTGTTTTTATACCTGCGTGCACCATTCTGTTACCTTGTTCGATCATTCGGTCATTTATCATCTCCTAGCGTGTCTGACAGTCCTTCGACCAAGGCATCGGAACAAATTAAACCCACAGCCTTTAGCGTTTCGACCAACAAACTTACAAAGCGAGGGAACGCAAGTAGGAGAAAAAAGATACGGAAACAAAAGAAAAATATAGAAAATTATATATATATAGATATATACGTATATACAAGAACCATGTACCAAAATTTCCTTATGTTCCTGTTTTATTTCAAAATACGCGTTCGTTCACGCGGAAGCTCGAGCGAAAAAGCTTTCTTTGTGACAGAAAAAGCGTTTTAGACAATCCTTCAGACAGTTATGCTTCTCTCCAAATGCGAAACGCAGGATTTTATCCATATTTTTTTTTTTTTACTTTCTTTCTTTCAATGCGATGCATTTAGTTGAAAAGTGGCATTCACTCGCGAACCAGCAACCGTATGGTCGTTCACGTAGAAATTCGTTAGCGTAGAAATTTCGTTCAACAAACACAGGACAGTTAATTAATTCGACAAATTTTCCATAAAAAAAAAGAAAAAAAAAAGGGAAAAGAAACAGAGAATGGAACGTAAGACAAAGAAAAGAAAGAGAAGAACTGAACACGAAGAAAAGAATACAACATCGAACAATTCGTATGCACACGGACAAAAATCAGGCTAGGGATTAATTTGTAACACGAGAATCGTTGTCACCTCGTTCACAGTTCCTCGTGGTCTGCGCGTATGATCGGACAACGAGTTTATACGAGATCTTTTTTTTTGGGCTAGAAACGTGTCGTGATATATCTCTGTGTCGTTATTTTTTCTTTTTTTCTTCTTTCTTTCTTATAGTGTCCGAGAGTATATACGAGACAGAACTAGCTACTGTACAATAACGATAGGAATAATATAAGAGGTGTAACGACCAATAGACGGGTAATGGAGACTCTTCTGTCACCTGATTCCTGAAGTCAAAGTTTCATTGTATTTTCATAGAAAAGATTTTCAATACTGTGTCACTTATTTCATTCTATTTTCAATTTATTTCGTTCTTTAAATTCTTAAGCAAATTTCATTTAAGAAAAAATGAACGTCGTGATCATTCTTGTTAGATATATTTCATCGTGGAAATGAATGAAACTTCAAGAATCAAGCAGATCATGTCACCGATTACTCTTTCTGACCATAAAAAGTATCAGTGGTGTAGTAGTAGTAATAGTAGTAAGTAGTAGTTGTAGTAGTAGTTGTAGTAGTAGTAGCAGTAGTAGTAGTTCATTTTTTTTTGTCAAGACTCGGTTATGTTGTTGATGTGTTACCTTTCGTTAACTAGCTTGTCAGTGAAGGGGTTTCGTGGATGTCGCTTCATAATATCGCTCTCTGCCTCCTCGTAGGCAAGTGAGATGGCTGGCACCTGACGTCACATTATCAACAGGCTCAGTAACAACGCCAACAGTTAGAACAATGATGAGTATCGTTTCTTGCTGACCCGCGATACAAGGATGCTGACTATCCTCATTTTTTTCAGATTCCCGGATTCAAAAAGAGATATAAATAAAAAAAGAATTGATGCAAAACAGGGGAACATTCTTTCTCTGTCATTTTTACAAAATTTGTATAGACTCTTTGAGGAATTTTATATTTGTTGTAACGATTCGTGAGTTTCCCCAAATACGGTTAGTTTGAAATTGCAACAATTATCTTCTAACGAATTACAACGTGATCAGTCAGCATTCTTGCGACCAGTGAGTATCATACGATGAGAACGCAGAAAAGGTAAGCAAAAAATCAACTGAGAGAACCAAATCGATCGGAACAATGAGGCAGGAAGTGTGAAGGGATGAAAAAGGATGTACTTCGGGATCGGTTTTCCCTCAGATCATCAATTCGATGATCTTGCAAAATTCCTTCGAGAATTTCTTCTTTCGTATCTGGCTCGTCAGATCGATTCTGCTTTTGCTGGAAAAACTTGATTATATCTGAAAGTACGAGTACCTTGATCCTAAATGAAACCTCCTCTATCTCTAAACTCACGTCTAAATGTATATAACACAAAACACAATTGAAAGATCTAGTCTCAATACAAATTTATCAAAGTTCGATCAAAGAGAAATTAACGCGTCTCAAGATCTCAAACAGAATCAAGATTCACGTGTTCCAACAATTTAACAGAGAGACAAATTATCTCGTATGTGTAGCGATTCCTCTGCAGATTGGTTTTCGCTAACATGGCCACCTAAATAAAAAGGGTACAATAACTGAAATCGATAAAAACTAGCTTCCACTCGTCAAAAGGGTGTTCCTAGATGGCTGATCTGGCGATACTGCGATTACCGGAGCTCTAGCTTGTCCTAAACAATCGCACGAGTCTAACTCGATGTACTTCGAGAAGCTATCTCTCTCGCAAATTGAAAAATGAAAGACCTTTCGTTGACGAGGTTGTCTCGATAAGGATCACGAGGCCTTCTCTTCATGATATCCGATTCTGCATGCTCGTACGCCAAGGATATGGCTGGCACCTGGCAATTCATCGTTTTTAAACACACAATCCGTACGTATGGACTATTCCACGGACGAATGGAATCGATTATTCCAATGATAAATATTCAGACAATTACGCAATGCTGAAAATCTTCGATTAAGAATAGACGAATGTCAACGACACCTCAATCGATTTCATCGGAATACGAAACTCGTCGAGGAGTCGCCGAATTCGATACGAAATCTTCGCTGTCTGCGTTTCGAGCATGTCTAACATGTGATAGAGATGATCGAAACGCGAATGGTAAAATGCGACTCACCATGTCCGTTCCCAAGTCGATGCAGAGAATAGTGACGGTACCAAGAGGCAGAGGAATGTCGCAAAGGATGAACGCCAGGAAAGGTGAGATCTCGGGGATGTTCGAGGTGAGGGTGTACGCGATGGATTTCTTCAGGTTGTCGAAGATCAGTCGACCCTCCTCGACACCGGTCACGATCGAGGCGAAGTTGTCATCGAGCAGAATCATGTCGGCTGCTTGCTTGGACACGTCAGAACCAGCGATACCCATGGCTACACCAATGTCGGCCTTCTTCAACGCAGGAGAATCGTTCACACCATCACCTGGAATTATTTAATAGATCCTAATGCAATTGCAAGTTAATCGAACGCCAAGTTGTATGTGAAATGATTCTGTAGGAATAGGAGTATAGTGCAAAGGTTTTGTCGTTGGGATGAAATGTTACAGATGGTAGGAGTAATCGCGTAGATTGGTCATAATATTCTTGGTCGTAAGAATTTGTAGGATTCTGTAGAAACTAAGAATCAATAAAAACAAGTTAGTTTAGAATTTTGCTGTTTTAGGAAAGTCTAGAATGTCAGAAATTTATTGAAACAAGGGAAATGGCATTTGTAGAATTAATTGGAAGAATTAGCAGGAGAATTAGTAGGAGTAAGTATAATTGTGAGTAAGTATAATTGTGGCAAATGATTTTAAATGTTTGTTTGTTGCTCATTTAAATAATAATCCACGTATGGCTCAAGGAATTAACCGAGTCTAATACAGAAGATCATTGTTATATGTATGCGAGGATTCATTAAGATTATTAACAAGTTATTAACGTAGAATTTTCCGTATTATAAATCAAAAGAGGATTTGGTCAAGTGCAGCACAGGTAATAAACAAGCTGCAGTTCGCTACAGCAAAGGTAGAGACACATTACATACACGTGAAATCATGTCTTACCGCATTGCATACGATAGCACGTAATATCATAGGTAGGATTTATTTCTTATTTTTCTATCACCTTATACGTTGGAATCGTCTCTTGTGAATAATGGAATGTGAAACCTCAAGCAGGTAGCTCTTCCGATTAAGAGGAAGATATACAAAATATTGCAGCATTTCTGATTCAGAATAAAACGCGTAGATCAATTTGACTACAGGAAATAAATGCAAAGAGAGAACGTCTGGGAGAATATAGCTATTTAGTTAAAGAATTAGAAGAACATCCTAGTTGATACAATATGTGTTTCACAAAGACTAAAGACGAATTTGAATTTTTGCATAGTCTGATTGAAAATGATATAAAGAAAAGAGAATAAAAAGTTTCGTAGAAGCACTCGTGAAAGATTAGCAGTATGTTCAAGGTATATTTATAATAAAATTCAAGGTATTCATTCGTTAATTATTTTCATTAAAATAATTATTGATATTACAGCCAGCCATAACGTGTATGAAGATTCTGGTCGAGAATGGGATGCTTGGTCAGGACAGAAATCTTGTTTCTGTTGATTTCGGATCTCTGCTTGTCATATTGCACTATTCAATGTGAATTTGATTTCACTTTACTCGTATCGTGGCAACTGTCCTGTCATTCTTGACATATTTCAAACGAACATATGAGTTTCTCTTTATTTCACATCTTTTATTCTTACTAATATTATTTATCATTTCTTCCGCCATACTTTTCAACATAGGCTTATGGCATTTATTGCTTTTTGTAATTTCTAATACTCCTATCCCTTTTGTGTTATCCGTAGAATTTGTTTCTGATCTGGATTGAACTGATTTGGCTCCCGTCTGCATTTTCTATACTGTCCTGATCTTCGTCTGTATCAATCTCATTGTTTCCACTATTTCCCTACTGAATTATATCAGTTTCCGACATTTGCTATTCAGGTCCTCCGATGCTACTATGCGTTCTGAAACAAGTTACACTAATATAACAAATATATATAAGAATATAAAAAATATAAAATAAGAACATAAAAAGAAACATTAATACTTATTTTAAAACTTTACCAAGGAAGTAAGGTTTCGTTATGCTTACATTCTTTCACCCAGAAATGGCAAAAGAGACGTCAGTTGCTTGAGTAGCCAATGCTCCCGCGGTATAATTTTCTTAGCAGCTTCGCCGCTTTTCTGCTTCACCGTTTGTTCCGTTTCTTTTCTGCGTATTCGGCTGAAATAATTTCTTTTTTTTCTGCAAACTTTTGATAATTCTCTCCAAAATATAGTTCTTAATTACAAGCTAGGATTCGGTACTGTCAGAGAAATAATAAAAGATGTTTGTAATTCTATATGGAAAGCCCAACTGCGATGGCCCAGCAACAAAGGAGTCTTTAAAAAATGTCCTACTAATTAAAAAATTCTGTAATTACAATCATTCTACAGTACTTTTAGTTTTAGTTGATGCTAACTACAAGTTTCCATCATCTTTTGGAAGAAAACTAGAAACTAAACAGCTCAATGTTCCATGAGCATCTCTCCTATTAAGGAGAATGGCGAGGATCAACTCATTGTAGGAAACGATGCATTCTCGGCAGGGAATGAAGCAAACAAGATTATTAATTGTAGGTCGTCACGAGTTAGACGAATTCCAGAAAATGCATTTGCTATTTTAACTGCTGGACAATCTTTAGAAACCAGTTAGAAGCAGAAGTGGCAGACAAAATCATATTGGTAGCGTGCTGTCTGCATCGAACGTTATGTGACAAGTTGGAGCTTGATGTTTCACCGAAACCTTACAACTAGCTGCTTCTTTACAAAGAATATAAGAATATAAGTGAGACAAAATTTTACTCAAACAACGTTTCAAATTCGCGAATATTTTTATGAATATTTGGACTCCTCCGATGGCACAGTACCATGGCAAATAAATATGGTTCGCAGAGGAAGATTAGAAACAAAGGATTAACAAGTTTATAAAACACAATAGCAAACTACCGTTATTTGAATTCATCTAGATTTTGTTTGTATAAATACGTAGAAATTTTAAATAATTACCAAGTTTGTACTTACGAGATATTTTTAACTGTCGATCAACTTCTTCCCAAGCCTTTCGTAGCATCTTCTGATTCACAGAGGCGCAGGATTTTTCGTTAAATAACACTGTACGTTTCCTCGCACTTTCTATTAATAATTCCTTCATTGTCTGCGCTGCTCACGCGACATTAAAACTGCCAGACGTCGCGGAATTGATGTCTGCTTTTACACGCGACGATACGCGAAATGCCGTAAACAGCGTGGCGTGACGCTGACTTGTTTCCAACGGATTTAAAACGATGGAAATACACCGGCTCACACTTCTCGAACGTCACGTGAAATAACCCGTTGTTACGTGATTTCACGTGACGCGAGAGTAACGTGTTTCTACCTTAAGAGTCAGTGCACTCCAAACAACTTAAAGAGGATTATTCAGAGAAATATTATAACGTAAGATCATTCGGTTCAAGTATGAAGTTGTTTGAACTGATTGTTGCGTTCAAACTGGTCAAATGGTCTGGTTAGTATATTATGTTCGAATTATCTAATCTCTATTTTTATTTATTGTATATTCCTATGATTAGAAAAAGGAATATCTAGCAATGATCTATTCATAGACCCGGCAGAGATTGCTTTTGCCAATAGAGCCATAGTGGTGGGATTGAATCGTTTGAATTTATGCGAAACAACCATGTTGGATTTGAAACAAACGTTCACAGTGATGCAAAATATTATTCACAGAAAATGGTAAAGAATAAAATAAAATAGTGTACCAGTTACAGCGACGATAGCACCCATTCGTTGGCAGCCTTCGACGATGATGAGCTTCTGCTGTGGCGAGGTACGGGCGAACACAATTTCGGTGTGGTACCTGAGAATCTCGTCCAGTTGGTCGGAGTTCAGTTCCCTGAGTTCGGTTCCGTGGATAACGGCGGCTTTAGCCTCGCGAGGATTGACTTCGGATACCGGGATATTCAGCCGTTGAGCAATGTCCTCGACGGTCTCGTTACCTGATCAAAAATATCATTTTCAACCTAAGTATTTTCTTCTAAGAAAGCAAGGATTCTCGGCGCCTCGAACTGATTTTTCAATAAATTTACGTAACCATCGACTCTCTTGGGAAGTGTAAGATCGAAATTACTTATCAGGCTCCTAACAGCTGCTGCGGATTTATGAATATTTTATAAGAAGGGACAGAGTCGAAGGGGAAACTCTCATTTGCATTCTTCTGCTTGACTACGCGGTATACCGAAACGATTTGGGAAACGAGGAGATTCGGATGTAAATGTGGCAATTTGATTAAATTTGGTTGAACAGTTTCGGTGGTTACTTTGCTTTAACTAAATTTTTGCTCTTTCCTAAGCGGAAGTAACGCCCAGATATCCAGCTGGTTCAACGAGAAAGAAATTGTATTTGCTTCTCATTACTGATGTTTCCACACCATAGTTATCAAACGATTGTTATATAGTATAATCTCCTACAAAAAATCTCCCTTTAAACAGTAGAATTTCCTAATAAAAATTTCCTCGACATAATCTATAAAAAGACTCACTAAAGACAACTAAATAACTCCAACAGAATCTCCTCGATATAATCAATTGTAAAGGATGGATTAGAAGAGAAGTAAATAAATGAAAGGAAGGAACTATCAAGAAAACTGACCTTCAGAGATGATGCCGACAGATTTGGCAATGGCTTTGGCAGTGATCGGATGGTCACCGGTTACCATGATGACCTTGATGCCGGCGGAACGGCACTTGGCGACCGCGTCGGGCACCGCAGCCCTGGGCGGGTCGATCATAGACATCAGGCCCACGAAGCGGAGTCCATCAACCGGGAAGTTGGGGTCGTCGCAATTGAACTTGAAGCCGATCGGGAATTTGTCGGACGGCAGTATGAAGTCGCAGAAACCGAGTACACGTTCACCAAGGCCACCAAGTTCCAGATAAGCGTTGTTGAACGCCTCCTTCATCTCTTCGTCGAGTACCTTTTCCTTACCACCGATAAAGATAGTCGAGCAACGATCAAGAATTCTTTCTGGCGCACCCTTCATCACGAGAAGATGTCGAGGATCGTCTGGGTTGTCCGATTCGTGGATAGAAACTTGATACTTGTTGGTAGAGTTGAACGGAATCTCGCAGACTTTCTTGTTGCGTTTCCTAATGCCCATAACGTCACCAAGAGCAAGTTCCATACATTTCAACAGAGCAGCTTCCGAAGCGTCGCCGTTCACTTCTCTCTTCAGGATAGGCTTGTCTTCCTGACCACCTTTGAATTCGGCACGGTTGCACAGGGTAGCGATTTTCGCCAGAGCTTTGAATCCAGGGCTGGTACGATCGTATTGAAGTCCAGACTGATCCTCCGTCGTGTCAGCTTCGATGATCTGATTGTCGAACCACATGTGAGCAACGGTCATACGATTCTGCGTGAGTGTGCCAGTCTTGTCCGAGCAGATGGTCGATGTCGAGCCCAGGGTTTCCACTGCCTCCAAGTTCTTAACCAAGCAATTCTTCGATGCCATACGTTTGGCGGTTAACGTCAGGCACACGGTCACGGTCGCTAGCAAACCCTCCGGTACGTTAGCCACAATAATACCAATCAAGAAGATAACAGCGTCGAGCCAATGGTAACCAAGAATGAAGGCGATAAGGAAGAACGTAATACCAAGGAATACAGCTACGCCAGTGATCAGATGGATAAAATGGTGGATCTCTTTAGCGATCGGAGTCTCGCCGGTGTCAAGGCCGGAAGCTAAACCAGCAATCCTTCCCATTACAGTTTGATCACCACAGCAGATCACAACACCCTTTGCGGTTCCTTCAACGGCATTTGTCGAGAAAAATGCAAGATTTTTCGTTTCTAGTGGGTTTTCGTTCGTGAATTCTGGAGACCTGGATTGCGGCTCGGATTCACCGGTCAGAGAGCTGTTGTCCACCTTGAAGCCCCTCGATTCAATGATACGGATATCGGCTGGGATACGATCACCGAATTTGACATCCACGACGTCTCCAAGTACCAGTTCTTCCGCTTTCAATGTCAGTTTCTCGCCTTCCCTAATTACAGTCGCAATCTGCGGTACCATGTTCTTGAACGATTCCATGATCTTGCTGGATTTGCTCTCCTGGTAATACGAGAATATGCCTGTAACTATGACCACCGCCGCTAACACGATACCCAGGTACAGATTGTCGTCATTTGGATCCTCGCTGGTCGTTGCTTGAATCGAGTACGCGATGAAGCAGAGGATCGCGCCGATCCACAACAGTAACGCGAAACCACCGAACAGATTTTTACAGAATTTGACCCATTCGGGCGTTTGTTTCGGTGGTGTCAGCGAGTTTGGACCGTCCCTCTCTAGATTCTCTTTTGCCTTCGCATGGCTGAGGCCCTGAAACAAAAATAGTTTATCGTTAGTTCATCGTGTTTGTAGCATTATGTTTGATTTGTTAGAGTATTTCTTTGGTAAAGTTTCAGGTCTATTGCGATTTATAATTGTTGCCAAATCGAAGCAGTGTTATGATAGTTTGGATATTAAGTTGTCAAATACTGTGTGGATTATAAAGTTTGACCTTTATTTTGGATTAGATTGCGATGTTCTGTAACTTCTTCCTATTTATTGCTTATAATTCTTACTCTGTGTAACATGAGTACAAGCACTGTTTACAGTTAGCATTCGGTCACTTTTTGATTATAGTCGTCCAAATTCTAATAATATCCCAATAGTTATGTACTACTTTTAACGTAAAATTATAAGAATCTGAATTATCAATCTTCATTGATACCCAAACTATTAAGCGTTTTGGCAACATTTATCTATTCGAACTCTCAATATTCCTGTTCTTTCAACGAACATCATGGACCAACGTCATTTCCAAATTAATGCGGATATTCATAACGGTAGCAAGGACCGGAGAAACAATCATTGAAACCATTCTTCATCATCGTACACAAAATCATTGTACGCAATGATTATATCCAGGATGGTATTAATTATTTGAACAAATTAATAACAGACTACATGCTCTCCAATCAGAAATTTTAACGAAGAGTTAGATAATTTTAGTAGATATTGAAATTTTGCTATAGCGATATATTAACACATATATGTACTATTTTTTCTTTTTAATTTTTCAATCAACCCATTCACGTCTTGTGTTAACGATTGCAACGCGTTCCACAATTATCGGCCTCGCTAAATAAGGGACATCAGGAATTTCGTGTCAGCGATGATACTCGAGAGCTTTAAATAACCCGATCGATCGAGGCGCGCGACTCGGTCGCAGAGAAAGAAAGAAAGAGAACTCGGCTCGCGTCAGCACCAAGTAATTATTCTAAGCTGGAACGCGATTCCAACGATTTTTTTTTTAAATCATTTCACTTTTCTTATTTTTTTTTTTATAATATTCCATGAGAAGCAAAGATCGATTCTTTCAAATTTCACACATGTAACGTTACACCTCAAATACGATTCAAAGCAAACACCACAAAGTTCTCTAAATTGGTTAGAAGAACGCGGTTCCAAGGATTTCTTTTTTAATTCATTTGACTCTCACATTTTTTTAAAATAATGTTTCATGAGAAGCAAAGATCGACTCTTTCAAATTTCACACATGTAACGTTATACCTCAAATACGATTCAAAGCAAACACTCACAAAGTTCTCTAAATTGGTTAGAAGAACGCGGTTCCAAGGATTTCTTTTTTAATTCATTTGGCTCTCACATTTTTTTTAACAATGTTTCATGAGAAGCAAAGATCGACTCTTTCAAATTTCACACATGTAACGTTACACCTCAAATACGATTCAAAGCAAACACCACAAAGTTCTCTAAATTGGTTAGAAGAACGCGGTTCCAAGGATTTCTTTTTTAATTCACTTGACTCTCACGTTTTTTTAAATAATGTTTCATGAGAAACAAAGATCGACTCTTTCAAATTTCACACATGTAACATTACATAGATCTCAAGTGCGATTCAAAGTAAACAGCCCTAAAATTTTCTCTGCCTCGGTTGAAGTTCTGAGTAAATTTTCGAATTAAAATATTGATCGTTAGAATATTCAATTTTCTAAAGTTCATGGAGATTTTTATTTAACCAAACGACCAATCTATTGCTTTTCAGTAGAGCTGGTCTTGACCTTTTTTCTGTGCAAACTATCAGAGAATGATTTCAAATAGGTTTCTGTTATAAGTGATTGATAAACAAAATTCTTTTTTGGAGAGGAAAAAGGAAGAGAAGATTTGATCACGAAAGGATTAAGACTGTGAATGTACTTACGTTTTCGGGGTGCGTCTGAAATCTCTGATACAGTTCTTCGGGTGTAATTTTGTGGAAGTCAATGTCCAGCTCTTGCTTCAGGTCCTCTAAATTATCCGTTCTCCGCTTTGGATTCTTCCGCCGCGACTGTTTTGCAAAAATAACATAGAACAGATTAATCAGAGGTGAAAGCGAGTTAGCGAGATGTTAGGTGAAGCCCGTTTTATTTTCTCAAGTTTGGTGCTACGTTGAATCTAGGCGAACGCTATTAGCAATTGAGAGTAAAGCCAGTTTCTTAAGCTTGAAGTTATAAATATTTTGTTTAATATTCTATAATACAAATAGGTTGGGAATATTATTTTTAACGAAGATGGTAAAAATATCGATCTTTTTGTATGAAAGAATTAAGGAAAATAATAAGGAAATAGCAAGACAATACTTAATACTTTAATTAACATTTCTGTGATTAATTTAAGTTCCTAGAATAAATATTTGAATTAGAATATTGATATTTCACATTGATGATTTAACATTTAATTCTTTAAATCTCATAATACATTCATCAAATTAGTTAAAGCTTTCAGAACAAGTTTCTAACTAGAGAAATCAAAAATTCTTTAAATATTTCAAAATTATGATAATACCACAATCTTCGTTAAAAGGGAAGTTTCCTTATCAAAGTATAAGGATACCCTAAGAATACTCTTCACCATACAAAATTACTTTTCATTCCAACACCACTTTGCATAAGAAACATTTACAATACAATCTTTCACATACAATAATTAATCGTACGATCGTTAATTACAAGATGTTTCGTTTCCACGATCATACAGAATCGTCAGGAGACCAGTTTCAACCCTTCATCCCTGATATCAGTCAATTGTCCTAAATAGAGTTATTAAGATTCAGAAAGTAGGCGACAGACGAAATTCCAAAGAGAATATTCCTCAGCCACGAATCACAATGTCACAGTAATATATATATTAATTGTTAAATGGTATAAATTAATTATATACATCGTGTTAGTAGTCAGTGTCATAGCGAGTATTAAATAATACTGTGCAGAATACATTGATATTCAAAAATCTCCAGCTCTATAGACTTCTCATCTTATATTCGAAAATCGACACCTTGAACAAATTTCAATTAAATTTTAACTAATACCATGTGATCGTATAACAACTTGCTGTACCATTTTGTTTGACTTATCACAGCTTTCTACCGATATTAGTTAAAATTTTCTTTGAAGGTGTCGTATCACTCTTGCGATATAAAGCGAAAGACGTGTATAGCAGCTGAAAACTTTTGTACACCAGTGTATATAAAAAAGAATGCGTTAGTACCAGTCACCATAGAGAAAATAAGACTCCTCCCTTCGCAGAGGAACAGAGCAGAGACGTTGATAAAAGTGTCTCGTTCGAAAGAACAGAAAGAGCAGAGATATGAAAGAGGTTTTAGAAGAAATTCTATGAAAGAATATTACGGAAAATTGTGTCGCGAATCTCCTGTGATTGTTAGAGTAGAATGACGAGGAAAATGGTTAGTTGAGAACGTCGAGGAAGAGAAACCAGAGAGAAGCCACACGACAGAAGTGACGGAGTATCTTTTGCAGAGAGAATTGCAAAGATTCGCGGAGAGAAAGAGAGCGATTGCGATAGAAACGAGGACAGGATTGGAAGATCCGTCGTCGATGAAGCAAGCACCGGCGAAAATTGCCGGCGTAACACAAAAGTGGAGAGCCACTGCGGACCGGAAGTCACACTGTGAATACCTTGTACATCCCATCGGCTGTTTTGTTGTCGTCGCGTATTTTCGGTAGCGTTGCGACCCTGTACGAGTCTGAGCGGCCATGCTGTAAAAAATGAGATGATAAAAAAAACATGAGATGAGAGCGAATAAAAAAAAAAAATAAGGGAGAAAATTAACAGAGAAATAAAAAAATGACAAGTGAAAGATTCAATTAAACAAATAAATATTTTTATGACTCTTTGGTTGCGTCCAGTGTTTCTTGGTTCACGTGGCTGTAAAACTTCCTTTCGAACGCCCAACGCGCTTGAAAGAGCGAAATATTCGAAGGGAAAAAATATAAATTGAATAAAATTCATGGAATGTAAGAAGCGCGGATTGATCGTGTTACTTTCGATTTTTAATTAAACGATACTTGAGAATTTTCTAATTTCACGTAATTTAACTGAACCAACCCTTTAACACCAAGTACTCTAATCTTACGATAAACTTCAATTACAAGCCCCAACATTCCATCTTCCTTAGAAGCTTCGAAGCTTTGATGCGTCCAGCTTCTTATTTCTACGATCGTTTAACAGTTCTTAGAATAATATTTTCTAAAAATAAACCGAATATCCCAGTGGACGACTTTTGGTTCTATGTTGCGTTTAGATCGCACGATCGGCGAAGTCGGCCATGAGAACATACAGAAGCGCAACGTGTTAGGCTTTTGGAAACACGTGGGCACAGTGGGCAGCGTGAATCGATTACACGAGGCCACGGTACAGCCGCGAGCCTAATTTTCAAGAGCGACCTCGGCTGGCTGGTGTTTGAGTAACGACTACTTCCGGTACCGGTTTAACGAAGGCGTGTCACTGAAAATCGTCCGGTTCCCGGATCGTTTCGATCCTTGAACGAATAACTCGCGATGTAAATCACGATTTCTATTGTGAAGGACGCTATTGTTCATCCGTTCGACGTCCATCGATGTTTTTCTTGTGCAGTTTTATAAACTGAAGGACGACGCTGAATCGGCGAGTCTTGCGACTATTATAGTGATTTGTTAATCGAGCCACGAATGAAAAGTAAATCGATTTTTATTCTTCCATACATAGGCAAATACGATATAATTTATTTTCATTCGAGATGAAACGATATAACGAGTAGGAGAAGTTGGAAATCAAGTTTACGTGAATTTGAAAAGATCCAACTCGAAGTTTCACATTCATTCGTTAATTCTTCGCGAATTCAGTAGTTTTCGGGAAGATGAAATCTGCACGCTTTTTCGTAAATAAATCAAATTCCGCGTATTAAGCGCATTCTGTATATTTTCGCAGTTTTCATAAATCGTTGGAAGTAACGGCAGTTCGATCGTTACGTATGAAGCTTTATTCGTTTTAATCGAAATATCAGAAGGGAACGTATATGTTGTGTAATGAAAATTACCAGCATATTTATATAAAATTATTACATACGTTTATGAAAGCATCGAATTGAATGGTGCAGCGTATTCGTAAAGTATTCGATTTGATATTTCTATTAAAAGTAATATCAAGTTTGCAATAAATTGAGAACGAATGGAGTGAAAAATAAAGTTCCTTTCGATCTACCGAATAAACGTAAACGATTACTGTTATTTTGCCCTATCTGGGGTATTTAAATCGAAGGGTGTGGTTTTATGGAGGTGAACGACTTCAGGGAAACATTCGAGGACCATTTCCAGAGGAATGTTTGCCATGATATCTGCCCGTGAATTGGCGTAATCTCGTTTTCTCGAATGTTTGAGCGCATACAAATGACGCACTCTAACGCGGGCATCGATAAAACGTTTCACAAAGGGATGGTATTTCTATGGTTCAAGCCTTAGAAAGGAGACGACAGATCAGAAATTCGTAAGGGTCGCACCCCTAGTCTTTCGACAAAGAAGATACTGAAACGTGATTGATCGATTGACCTACAATTACTACTACTCATGCTCACCATAACGTTCAACATAAAAATAGGTGAATTCTTTGATATTTAGCTTTGCTCTTTATATCGTTAGACAAAATTCTGTACCTCGATCGTTAGTTTTGTATACTAATCCTTAACTTTCTGTATTTGGTCTTAATCCTGTATTTTAATTTCCAATTTTCTGTATTTTTAGTTCTATATTCTCGTTTTAAATTTTCTATCCTCTTACTTTTCTACTTTAATTGGTGATTTCCCGTATCTAAATTTTGCATTTTAATTCTTAATTTCCTGTATTTTTATATTCCTGTATTCTATTAGGTTGTCCGAAAAGTGTCTTTCTTTTACAGACACGTCTTTTACAACGGTCCATCTTTATACAAACATGAAACCTAATCTGTCGAACGTTCTGATCCTTATTTTGATAGAACAAAATGGATCACAATTCGATAAAATAATATAAAACGGAAGGAACTTTTCGGACGACCTAATATATTCTAATACTTAATTCTGCGTGTCCTAAATTTCACATTTTAATTCCTCGTGTCCTGTATTTTTAATTTCTCTTTTATTAATTTCACTGTTTAATTTTGTATTCTAATTTTCAATTCCTCTCTCCTCTAGTTCCCAGTTTTTTTTTCTATCTTTAGTTCTGCACGTCTGCTTATTTATTTATTATATATTATTTATAATAAATAAATATATATATATATATCGGGGGTTGGAAAAAACTGCGAACAGGGAACTGCGTAAAGTTTCGCGAGATACATCGGACAGGATGGCTCTCCGCGCCGTGTATCGATCGGTTGGTACATGTGCGCGCGCGATGCGATAATTGTCACTCGTTGCAGGAGAAGATTTTGCCTAGCCGCAGTGCAGTAAATTGTCTCGACCTCTCGTCGACTCGGAACGGTGATTGCAATACCGAACGTGTCGCGGAAATAAGCGAAATAGATTGGCGCGTAGCCAGTGGTTCTCGACGCTCGCGGAATCCTGTTCGAGTCGGTCGATAGATCGTGAGTCAAATCGAAAGTGTTTTTCCTACGATCTGTTCCTGTTAGCTTTAAAAACACATAACAGAAACAAGCGACTATCATCGTATGAAAGTTATCAAAATCCCTGAAACTCTGAAAATTCCATTGCATTGCAGCATCTTCTGATCCAACCACCTCGATCCTTCTCGAATCTTCACAACCTCTACTTCAACTTCATCTGCCTTGCAATTTGAATGCCACGGTTAGAGGTAAAAATAAGAGAAAAAAGATAATAGAAACAGGTATCGCAAGATCGTAAATGATAATTTCAACTATTTCCTGTAAATAATCTACGCGGACACTATGAGGATTAGCGGATTTTTCTGTGCTTATGGGAAACTCGAAAGCGCAAGAAAGCGAGCAGAAAAAATTTAGAAAAATGTACGAAATATCCAAAGCAGCTAATAGTCCTAGCAATAATATTTAGTAGATAAAACAATTTTCTATACTTCCATTTCTTTCCAATCGCATTCATAAAATCGCGTATTTGTACAAAAATCCGCAGTCCACTAAGCGTATACGTATTCGTTAAATTAACTCGAGGGTTCTATCGATACCTGATTCTACTATCTGTCTATTTATCTTTCTTCCCTACCGTATAAGTAAGCTGAAAGATACCAGAAGATCGATTTTACTTTATCAATTCCCATATTACTAGAACTGTTGGCGAAAAAAAGAAGGGAAGAACTGCGAGGAAACGCGGTCGAAAAACAGGACGGATCGAAGGCGAGCGGACGTAGTTGGTGACGAATGCTCAGCCTCTCTCTATTGATCCAAATGATACAGACACAAAGGTACGCGGCGGCTGTTCGTCAACGATTTTAACGAGCGGTGTGTGTCGACGGCAACTCTCGTTCCGTCGAAATAAATTGCCAACGGCGTGCTCTGTCATGCCCTCCTGATCCTCTCTATGACCGATATTTTAATGGCTCGCTTCAACAGGATTTCAGTTTCGACCGATGCTTACCCTTCCACGGTTAAATGTCCCGTGAACTCTGACACGAGTTTCCGTACACATCGTTACATTAGGTTGTCTGAAAAGTTACTTTCGTTTTATAAGATGATAATAGATGAACAACAATTTCTGTTTTATATTATTTTATTGCACTAGGTATGATCCGTTTCGTCATATTTCAATTATTATGTTCGTGCATAATTCAATAAACTGATATAAAACAAAAAACATTGTACGTCTATTATTTCCTTATAAAACGAAAAAGTCTTTTCGAACAACCTAATAAATACGCGTATGGGCTACTTATAGAAAAGGTTGCAAGTGATTCCGTGTAACCGTAGTTTATCGCGGCGGTTGATTCTGTAAGCATCAGCGCGTCGGTGATAAAGTTTGCGGATCCCTATACATTCCAGGGAATGTGAGAAAGTGCAAAATTGCACAGAATGTATATAATATGGAAACGTATATGAAATATTCAAGGTATTAGATTGTCCAAAAAGACACGTCTTTTACGGACACGCATCTTTATACAAACATGAAACCTAATCTATCGAACGTTGTAATATTTCTCTTGATAGAACAAAATGAATCATGCGTAATTCGACAAAATAATGTAAAGCAAAATATGTGCATCATTATTTCCTTATAAAACGAAAGAAACTTTGCGGACGACCTAATACGTACAGCTTTTTATAATGTTCGATATAATTTTCTACGAAGGCTATACCTTTTTTTAAAAATTATATTTGCGAAAATATGAATTTGCATAAAGATGCGCAGTATAGCGACGAATATACGACAAGCGGAAGTCTTAAATCAATGTGTTTACTGGAATATTGTACGCGTTCGCGGTTTCTTTGTGTCGTCGATAGAAATCAGAGTTAAATCTCCTTTGAAGAGTAGTAGAGGAGTAGCCACGATTTTTATGAGTTTCAAGATAAACAATTTCCCATTGAAAAATATTTTCCTATACGACGATGTTGTTCATTGAGAATTTTGTTTATTACTGACGTTTATTTACGTAACGCTCATGTTTATTTTTCTATCTAATATTTCTATCTATATTTCTATATTTCTATCTAATTTTTCTATCTAATATTTTGCTATTGTAAGTTCCTGGTTTTTTCTCAATCTTCTCTTCAATCTCCGGTCTGTGGTAATTAAAGATACCTGGTTAATTGTTTATAAGAAAAGACCGATCTCTATTCTTCTGCTCGACACCGTAATGATTTTACCAGTAGTGTAAGATATACGCGTTGAGATGTTGAAGGTCTAAAAGATTAAAGGTTTGTGAATATTGGAGATGATTGAAGCGCATGCCACGTGTCTGACCTTACGAGGCCTGATTCTACTTATCTTCAAGAAGCACGTTTCCGTTCACCGTCACAACGTTCCATGAATCTGTCCCTGTCCCTTGAGAGTATCCTATCGTATCTCTTATTAATAATGTCAGTTACGGTTGTCAATATTGTCATGTATGGAAATGCAAAGCTAATCGTCGATAGCTAACAATCATCTGTTTCATCTAATCAAAGCTCCATGCTCGATAACTTCACGTTGATGTCGTCTATTCTCAGATGTAACTCAGTGTTGGCTGAATCATTGTGCTTCAAATGTCCAACGTTTACTGTCAAATATATTTACTGTCCACTATATAATCGCTTCGTAAAGAGAAGAGAAATATTGACGACATAGAAATACAACGTCATTGTTGATTCTTCCATCAATTGGAAGATTACAGAAGAATCTTATATCTTATTATAACTTA
This sequence comes from Bombus hortorum, assembly GCA_905332935.1. Classification (NCBI taxonomy): domain Eukaryota; kingdom Metazoa; phylum Arthropoda; class Insecta; order Hymenoptera; family Apidae; genus Bombus; species Bombus hortorum. Next base: position 4,783,307 of record HG995197.1, on the reverse strand, counting down.
TGCCCACGTATGTTCTGTTAAGAAGAATAAAAAGATTTTTATCCTTTAATTAATTGCGAGTAGTTTCTACAAAGAGGTACTTTTAGAAGAAACTTCAATTTGTTTTAGACTTTGCAAATCCGTACAACGATATATTTGTACATATGTAAATTGCAAGCAAATTGTTTATCAAACTCAAAATACCAGTAACCTACATTATAGATGATCTTCCCGCTAATTTCACTCTCAATGATCCACATGAGAAAGTAGGAACTAAGCTTTCAGATGAAGAATTAGGCGAAGAAAACTCCAAACATGTACATAACCCAGGACTAACTCAGCCTTGTATATAATTAGATAAGTAGATATTACGTAATAATTGACGATAATCAAGTATCTCACAATAAAAGCCATACATCTTTTCCAAAACTTCAACCATATTAATTTTTACTTTTCAACACGAAACGGATTAACAACCATTTCTCCAAATTATCGTCAGCCTGACCGAACCATCGACGATGATAACGATGCACAATTTTCTATATGGCCCTGTACCATTCCTCTACATGCGTAGACATTTGTATTTCATGTATGTGTGTTTCACACCATGGTGGAGGTGCGTACGTAACGAAATTGCATAATCGAGCTTCCTCAATGACGGGAACGCCGTGTGACGATCAACGAGAGATAATAACGTCGCGGAGGAGAATTGTCGCGTTTACGCTCGCGAGCGCGTCGCGTCGGTGTCGCGCGTAACGAAATTACGCTTTTTACGAGCGGTAGATGACGCTGGGCCCTGACTTGTACGCTTGGCCCCGACTTCTTCTACACGCTTGGCATTTTTATCTAATCGTGAACGCATTCCAACGAATACGTCGGCTGACGTATTTAATTCAGCCACACATTGCAATATTAAATTACATGCCACGAATTATTCAGCTGGTTAACATAGCCAGACTTGAGACTATAAATTTCTCGCGGATCGTTGTCGCATTTTTACGTGCAAATCTCTTCATTCAAATCTTCGTCGTTTCTTCCTTTTCCTCTCTGCCCCTCCGAGAGACTCTTAGAGCTTTTGGTCGCGTGTCGAAGGACAGCGATCTCAAATTTATTAATTTCGATGATAAGGAAGATAGAGTGAGATCCTCTTCGAATATCCGCCCCCTCCTGTTTCCTCTTTTCGTTGAATAATAAATGATTGGTTTTTCAAAGGACGTTTATATCTGTAGCAGTTAGAAATTCCTGCACAGTCTATCAGGATCTGCAGATTTACATCTTTCTTTAGTATCGAAGGTTATACCGATTATTTCCAATATGTTTACTAATATGCTGCAATAATATTTATAGACAGTTATATCACCACGAATGTTTACTATGATTTGCGATATACCGATTGATCACGTGGAAATGAGGAAACATTTGATATCCAGATAATATCGCGCGGCTTTATATAGCTTTAATTAACGTATCTGAGGAATAAATCTGCGACTATCGTCTCATAGAATGATTCATAAATTAGCTGTCAACTCTCCAAAGAGTCCTCAACTACTTGTAAAACATTAATGAAACTCAATCACGTAAAATAATCCCTCTCGAAATATCAAAAATCTCTGGAAAATCAGGACTCAACTTAAAGCGAACCAAATGAAACAAATGCTAGATTAGACCCAGCTATTTAGACGAAGCGGAGGACTCGTGGCAGAAATAACAACTCGAATAGAATATTCGCTAGATTCCTTAAAAAATACTCGCGATAGGAGATAACGAACCAGCGAACACTGAAATATCAAAAATCTTCATCTCGAATTTAATTGAAAGCAAATTAAATGAAGCGAGTCGAAATCAAATGATTTGGAGGAAATTTACGAAACACCCGACAAAGATAGAGATTTCAAATTAAAAATTTCTCAACGCAAATAAAAATAGTCATCGAGATAGAACCGCGCTAACGAGGACAAGCGATTACTTGGTCCGAACCGCAGAAACAGCCGAATCGATAAAGGTAAAAAAATTGGAATTTAAATGATCCCGAGACATCCGTGAAAATCCTAATCGATGTACAAACGTTCGACGTAGATCGATGTAATCCGCAGGCTACGATAAAGTTCGCAGAATGCGAATGCTGATCAACCTTATACAAATTGCTGATCGTTAGCAAATGCGCGCGAGCACTCATTTTCCGGACCAGTCGTACACATAACGAGAGAGATTAGCACGTAGGGACCGGAAGTGGTTGTCGAGCAGGAAAGCGTCGCGATAAGAGACACGACGAATCGACCCGTAGTATTCCAATAGATGGATGTTTGAAGCTGAAGTAAATTGAATCATTATTCATTTTTTTTTTCTATTGTTATAAGATAGCACCTCACTGCGGCTGCGTTGAAAAAAGAAGCTATGACAAATGTAGAGAATTTGACGTAAATGTGATACATTTATTATTCCATTATTATTCTATTACTATTATTTTAAAGTTATAATTATCATTAATCTTCCATTATACCGTTGCATTTCATTTTTGATGCGCTAAAACAGCGTCCAATGTACAGAATTTAACGCGACAGTGATGCATTTATTACTGTCATTATTATTTATTAGACATCGCAAGGTTGCATCTCATTCTTGATGCGATAAAAAAAAGCTATGAATGATGTACGGAATTTTATGTAACAGCGATTAATTTATTTTATCATACGATTTATTAATTTGTTCAACTTGATTTAAATAATGTAGTAATTCATATTCTGATAAATCTACTGTCGCTTCGAGTATCATTTTCGTGGCTGTTTTCAAACAGAGTTGTTGCCTCTGTAATTTTATGTAGTGTTCTTGGAACAATATTATGCTAATTGAAATGGTCATAGTCTTTGACTAATGCAAAGTAAGAAATAAAATTATACCAAAATAATTTAGTGGAAGGTTACGTTTTTATTAAATAAATTTCCTTTAACCAATTTACAAAAAGAAAAACGCATATATCTGTATTTATCGTTATTTTTTTAAAACAAAAATATTCTATCGTAATTTTAGCGACGCTTTAAATTTTCTCGCAGTGTAGGATACGTAGGATACGAAGAGAATTGTGTGCAGTTGGAAAGTTTGTACATGGTATGTTGGACGTTGTCTGTACAGCAGTCTATTATGTCGTGGTCATTAGTTGGAATATATAGGCTAAGCGAACAGTGGAGCTCTGCAGGGCTCCCAAATGATTATCTATTCGAGCTTCGAACACATTTAGTGTACATAGATCAACGAGGTCGCTGTTGTAACGCAACGTTGTCCAGAGAAGACGTAATGCAACGTGAAATTGATGAAAAACAATGCAACATGAAATTGCAAAAGTATTACATAAAATATATTCTGAAATCAATACGAACAGTCATTCTGCTTATCTATTCGATGCAACAATCTCTATGCGATCTATTGATCTTGACGATAATACAAATAGCATTTGCACGTAGCCATTTTCACTCTGCTATTTATTACGTGAATCAATAACTGTACCATCTAAAAATACTTTTGTACAGTTATAAAAGTCTGCCGTGATAGAAATAAAAATGTTTGAGTTTAAAGAATCCACTTGAAAGATACGGATACGTGGCAAATACTTTTCACGTATCTTATTATTACGAATTATTAATATTTGTATCGCTTTGAAGCTACGAACATACTTTCTTATACTTTCTATACATTGAAGAAATAACATGTACATTAATCGTTCATTTCAGCTTGCAGACATGCTCGAAACGTGCCACTAACCCAACCAGCATCCCCTGTTTGTATAAAATAAATTTGTCGCGATTTTATTTTGCTTCCATCAAATGCTTTCTCCAGAAACATACTTTTTCCTCCAGCAACCTTTAGAACGAACTTTCATCTCCAGTTACTTTTTACAATAATTTCTCGACGTTGTACGTTCGCGGATCGAATCATCGAGTCTTCGTGTGTACGCGAGCGATGAAAGATTACGACGATGGATTTTTATTGAAATAAGATTTTAGATAAGATTAGTCGACTCTATGAATTAAGATTTGTAGGATGATTGCAATGACGAATATTATTTTTCCAAACATTCCTTCGAAATTCTTTATGCTGTCTTTTTAGTAGCAGATCTGCGAAAATAAAATCTCATTTTTGACACGTTGAATATCAATTACGTATCGGAATAACGTGAAGTTTATCCTGTTTATGTATGTAAATTTATAAATACAAAGATGTAAAGAATGTGACAAAATATAAAATATTCAAAGCAAAGCGAATGTTACGATACCTAATAAGTGAAACAAGGTTTTTTAGGTACGTTAATAAAAACTTGAATTTGCATAAACTTCTACGCTAATTCATTAATCTATTAATCCACTATTGATGATTTCGTAAGGTAGAGTTGATCGATTTGGCTTCTCAGAGGCTGGAATATAAAAAAGAGCAGAGAACCTCGAGCAAGATGGATCTCTCGCAGTCTTTCGAAAAGAAGGCACGTTAGAAACTCGCTGAACGAGAGACAAAGAAACAAAGTAAGCGAACGACCACGCCGGGGACCGTAATCGTCGAATTAAGGTCGAGGGTACGGGAGCTTTTATTGAGAAGAAAGCGTATCTGAGCATCGCAATTACTTGCCAGAAACGGGGGACGCTCCTGCGATTAGCGCGGTCAGGATCGACGAATTTTCTGCTGTGAATTGCGCAGATAAGAATGTTACAAATGTCTTGGATTATTAAAAAAGTTCGTGACCTTTCAAATAGTTTCGATAAATAATATCTGCAAAAATTGAGAATAAATTTAGAATTTATTTTCTTTTTTTTTTTTTAAATTGAATATCGAAAATGTAGCAATCTAATGAAATCAAGAAATTAACAACAATTGGAGCAGATTAATTCATGGGTGAATTTTTCGTCAAAGGATTACGTTACAGTAGAACATGGAATTGCGATGAAATTAAGAAATTAACGAAAAGTGGTTGATTAATTGGATTTTTCAGCAGGCTCGCGCTATAAATAGCACACAAGACTGCAATGAAATTAAAAAATTAGAGGAAAAATGCAGTCGATCAGTTTGTTTCCCCGAGGCTCATATTACACGCAGCAGTACATGAAACTGTAACGAAATTAAGAAATTAGCAAAAACGAATTAATCAATTTGATTTCCCGAGAGACTCGTGTTATATGCCACAGTACACTACACGCACTACATGGAATCGTTTAATAAAAGGTGTCTAGAAATGTTTGAATGGAGTTTTCACGAACCTGTGTATCGCAAAGCATACAACCGCAAACAACTTCTATTGTGAACTAAGAACAACAACGGCCAAAGAAACAATAAACGAAAGACAAACGCGAGCAGGTATTGAAACAACGGAAAAGCAACGGTGTTTGTAAATTGCGACAGCTGTAGAAATTAGTTTGTACGTTGGAATGGGGTACTCTTTCACCCTTTGGAGAGCCTCAAGTTCGTTCTCTCTTGTCACAGACGTTCGACCCACGAATTTCATCGCGACAGACGCGACAAAACCGAGTTTAATCGAGTTACATAACCGTCTCTCTTCGTCCTGCACTCGCTCCACCCCTTCAAAAGGGGCGGAAAATGGGTGGAACCGGAAGAGCTCGAAGGGATGCAACGGATCGACTTGAAATTCTAACAGAGTCAGCCCGTGCTTAACCCAATTCGATCTTCGTCGAGGACTCGACTTGGTCGAAACTAGAGAAGGGTGGAGTTTTCACGATGCCGTGGTACTAACGAGGGTGGCGCGGACTGAATGCTACGCTTCATCGTTGCGAACTCGCAGATATGGCGACGTTACGTTATTACGTAACGTGGAAAGCCTGGAGAATTTCTCCAATGATTTGGCACTTGCTGGATTAATTGGAATTTCTTGTGAAAAATAATAATATATGTGATAGTATATGATGATTGAAACGTTGTATTTAGTATGATATTATAGAGAAGGAAAAGTAACATTTAAATTATAGTACCGAGGTTTTATAATATTTTATAATATGCATTGTGAATGTAGAAATATTGTTTCTTTAAAGTGTATTTTGTTTCAAATTGTAGCGGATTAGATATTCCGATCTAAATAACAGGAAACAAAGATAATATAAAAGTGTGACAGTAAAACATGATCATAAGAAAGAAATGTATATTATACAGATTGCAAGTAGTAAAGTTGTGGGAAATAAAATATTTGAATCGCTAAAGATCTGTTGTTAGACTTCTTGAAGTTTGATCTTTAAATTAATATTATAATATCGTGGAATTATTCTTTCACTAAACTTCTCTGCATTTTATTTCAAACAGTTTGGGTCGCTTTATTTGAATAAAATTGATTTAGAAGCTCGTTGTTCCACTTCTCCCCCCGTTGGGTTTTACGGTAAACGATAAAATTGCGTAAGAGAACAGTTTATGAAGCACAGAGATTCACTTAAAACTACGCTAGTGAAATATGGTGCGGTATTCACGGCAAATAGTAGGTAGATAAAATTTGCATCTTGATACAAAATAACCGCCCATAAAACGGCAGAGGTTGTTCTCTATGGTAGATAAACCAGAATAGCGCTTGCGTTTAGAGTTACAGAGCTCGTTCCTCCGTAACAAACTTATTCGCGATAAAACCAGCCACTGTGCGATGGAAACATATTATGTAGATGTTCCAGACGCCCACTCCAACTCTAAAGGGATTACAATCGAAGAATCGATCGTTTCTGGTTTCTCGTTTGAAGCTACTATAAAGAAATAATCATAGCTAGAGCTAGAGCCGAAGTTATTGCTATTCCAAGAACACTAACCCCGTTTCTATATCTTATACTCATTATACTTATTGTGCAGTTATTATATCATCCTACAGTTCCTTTTTCGTTTGATTTTCATTTGATGGTTTTTTAATTTTCTTTAAAAAGAGGACACGATATTTTAACTAGAAATGAAAGAAGAACGAAAAAATGTAATATACGTGATTTTTCATTTGATGGTTTTTCAATTTTCTCTAAAAAGAGGACACGATATTTTAACTAGAAATGAAAGAAGAACGAAAAAATTTAATATGCGTGATAGAAAAAGTCGAACAAATATAAAGTTACCTCTAACGTATTGTAGTTTAAACAGAACAATAATTTATATTCGAAGATTAAAATTTTTCTAGCCAATTGTACAGATCTTGTAAGCAATCGATTAAGCCAATTTCATTATACCTATGTCTACACCTCGACAAATAAATTACAAGTTCCTCACATTTCAATTATATTTCTATCCTCGAAACGTTCTCTGCAAATTGAATTTTCATTATCTACCCTACTATGTGTTGCTCCACGCAGATAATTTCCATACATCTGCTTCTACATTATAGAACATTGATAAATCATCGTGAACGTTCTTTTCACAATTCCCTGATTTTGATCTCAGGTTAAATTTAATTTCGTGCTCGAAAATCAAAATCCTCCATGTACAAAATGGACTAGGATGTTTATCCACAGAATCCATCATTCCAAAATATTTCAGTAGGAATAAAAATTCTCGAAAGACGAAGATGTTCGTCCACGGAGCCCTTAAGTCCAAACAATTTCTCTCCGACTGAAGACAATCAGAAAGAGGAGTTTCTCATACATAAACGATTTATAGCTAAGCTGGTCATCCACGAAATCCTTCGCTCCAAACATTTTCTCTGCGAATAAAAACAGCCGCCGACAGAAAATACCCATACGCTTTCTACCAGCTACCACGTCATCTATGAAACCTTCGATAGCAAATATTTTCTTTCCGAATAAAAACATGCGGAAACAAAAATGTCCCATATGCATATGGATTAGCCAAGGCATTCCTGCACACGATACTGCAACCACTCGTCCTTCGCCCCCGGAGCGGAGTACGCGACGCCAGACGTCGCGTGATCCGTTCGCGTATCGCCGCAGCGCGTCACGAAGCCTCGAACCGCCCCCGAACGATTTAAATCGGCCTGGGGCCGCGTCCACACCGCGCTCCTATCGATGGTACCGTACCATTCTGATCCAGAAACCGACCCTCTTACACCGCCTCGCCTCTTTCACCCTGTGACGCGACGTTCCGCTTTCCGTTTCTCCCTTTTCCACTGTCCGCCGTGGGTCGATGAGGACGGAGCCAGCCGTAAGTGACGCGCATGCGACCTAACAGCCCCAACCAACCACCCCCTCCATCATGGATCAATACCCAACCAGGCCACCTGCCTTTTCTATCTCTCTCTCTCTGTCTCTTTCTCTGGTGCAGCTCGAAAACGCGTGTGTGTCGCTGAAACACGCGACCCAACGTACGGGCAACACTCACGCGCGGACAATCTGGCGCCATAGGGTTGTCTCACGAGTCTTGATCTCACGGTTTTATCATTTTCGTTCGTATGAATTTTTCAGGTAAATTGGATAAAGGTAAATTGGATGCGTTTGGTCGAATTTCCCGGGTAGACTGTGCAAGGTAGGTATAAATTAGAAATGTTTCGCGAGGTGATTTGGGTGGAGCATGGGTCGCTTCGATGAATATTCCCGGTAAATTGTAAGGTAGCGTAAATTGCAAGTGGTTTGTTAGGTGATTCGAGGAACATCGGTTGTTTCGATGAATTTTTCAGCTGGTTTTCCAGGTTCTCGTCGAGTGATTTCTGTTGAACATGCGCTATTCCGATGAATTTTTAGGTAGACCGTAGGGTGAGCGTAAATTAGAAGTTGTTCGTTAGGTAATTTGCGTGGGGAATATGGGCTGGTTGGGTGAATTTTTGAGGCAGATTGCAACGGAGGGTAAATCGCAGGTGTTTCGTTAAGTGATTAGGGTGGTGCATAGAGTGTTGGAATTTTTGGGATAAATTGAAGGTTAAACGATTTGGGCGGAACAGAGGTTGTTTAGACGAATTTTGCGGGTAAGTTGTAAGATGGGCAGGGGGTAAATTCTATTTACTACTATTCCATTAAGTGATTTGGAATATGGATTGTTTAGATAAGTTCTACAGTCTACTGAGTAAATAAGACGATTTCATTTGAGTAAGATATAGACTAGAGTTAAGTGGATTTTCGAATATATAAAGTGAGTAAGATGTTTTCAATAGAAATAGATTGGCTTGAATGGGTGTGATATTTTCATTAGGGATGGGCTGTTTAGAGTTCTAGAGTGTATTGAATGGGTAAGATGTTTTCATTAGGTAATTTGGGCGAGGAAACATGGCTTGTTTGGATAAATAGAGAGCATTGAGAGGATAAGATGTTTTCCTTGGTGTTAGTGGATGATCGGTTGATTGGAAAGTAAATAGCCGGCGATTAAAGCCTTCCACATTAACTGCAGAATATTTCCCAATTTCTGTGACATCATTGAAACATACCGAGATACAGAATTTCTCCAGATTTGAACGTATTATCGTGCATATTGTTATATCGGAAGAAACCTCTTACAATTGTAGATTTGGAAAAATTGTAGAAATTGTTTTGTAGCATAATCTTCTTTCGTAACTTAAGTGCTCGTTAAGATTAAGAAGTAGCTCTGCTGCTGAGAATTTATTCGATATCGTTAAGGTAATTAGACGTCAGACCTGAAAAATGTATTTAACTTGGTCATAAGATAGATTCTTTAGAAGTTTCGTGTCTCCATAAAAGAACAGGAAAAAAAGAAGAATAGAGGGATGGAACTTGATAACATCATCTTTAAGCTTCTACACAGACGCAGAAAGTTAATAAGATCTAACTACATTTCTTTTCAATTTCCGCTTATTCGCTCTTTGCCTCATCAAATTTGCAAACGCCCAAAGCACGGTAACTCGATTACCGTTAATCAAGTCAAAGTTGAACGAAGATTAAGGTAGCCATTTAGTTTCGAGCAACTCTGCTATTCTCATTGTTCGCGATTAAGAAAAATCGTTCTTTTCTCTCTCTAACAGACGGTCGGTTTGAACGCAAACTTAATTGGCTGCCATTTTTCTTCTTGTTTAATATTACAGGCTCCATTGCGTCACTTTTTCCGACCCTGTTGTTCACTGTCTCATTTTTCCTCGTTTCCACCAGCCGTTTCAACGACTTCTGCTGTCTTCTTTTTAGCAGGCTGACGAGGGTGACCAGAAACATATACCGGCCAACCAGGTCAGCACAGAGTTCTCGTCCTCGTTTACCACATTGTGTCCCTTGTGTACGTGTATACATGTAGAAGATAGTTATGTATAACTCGGATAACGGGGACATCCTTCGACGTCCTGGACGTCACCGTGGTTAGCTTCCTTCGGGCTATTTCCGAGCAAAATTTAGTATCGACGCGGTATATATTCGGAATGATGGTTTAGAAGTTTGTTGTTCTCATGCTCTAGTACGTGGATTTAGTTTTATCAACTTTCTAGAGAATTCCACGTGGAGAAAATATATTTGAGAAATGAAAATTGTCAAAGTTGTGGAATATTCGAGTTTACCAATTTTAAATATTAATATTTTCAAATTTTCGGAACTGTAAAGGTTTTCCAAACTCCGAATATTCGAATCTCCCAATTCGAAACTTTTAACTTCCTAATTGTCGAACTCGCGTACATTCGGAAACCTCTAGTTTTCCCGATTTTCCAAATTTTTAAATTACCAAATTTTCAAACTCCCGATCTGCCAGACGGTCAAATTTCTCCATTTTCAAACTTTCGTTGCCCGCAAATTTATTTTCCGAATTTTCAAATTTAGAAATCTCCGACTTCCCAAACTTCCTATCTTCCAAACTGCTAAATTCTTCAATTTCCGAACCTTAACCCACCCAAATTCCCAAACGTTCCAACGTCCAAATATTACGCCACAACGTGAAAGCTACAAAAAGGACGTAAACGAAACGCCAACGAAATTACAGACCAAATGAAAACTTGCAGAACGAAAGAAACCGCCGTATCTACTGAAAAAGCGACTTGCTTGATCCTCGTGGTAGCGTCACCTACATGGCCATAAGTCGTGTCCCAAAAAAGGACAGCAAACAATATGAAATATTTCACATTCAACGCCAAACAGCGTCCATTCAAGGGACTCAATTGGCTGGCACGGCTCAAAGGGTCCAACCTGGTCCCATGCGGCTTAGCAAACCCCTTTCTTCCACTTTTCTATTCAGAGACATCTCTTGGACCACATTCTGTTGGCAAGTCTCGCGTACCCTTCTGCGTCGCGTTCATTTCACTCGGGACCCTCGTACAACCAGTACGAACAACAGCGAACCAGTGACCCATTAATAGGACACGTCGCAAACCGCCCCTGGTCTGTCTGGTAAATATGTAACCGGTACACAGCCAGCGAGAATTCGTGTAACTCTGTTACACGATCCGCGTAAACTAATTTCCATCGGTGGAGAATCGTATTACCAGCTGCCACGAAACTTTCGATCCGAGGAAGTCGACCTGGTTGACGGCTCGTGTCAAACCTATGGTAGATATAGTCGAGACAAGGAAGAATAGAATATGGTTCTGCATCAGTGGTTTGTTATAGCGTTACTATGGTAATTTAATGGTGATTTTTAGTAGTTGCAGATTTAATTAGATCGAAGATATATAAATTCATATCTCTATTATTGATTTAATTAACACTAGAACTACCAACTACACACCAGTCAAATTGACTGGTTTTACAATTTTATTTTAAAATTCCTACTTCATGTTATATTTTTTCCCCGCAACGATAACTAAAAGAATAATATAACGAATTTTATTTTGTTTTTTTATGTATTCAAACTGAAAATAATTTTGTATCAAGGCTACTTTACCAATACCAATCAAAATGACTGGAACTTGTCAAAGTGTAAAAGGATCCTGCAATCTGTTTATCGAACCCTAATTAACCAGTTTCCTCGTTTTGTACAACTTCCCACACGTTTTAAAATTTTTTACCGCGTATCATTCAATATGACGATATCAGTTATCAGGAAAATTCCGGATTGATCGCTAGATCGCTAGATGCTGACACTAGAAATAACACAGCAGTCAAAATGACTGGCTCTACAATTTTATAAATGTGTCAACCCTCGTTTAGGTATCCCAGATGGATTAATAATACCAAAAATCTACTACATAACATGGAATTGCTTCTGTAAAAAAGTAATAAATCAATAAATATACAAATATTCTATTATTACGTATTTCTTAAAGACCAGTCATTTTCACTGGTTTTGATAGAAATAGCTTCGTGTTAACTATCGGTGGCTCTAGTGTTAAGGAATTGGAACCTACGGAGAGATCTGATTCGATCGATTATAACGAGTACTTCTTTTTCCGATATTTTTGTGCGTTATATGATGTGTCGTTGATGTATTATAGCAATGAGTAGACTGAGGGAATATTTCTATTTAAATTCGTATTTTTATAAATGTAGATTTCGATCGAAACGTGTAGAGACACAAAGCGATATATTTTCTTCTGATTTTTTCGGAGAAAGAATTAGCTCATATCAGAGCTAACGTGTTATTCGGCCACACCCTGTACAATAGAAGAAACATGTAGAACCTAAGTAGTATTCGTCTCATCCTTTAAATATAATATTATAACGAGAATTTACTTTACTTAATTTACTTTACTTAATTAAATTCACTTTTCATATTTTACATATTTCTCTATATTACGTACGTATATTATCGTTACTATTAATTTAAGAAATATTATTAGATCAAGGATACTAATTTTTGGATCAGTCGTGAGGGCAATTTCCTGAGGGAACTGGAAACTGAGAGACATGGAAAATTTACGCGACATTCCGGAAAAGCTAGGCCACCGATATTGTGCGGCGATGGTGGCTCGCGTTACGATGAATCTTGAATATTAGATTCCGGAAATTTCCAAGTTTCGTCGTAAATTCACCAGGGAAATGGTGGGCAAGACGCTGGAAACTTCTCGACTCGACGAGCTTCGAATGGAACCAGAATCTCTCAGCCCAGAGTTGAGACTGAGACTGCGGAGATCTGACGGGGAAAGAAGAATTCATTTGCAAATTATGACACGCTTACCAACGTTTTAGGAAGCGTGGGAGAAGAGGAAAATGAGAAAACTGGATTTATTATATATTATATTATAACAGCCGCTCGAAACTAACTGGTCAGCTCCGTTTTCTTAAAAATTCTGAATTTTAATACCAGAATATATAATTAGAGAAATTGAGATCAGTTTGATGAAAATGGAAACAATTTCTGATTGACATCAGGTGAGATTCATATTGTGTTGGCAACTAAGTGATTGCGGATTTTATCATTAGGTAGTATTGACAAATCCGCAATCACTTAGTTGCCGACTCAATACATCGAATGATTCTTAAGCTTCGATCAACTCGATCAAAATGAAATAAATTTAATAAAATTCATATTCTATTTCGTAGTATTAAATATCTAACTAAATTCGTGGTCATACAACTACCTGTAGGAACGAGAATCGGCTCTATTTTCTTAAACGTTCTGAATTTTAATACCAAAATATACAGGTTGTGCCAGTTTTTTTCCGCCAAACATTGCCAGTATATTCTCTACGTCGAGATAAGAAAAAAGACGTGGTATAAACGTACATATATCATTCGTGTACATACAGAAGCATCGTTAAAAAGTTATAAAAAATAAAAAAAGACGATATAGGAAATGAACGGTACCGAACGTGCGTTATCGCGGTACAAAATACAAACAAATCAGGAATATCTTACATATAGTAATTGCCAGAAGGTGTTCACAATATTTCTACCACTCCAGTCACAAACAGCAATAAACGAGAACTTCAAAGACCAATGAATTCAATTTTTTATCTCTGTAAATCTTGTTTTGACAGGTGGTGGTGAACATTTTGAGATGTAGTTAGAATTTCCAGGAATCGAAAACGACTCTCAGTAAAGTTGATTAGTTTGATCAAAACGGAATATAATTTCTGACTAACATCGGGTGAGATTCGTAACTCGGATGATTCTTAAATCGTGTTTTCACGAATTTCCCTGTATTTCCCTGTATTTCTATAATTTACAACATTTAATAAGATTCATATTCTGTTTCGTAGTGTCAAATTATCGGCCTAGACAAGTACTCAGTTACACAACTATTTTAGTTGTACAACTTTACTATGTTTAGTCATACGACTCTACAAGAACAGGTGACTTAATGGATGGAAAATTGTAAACAATCGGTAGACGAAGAAAGTGGAATTCGCGAGCATCGACCAGACCACCACATGCATATTTCAAGGGGCGCAAAATGGCTGACTAAAAATAGCACTGGAGTTAGCGTAACTTCAAGCTTTGCTGGATCTCGTATTCATCGTATAAAGCGAGAGCCACTCTTTCCCTTTCCTTCGTCTTCATGAAATATGTAAACGTTAACGCTCTGTATCTACAGGCCGCTAACAAGAAGAGAAGAAATAACGGTTCTACGTTTCTTCTTCCTGCTTCTTTCCTTTTTCTCCTATTTTTTCTTCCTCCGCGTCTTTTTCCGCTCGCAAGTTCGTCTCTAATTCGCAATTACGTCGTCTGACGGAAGCTACGGCTAATGAGAACTGCCAGACTTATTTGCCAGCTTAATTTCGTGCAAGTGGAAGATTCTCTAATTTATGGAGAAATTTTTCATCTTCTGGTTTTGCAGAATTTTCAGAAGAAGAGTTTCCTCGAGAAAGAACGGTTTTTCCAATTTACGGAGGAACTTTCCTCTCTTTGATTTTCTAGAATTCTAAGAAAAACAGTCTCCTCGAGAAATAACGATTTTCCAATTTATAGATTTTCTAATCGTCCTTTTTCCGACTTTTCAGAATTCTTAAAAGGAATGATAAAACTCAAGCAGAAATGATTTTCTAATTTACGAAGCAATTTTTCATGCTGTAATTCTCAGAATTTATATCATCTACATCTACATCTGAGGTTATAAAAATACATTTTCCTTAATTGTTAGATTGTTCAGAATGTTCTCTATTTTCCAAGACCAATTTCTACAATCGTTCGACCTTCTCGATTTAAGAGATCAAAGTATCCAAGAAGATCAGAATGACTCTATTAAACTTTTGAAACGGAGCTTACAAAATATACAAGTATGTTCGTCAATTAAAAAATTATGACAAAAGCGCAACATATTGTTCCAATTTACCTTAACGGAATAATCTCCTGGATTATTTAATTTTCTCAACTTGGAGGATTAAAATTACTAAGAAGATGAGGACGCTCTTGTCAAAGTTCTAAAATCGAACGACACAAAACAAACAAATATCTTTCTCAATTAAAAATCTATGGCAAAAGTGCAACATATTGTTCTAATTTACTTTAACGAAATTATCTCCTGGATTATTAAATTTTCTCAATTTGGAGGATTAAAATTTCCAAGAAGATGAGGACGCTTCTGTTAAAGTTCTAAAATCGAAAGACACAAGACGAACAAATATCTTTCTCAATTAAAAAACTATGACAAAAGTGCAACATATTGTTCTAATTTACCTTAACGGAATAATCTCTGGGATTATTTAATTTCCTCAATTTGGAGGATTAAAATTTCCAAGAAGATGAGGACGCCCTTGTCAAAGTTCTAAAATCGAACGACACAAGACGAACAAATATCTTTCTCAATTAAAAAACTATGACAAAAGTGCAACATATTGTTCTAATTTACTTTAACGAAATAATCTCCTGGATTATTAAATTTTCTCAATTTGGAGGATTAAAATTTCTAAGAAGACGAGGATAACCCTATTAAACGTCTCCAGAGACTCATTATAGATTCTGAGACCAACAACGATATTACATCGCCTATTTCAAGAAGCATGACGTTAATTACAGTGAACGAGGCTGAAAAGTTGGAAGAAGCTCCGCAGGTCCAACATCGTTAGAAGTCCTTGTTCAACGCGTAGAATAACCGGTTTGAATGGGAGCTTGAGGAACAACGTCCCCGCGGACGCGTTTCACCGAGCGTTCTCACGACGAAGGCAAACGCGATTATGGTAATTAATATTCGCAACGAAGTTTCGTCGACGAACTTACGAAGCTACGTCGTCGATCGCGTTTATTAATGGCACCGTGTTTCCCTTGTTCAGTGTAAACACTCGTCGAACACGTTTAACGACCCTTTTATGCACTATGATAGGGAATAACGTGGAGAATGGAATTAAGAAATTTATTGATTTTCTAGAAGAGTTTGTCGTTGAAAAGCGAACATTCGATTTTAGAAATATGTGACTAATTTTTAGAAGTTTGGGCCATTACAATATTTGAAAATATTTGGGTTCTGCAGTTGTCGAGATTTGAAAACTCGAAGGTTTCGAATTTTGGAATATTCGAGCTTTGGAATTTTTAAGCTTTCGAATCTTTCAACTTCCATGTATTTAAAATATTAAGAATTTCAAATTAGAGAATTCTCAAGCTTACAGATTTACGATTTCCTAAAGTATTCGACTTTAAAGGTTTCGAATATTCCAATTTTCCAATTCTCGTCCTTGCCAGTTGCTATAGCTTCAACAGACTGTGACGAAACAATATACAAACATCTGCAAAGCTTACCACTCGCATTGTCATTAAGATTTGACGATAAATAAAAGTAACAGCAACGTGCGAGGTTTCCCCTTTCACGTTTCGTTCTCGACACAACGGAATGAGACTCCATTGATGCGAGATGATCTTGGGAGACACCTGCATGTTTATCGAATCGATCAAAATGCAATACACATTTTGAATAAAAAAATCGTACCACCCTTCCGATCCATCAACTTCGCAATCCAATCGTTCGAACCAAGCCAACTCTCGTCGGTGAATCGATGAACGAATTTTCAACCCTTGTAAGTTCCAAAATCTAATTACCTTTCTAATTTAGAAAAATCTTCTGACACTCTGATGTGACATCGGAACCAGCGAAATCGAAGCTATTGATTCGCACTTCCTCAAAGAAATTTGAATTTCACTTTAACTTGAAATTTACGATGTTCCATTCTATGTAAACTTTCTATAAAACACGCGGATAAAAGCTTATTAAAAAATCATCTTTACTTCTTTCTTTAAATCTTAAAATATCAATGGAATATCAAAACACGTGGAGGGTGGTATAATTTATGATCAATGTAACTTGAACGAAAAACGATCGGCAGATCTAAATGGCCGCGTGCAGTCTGGATGTTGGCGAGGAACGCATCATCAGCTGATCGCTGGCGGAGACACAGACGGAAAGAGAGGAAGAGAGCAGAGTGTGTGCGGCTGGCCTTGCACGCACCCTCGCGCATTGGTCACGCACAGAGAAGGAGATCCGTGACGTGACGCGTGCGTGGCACAGGGCGCTTCACGAATTGGGTCAAGAGGGAGAGACTGGTCGTTTAACTTGGGCACGATCTGCCTCTGTTTCTCGACGTGAACGCGACGGACCACGCGCATTCTTTCCTCTTGCAATAGTTCACGATCGATCTTGGCCCCGGAAGTTGAAGCACGGTCGTTTCTACCTTCTGCACCAGCGACATGTACACTTCCGTCATGTAGCGTTTGTCGAAGAGATAATAGAGCACGATGATTTTGCGATTTTGTTATTTGCAAATTTGCTATATGTTGGGAAGAATTTTCGAGGTTAGGTAAAGATACTTGATTTCTACACAAGCTATATGTAGATTTTCGTGTACTGATAAGGGATGATAGGGGAAAATGATTCGATAGTTTTTTCAGTTGGAAATGTTGTATGTCTTGAAGAGTATTGTTGAGGTTATGTGAAGATATCCACCTCAACATAAACGATGCGTAGGTTTCTGTGTATTTTATTTAGTTGGAACCTTTTTTCCATGCGACGAAGTGTACTTTTGAGGTTAGATGAAGTTTGTTTTCTACAGAAGCGATATGTAGGTTTTCATATATTGATTAGGGATGATAGGGGAAAATGATTTGATACTTTTTTCAGTTGGAAATGTTGTATGTCTTGAAGAGTATTGTTGAGGTTATGTGAAGATATCCACCTCAACATAAACGATGCGTAGGTTTCTGCGTATTGGTGAGAGATGATAGGGCAAGATAATTTTAGAATTTTATTTAGTTGGAACCTTTTTTCCATGCGACGAAGTGTACTTTTGAGGTTAGATGAAGTTTGTTTTCTACAGAAGCGATATGTAGGTTTTCATATATTGATTAGGGATGATAGGGGAAAATGATTCGATAGTTTTTTCAGTTGGAAATGTTGTATGTCTTGAATAGCATTGTTGAGGTTAGATGAGGATTGCTTTCTATAGAAGCGATATGTAGTTCTTTATGTATTAGTAAGGGATGATAAGGGAAGATGATTTTGTAGTTTTTTTTAGTTGGAAATGTTATACGTGGTGGTGGCGTGGTGCGACTCATTAATAATGAATTTCTATGCTTTCCACAGTTTGCCCTAGATTCATCGACGACGTACTAATATATTCGCTGTCCCGAACTACTGATTGATTGATGTCACGTTCGCGTGTCTTCCGTTGCTTTGCACGTACAGAGCGGTTTTCGACGCATCCAACTGCAATGTTGCAGGCATAATGCGGACAGTGTCGTGAATAATTGATTGACTCGATCACTTATTGGTTATTATCGATTATCTGTTCGGTTGACTCGATTACAAGTTACTTAATAAAACATTCTACCCACCTATATCGCTTGGAATTTTATTTGAAAAAATACAATCAGAAAAATTGAAATAATTATTTTCAGATTAGATTGTTGGAATTGTAGCAGAGAAAATTATTGGCAGGTTTCAAAATAACAAATCAAGTGCATCAATCAAATAAAACATTGTACTTTTCTTACTTTACTTCAATATCCTATTGTACTATTCCGCTTAATTATTGTTTTTCTTTCTATTGAATATTCTATAAATAGCTCCCTAATAAAATTCTATAAATAATTCTACCGTTAAAATGTCTACATTGTCACAGTTGAAAAGAATTCCTCAGCTCGTAACTTTGAAGCCACATTACAACGAACAAATCCCTTAGTTTGCCACTTATCGTCGACCAACTACTATCTTACAATTGAATCATTCTAAACCACTGAAAACCGGACAATTTCACGGCCGAGGAAATATAATTAATCGTCTCATGTTCTCGAACCTAACCACGATCGATCGAGCAGCCATATTTAATCGTTTCGTCGAACCGTAATATCGAGAAATTGCATCAATATTAGCGAAGAACGAACAAAATACGTTAGCCACGGAGGATCCTAACGTCGTTTACCTTGAAGGAATTGGATCGCGTGTCTCGACGCGGGTCTTCTCGCGTGTATGTTCACTCGTCGGTCTTCAGCTTGAAACGATCGACGCGATCAAACATTGGTCACGTGAGGACGATCGTCCGGATTATCAAGATTCCCGACAAATATACCAATCGATCGTCTGACTCGAAAATTTCTTTCCGCTTCTTCGAACGCATGTCGGGTCGTTTATATTTCAACACGTGTCGTGTCCAGAAAAAGGTAAGGTAAGGTTAAGCTAACTTAGAGAATTGAAATAACCAAGGGAAAAACGAATTTACTTTCATATTTTTTCATGTTTCTAATTAGTTTAACAGGATCCCAGTTGCACAGAGTTTCTTTTGATAATTTCGAGAATTTTCTGAAGATTTTCTACATCATTAATCTTCATCAGAACCATCGATTTCGATCAGAAATAATAATCTTCTAATTAAATTATCGTAGAGATTTATTTTCCTCGAGACGAAAGATCTATCTCGACAATCGTGAAGAGTTCGACGCTTCTGTTGACGATCTATCGATCGCGCCTTCGGGTCGAGGTTCCGCGATTAAAATTGGATTTTCGTCTATTCTTGGCCGTCCGTCCCTGAAAGTCTTCGAGACAGTGCGTGTATTTATGTTACATCCAGAGTGTGGCCTCTCTAGCACGCATTTTTCACCAATCTTTCTCTGACACTGCAATCCTAAGATTACCTACTCCACATCCAACACTTCCGGACGAAAACACTTGCTTCAAATTAAATACTACTATGCTTTGAAACCAATTTCCCGATTATCTCGAGCAAAATTTTTTCATAGCAATTAGATTTCTCCTACGATTAGCTCATAGAAGTTGAAGTGCTCTATTTCGGAGACTTCACAAATTTTGCATAAAAGTATAGCGTGGAATAATATTCTGCGTTATACTACACTATCAAAGTATCATCCACTGATAAGAGATCTTAACGTATAAATTTCAAATCTAACGAGCATACATCGCAGTTAAGAAATTGCCGATCATTTGAAGAACAACGGCAGAGATTATAATTAGAACTTTCTAATTTCTACAAATCTTCTGGAACATCGAATCACGAAAGAAAGTTAGACATGTTTTTAAGAAGCTGTACTTTCTTCTTTTAATTAAATCTATATTTGCTTAGTTAAACGTATATCTTCCCCAATTAAGAAACTTTTACAAACCGCAACACCTCAAAGTCCAAAAATCTACTGGCACATCGAATTCTAAAAGAACGTCGAACAAATTTCTACAAAAATTGTATTTTCTTCTGATTAAATCGAAATATTTCTTAATCTGAATAATTGATCAGAATCCATATTCGAAGTTGGTAATTATCAAGGGCGAGATCGAAGAAAAAATAATTCGTCGAATTTCCTCCGTTTCCATCGATGTTTAATTACTCACGGGGATGTAAATTAACGTTCTTGTTTCGTGGCAGACAAGCAACCACACGACGAGACCGTACCAACCGCAATCAGTACCTAACTAGCCGACTAGGTACGTCGAATTCAATTACGTCGCATACAATTGATTTTCATTACGAAACCAGTTGTATCGATCGCGTGTATTAATTATGCCCACGTTGACGCAACGTGCGCTGCATAAATCGACGAGTAAAGTAATCGGCTAAGCCGATCTCCGATTGCGGTGATATCAAGGAAACTGCGTGAAACTTCATCCTGGTCAATGAACTTCGTTCTATTCGTCTAACCGAATCGCTTCGAGTCGATCTTTATTTTCATGAAAATCTGAATAATAATTCTTTAGTTAAAATTTAGAGAAGAATAATATATTTTAGCGTTTTATTAGAATTTTAATGGTCAATTATTCACTTCCCTCTGCTAAAATTGCAATTTCTTTCATAAAGAGTAAGGGAACGGCTGATTGATCCAGATTTTCAATTTTTAAACATGTTATAAATATTCGTATAATAAATATATGAGATAATATTTAGAAGTAATCATCAATAGAATTTTAAATTTAGAATTTAAGATTTACGTAGTTGTTTGTAATTTGAAATTCTTGACGAATGAATTTATCGAAGAGTCAGATAATTGTTGGTTTATCTTTCTGAAAAACAATTATGACGAACAATTTACTGGCAATCAGATGTAATTTAATAGAAGTTTACGTCACTGACTACGAATATATCAAATATTAAAAGCGTCAAATGACGAAGAATTTCTAACGAGAGATCATTAAAGATCGACTTAAAATTCGCTGGAATTTGGCCAAAGGAAAAATGTATACGATGAGCGGAAACACGTGGTTCTGAGAAAACAGAATTTTCAGGTTATATGTTTCAACAATCTAACAAATACAGTGCCAGAATAAAATGTTACAGAGAGTAGAGTTTTCGAGACGGCGAAGTTTTGGGAACATCGTACTTCACGTTGAAATAAATCTTAATTCATTGCCATTAATACGATTTATTTTTATTTTATCTGTTTTGTTTATTTTATCAGGAAGATTTACTGATTCAATTATTTCAATTTGGAACCGCTGATAAAAATTATTTCCCTCTTAATTTTTCCAACCTTTTAGAACCTCACAATTATTTTTATTTGAAAATCGCTGGAAAATTATTCTCTCGTGTATCAAGGAATTATCACTGAAGAATTATCTCAATAGTAACATTCTCCACCCTCCATTAGCGCCAATTATAATTTCTGATTGAATCGATAAGCTAAAGCTTAGTCACCTACAAGATTAATGAATCAATTATCATTTATAAGAATTCATCAGTCGAACGAATGGCTTAAAATGGAAACGTAATGGAATAAAATGGAAACGAATGGAAACCTAACCCGGTAATATCGTTCAAAAGAACTCTTTCGTTTGTTAATAAAAATAATCAATGAGCAAGGGAGGAGAAGGGGAGGGGGAAATAGTGATTTTTCGCAGCAGTTTGCATACGTTCAAAGGTTATCTTTGGTGGATTGGAATTACGCTCGCGTGATCTATGATAAATTCTTGTATGTTTGCAAGTATATCGCGACTTGCCTCAACAACAGCTAAAAATAATTCGCTGATTAATTATCAGAGGTGTGAACGCTTGGCTGAAACGCGACTCAACTCTCATCATAGTATACACGAATCGGCAAATCTTGACGCTCACCTTGACATTCTTCGACTGCTCCGGATGATTTAGATTTCGCGGAAGCCCTACGTCTCTTACGAAATACGCGAACGAGTCCTGATGAATTCGCTTGCTCAGACAAATAGAGAATCCACTCGCCGTAGGTGAGAACAGTTCAAAGCAGATCGACGAGAGACAGTAATATTAATAGCAAATTTCTCTATTGTTCGCAAAACAATGGAAAATTTGCTTATGGAAATGAAGAATCTTTTATGGTAAATGTGGTCAATCTCGATGATATTTTTAGAATACAGAATAATTGAAATTTGTTCGTTTGGAGAAGCAAAGAATTTTCGATGTTAAATATAGTTAAAATTATTTGACGTTGAATATTGTTGAGGTAGAAAATTGTTTTTTTTTTTTTTTTTTAGACAAATAAATGTTTCGCTGAAAATGTAGTTAAAATTTCATGAAGAACACTTTTTAGTGAGTAACTGAAATTTCACTGTTAGGGGAAATTGGAGCTTTTATAATAAAAGCAACGAAAAATAGTACTAATAACAATTGGTTTTCCAAAGTGGAGAATAATTAAAACTTTGAAATAGAAACTAACGAAAATATGTTCTTTTTTTTTTAAATAACAAGAGAATTTTTGTCGATGGCAAATAGTAAAAACTGTCAAATAAGAAACAGTAACGATTTTAAGGTAGATAATGTCGATGATTTAAAAAATGTTTAAAAATAGCAATGATAACAATCGATTTTTATTAGCAAAGTATAAGAGGAATTCGTTTGCCCAATGAAATAATCAACATTTATATCGCGAAACATTAACGTCAATAAATAATTCATCCTATGAAAGCGCAAATTTATTCTTAACAACATTTGACCATTCACTTGCAATATTTTCGATTGTGAGAGCACACCGTGTGCAAATTTCGTCAATAGTACGTCAAAGTGACCGAGAGACTAACGTGTAAGGATTAAAAATAGGTCGAAGAGTGTTGAAGAAACATCGACTTTCTTCGATGATGAGACTTTACATAATTTTCTTTTTCCATCTTTTTTTTTTGCAGTTTACTTGAGGAAAAGAATAAAAAGTCGAATAAACAGAAAAAAGGGAAGAATACTGTAGATATGTACATGGGTGAAAAACGCGAAAATGCTGAGTAGAAAGGTGTAGATTGAACTGGCGCGGTTCATCTGACAAACACGTTCCTTATCTACTAACGCGAGGCTGTCTTTTAAAAGCGCTCTTTCAAGCACACGTTCGCCAACCGGCAGACGCTGTACGTGTATAGAAGCAAGACGATGGGTGATACGTCACGAAACAATTTATGTTGTGTTATGTAATAAACAGAGTGTAATAACATTGTCAGCTGTAACGACACCGATAAGTCGAGATATATTTTATTACACACGATAAGTACGATATGAGACGAAATCACTCGGACTTACAACAACGAAATTATTCATTCTGAGACAAGTTTGTTTCTTGGAAAATTCACGAGAATTTGTCGAAACTTTAATGGACAAATTATTACTACGTTATATAACTATCGGTAAGATTGATACGATATATTCTATTATAATAATAAACGTGACAAAACAAAATTATTTTCTATTTATTATTAATTAGCAATTATTAATTGCTGCAATATAGAATTGTTAATAATGTACAGATTTATATAACAGTTATGCATAACGATACATGTGATATTGTTAATTGCAGCAATATAGGCATCTGAAAAATTGAACCGAAAAGAGATTAGCAATGGCAGGAGTATAAAATCGATAAAAATTCCTTCGAAATTCTTATCGAAGGGAAACAGAGGATCGTAAGAATCCGGAAAACACTCGAAGCACTAGTGAACGTTTCCGATTTCCTAGCTCCATTTGCGCTGTCCAATTAGATCGGTGCTAGATACACAGAGCTTTAACCTCGAGTTGGCCAATTAAAACGATCGAACGAATTAGTCCAATGGACCTTAACCTCGAAATTGTCATGTGCAAGTGCAGAACGATTATTGTCAACGCAAATAAAGATACACATCTGCCCGTGAACTCTTCCTAGAAACCATTTACTACAAGATCCACGAACCTTTCGTTATTCACCTTGTATCCTCCATCCTGGACAAAGTTCGACAACTTTTCTACATCCATTATTCAATAAATAATAGCAATAAATATAATTGAATAAATAAATGTAATATATATTTTGCAAGAACAATTGCTCGCAATTATATTGAGATTCTTCATTGATCGTCGTTTTCAATGGATTAAATGTAGAAATGTAGCGAGTCGCGATTTGCATAACGCGTAACCAGCGTGTAAATCGTGGAAAAGAAAATATTATGAGAACGATCAGCGGCTAGGGAAGTCCCCGTGTGTAGTGGCAGTGCCGTAGCTAGTTCACGGCCTTCCCTTGGTCCCCTCGAACGATGAAAGGGGCTAGTCGAGCAATTGCATAATAAATCGATACACAAAAGGGCCCGCTAGCCGGATAAAGCGAAACGTTCAACGAATCAACGACTAACGTCCTCGCTGGGTCTCGGCTACGTGCACATATTAACGCGATCCATTGGCCGGCCGAATTACCTCGAATAGCTTTCTTCGTGTTCGTAAGCTGGCGTATACCTGGACAAATTTTTCAGCGAAAATGAAATGAAATTTTGTTAATATATTTGGTATAATTGTTCGAATATGTATGTAGTAGTAAGAAAATTTGGCCGATGATTCAGTTTAGTGAACTATAAAATGTTTTGTGATGCGTGTGTATGTGTATTAATAGAAAAAGATAGAATAATTTTATATGAATTAATATGAAAGAATATTTGGAATATGTCAATAATAAGTTTTTGAAGAATTTTTGATAACAATTGAAGTGGGAGATTTTGAACACGGAGATGGAGAAAGTAGGCGTTGCAAAATTTTAGTGTTTCACCGAACGTTTAAATTCGTCGAGAACTTCAAACAAATGCGCGAACAAGTTGAACAAAAAATGCTTTAACGTGCTGTTGGTTATATCCCGCTGTCTAAACGCCTGTAAAATTAAATTTATGTTTAAAAAAAAAAAACAATCTCGTTACGTGATCCAAAAAAAGTACGCAATATCCGTAAATCAAAATGCAACTATGATATAGCGATTCCCGGTGTGAAATCGTATTTATCACGATAACTGTATTTAGAAACAGATTGCAATAGCGGCAGATTACACGAACCCTTCATATTTGAATCACATTTAATAGAATATCGATTTTATAGCATACCATGTATCGCCATATTTTCTCTACGATATTAAATTCGAACTACACCATTGTTACGTATAAAACGAAATTTAGAATTTAATATGAAGTATAAAATGAATAATATTTGCAAAAAATCATTTATACGTGAATTTTAGTGAATTTTAGTCCGGAGATTGTATTAAAAATTGGTAGCGCAGTAAAAAGGAAGTTTGCTTATTTTGCAGCCATAAAAACCGTATGTTTGCCGTGAAAAGACTTAATATCCTCTGTGCGCTCAAAAATCTGTAAATATTTCTCTATGAAACACTTTCGTCTACCCAGTTTTTATTTTTTTTTTTTTTTTCGTGATTTACGATTCAGTAGTTATTTGTTTTAATATTATGAAAAAAACAGCGTTCAGCTTATAATTATTCGCTGCGTTGTATATGTACGAAAAGCAAGTTGCATCCAAAGTAGGTGGAAATGAACGAAAGCGCGTGGTACGACGAAAAACTTTAAGAAGATTAAGCGAACCGAGACTGATGGAAGAACAAAGTACATTTTTTATTCTTCTTCATCATTGATCTGGTTGGCAGAACGACGGAAGAGCGCGACGTGAAAAGGGCAATCCCTTTGCGGGCCAACGACCGTTGCCGACTTACTTCGTTAAGGGGAAACATTGGTTTAACCGAAGACCTACAAACGTTCTAAGCAGAAGTCTTTGAAGAGGCCATTACAGCATTCGGATTTCCACGGGATTTCCAGCCCGTTTTCTTTTCTTACAGCAGGAACAAATGCTCTCAACTCGAGAAATTCCGTCTGATTGAAAGAACTGCAGCTTCTGTTTCAATAAAATTATCGAACGGATCTTTTTGTAAAAGAAATTCTATAATTTTTCATCGGAGCTTCGATTCACAGAAGCGATTAAAGGTAGAATATAATTTTTAGTTTTTTAGTTTTTAATCGAACTTTGAATTTTATAGTGAGAATTTGTTGTTGCCTTTATTTATATTTATACTGAATTTATCATTCGGTGAATGAATTAAAAATTATTTCTATTGATCTGTTAACTGAGTTAATTTCTATTTAGAATAACAGAGAAGTGGAAGAACTTTGAGAAACTTCAGCCGACATATGTGAAAAATTATATGTTAAATTCACTAAATTCCCCATATATCTAACGTTATAGAAAACTGTCGCTTTAATTTATTTATTAAATTTAAATTATTAACTTCCTTTCATCACTCATTCCAACATCATCGTTTGTCGAATCAGGATTCACCATTCTTCACATAACTCGCGCTCAAAAATTTGTTTAATTTTCTCCATTCCCATGGAGAACACAATTAGTAGCTTAAAACGATATAACATTTAAAAACAAATACATGAAAATACCTTCTCAACACACTCGTCTACTTATATATATATATCACACAATAAATCATACAACGTAATTTACAAAATGTAAGATCGGTATATCGAATAAATCGCTTAATTGTCTCCTTAATAAACCAAGCAAATTTTTCGCCAAAATCTATTCTATATTTCGCAGCAATATAAAAAAAAAAGAAAAAAAAAGAAAGCTAGGAAATAAAGTACGAAGCGTCAAAGCATGCCAATTCTCATTCATTCCAGCTAGATCGGGAACTACAATCTAAGGGGATCAACACTACGATCGTTGATCGATCAGTGGCTCGAGTAATCACGTAACAAGAAGCGGATCGCTATAAATACGTTTCTAAGACGTGCTCTGGACGCCGGAATAATTATCATAGGCACGTCGTTATTCAATTTCTCGTGCGGGGCGGTCAGACGTCATGCAATAATTGAGCTTGGTTAAGAAGGAAAACGATCGCCGGGGTGAGGTTAGCAGTCGGGGCCGATCGATACTTGTCTTCCAAGGAAAACATCGAACCGCCTGGAGAAACGCGGCCTTTCGCTACAGAAATAGAAATCGGCCTCTCCTGTTCACGTAGGATAAACGATTCGTGCGACTTGATCGAGAAATCGAAAGCGACGAAGTGGAGGAATCGCAGCCATCGTCTTTGAAACCGGAAATGCATAGAAGATCCTGAGAACATCATTCTTGGTTCTTGACAATTTTATCTCTATGTCGTTTAAAGTTTCGATCGGAATCGACGGAGATCGACGAATCGGAGGAATTACAGACGACGTTCTCGAAGCCGAGATCAGTCGATTCTAGTGAGAATTGCGCGGAAGAAACTTCAAAGCTTATTTCTGGATTCTATAAGATTCTAGCGTTCGTTTGATCTCGGCTCGAAAATTTGGGAAATTGGTGGAACTGCAACTTCTTAGAACACGAAATCGATTGATTCGCGTGAACATGCATATAAGAGGCTAGTAAGGTCGTCAAGGATTTGTTCAAGTCTGTATCCTCCTTTTCAGTTTTGCCTCTGATGAATCGAAATAAGCTAAAGGAAATGCAACTAAGAAATGGAACAGAATAGTCTTCGATGATTGTTCTTGGTTGATTCAAGATTTAATTTTTATTTGGTTCTTGCTTTCACAAACTGGGAATCGACGACGTGCAGTCCACGTTCTCGCAATCGAGATTAATGGGCTCGAGTGAAAATCCACGGAAGACTATTCTTGGCTTCGACTTTATTGCTCTCTTTGCTTTCCATTTCGGAAGCTCGAAGTCGAGAAATTGAAGGAACTGCGTACAGGCAAAGTCCTTGAAATCGAAGACTATCGGCACGATTGAAAACGAATAAGAATAAAGGAAAAAGAAATTTCGAAGATTATCTTTCACTTTCTCCCGATTTTATTCGCGTTTCTCTATTTGGTCTCGTTAAACGGGCGAAATGTGTCTCGAGGGTGCCGCTATTTTTGTTGAAAGCACATTTGGGAATTCAATTGGGGGAGAAATCATTTTGCCCGATTGCATATCGAACTTGTGGGAGTTGGAGATAAATCAGAACTGCGGCATTAGGGTGTTATTGAGGAAGATAATAGCACAGGAATCTAGGACGTGTTTGTACAGATGGAAATTGACGATTGCCAGGGAATTGGAAGGTCACATTAACGCAGAGAAACCTTACGCTGGCCATGCGAAATGAACGCGAGACGAAGGAATGTTAAGACCTAATCCTCGTCTCGTGCAACTTGGAGCAGCTCGTGATAATTGTGAAGATACGTCGCCTCGGCCTCTTCGATATTCGACCACTGGGATTCTTAAACTCGCACGAGATAATCTTCAAGAGATAGACAATAAAGTTATAAAAACTCGAGTACTGAGAAATTTAACTGAAACAGAGTAACGAGCAAAATTCGTATTTTAAAATTCTAAAAGCAGGAAACTGATCTTTCGCCAAAATAAAAGGACTATTGGGTCATAAAGAATTCGAAGATTACAGTAGAATTTACGAAATAATTATTTGTTACTTATTAATAAGTAAGGTGTACTCGACATCTTCCCGAAGACATAACCTAAATTCGCTGAATAGTTTCAACGATTAAGATTCTTATTACGCATTTCATTAAGATTTTAATCAAAGACGCGAGAAGAAAGAATGGTGCAGCTAGCAAAATTTCTGTACAAAATTAAACTCTGAGAGGTTAGGTTATGTATCTACTTTTCGCCAAAATAAAAAAGCTATTGGATCATAAAGAAATCGAAGATTACAGTAGAATTTACGAAATGTGGAGTAGGTAACAAATAATTATTTGTTACTTATTAATGAGTAAGGTGTTCTTTGAACTCGACATCTTCCCGAAGACATAACCTAAATTCGCTGAATAATTTCAATGATTAAGATTCTTATTACGCATTTCATTAAGATTTTAATCAAAGACGCGAGAAGAAAGAATGGTGCAGCTAGCAAAATTTCTGTACAAAATTAAACTCTGATAGGTTAGGTTATGTATCTACTTTTCGCCAAAATAAAAAAGCTATTGGATCATAAAGAAATCGAAGATTACAGTAGAATTTACGAAATGTGGAGTAGGTAACAAATACTTATTGGTTACTTATTAATGAGTAAGGTGTTCTTTGAACTCGACATCTTCCCGAAGACATAACCTAAATTCGCTGAATAGTTTCAACGATTAAGATTCTTATTACACATTTCATTAAGATTTTAATCGAAGACGCGAGAAGAAAAGATGGTGCAGCTAGTGAAATTAAACTCTGATAGGTTAGGTTATGTATCTACGTATGTACTCTTCCAATGATCTAAAATCGAATTCCGATAGGTTAGGTCATACGTCTATATACCTTTCCATTGATCCTCCCAACTATGATAGTTAACAAATAACCCGTTTCTAATGTCTTAATTTCCTTAATTTTCGCGAAACTACCTAGATGCTAACCTAAATTCATCATCAATCGATACTTTCGTTCAGGGAGCTGCACTGCTAAAGGAATCGATGCACCGATTTCATCGATACGAAAAGCAACAACAAAGTTTCACGTAGCACGTGAACGACGTGGATCGATAACCTGGCTGGTATAATATTTTTGTCGAGCTGGGAAAATTATTCGCTTACTCGGAGGAACCCTCGTCCAAGTCGAAGGTTCAACCCCTTCGTAACGCGAAGGAGATCACAAAGAGGGCGACCATCGCGGCTGGTCACGTTTCCACTGTGGTAAAAGTGTTCTTTCAAAGAGAAAAGTCGTGTCGGAAATAAAAATCCTTTAAATACACTGACCGGCGGCGAAGGCTTGTTGCTTACACTAACAATAAGCGAAAGAAGGCGAAGGCCAACCTTGGAGGAAGCTGCAACGTTCTCCTTCCCTTGCGCGAACTATTTATCTGGTTAGATGCATTTTACTGTCTACTTTCTTTGTCTCTTTAATAACTTTGATGCAGATTATTATGTCGTTACATAAGTTTCGTTGTGTTTTAATTATTGATCCTTAGATCAGTATCGTTTCATTTTTATAAGAAATTTAAGCGTACAAAAATGTAGAAGATGTCCAGAATTCGAATAGTGTAATTATATTATACTTGATTCTTCTGTTAAAACATTAATAGCTTGCACTATAACTGCACCATAACTTTTCGAATCACTGTTGCAAAATATTTGCTGTTTCTCTTGGAAACTTTAAGCTACGTTGTAGCGCGCATACAAAATAAATCTGCTCGCTTGTTTTAACGAGAATAAGCAACGTATCTCTGCTCGCTGACGCAAAAGTGGATCGCAATATATCTTCGCGTGGTCTCTTCGAACGAAAATTAGAACGTCACGAAATGTCATCCAACTTCGATGCTCTAAGACAGTAAGAAGACACGGCACGGAAAGATTCCCACGAAGATTCCAATTGGAAAATGTCACCTGAAAGCACCGCGCGACAGGACGACGGAGAAAAACAGATAGATAAGATATAGAGTAGTGAAAATAGCAAAGAAACGTCGTCTCCTAAGAGGCTCTCCTGATCTTAGAGAAACTTCACTTCTTTCAATGTCAAGAGAAACGACAAAAAGTATAAAGTCGTTGGGGTAGGAACGTATGCAAATGAAAAGGGAGAGAGGGCAAGGGATTTGCATTGATCGACGAAGGGTAGAGAACGCGTCGTGGTAAAATTTGCCGACGTTATCATGTACGAATCGAAATGTCAGAGGAATTATAAATAGGTTAGGATCGATAGGCAGCCCAGAAGGCGAGCCTGGGCGCCATCTAGTCTGCGGCCTTTCCACCTACAACCACCTCTGCTGCCTCTGTGTCTTTGCAACCAACTGTTTAATGGACGTCCGATGCTTCCTCTCGCAGCTTTTCAACCGACTTCTTTCGACGCATTAAAGATCGAACGACCTCGAACTTTATTAAACAACGTCGAAGGATGCTTTGAGGATTTAAGGAAATCTGTTTGGGTAAAACAAGATCTGACAAGGGAAGATGTCGTAGCAGAAATCTCGAAGGGCGGAATTAATTCCTGTTTTTAGAGGATTCTTCTAATCAAATACAACTGATCGTAAGAAACTAGAGTCATTTTTTCAGAATTTGGACAACTGTCTTGAATTTCAAGTATTCGCGTAATTTGTGAATTTGTTGAGGAAGATTGAAAAGGAAATTGAGAAATGCGCGAAGCAACTACTCTTTTCTTTCGGAATTACGATAATTTTTTAGAATTCCTAACATCTTCGATAACCAACCAAACTAATTTAAAACTTTTTCCAAAGCCATCATATCTTAAAAAAAAAAAAAAAACACTCGACTAACTAATCAAACAAATTTTATAAAGTAACCTCTTGTTTTCCAGAAATCCAATTATTTCTGATCTCTCTGACACTCAGACCATCTCTAATTAAAGATTTTGTCAAAGTAACCACACCATTCTCAAAAACTATTCCAACCACCACTAACTAAACACACTAAGGAAAAAAAAAAAAAGAAAAAAGGAAGAAAAATTGTTTCTCATATTAGATCCTCCATAAAAATAATTGCTCCTCCATAGATCCAACAATCTCCTCGAGTTCTTCGGAAGAAATTGGAAAAACACAATGTCACTAACTCGCCTTTCTTCTCAACGAAAAACACCTCGTGGTCGTTTCTAGACTTCGTTTTCTCGGCCACTCGGCACGTTTTCTACGAGATACGGGGCAATCCAAGGCAATACAGGGCGGCGGAGACCGGAAGGAAGCCTGGACGTTCCCCGGAGGCGGGCTCCGCCTCAAGAACCCGTTCAAGCTACAGCATCTAGCGTGAGCTCGTTAGAAACACTTCTGACGGAAATGAGCGTTTTGCGGGCCGAAGCGAGCTGAACGAGAAACGTTAAGTGGCGTGTGATGCACGGCCAGGAGCTTAATTTTACGCTCGTGACGCGAAACATCACATCTAATGGTCGACAACGTCTCTTTTATCGAACGAAGTTACAGTAGCAAACAAAAGAAAGTCTAAATATAAGTGGTACGAAAAGTGCTATCATTTTACAAAATAGAATAATTGTATTTGATAGAAGTAGTGAATAAGTATAATATATATCTTTTAAAACGGACGACTGTCAACAGAATGGTGAAAAACATTTGATACGAAAGTTAGTAACACGCGCATATACACAAATGGATTACTCAGCAACTTCAAACTTCCTTTTGTCCACTGCTATGTATGTTCGCTGGTTGCAATTTAAAAGTAATTCTGCTCGTTGGTTAACCGCATCTATTTCGGTTGCTTTGCTTCGCGCAATATTCCTGGATTTGTGTTTTGATTGAAAGACGATCGATGGAGAATGGCTAGATACAGCTTGTAGCTGATTGAAATGGATGATTGTATTATTATAGGTTAGGTGGAGACCAGGAGAGACGTTGCTGGATGAATAGAAATCGATAAGGTTTGGAATGGAAAGGATTTCGGAATAGTTGTGACGTACCTCCTTGATGTTATTTTCATCAGAGCTACCATGGATTTTTGGGGAAAAAGATTTCAGCTAAACTAGGTTAATGGGTTTTATCTAAGACAGGAAGACTTGACTGATGGATGGGAATCGATAAAAAAGTTTAGAGCAGATCTTGGAATAATTCTAGTGGAAAATTTGCGTAATTCTTGATGTTATTTTCCTTGAAGAATCTATGCATTACCGTTGAAGGAGATTAGGTTAGGGCGGGCATAAGTTTTTGTGTAAGTCAGAAGATGTCGCTAGACGAATGCAAACTAATGGAGTAAACCTAAAGTACATGAAATTTTGGAGTAGTTACGACGTCTCCGCGTAATTTTTGGTACTATTCGAGTTAGAA
This sequence comes from Bombus hortorum, assembly GCA_905332935.1. Lineage (NCBI taxonomy): Eukaryota > Metazoa > Arthropoda > Insecta > Hymenoptera > Apidae > Bombus > Bombus hortorum. Next base: position 4,750,206 of record HG995197.1, on the reverse strand, counting down.
GATCCTTAAATTCTTTTGAAAAGATTTAGGTTAGGTTAGCCTTATTTCATTCGGAAAGAAATTTAGAGTAGAAAGGCTTTTGGATCGGTTACAAGTCGCATAATTTTTTGCGTTATTCCAATTACAGGTTCCATATATTCTTATTGAAAAGGATTTAGGTGGTAAAGAGTTACGGTTTGAACGTAGAGGGATTTTGCGTAAGGGGCTTTGTTGCAATTTAGGTTAGGTTCCATGAATTTCTGTTGAAAGAGGTTTAGTGTTATTCAAACTAGAGATTTCTGTGTAAAAGTAGCTTGACGTTATTTAGTTTAGAATTTCCATTCAGAAAATTCAGTTAAACAAGATTCGGTGTTGCCGATTCGCTTAGTCTCTACAATTTTCATGAATGCCTTTCCAAAAAGATTTAACGTTATTTAAATTTGAATAGCCAGTGAATTTCCATCACATAGGAACTTTACATCACTTGTAATATTATCAAAATCTAAATCGGTACCAACAATCGGGAACAAAGATATCGGAACAAGTTCGAATTTCGATAAGAACAAGTAGCTTCTTTTCGTTCTACACTTGAACGTAACGCAAGATTATTTAAAAAATTCGAGATCTGATTAGAAAGCAAATGGATACAAAAAGGGATAATATTTTAAAAGCTCAGGAAGTTAGGAATATTCGTAATAGATCGCGAAACTGAAAATTCTAAATCGATCAAAAACGATCAATGGAACGAAAGAGACGAGCATAATCGCCCTAAAATCTCGTCAATGATCGACCTGTCTTGTAATTTAGAAAAAATTGAAGATTCTAAACCGATCAAAAGTTATCGATTAAGCGAAGCAATATCGTGATCATCTTGAAACCTCATTGATGATTGACAATAGGAATGATCGACGGAAAAGGGTATGCGCCTTAAGGGTACGATCGTCCTTCGAGTTTGATCGACGATCGGCGTTGCACGATAGTAGAAGTTGACAAAAGTCGGGCGCGAAGCTTGCAACGATTTTATTCTTTGCGTTTATTGTATCGCGCAATCGATCCGTCGATAACCGGACCGAGCGAGTGTTGAATGAACACGAACGTCACCGACGCGTTATGTAACTGACCTGAGCAGCTCGCAAAGGGCGCAAGTCCCTTCCTGTGGCCGAAGGTCATAGGTCGAAATCGGTGTAGAATATTTCGCCGATCTGACCTGCCTAACCTTTACAATTCGCTTTTCACAGAAATCCACTTCAAGAAAATTAGCTTTTACATGAAATGACATTATCGAACATCGAACTTCAGTTATAAAATTCGAACAAATTAGAGCAAAAATTAGAACGAGAATGTCAAGGAAGAAAATAGACGACGAAAGAAAAATAAGAGGAAAGTGGTGATAATCTATAGCGATTGGAAAACTGCGGCACGTTTATGAATTCTCGCGAAACCGAAGTACAGAAACGAATAATACGCAAGAATATACAAAATGTTCAGAGAGATAGCAGTGTTTCTGTTAATATTTGACGTTTTGAATTGTACTTCTTGCATTTTATTTATAAGAATATATGAATTTGCATAAAGATTCGCAGTCTAGCGATTGAAAGTTTTTGAAAAGAATAGCTGACGAAGGAGTGGAGAAAAATATCACGCGAGAGAATAGCGAACAAATCGTGACGGGGTAATCGACTGGCGGAAGTCGTTCGAAGGAATTTCAATGAATGAAAAACGCCGGTAAGGGCCTGTTAAAAGGATCGACCTTTTCAATTGACGGCTGCGTCCTTGGGCCAGCAGTAGCACCAGCCCCGATCAAGAGCTCGCGTGCGAACGCGCCTATCAAACTCTTCGTGCACCTCGTAAAAGACATTCTCTTATATTAATGGAGAAACGAATGAAAAATCCTCATTGCAATATAAAAATCCAAAAATTCTATATCTCAATACGTATAACAATAAACACTTCGCTTAATTATATGTTATTATATTCCTAAAAAAAAAAACTTCCATCACATTCGCTTCGTATACCTCGCAAACGACATCTTCCTTTATAAATGACAAAAATGCGAAAACTTGAATAAATCTCAATTTATATAACAACATTTAACTATATAACAAAATTCCTTAGACGTGTTCTAAAAGAAATTTCCTCGGGTGAATGGGAAACGAACCAATAATCCTCATTTACATATATCAAACCTGGCTATGCAAATATACCAAAAAGCTAAAGGAGCAATAAACCCAATAAATACGCCAGGAACTTCACTTAACTGGAGAAATTCCACGCGAAATTCCAAAGCATCAACGAGACAATGGAGGCTGCAACTCGTTCGAATTCCATCGGGCTATCGATCGATGCACGCCGGAGAGCTTCTTGCAACAGACAGATCCAGGCAACCGAATTTCAAATGTGTCAAAGGAGCCAGAAAATCTCGATACGCACACCGGTAGACTTCGCTTAGCTACGTAACAAAGTGCAGTTAATCGACGAGACAATGGAGGCTGCAACTAGTTCAAATTCCAGCGAACGATCGATCGATTCGCGGAACAAGTTGGCCTCGTCATCCGACAGACAGATCTAGGCAACCCAATTTCCCAGCCAGAATACGTTCCCTAAACACGTTCGATCGTTGGAAAATCGAAGAACGTTCGCGTTCACGCGGAGATCGTTACGACAACGTGAGAGGGTGGGTTGGAGAGAAGAAAAGGAAGGGTAGCTTGCAATCGAGGGCGTGTCGCGAATCTGCGGCCAGGTTAGGTATCTGTTATTTCCACGTTTCAATCGGCGTTATCTGCTGCACGGCGATTTTCGAACGACAGTTCACGATACGGAAAAAGACGAAAGATAGCCGTTTGAAGGCAAGTTGGACAGATAGATTTGTTGGAACGTTTAGAAATGATCGTTAAGATGATTAAGAAGATTAGATGCAAGGTAGTCTGGAAGGCGAGTTATAATTCATCGTTATCAAGGGTTCCGATTTATCCTTGCTTGCGGAGAGCTTGCGCAGGTTAGCGAAAGGTGAGCTTTAATAGCTCGCTAAAAATACCAATCTCCATGCGGACGTTATTTTCTGCTGGAACGTGCAACGATCGATCGAATTAAGGTAGTTTCGAGGAGAAAACGCAAGATGAATCCCTCGTCGTCTCTCTATCTTCTGTTACAAATATAAAACCATAATCTGTCATAATAGAATAGTTAATAAGTGGAAGTGGATAGAATAGCGAATTACGAAGTTTCATAGACTTTCCGTTGGGCGATCCTATGTTTCGTGTCACGAGGAACAGAGACTGGGGCGAGAACGAGAACGGGAAACTGTGTCGCCACACGTTACATGGAAGGACGTTTCATGTTCAACTGACACGATCATGGGGAATTTGATAGAATTAGAATACCATAATTGTATCGATAGAATTGGATTTGCTGTTGAGAGTAAGACGCTGTTGAAATTTTCAGGATTTTCATTGAGGATTTTCGCGAGAAAAACACGAAGACCGTGTTGGAAAGTCCGCAGCTGGTCGGTGGCGCGTGCGCATCGCGACGCAACACCCTCACCGACACCCTTCGAGAACTAGAACCAACCCCACCTCCTGGTGGAAGCACGGACGGGCTTTCTAGCTTTCTTTCTCGGTCGCCCCGCACTCTCGACGACGCCTAAAAAGTACTCGAGCCGCACAATTGGGTCAGGGAACCACGCGTACAATCCGCGATCGAAGCACTGCCAGCAACGTCCACTGTCTTATAGCTTTCTTCTAGCAATTCACATTCCTCCAACCGTCTTTCTCATTCCGAGGGCCACAGACGAAAAATGTCGTATAACTTCGACAACGAAAGCTTTTATGAAATAAAATGCGACGCTACTTGCGACTAGATTAAATTGAGAATAGGTTAAAAAAGAAATGGAAATAGAATAGTAGAAAAGAAAAGAAAAGATCTACGGCGACATATAAGAAGGAGATTGGAAGCGGTTAAATAAGGGCAAAGGGTGGTTTCTCCAGAAAATACCACTTTACCATCTCGCTCCTTCTGCAGTGGACTGGTCGAAGACGAAGAAGAAGAAGAAGAAGGAGAAAGAAATAGACAGAGGGAGGGACAGCCTTTCCGACCCGAGGATACTTCCTCGCTTTCCTGGAAACGACGACACTGACGGAACGGATCACTGGGAAGAACTGCTTCGCGCTGATTCCGCGAGAGTTCGACGTGCAAAGAAAGTAAGACAGAGAGACAGACAGAGAGAGATGGAGAGAGAGATAGAGATAGAGATAGAGAGAGAGAGAGAGAGAGAGAGAGAGAGAGCGCTGAGAGCACAACCCTTCCTTGTCTCCGTACGCCTTTCTCTCTCGCTCTCTCCCACTCTCCTCCTCCTACCCCCTCGATCGAAGCTCCTCTTTAGCAGTGGTTACACCACAGACTCGCCTCTCTTTCTCTCTCTCTCTCTTTTACACCGTCTCTCTCTCTCTCTCTCTCTCTATCGCGCCCTCTTTCTGTTCCTTCTTCCTGGCCCTTTCTTCTGTTTCTGTCTAATTTCCCAAAACCTGTTTGTTTGACAGCCTGTGAAGTCACTACACAGTGAAAAAGAGATTGTCACGAAGAGGAGTGGAATTAAGAATGCGAAAGATGTTAAGAATGTGAAAGAGCGGATGTCCATAAGAGATATCGAGAAGAATTCCTAAAAACAGACAAACAGACGTGTGACACGCACCGTTATTATTTCCATCACGTCCTGTCGTCCGCGACAGAGAGACCGATTCTCTAACGAGCGTTCTTCCGACCTCTAAAACCCATTCACGCTAGCCACTCATACTATATGCCTCTCGCTCTTTCCTTCATACTCTATCTCGCTCTAAATCTCGCTCGTTCTTACCGTTTCGATCTTTCTCTAGCTATCTACCTTTCTCTCTCAGGCACGCATTCTACGAACGCACATATATCACACGTATATGTAACGCGCACACAGAGAAAGCCACACGCACACACACACTATTGGCGTATCTGGCTAACTGTCAAAGAGGGACAGAGATAGAGATAGAACTCGACAAAGCAGGATAAAGCTTGTGACACGCTCTGGCTACAAAGCGAAGATTTTCGTTGGTTCAGAGAACTCGAAGAGATGGACTTGTGCGTCTAAGCAATCACAAACCTTGTCACCCATGGCTGCGGCGAGCGGTGTTCGATGAGATAGAAGGTTAACAGCGCGGCTTCGAGTGGACCAGAGACTGACTGGCGTTTCGAGTCGTCGAGGACCGCCGGCATCATCGACCCGTCCTCTCCCACCAAAGCTCACGGTTCCCCCACCAACGGCCGACCGTCCCTCACCCGACCAACCCGCTCCGCACAGACACCGTAGTCATCCCCACCACTGCGTCGCTCTCGATTCACCCCCATTCCTGTGCCGCGCACCTCCAGCGCCACCACCCAAAGCGTCGCCAAGACCTCGTACAGGGAACCTACAGCCTAGCCACTATACCTCACTACACTTCTTTCCAATCGTTCTTGTATCTTCAAGTATCAGTTAAAATAGTAGATTTGATAAAAACTATTGGAATTACGTATCGAATACATAGATTCTCTTAATTGCGGGATTTCGTTATTCTCTGTCCCTTTGTTACCACAAGGGCGTCTAGGCGATTGCCACCAAGGTATCACGCTTGTTTCCACAAATTCCTATATCTACGAAATAACAGTTTTAGTACGTAGATTTGCGCTAACGACGATCAGAATCGAACATTAGAATTCTTAGATTACTTAATTATAGAGTTCTGTAGCAGTCAAAAAAGGCCTGTACCAAGGCTTGCATTTAGGAGCAATTAGCTAGAAATCTCGTAAATAATTAAATCCACGCTTCCACATTCTATTTGTCCCGATTGTTATATGGCACGCAGTAAGCGTTTTTACGGAGTAAATAACACATCGATTCGACTCTGATGCAATCCCTATATCCTTACGACTCCGCCTATGCATTACGGATTATGCTATCGACCATAAGCTTAAGGTTCATATATTACGCATTTTTCGCCGCAAAAATTCCAGCATATTTAAAACGGTTGAAAATCCTGTCAGCCACGGTTGTACAAATTTTCCTACGGCCAAATTGCTGGAAAACTCGCAAGGGTGAGGAAGGAGCGTGACCGTCGCTTCGCGGAGCCCCGCAGCCCCACCGCCGCGACCAACCACCACTCCCCGTGGCACCGTTCGAACCCCTAGCCTAGAGATGCCCGTTTCTACCTCCAAACACCAGGGCGCACGCTCCGACGTCGCCTCAGTGACTCTCAACTACCGTTCACCGTGTCTGCGATATTCTCTTCCGTCTGCACGTCGCTCCCTGGGGAAATTTTTCGGCGAGAAGTGTGCCGTGACAGAGGGTTAATTGGGCAAGACCAAGAAATACTGGCCTCGCCGAGTCGATCGTGCTTCCGTGGCGCTGCGAACGGGATTACCGTGTCGCGATCTATGATAGACGATGGTTTAATGGCTCTGGGGACGCTTCTTCGTGAACTGGGACAATCCTAGGTGAATTAAGAATTTAGTGTTTTGCGGTGGAATCGAAGGAGGAGGATTGTTAGAGTACGTTCTAGAATTTTACATTTGGCATGGTGTTGCTGTTTGTGAACGATGATATCGGGGCGAAGATTGGTAGGAGCATTGTCGAAGAGGATTGATGTATAGGATTTTACTTTTTTATGCAGTGCATTGTTGTTCGTAAGAGAAATGCAAGGGAAGTGGGACGATATCGGATGAGTTAAGAATTTACTCTTTAGTGTCTGAGACGGTGGAATTATTTATTGTATATGTATTATTAATAAAAGTATCGTTGGTATTTTGTACATTAAAGAATAAGAAAGAAGATTCTATCATAGGGATTGATGTTTGTTAAAGGAAATTCGATTCGATCCTGCAGACAATACAGCAAGCTTCTCAGTTTCCGCAAGTGGGACAGCTATTATTTGCAGTATCTATCTTACTTTTTATTTAAAAAAAAAAAGACATCGTTGCTTTTTATACGGCGAAGAAGGAAAGTCGTTTGTCAAAGAAAATCCAATTTAATCCAAACGGCAGAACAGAAGGATCTTAAATTTTCCAAAAGTGGATCTACTTACAACTTACATTTTAGTTTCTACAAGAAACGTCGTTTTATATCATTTAACTTATAAATAGAAGAATAAATATACATAAAGAAAAAAAAAAGGAAAAAGAACGAGATCGGTGATCATCAAAGAAAATCTGCTCCACGAGCGATCCACGAAACAGTAGAGAAGGTTCCTAAATTTCCGGAAGTAGGACACCTACGTACATTTCTATCCTCCATTCTACTCTTTCCTCTTTCAACGAACATTGCTTATTTATAAATCATAGAATAAACGGCGAAGGAAAGGATTCGATAAAGAAAATCCGATTAGTATCAAGAGACCAGTAAAGAAGGTTCGTAAAATTTTTAGACGACAAAAGGAAAGACTGAGCAAGAATGAGAACCACTGAAACGCGATCCGTGCTACTGGGCTACGCGCCACACGGCGCTTTGGCCGACCGACCGACTCTACTCGCACACGATCCTCCTTCTCCCTTCGCCGTTATCCGGCTCGCACTCTCTGTCTCTCTTTGTCTCTCTCATTTTCTACGTCTCTCTACGCTGTACCGGTTCCCTGCCTCGCTACGCCATGCAAATCTTCCGTCTTGCACGTTATGAGGAACGAGCCCTGTCTCTTCTTCCGAGTTTAACCGGAGACCACGCCGCGATCCAAGGGATCCCGTTTCCTGTTCGTTCTTCGGGATGATCGAGCGGTCTGCATTATTCCATGCCTTGCATTACAGCCACGAGCTTCTAATCATCAGTTTTCAGCCATCATTTCCACCATGAAATTTAGAATCGGAAAATCCTCGAAAATTTGAAAGAGAAAGCGATCCTGAAATATTTCGGCGAGAAAGCTAGGGACAAATAGCATTGAACATTTTAGAAATTTGAAAGAGGAAGCCAGGCAGATAAGATTGATAATTCTTTAGGATTTGAATAAAAATGCCAGACAAATAAGGAAGGAAAACGAGGAAGCTAGAAAAGTAAAATTGAAAACTTGAAAATTTTGAAGGAGAAAGCGATCCTGAAATATTTCGGCGAGAAAGTTAGGGACAAATAGCATTGAACATTTTAGAAATTTGAAAGAGGAAGCCAGGCAGATAAGATTGATAATTCATTAGAATTTGAATAAAAATGTCAGACAAATAAGGAAGGAAAACGAGGAAGATAGAAAATTAAAATTGAAAACTTGAAAATTTTGAAGGAGAAAGCGATCCTGAAATATTTCGGCGAGAAAGCTAGGGACAAATAGCATTGAACATTTTAGAAATTTGAAAGAGGAAGCCAGGCAGATAAGATTGATAATTCTTTAGGATTTGAATAAAAATGCCAGACAAATAAGGAAGGAAAACGAGGAAGCTAGAAAAGTAAAATTGAAAACTTGAAAATTTTGAAGGAGAAAGCGATCCTGAAATATTTCGGCGAGAAAGCTAGGGACAAATAGCATTGAACATTTTAGAAATTTGAAAGAGGAAGCCAGGCAGATAAGATTGATAATTCATTAGAATTTGAATAAAAATGTCAGACAAATAAGGAAGGAAAACGAGGAAGCTAGAAAAGTAAAATTGAAAACTTGAAAATTTTGAAGGAGAAAGCGATCCTGAAATATTTCGGCGAGAAAGCTAGGGACAAATAGCATTGAACATTTTAGAAATTTGAAAGAGGAAGCCAGGCAGATAAGATTGATAATTCTTTAAAATTTGAATAAAAATGTCAGACAAATAAGGAAGGAAAACGAGGAAGCTAGAAAAGTAAAATTGAAATATTGCAAATTTTGAAGGATAAGCGGGACAAATAAAGTTGGGAATCTTCGAGAATTTGGGAGAAAAAGTGTGAAATGTCAACACAAAATTTGATAGAAAGCGTATCATAAGTTGATCGTGTTTCGTGCCAAAAGAAAAAAGAATAATTCCTGAGAAGCTTTGTAGAAGAGTGAATCCTTTGTTAGGATGATTTGATACGAGTGGAAATTTTCCAAAGCAATTTGCGAACATCCTCGCTGTATTGCCTTCTATTGCTCCTGTTTTCATTAGCCTGGTCAGCAGAAGGTAGGATCGAATGCACTCTTCTCCGATGATCTTAACACGATTGAAAATCAGGAAAAAAGTGGGGCTTGGAGAACAGATACTGAATCGTTCGTTGGTGTTTTATATCGTTTGCTTTCTTGTAAAGGGAGGAAGGTCATTTATTGAACCCTTTGAGTTTTAGAAACACTGGATTCCTGCGAGTAATCTGAGACTTAAAATGTATTCTTCTGTAAAAGGAAAAAGGAACAAGAAAAATTCTGTAAAACAAAGAATGTAATTTATCACGTCTTTCTCCAAGCTCTTCGTACGTAAAGTTTTAGAACATGTAGCGAGAATATTATATAAAGATCATTAGCACACAGGCGTGATTTTCAACCTGTGTGTAGCAAACATTTTAAAAAAGTGCAATACCCGAGTATTTAGTCAGAAGCACTGACTTCTTTTTCCTCTTAGATTTTCAAATGAGTCGTTCTTAGGCTAACGTGGTTAACTCCATTTTTCTTAATTTTTCCAATTTCACTGCCGAAACAATCGATCGACGCTTATGTCGTATAATTTCATCAATCTCTGTCTATTGTTCCGCGGAGTAAGTTTAATTTGACAAATGAGGTGAATGCCCTCCTATCCTGAACATATATTTCTTGGCGTGACGCGAAATTTTAGTAACTAGTACACTGCAGATTTACATGCATTTATGCGAAATTTAAGAATACGAAAATGCATACAATATGCATAACGTACAAAAAAAAGAAAAGAATACAAAGCTTCCAACATAGCATATTCGTTACAATCTCTGTTAGACAAAACAAGTTTCTATTTAAAACCTGTTCCTCTACTTGCGCCCATAAAAATGTTAATTCGCAGAAAAATTCACACTCTAATAATTAGTTTCTTTTTTCATGTGGGCTATGAGGTGGAAACGGTAGAAAATTATTGACGATACATCAGCATCGTAGGTAATGAGAATCGGGTCTGAAGGGAACGTGTTAGAAGCAAAACCAAAGCCGTGTCTTTCACCTGAACGCCTTATGGACGGTCCTCTAATGGATTACTTGGGAAACAGCGATAACTTCTCGCTTGAGAGACTTGGAAGACAATCTTGGCAGAAACTAGTGTAGCAAGTGCTGGATAAGGTAAAAGAGGAATAATAATAGAGGTTATGTCTATAAGCGTTTCATTGTAATATTCGAATTTGTAATTCTATTGCAATTCTGGGTACAGCTGCATTTGCCACATGTGTTCTTTGCGACGTATAAAGACGACAATATCTTGAAACTGTAGAACAATTCGATATTGTTAAGTTTTAAGGCTCGGCGCAGACGAATGACGTTATTGCAATTTTACAATGTTAATACTGTACTACGATTTGGCATTCTTCTATCTCCAATAACGAGATTGCACACTCGTGTGTATTTTATTTTGATTCTTCTTATTCTACTGATACAACAACATTAAGCATAATATGGAAAGTTGTTTTAATTGAGAAATATAAAAGTAGAGAAGATTATGTAAAAATAAATCTACAACTATTCGTAACTTTCCCTTTGGAAAAAAAGCCCGTGTTTTAAAGAATTTTCACGGTAAAGGTATATATGGTAAAATTGCGAAGAGTTAAAATTAAACCGTAAAATTAGAAAACGATTAAAATCAACGAAAAAAGATCGCTTTAATCAGCGGAATTATTTTTCTACCAGCTCTCCTGAAATTTCTCACTTACCATCTGATGGAAAAATTTTTTAAGCTCACAGGATCCTTGTTTTATAATTCTATCCAATCCTACATCGTCAATGTTAACAAGATCGTACGGTTCTTTCCTGCTAAGCTCTTTACCAATTAACACACGAGTCTCTGAAGAATGTAGACAAAAAGATATCGAATAAGAAAATATCCTAATATTTTCTTCCAACTATCGATCGTTGCTCGGACGGAAAGAAAAATCGAGATAAGATTGATTTCGATCGGAAACCGTAACATATCTCGGTCTCCTGCATTTTTCCATGGTTCTTCGTCGTGTGCACAGTGGCGGAGGCCTTTACGTTTCGCTAGAACGAAGAAAAGGAAATTGAATCGCGAGCCGCACCGGGTTTTCTCGTTGTCAGCGATTTAATCATCGGTCGGCTATCAACGCCAGCCGACCATCCTTTCCGGGGGCTTTTCATTACGGTTCGTTAAAACGACGACTCGAGTCTAGTCGTTTCCAGGCACCGAGCCATCCTGGTGAGTCAGGTCATTGCCGGAATTACTTGATAATTACTTCTGACACTGGCGACACGAGAGAAAAAAAGAGAAGAAGGAATATCGATACTGAGAACAGGAGTTTTAAGAAGAATGGTTTCTCGGATATTAATGGCAAGATTAGGCGATCGTTGTGCTCGAAGATTAATTAGAGGGATGGAAAAGGAATTAGTAAGCATCGCCGTAATTGCTGCTCTTCGTTTCTATAGGCAGCCGATTGTAATATTTCGATTAAATTAAGTTTCAATTATTAAATTCAATTTTCAATTGGTATTTTGTTTCTACAAATATAGATGGATGGTTGTAGTACTTCGGTCAATTAAACGTGATTTATTATTTGAAATATATTTCAAATATGTAAAATTAGTCGGTCGTAATTAATGCTCTGTTTTTATATCGGTATGAACAAAGTAAGATTGTAATATGTGGATTAAAAAATGTACGTTGCAAAATTTGAATTCAGTAGATGCGAGTTGTTATTTGTAATGTTTGAAATATATAAAATTGACGATGAAGAAGGTATTATTAAGTATGATTATATTTGCTTCTCTGTTTCTATATATACAAGTAGGTGATTGTATTATTTGGGTTAAGTAGCTGCAAGCCATTATTTGTAGTACAGGTAATTTATTGGTGGAAGTGTGAAAGAATTTGACCAATCGCGGTTATTATTCTTGGTTACCTAAAACGCACGGCTCAGCTGCAGTAGAACGAGTACATTCCAGGTCAGACTTGAATTATCGCTTAATTAAAATTCAGAACGAAAAATAATTCGAAGCTGCATATATGGTACCAATATATTTATTATACGTGCAACACGACCACTCAATATTAATCGTCAAAACAATGTTCAAAAGCAACAATTGAATCCCAAAAATGTAATTACCCAGACTTACAAAGTTGTGCTCAAAATTAATTTGTTTTCCAACTAGAAATTGTATGTCATGCTATGTTTTCTTCTGTTTCCAATTATCATACACTATCGTACTGAACTATCAACTATGCGATTCATCATTCTTCACTTTCTCCCAATCGATTACAGGAAGCGCGCCAAGAGCTAAATCTCCTTTCCAGACCTAATTCACAAAGCCCACAACTGGAAGCACGCTTGCTGCCAACTAAATCAACTGTCACAAACTCGGGACACCTGAGCATCGTCCCAAAACTCTCTTCCTCTCAATCGATCACACAAAGCTCACCAAGAACGAAACTTTCTTTGCAAACTTAATTTACCAGATCCACGATCACGAATACGCTTTTGACCGCGTGAACCAACCATCACAAACCTGGCCAACTGCTCCATCCTCGATTGCCCCCCCGATCGATCACACAAAGCACACCAACGATAAAACTTCTCTTCCCAAGCCTGATTTACAAGATCCACAATTGCAAGTACACGCTTTCTGCCATCCGAACCATCAACTATCACAAACCTAGCCAACTACTGCATCCAATTCCCTCTCGATCGATCGTACAAAGCACACCAAGTACGAAACTTCTCTTTGCAAACCTAATTTATAAGATGCACAATTAGAAGCCTCGGTTTCTTCAAACTTCTATTTCCAGCTGTTCCCTCTCATCTTGCCCAACCGTCACAAACCTAATCACCGTTTATCCAACCTCGAAACCATTCGCCATCGTCTTCCAATCAATCATGCACTTTTAATCGTGTTTTCAAATACACGACCAGTCGTCCAATAACGCGAATCATCGAAAATACGGCTTGCCGATAAATAACACAAAAGCCAGCTCAAAGAGCAAAATAGAAGGACAGAGAGAGAGAGAGAGAAAGAGAACGAGAGAGAGGGATGGAGGAATGGAGGGAGATGCGAGAGGGAGGGTGCGCGACACGATCATCAAAGCGTCAGCCAGATCGATGCTACGCGGGGGTGGAAGTACTTCCGCGGAACTGGGCTAGGCTAAAGTCCCTGAAACAACTCGTTACGTAACTTCCGGCAGCGTGCCGCCTTCGAAAATGCGGTTCCTTCTTGCGGAGCAGCCATCGTTCTCGACGATGGTTAACCCTCAAACGCTGCCACTGGGTCACTTTGACCCTACGTTGTTGTATAACACGGGCTGATACAGAGAAAAGTTGTAAAATCAAGTGGTGATTGAAACGAGCAGGTTGACGGGATACCGGCAGAGGTTTCGATTAATAAGAATCGACAGAAGCGCGAACAGAGATAATTACAAGGAGCTTGAAATGTTGGCATGTTGGAAAAAAATTCTTTCGGTCAACGGAGTCAATGTATGACATGCAACTATTCTGTAGAACATGCAACTGTGGAATATCAGTGCAGAATGTTATATTTTAGAACATGAAATTCTATAGAAATACAAATTTCTGGTCGAATCGTAACTTCGCTCCGCCGGTTTTTCATCCATTGAAATATCGCTAACAATGTATGTATTGTTTATATTTTGCATATTCTTTATATTAGGTTGTCCGAAAAGTTTCTGTCGTTTTACGAGGAAATAATAGACGCACAACGTTTTTTCTTTTATATTATTTTGTCGAATTACTTACGATCCATTTTGTTCTGTTGAGATAAACACCGCGACATTTCACAGACTTGGTTTCACGTTTCTATGAAAGTGCATTGTTGTAAAAAACGCGTTTGCGAAAGAAAGACACTTCCCGGACAACCTAATATATATACTAAACAATATGCAAAACTTGAAAACTTTGTAATTAACAGTTAGTTTGCTCCAAGTAAAACTTGTATTATATAAAAAATTCTCAGAATTTACTAGCTTCCGATAAATATATTGTTTAAATTTTAGAAATTTGTGCTGCTTCAACGTATGCATTTTAAAATTCCATATCATCCAGAAAATAATAGAAATAGAAAATTTACCAATACAAATAATAACGTTAATAAAGTTTCCCATTCGTAATCGCTGCCGTGTGTACGTTCAGGATCATTTTCATCCAACCCCTTGAGCTGTCTGGCGTGGAAGAGTTAAAAAGTAAACTCCTTCCTGTTTGTCGGACACACCGACCATAAAAGAGGCAGAGAGTCGATGGTCGTTCGCCGGAATCGATAACGCGTAACAGACGTCTCTAGAATGGTGAAATATTGGAGGAAAGAAAATTGTCTATTCGTCGTTGTCGCTGAAAGAGGACGTCGGTAAGTCGAAGTAAAGAAATTTTGCGGATTTCTTTGGGAAAACTGAAAGAAACCGATGAATCTTGGGTGGTTACGTAACACGTGGAAAATAGTCCGTTCCATGAAACTCAGGGAGAGCCCCGTGATTCGAGCACACTTTCCACTTGCCTCCATTCTAAGCTTTGAACTAAGCCAAGGTAGGCGGACAGTTCGCTCTTGCGTTTCATTTTGCCAGTGGCTTTTTCAGAATTTATGGTGATTCCCTACGCAATTGAAAATATTCGTGAATATTTTAATAAAATTCGCAACGGTTGATACGTCTGGAGAACGGAACGTGCGACAACGTTTCATTTTTAAATTGAATTTGGCGAAATTTAATTAGATGCCGCGTGATTTGCGATCCTTCAGGTAGAATTTATGAATTTTATGGACCGTTGATCGAGATTTATTAGCTTTGCATATTCGCTGTATTCCGGACTAGAATATATGAAATTCATCCAGCTCTCGATTAAAATTCACAAGATTTCCAATCTCCCGATTAAAACCTGTAAAAAGTAACTTGAATTTTGCTAAAACTAGCGTGTTTTCAGTCAAAACCCTGGACATTCGAATGAACGTAAAAATTGTAAAGTTCTATAATTATAATCTCAAATACGATATTCCAAGTGCAACGTCAAACTTCCAAACAATTCATCAAATACTCGAAATTCCGCTCGATATCCCAAAATTTGCCACACTTCGACTAGAATTCGAGGAATTATTTAAAATAAAATTCGCAAGACTTACCAACCCATCGTCGGAATTCTTCAAAATCGCCAACTTTCAAATCCGATCAACTTCCAAATTTAAACCCCGTCGAATTCAATAAATTGTACGCTATCAGCGACTCTTCAAGCCAACCATTCATCCCCTCGAAGCCTTAATCGAGCGCTACGGCGACCAAATCACCCACATACAGCCGAGTCAATTTGTTTGAACGAGCGCAACACACTGGACGAGTAAGCCCGATACAAAAAGGATTGAGAGAAAGTACGGAAAGGACTTAAAGAAAAATACAGCGTAAATGGTGGATTTCGTAGAAAAATGGCGGAAGTGTAGGGTGTGCAATGGGTGAAAGAAGGAAGGCGGCCAGACATTGTGAAGGTTCATCCGATCGTTGATAATCGAGCAACGGTCCACGTCAAAGGGAAGGTGCAGTGTCACGGGACACTCGTCACTGTCACACGAGCCGACCACAGAGGTGTGAACTTGAAACGATGCTGGCAAAACTGGCCAATCAACCTTGACACAGTTGCCCGTTCGTGATTTGTCGTACAAATTAAATTTGCATAAGTAGCACTCCGCTGATTAGACAGATCCCGACTTGTTCTACCCCAGCTCATTTCAAAACAAGATATCGAGGCGCCGTTAGATCGACGCCACTATTCTTTCGTATCTCTCCTTTAACTTCATTCCTTCTCTGCGTTCAGTTCTATCTTTTAATTACAAAATAAAGCGGGTCATCGAGTTTCTATGTTGCCAATTAAGAATTTCTGCGAATTTCATAACACGAAGTTAAGACATACGAAGTAAAATATATCCGCGTCTTTTGTTCGAAATTTCAAAATAAGCTACGTAGCTAAGGTAATGGGAATCTCTGTCTTTTCTTACGAAATTACCGGCTGCCCCGAATTTAATAATATCCCATTAAATTATCGATATACGCGCACCGAGCCGAACGCTTTCATTCCAAATTTTCATTTAGCTACCTTCGTTAATCGGCGAACCCACCCTTGTGACTCCAAATTATTAAACTTTTATCCTATATCTGCTATACGTATAGTTCCTTAGCAAATTAACAGAAATTACCCGTAATATCCGATATTACGAACATCGGACATCGATATACGATATAAAATATATTGGGTTGGCAACTAAGTGATTGCGGATTTTATCATTAGATGGTATTGACAAAATCCGCAATCACTTAGTTACCAAGCCAATACGTACAAAGATTCCTGTTCTTTCCGCGCTTGTTATATAAACGAGGGGAACTGGATAAATATATATTACAAACCAATACTTCAATCGAATACGGGGCATTTGAAAGAGATCGCTTGCAATGAATGTTTCTTCGAGAAGGACACATCCTGTGCACGAACATGACGTAATTACCATGCGCCGCTGTGACAAAAAGTGATCGTTCGACTAATTGGTCGTCTAGTCGACACGAAAGTAGTTTAACGATTAACGCGTGAGTCATTAAATACCATTCGCATATAGCAAAGGACGTGTGTACACGTTGTGCACGTCTCTATTAACGTCTGTGATACCGCACGAATTTGATTCGCAGGAAATGAATCATGTTTCGTGGCCCCTTTCCTCCCTCGTATCACGCGTATTACGCTCGCCAGCCCGCCAGTCTCTCTCTCTCTCTCTCTCTCTCTCTCTCTCTCTAATAATTTTCTCTCTAACCCTTCTCACTGTTTCTTTCTCTTTCTTCTCGCTGCTGCACTGTATTGTGTTACCCCGCGTTGCCTTTCGTTATTAAAACCGTACACAGCGGAAGCGAGATTGCGCGATCACGTGTGGCACGATGAATTTTCGCCGGAATTTTTCCCACCATCGCGCATCGCCGAGAGAAAGAGCTCGCGATTTTCGCAAGTTAAACGAACGAAATAACCGGCGTTCGGGGTTGGCAGTTTTTAAAATTGAAACGCAAGTAAGGTATTTGGATTACACGACTCGCGGAAGCGTTGTATGGACGTAGCCAACGCGCGATCAAAGAGAACGCGTGGGTTCGAGCGAGCAACCAGGGTAAATGAAAATTTCGAATAAAAGCGCTGCCTTGCGTGTATTGATACTCTAATCGCCTATTGCACGTTACTGGATTCGTAGAAGTTGCTCATTCTGCAAAAAGGGAGAAATTTAATGATCTGCGATATTTTATGTTGAAACGGTAGCGGGCAGATTTAAACGGTTTGCAAATTGGAATTAAAAATACAACGTACGGTTAAGGCAGATCTGGAAGCTTCGAAATTCAGGGTGCAATATCAGAGTGGAAATTTAGAATAGATTTGAGAACGGAAATTTTTAATTACTTTTTTAATTAACGAGGTAAATGAAAATTTGGAACGGAAGTGCTGCTTCGTTGTTTTATATTGATACTTTAATCGGTTATCGGAAGTATTTAATTTGTAAAAGTTGTTCGTTGTGTAAAGAGATATTTTATATTTAAGTGGTAGATAAGAGTAGATTTAGAAACTTGCAAATTAGATTAGATTTGAGAATGGAACTTTTTCAACGACTTTGTTAACGAGAGTAAGTGAAAGTTTGAGAGAGTTGCTCTGATGTCGAAATGCAGCGTATAATGTGTGTAACATTCCTCGAACGTTTCTATGTTTTTGGCAATTTTTATTTTCCTTCTTCAAATCTATCTTCTTCACACGAAAAGAACATATTGAATATTCTATCATTCATACGAAAATATTTAAATAATTCAATTTAATTTCAATTTAAATATCCAATCAACCGCATTAAAATAAAATGTATATTCGTAAAAAAGGCTAAAAAATAATATTCCAATTATAAATTTAAACTTGTTATCTGATACAAATTATAATACCTTAATGTAGTTACACGTCCTGATCAAATTAAAATAGCAGAATGTAATGAGGAAACTTCGAATGGATTAAAACGTTTAATTATTTACCTAACCATCTTTCTTCTTTTTTTAAACAAATACTTCGAACGAAAAGAAAAGTAAAAAATACTTGTAGGTACAACAATGCAAAACGTTAAAAGTATACGAAATGTTTCGAACGACACTGAAGTTATTGTTTGAGATAAATTGTTTAAAGCGCGATTTAAGAAAACATTTTACGGGCGTGGAAGACGAATCTGAGGACCTTTTAACTACGAAAAAACATACAATTTTCTACCTAATAATCATAAACCGGATTTTTCTCCGTAAACTGAATATCCGAAAGATCGTGTAGAGGAAACGTGACATTTCGAAAATTTCTCAAAAGCCTGTCTCGTCCCATCGCCGGTTAACACCGCATTGTCCTATCAACAAAACGAACAAACGTTTCGTTGCATCGTATTTCATTCGGCGAACAGCGAATGGAAAATGTAAATGAAGTCTTCGTTCGAAAGTTTATTAGAGTGTACCGTTGTATAATTAGCTATTACTGGCTGCTTATTTTAACGATAATGGCGCGTGTCAGTGGAACAATAGTAATAATATTCGCGTTGTTGTCGTCGACGTTTGTAGCAACGTTTCGAGATAAACGACGGATCGTGGGTCCTGTATTTTGAAATAATAACAGGGGAATTATGGTTTCTAGGTTTGTAAAGATATCGTTGAAAGAGAAGGAATAAAGGTAGAGACGAGACACAGGGGCTGCAGACAGATAACCACTTGACGACTCGAATGCAACGGGGGATGAACGACGGGGGAAAAAGGAGAGAACAAGCGTCGTAAGCCTTTCGATAGCTACGACTCGTCGTCCATAGTCACAGATCGATACTTCAAACTGGTCTTGCATTTCCAGAAGAAGAATAAGAGAAACTATTGTTCCACTTTGTTACCATTTTACTTGTCACTTTTGTAAGTTGTGTTTCGTTTAATGAAAAATATCATACGCGATCATTCGATCGTTGTTAGAAATTTTACCGTAAATGGTTCCCTCAAAATATCGCGTTTTATGAGAACATCGTGTTCGAATTTATTGTATTTAGTGAACGTAACTTTTGTACGAGTTGTTTTTTATTGCGAGTTCGTCCAATTATTATTAGCGATTAATATTTCTGCATACGGTGGTCACGAAAAGTATTTGCCCCCATTTAAGTGATTTTTTATTAAATTGTAAATTTCATTCTCGCAGTGTCGAATTTTTAGAATCGTATGAAAACACTACTAAATAATACGAGATTTATAATAGTCGGATTTAATTAATTGGTATGTAAATGCAATGATAAATGCAATTTTCCAAATTCATGCGTCTTATATCCGCAAATACCACGTTGCTTTGTTACACGCGAGCAACGAAGGGTGTGAGAAACAATTGTTATTGCAATAGGAGCAAGTGACTTTTATAAATTTTTTTTTTAAACTAGCTACTAGTTACGCGGGAATAGAGCTTTCTAGGATGTAAATATAGTCATCAAATACAAATGTAATTTTCTTTCATTTCAATTTGTATCGTTCATTAACTTTGCAAATTGCAACGTTTAATAACTTTTTAAACAAACTTGCACCGATAGCTGGCGATAGTTAAAAATTGATTAATCAATTTCGGGCGAAGCTTCGTTCACTTTGTCACAAATTTCTCCAGGGATCGAATCTCAAAGCCTTATTCGATTATTTATTTATAATACATCTTTAAACAGTATAATTCAATTTATCGAGAAAAAGATACGTCTTTCTTCTACGCGCCAGAACTTACCAATTTTACACGTTTCTCTTCCAAAGGTAGGTTCGATCCCAACGTGACCTATCGAACTTTAAGAAAACTTCTTAACTTCTGCATTCCGATGACAGATACTGTGCGTCAACAATGGTTACATCATCCAAGATGATCGCAACATTTGTACAATATAAACGATGAACTATAAGCAAGAAGAACTGAAATAAAAAAAATTACGTTTGTAGCTCCAGCCTATCTATCTACTGGGTTGGCAACTAAGTGATTGCGGACTTTGTCATTAGGTGATATTGACAAAATCCGCAATCACTTACTTGCCAACCCAATACATCCCAAAAGGTTCTAGTCGGATATAACCGATAGTTAGCGTTTAAAAAAATTCGCAAAGATCGCTTATCTTCATCGTTGTTGAGGTTGACTGATAGAGGAACGAGTGGATGAATTTGTACTAGAAAGATATATTGAAATAAGTATAGGTATAAGTATAAGTACAGGTATAGTGTATGCTGATCCAGATCCTCATTCTCTCAGTGTTACAATACAATGGAAGAAGGGTGATAGGTAGAACGTTCGTGTATTTATAGCAAAGGACATTAGCAAAGAAGTTAACCTTGGTGTTTAGCTCTAGCTGAAGGCTACAAGAAACAGCAATAGAAATCTATTTGTAGCTATGTCTAGACCTTGTAACCGAAAACAAAATTTACATTCAAGGGCATAATAATAGAACCTATCGTTATTTTGAATTTTTTTCGGATATACAAAAAAAAAGTGTATAGTTTTCCTTGAAGTAATTACTTCAACAATCTCCTCCTAGACTTTCAACAATGGTGGCGATTATCACCAGGAAATTTAACGCTGATCCTTCCTTTTCACAGTTGCTTATTTAATCTCGCGGAACGTGCCTCGTTCTTCAACGTTCAGCTCGACGCTATGAGTACTTGTTTATTTGGACGAGTCGCAGGGTGTCTCAGGCCAATTCTTCGAACGAGCATCCCAACGTCGTCGTTCCAACGACGACGCTTTTATTACGGTCTCCTTGTTATTCGAATGCTCGCGCGCTTTTGTACGTTTTACGTCGCCACCGGAAAATTGGACCTCGTATCTGACGTCTCATCCTCGTTCCCCTTTCGGCTCCTTAAGAAACATCACCAACCTTTTTCGTCTCGGAGCTGTTCCCTCCTCGAAGAGAAACGCGGCTACGTTCGGCTTATAAATCTCCATTAAGTCGCAACGACGTCCCGTTCGTCGTTTGCTCTTCACTTTTCGTCGTTGAAGTCGAATCAACGCGTTCAACCGTTGTATGGCTATGGAGCAGTGCCTAGGAATCTTCTTTAGGGAGATCGTGGCGTAAAATTATTTTTTTCCTTATTCGTTATATCTTCTTTTTGCTGACTTTTGTTCTAGCGATGAAATGACGCGTTAATGATACCAAGGAACCCTAATTTAGCAAGATTAGATGTAGCATAAAAATACTTTCCCATTCCGATGACTTTTTCTATCATTCGTCTTGTTTCTATTTCAACGAGAAACTGTACACGTTGAAAACACCAAGTTATTTTTATTTATTATTCGCAAAAGAAACGTGTCCTCGGAATAATCGTAAATGACACGGTGTAAATTACGAACGAAATTCCGACGAATGAAATTGACGGTCTCAGTGGTTCTCAGTAAGAAGTACGCGAAAGATAAAGAAAAAAGAATTTCTCCAACGCGTACGCTGTGGAAACTCGATCATGCGAAAGTTAGTTTTTAACATTAACGAATCGTCTCGATTAGGAGCAACTATTAGGAGCCAATGGAACGCGTACATCAGATGCTTACTCAAGGAAGCGTCTCGGGAAGAATATTATACACACTATACACGGTCGACATACCAACAACTACTAACAGCAAAATATTGACATTCGCGGACGACGCGGCTGTACTAGTCAGGCACACTAATCCAGAAACAGAAAAATAGAAAAATGGCTACAAGATAAACAAATAAAAGCAAACCCCAGCAAATGCAATCATATTACATTTACACTAAGAAAACGAAAATCACCAAATACCAAATAGCAAGTTAGATACCTAGGATTCCACTTAGACACACAACTTACATGGAAACAACATACTAAATAAATTATAGATAAAATACGGATAAAAAGAAGACAAATGTACTAGCTAACTAGTCAAAACTCTAAACTCAGCATAGAAAATAAACTTAAAAATCTACAAAACCGCTATGGGGGACAGCAGCAATGAGCCGCATAAATAAACTATAGTTGCTACAATCGAAGATACTGAGAACAATAGTCAACGCCCCGTGGTATGTCAGAAACGAGGATATAAAGACTTAGAAATACCAACGGTCAAAGAAGAAATCGACAGGTACGCAGAAAAATACAAGGAAAGAACGGCAACGCATTGAAACCAGCTGGTTGCTGAAGCGAACAAAACTCTCGTAGAAAAAAGACTAAAAAGAACACACGCCACTGACCTCGCGAAAGAAATAGAATAGTAAAACTCGAAGATGGTATTCCGATGGGGGTAGCCATTCACATGTTATTTAGCAATTAAGTTAAAAAAATTTCCAAATGTCCAGTTGGACAAGTTGTAAAGTACAAATAATAAAAAAAAATCTGATGCTTACTGAGAGTCGATTAGTTTCGATCGTGACAACGAACTTCGCTGTGCCGTTGAATTTGCAACAAAATTGCGGTATAAATAAAATAAAAGTTAAAAAATCTACCAAACGTCCAGCTGGACAAATTGTAAAGTACAAATTAAATAATAAAAAAAAATCTGATGCTTACTGAGAGTCGATTAGTTTCGATCGTGACAACGAACTTCGCTGTGCTGTTGAATTTGCAACAAAATTGTGGTATAAATAAAATAAAAGTTCAAAAAATCTACCAAATGTCCAGCTGGAAAAATTGTAAAGTACAAATTAAATAATAAAAAAAAATCTGATGCTTACTGAGTGTCGATTAAATTCGATCGTGACAACGAACTACGCTGTGCCATCGAATTTTCAGCAAAATTGCGATATAAATAAAATAAAAGTTAAAAAAATCTACCAAATGTCCAGCTGGAAAAATTGTAAAGTACAAATTAAATAATAAAAAAAAATCTGATGCTTACTGAGAGTCGATTAGTTTCGATCGTGACAACGAACTTCGCTGTGCCGTTGAATTTGCAACAAAATTGCGGTATAAATAAAATAAAAGTTAAAAAATCTACCAAACGTCCAGCTGGACAAATTGTAAAGTACAAATTAAATAATAAAAAAAAATCTGATGCTTACTGAGAGTCGATTAGTTTCGATCGTGACAACGAACTTCGCTGTGCTGTTGAATTTGCAACAAAATTGTGGTATAAATAAAATAAAAGTTCAAAAAATCTACCAAATGTCCAGCTGGAAAAATTGTAAAGTACAAATTAAATAATAAAAAAAAATCTGATGCTTACTGAGTGTCGATTAAATTCGATCGTGACAACGAACTACGCTGTGCCATCGAATTTTCAGCAAAATTGCGATATAAATAAAATAAAAGTTAAAAAAATCTACCAAATGTCCAGCTGGAAAAATTGTAAAGTACAAATTAAATAATAAAAAAAAATCTGATGCTTACTGAGAGTCGATTAGTTTCGATCGTGACAACGAACTACGCTGTGCCGTCGAATTTGCAACAAAATTGCGGTATAAATAAAATAAAAGTTCAAAAAATCTACCAAATGTCCAGCTGGACAAATTGTAAAGTACAAATTAAATAATAAAAAAAAATCTGATGCTTACTGAGAATCGATTAATTTCGATCGTGACAACGAACTTCGCTGTGCCATTGAATTTGCAACAAAATTGCGGTATAAATCAATGCTTCGTAAAAAGAAATCAACAGAAAAGCAAGCGATCTAAAGAAACACGTTGCACGATAGATTAATCCCGAATCTTGAAGAAACTTTGAACAAACTTACTATTCAACTTTATAGAAAAACATCTCGTATACGCTGACCCGATACTTTTAGCCAACTGAAAGCCCATAATCGATTAGAAAATCACGCGAGAGCAGGGTCGATCGGCAACCAATTGCACATTTATGCTCGAGCTTGCAACTCTCTGGATGCTGTTAATCTCGCCTGTTTACAATACGCGAGCGTGTTTGGTTCATCGATCTTCGGGCGTCGCGTTTTGCGATGCTAGTCGAACAATCGCCGGGAAATGGGTCAAGTCCTAATTGCATGGACGCCGCGGGGCAAGGAGAGAGGAAAACAAAATGTCTCGTGACGTATCGTTCGATTTCCCGGTGGGAACGTCGAGCAAATGGCCCTCGTTAAAAAATATTGAAACACCGTTTGCTATAGACGAATTTAATGGAGACAGTTGAAGAGGTTGAATTAATGGGAGAAGCGAGTGAATTGCAGGCGAATGGCTGGCGCGATGTTTCGAAGATCTTCGGCCATTGGTAACGATAGAACTGATCGAAATTTGACGATGATGAGTTCGAGATCGACGTGTTGACTTCGTGTAACGACAAACTCGTATTTTCATATATCGAGAATATCCGTGTTTTGAAAATCAGCCATTAGATTGTTTTACCAAAATATATTTGACAATATTCGTATTATAATAATTACGATATTGGAAACCAGATTTTAAATGGATGCAAGCAATTTTATTATTACAGTCTATAGTTATTCTATAAAAATAGATATATTACTTGCGTGGGATTATTACACCTCGGATTTTTACGCGAATTCTTATTTTTCAGAATATTATTTGGAAAGTGGAACCTCGTTAGAAAATTGTTTTACCTGGCAATGTATAGAAAGCATAACAGTTTGCATATTTCGTACATTTCTTTTTATATTGCGTGCGTTCTTTATTCAATTTTAACTTTCGAATTTCCTAGAAATGCGCAGAAATGCGCGATCCAGCGATCGTACAAGATGTATATCTTTTTCGAAAAATTTAAAGTTTCTGGAAAAATCGTTAAATAAACGGTGCAGGTTGAAAGCACTGTGATAAAAAGAAATTTAACAGCGACGTCATATTTAGTATATTAGTCGTCAATAACAGTGGCAAATATCTTACGATATTATTCGAATTATCATCACGCAAATAACAGAATTATTTACACGCAATTTTCTTTATCGTTGCGCGCTCTGAACGCTCTGTCTTAGCTTCGGAAAGCTACACAATTTTCTAAAAACTATCAATATTTGAACCAATAGCTACTATCATCTCGCCGTTCTTTGCTTTATCATTGAGTACATATAACTTTCCACTTGTGTACCATGTGTCAATAACGCCATTTCTAGTGTTAGAGCGATTTAATTAAAAATCGCAGCACGAAGTCGCAACGAACCGAACAGAATTCCTTTAAAGAATGCCGAAAGGTACGGCAGGTTTGATTCGAAGGTAAAGTAGAAAGGGAGGCGAAAAAGAAAGAAAATGGAAAATTGCCGGTGAATTGGGCGGATGCGTCGCCAGAGAATTGATAGAGAGGAGGAAACATCGAGAGGAGGAAAAAGAAAGGCGGAGAAGTTCCGTGCCAAGTCAATACTTCGTTCCCGATAACGTCACTCGATTACCGATTAAAAGAAGATTTCGATATCGAACCTCTTCGTATCTGGCTAAATAATCAATCGTCCGACCACAGCTGCTTTTTCCCTTTGCCTTTCCTTTTTTTTTTTTTTTTTCAAGGCGATCAACTCTTTACCGCTTTCTCCGAGCCAATTTGTTTTAACGTTTTAAACACGATGGGACGATTCAGACAGCGTGTCGTTTTCTCAATTCCTATATTTTCTGCGTCGTTATAAACGAATACGTGAACTGTTCCTAAAAGAAATATTTCGATCTACGCGTTTCATCGTGCAATGATAAATTTTGTAAAATAATTGGACAATTTTCCTTGACGTTTACAAATTCATGCAAACAAACATATTTTCCTATTAAACAAGGGAACTATCTGTCACGCTGTATACAGGGTGGTCCGTAACCGGTGATACGATGGGGTACAGGGTGATTGTACGCGAAAAGATAAGTGGAAAATATGTAACGAAATTTGTTAGTACGACGAAAAATTTGTTTCTTTCGGGGAAAATCGAGTTTGAAAATTTATCCAATGTACTTAACCATCCGTCTGCAATCTTATTTTCACATACGTCGTCTGCATACTTTCACAGATTTTTTCACCTTTTCGTGCTTTAAAAAACCCCGCCAATATGCTCTTCCAAGTTTCCGGAACATTAACCGATAGTTTCCATCGTCACATATTACCGTAATCTTCTTTCAAACAGAGCAGGATTTAAACAAAAAATATGGGAAAAATGAAAAATTGCTTGAAACTGCTGGTGGAAGACGACCCGGTGTGCAAATGGAAGGTTAAACTTAGCCAGCTACCGACTAGATATGAATAAACAATCGGTTGGAAACAAGTCGAAAATATAGAATAAAATTGTTCCGTTTATTGCTCAATTTTCTCCCCATTTCTCACTCGTTCTTCGCATCAATTTGTTTTTCTTTTTCGATACTTTCAAACATTTTCACGGTAAAACATTATATTATTCTGCTATTTATCGAACAATTTTTATCAATCTTTTTCACCTTCACTCATAAAATTCGATAGCTTTGAAGAACTGGTATGACGGCGCGTGAAGGACAAAGAACAAAATTAATTATTTATCTTTTCATTTCATCGATGGTTTCACCATTATGTCAATTTGGCATATGGTCTGGCACATGCACATAATACATGCTAACACTTTGACTGCCACGCCGAAATTACATGTTTCGCTCAGAACGTCACGGGAGTATTTTTATTATTCAAAGCACATAATGGTAAAATAATAATAAATTGATGATGTAAGACAACATTTTTTCCCAATGGACCGTTTATCTTATTGGTGGTCACGGGTGACCACCGTGGCGCCTTGGTAACAGTTGATAGCGACGTATTATAAGAAGGCTTCGTTTATTTCAACAAACCATTCGCATTCGCTATTTCGTCGTAAGCAAAACGTGCAGAATATATTGTTGAAACGTTTAGAAGATATTAGTAAATAGTATTTGCTCATTCTATATATAATAGTAAGATATGTTCACACTTCTAACTTCAATTATATGATTATAAAGCAGCATTTACGATTATTTTCTAAGGTGTGTTTATAATAATATTCTTAAATTACCCCTCAAAGATATGGATGCAAACACAGTGGACCGTTAGATGCAAGATTTGTTCTCATTTTTTTTTATTGATGTTCTAATGAAAATGTTTAATCGTTCAATGGGGCACTTTTCATTTCAAAGTATCTTCTATTTATCGGTTATATTCAAAATGGCCTAACTGTCAATTTTCATACAACTTTTACAATTGTAAGAAGTTCAAGCGCTCTGATCACCAATGACACTGTGGCGTCACAGGAGAAAACTGTGGCGTAACCGTGGCCGGTCATATACGACCAACGTGGCAGTCAAAGTGTCAAACTTGTTTTTTTTTTTTTATATATATTGCACGTTGCATCTACAGGCTTAGACCCACTAGATTTTCTGTTTCTACCTTTCTATATTTCCATTTTTGTTCTTCTGCTTTCGTCGTTCGTAGACTATGCTGGCGGTCCACCAATCGTACTCACCACTTACGAGCCACCCCGTATATTTCATTTCTATGGGCAACGAACCGAGGAAAATTTTCGCGCGAAACGACCGGCGAATTTGGAATGAAAAGATTATGTAAAAGAATCCACTTCTTGGATTTCCATCCGCCCCGATACCGTGTCATCAAATTCCTATCGACGGTTTCTCGAAAGGTTCGCGGTTTGCCACTTATCGGTGCTTTACGGTCGAGATACCTCGAAAACGCGTCGACCGCGGTGCGCTTGAAAAACTGATCAAACCGAAAGCTAACGCGTTGCTCCTACACAGCGTAAAGAAGCTGATGCACCGATCATCGTAAAATAGAAATAGGATCGCTTAAAGGTGCCGACACGTTCGATATTTCGCTCGTCAGCAACGTGTCGCCTTCCGCATCTCTCGATAACACGCCTCGTTTATCGATCGCACGCGATCCAGAAGAGGCTAGAAATCGAGCTTTGACACTGTGACGTTCGCGAAAGAGGAAATGAAAGCTCGAAAATAACCCAACTCGATGATCGAAGAGGGTTGATAGGACTGTGTAGAGAGAAACTGTTTATGTTCGAAACATTCACGATGATTAGATGACACGTTTGCGCTTCTTTGGCTTTCCAGCATGTTTTCAGCAGGTAAACCCGGGGTTAGGTAACGTGTTAAATTTCTGGAAATATAATTTTCGAAAAAAAAAAATATAATCTTCTATATAACACGAATGTTGAATATGCGATGAACAATGATATTTGATATTTTATATTATTGACATGATTGACATGACACGTACATAGTGAATATATAATTACTAAATAAAATACATAAAATTACTTTTCCATTAATTAAAGTAACTTTCTCTTACTGACTTGAAACTACAGTATAATATTTCTTTCGCGAGTAATTACTTTTTCTATTTTTTTAATCTTCAATCTGACCTCCTTTTAAGCAACACCGATCGTTACTTGGCTGTTTTAAACTTCTAGTAAGTCAACATTTATAATCTAAGTCCGCAAGCATCGAGCACGATCGAAAGAGTAACGCTCTCTTAACACTTGCAACAACTAACAAATCTCACAACGAAGAAGATACAGAAATCTATCGCCTGGTGTGCACGGAATCCTGCAGCATAAGGAAACCAGACGAAAAATTGGCGCAATGTACTGAGCGTAAGGATCGGGCACATGAAAAGTGCAGCAATCAAAATTTTCTTCATATTTATCTCAATTACGATTGCGAATAATTGATTAGAAATTTCACTTCTTCTTCTTTACTTGTTAATTAAATCAATAAATATTTTGATTTTATAAAGCGTAACAACACACATCAGATGTTTGCTATTATCAAAGCCACGCAGTGTTACAAGCGACCTGAGGTCACAGTCGGCTGCAACACATTCTCCGCTTCTCATTTTTTTACTAATAACCTGCTTATTACTTGACATACAACGAAACATTTGTGACTCGATAATGTCAGATAAGTAAGCGACATTTTCGTCTAAGAATTTTTGTTATAAACGTAATAGCTCCAGCGCGATTGTATTGCAAAATCAAAGTGCTATTACCTCAGTCTACTGTGCGCGTTAATACGACAATCGTCCAGAAAGTAATACCCGTTTACGTGTAAAAGTCAAACAAAAGCATGAGATGTGCGTGTGGAAGGTCATGCAGCTTCGTTCGTACGTTGATAGAAATCATACCAAATTTTTCGTATTCAAATAATTATTATCGTGGTGATTTCATACGCTTAAAATGACAATGCAAATTGAAAATCCTGCTGGTGACGAAGCGCACGGTCTGTCGCATTTTTACGCTTCTTGAATGTTGAAAACCGTTGCTTAAGACGACTACACCATAGAATTACTGTAATTTATCGTAATAAGGCTATGGTTAAATCATTTGTAAGACGATGGATGCGATCATAAACTTTCCGGACGCCTATCTCATTGCAGAGAAACGTGACTGCGAATTTATTGCACGTGATCGACGCGCCAAACGAGCCACACTACCTCTTTTTCTTTTTCTTCTTCCTTCCTTTCTTTTTTTTTTTTTTTTTTTTTTTTTTTTTTCTCGCGGAATTGGAAGTATCTTTGTACAGGAAACAATGATACAAAAGACGACGTGAAGCGATGGCCGTGTAAACGGTGGAGATGTGTGTCGAAGATATACTAAAGCTCGTCCCATGCTGCGACAAGTGTGCAAATAGGAGCGGTGGTTGTACTAGAAAATACCTAAGTATATATACTAAAATTGCGAACGAAGAAATCTTTTCAAAATGCATTCGTCTGGTTGTTATTTCTAAACGTAGTAGTCTTTGTCTCAACGTTTCGGAAAAAGGTGGAAAATACAAGTAAGGAAGCTACGATGTTACAACGAACGAATGGTATAACGAGTGTTAAATCGAGCGTAGTTACGTGATCGAATATACTTGTAAAAATCTTTGTTCGTTTGCGATTGATTTTGTAACACTGACATCGAAGAAACAAGATGCTATTCCATATTTGACGACATTCGTCTATAGCCGGTGATGCTTAAAATAAAAGCAGACTAAGCGGCTTAACGCGCGAGACTGAATAGAATTCTAAGAGTAGAATTATAAGGTCGAGTTAAACTGAGTAAGAAAAATAAAGCGAGACTAACGTACTCGTAGCGTAAAGAATAAAGCAAAACTAGCGTAAGGTAAGACTATCGAAATATAGAGAAAACTGTATGACAAGCGAAACGACCTCGCGTTTATAATGTCTGCGTGAGTTCTTTGCACTTTATGTATCACAGCCTATAGACCATGGTCGTAGACTTCTAGCCAGAAGCTTTTAAATAATAAAGAAGAAAGAAGAAAAAAGGTAAAAGTGTATGGCACACGCGTTGCCCGTTTCGTAACTCGCTGTCAGCATACGCAGAAACGCGTTCGTCGGTGTCGGCGCGGCTTTTTCGCTCGTCGGGTCATCTCTCTCTTTTTCTTTCTCACTTGCACGCTATTCTCTTCTCTTTTCGTGGGACGAATTCGAGTGATACGCGAGATTGGCGCAAGGCCAGCCGACGATTGCGTAACTCGCGTCAATGCGAATCGCTCGACCGCTCGATGAATGCCGTTCGCGATGCTCGGCCGTCTGCTCTTTCCTCTCGCTTCCTCCCGGAACAGCCAACAGAGCAACGGTTCACCTGTGCCTGTCGATCTCTCGATCTTTCTTCGATTCAGTGGTCCATTATGAAATCGAAGGTGCAAGATCGAATAAGTGAAATTTATTTACCTTCTTTTTTCTTTTTTTTTCACGTTTCATTTGGTATTGGTTTGGTATATTTATTATTATGTACAGCGTACAATGACTACAGAAATTATTTGTACATACCCTTATTTTCCAATGAAGAATGTTTTATCGCGTTCCATGTTTCATTTTCATAATAGCAGAATTTGTGTAGTAGTACGGAAGTACTATCAAACGATGTGAAGCTTAATATACTTGGATATATTTATACAAATATCATAATAAATAGAATGGTGCGCAGGTACTTTTGTATATTATTTTGTATAGTTTTCGTATATTATTTGATGGCTGGAAATCATAATGGTGCAAGTGAAAATTTCAAGAAGCTGTATTTAGCATACATATCGTTCCTTTAGTTTCATAATTAATTAAATTATTATCGAATTCTCTGCAGCAATACATTTTCACAATATGAACAAGTAGAATGGATTTTTTCTAATGCGGTGCAATTCCATTTATCGGAACAAAATGTTATTTCGTGGGCTGAAAATGATAATTGCGCGACTTGAAAATTTGAAGAAGCTGTATTTGGCCAAACGTTGAAACTCTTCAACGTGTGGTCCTTTTGGTTTCATAATTAACGAAGTTATTAGTTTATTCTCTGCAGCAATACGTTTTGAAGGCATGAAAAAGTAGAATGGATTTTTTTTAAACACAATAGAACTGCATTTATTGGAACGAAATTTTAGTTAGAAGCCGATTAACTGAACTTTCGTCGATTGAATCCGCGTATCCCGACGTGAACTCCAATTTTGCGTGTGTATGTATGGGAAGGAAAAATAATTAGTGGAGAAAATAGATCAACTATTATACAAACTCCAATTATACATGCGTATAAACTGTTTACTCCGACAACTGCAGATAAACGGAGTTCTACTGTGCAAAACGCAGCAGATTATTTCATAAAAACTGCCAGTGAGCTGACTCACACGCCACTCGAGAATCTCGGTTAACCATTTACGTTTGAAGGTAGAAAACTAGAAATTAATTTTTAATTAAACTGAATTTCAGCTCCGCGATCTCCACAGAATTAAACGAATAACACATGTAATATATATATATTTTTTTTTTATTTTAATAGTTTTCTATTTAATTTTCTATTTTAATATATCTAAATAAAAGTAGAAAACGAGAAATTTATTTCTAATTAAATAGAAGTTTAGCTTGGCGTCTCCACAAAATTAAGTGAATAACACATGTAATATATATATTAGGTTGTCCGGAAAATTTCTTTCGTTTTATAAGGAAATGGTAAACGCACAATGTTTTTTGTTTTATATTGGTTTATTGAATTATGCACGAACGTAATAATAGAAATATAACGAAATGGATTATACCTAATTCAATAAATTAATATAAAACAGAAATTGTTGTTCATCTATTATCACCTTATGAAACGAAAGAAATTTTCAAAGAAATTTAAAATAGAAAAATAATATATATATGTTACATGTGTTATTCACTTAATTTTGTGGAGGCCGCGGAGCTAAAATTCGGTTTAATTAAAATTTTTTTTTAGTTTTCTACTTTCAAACGCTAATATATATATAAGCTACTTTTTACCGAAATCTACGGTTTTGAAACTTTATCGAATCGAAAATATCTGTGTCTGCACTTCCACGAGCCTTCAGCGATTTAGGCACTTTGTACATTGCACGAAGGACGTGTTCTTTATAAATAATAGCGAAAGAATGCCTTCTATCGATCACTCGTTTCTTCTCTACTTGTAGATCCAACCTTCCTCCGCTCTTTTTCAAAATATCTTTCGTTACCTTCATCCTCTTAAGAAAATAAGAAAATGGCAACGAGTGCTATAATCGAGTCCGTATCGATTGTTTGTCTCCGACACTGTCTTCACCGACAAAATTTCATCAACACCAGACTTCGCCGATAACAGCAATCATCGACACAGGGTTCAACTGACTCTTTATATCGAGCTCTGGCAAAGTACGGTTTCCAGGATTGCGTATCAGTTTTACGTTGTATTCTTACTCCTATGTCTACAACATCGACAGAACCTACATACACGCGCTCGAAGATCTAGTCAAACCGATACCAACGCACACGCGAGCCAATTTGAAAATAAGAAACGTCTTAAACGAAAATCGCACCATTTGGTATTGGTTTGGACTGGACTTTTTCGTGTTCGTCTCGTCGATGTTACAGACATAGAGTCTGCACATCCGTACATAGTCAAAACTTGATATAAACGATTGGTTATTAAATTTTCGACATGATTGTTACCATCGACAAAATTGTTGTCGGTGAACGCTGTGATCGATGGAGCTGGTGTCGATGAAAACGGTACGGACACACTACGATTACGTAAGAAATAGGAATCGTCGAATAGCTAGCTACAATATAAAGTTTTGACTACGCTTAGCTATAGCGGAATCCTTCTCTGCTAATAATTGCAATATAAATAGAAGCGTTAAATTGTTCGAGCAAATAGAACCTCGACGTGGCAAGAAAACGTAATCTAGCTGGACCTCTCGTAAGTTTATCTTAGGTTGATCTTTTAAAGTAACCTTACACACTGCATCGATCAGATAGCGTTTTAAATATAAAACTGATCGCTCGTATACACATGCAAGAGAATAATAATCTTAATAAATCGGGAAACGTAAATACAACTAAACGCGAAAGCAAGTATTTATTGCTCGAGTATGTTCGATTTTATTATCGTGCAGCAATTTATGATATTTCAGAATAAAGCGACTCGTATAATCCGATTCACATACGAAGATCTAGATAAAGTATCCTTCGCTCGAGTACGTTTAATTTGTTCTTAGCAGAAATGTTGACCTACCGTCCTTTTTACCTTTTCGATGCACATAATTGTAGCAGAAGGTACAAGGCTTCAAATAATTGGTCTGTTAACATAGTCTGATACTGTTGCAAACACGCTTCTAGGTAAACTAAGATCACGGCACGATGTCTACGAGTTCAACAGAGCACCGGCAAGGCAAACTCTGAAGCTATCCGAAATTTACCATGCAACCAGCAAATTGATTCCAAGGGGCCACATCTTTAACGCGTTACCGGAAATTAAAATTCCAAATTCGACTGCTCTCGAAAAACTATTCGAATCTATATGTTACGCTGCTTAAAATTCGCCACACTGTGTGATATTGTAGAATGTAATTATTGTATAATATGATGATTATACTTTTATGAGGCTCGTCCTGCGCGTAATATCATTTATTCTCTTATGGTAGGTACGTTAGATGAAAATAAACAAATAACGTGTTAACACAAAATGAACAGCATTTTTTCTTATTTCATATTTTCTGCGATCGAAGAATTTCATGGAAAAGTGTTAGAACTTTTTGCGAAAACGAGATAAGTTCGGAAAACGGTATGTAATATTTGTATCTATGCAAAAGATCTTGCTACGAGTTCTTTAATTCTTTAAATAGCGATATCATCAACTATTTATCAGCCACGTGGAAGAATAAATTATCGTCTGTTATAATAGCCATCGCATGTTAACAAAATTTATAACAAATGTTATGGCCTCGTTATTCGACCCATAAATAACCAGAATATTCATTTGATGATAAAAGTTGTTCAAAACGTCAAATTAGCATTTGAAAACGGTTACGTAAATGTTAGATTAGTTGAGTCGGTGAAATTCGAAACTGGTTATTTTTCGCCAGAAAATGAACCGAGAAGAGAGAGAGAGAGACAGAGAGAGGAAGTTAGGAAAATGACACCGACAATAATGTTTTAAGAGATATGTATTACTGAAATTACTTCGCGATAAACAGCCAGAGAACTAGCGTCTCGAATGAAAGCTAGTTATTCTACCGTTGTTCAACTTGGCTGCAATGGGAAAAGCAAAGAAAACGGACAAACTGCTTTCTTTAAACAGTTAAATGATATACAGAAGCTCACATGTAAACGACTACCCTCGCTACATCAACGAAATGAATAGGATTCATTCTCGATGTACATATATTTAAAGATGCATAAGTCTGTATTAATTTCAGTTACAGAACAGCTCTGTATATTTGTGAATGTCGAATATATTCTGTACATTTTTGTACATTTAGATTTCTCATAAATCATCAGGCGCTCTATCGATAGATCAATCGAGTTCCTCAGGAGCCAAACTGATCAAACTTCGCTTTTTGTCCTAATTAATTTCCTAACTTGGTTATATAAGTGGGCGATTAACGTTCCGACCCTTGAAAAACAAATTGCATGCACGACCACGTTTATTACAAAAAAGATAATGTAAATAACAAAAAACTCCGAGGGAAATATAAAAAGAAATAGTATTTGCAATATCATCGTATTTTTCTGATCTAATATCGTTCCGAGCGGCTCGTTTATTTATCAATTATTATTTCCCTTGCCAAAGGAACGAGTTGTATCGGTCAACTGTAAACATTTTTTTTACAAAGAAAAATGTTAAACATCGTGAAACAACGTCATTCATCATCCTATAGAGAAATTAGATATAGAAAGCAAGCGAAGCAACGTAATTAAACCGATGAATGAAAGAACTCGAGAAACAAAAGGAAAAGGTGGAAGAAACGAATGCAGGAAACGATTACGCTACCATAGAAAAAGAGCGATCTGCCTGCCCACAGTTAATTTTTCTGAACGGTGCACGTGTGAGTCGATGGCGACGCGTACCGTAGCCTCGTCCATGCACGTGACTATCAGCTCGTGGTACGGCCACGTACGAGCAACATCGTGAATATGCGAGTGTGCGTAATCTCGGGACGCAACGTATACGAGAGTTCCTCCCGTACCACGCACCATTGCCTCTGTGAACGAGCACACGTTGTCAGCCTGTCCACTTGGCTACAGAACCATGGAGTTAGGGTAGTAGTTTAGGGCTTTCGAAATTCTCATGAGCTCAGACAGACAAAATTGTAACGATACTGCGTCATAACATAGGCTAGGGTTTCCAAAATTTTTATGAACTGAGACTGAAAGGTGGTAATTTAATGATAAATTAGGACTAATAAATTAGTGTTTGCCAAATTTTTATAGGTTGACGCCTGAAAATGATGATGGCACTATAACATACCTTAAGTTAGAGTTTTTCACATTTTGATGAGCTGAGATTCGAAAACGGTAATGCTACTATATTTTGTCTTAGGTTAATGCTTCGTAAGTTTTGAGCAGCTGAGACTCAAAAATGACGATGCTACTATATCGTGCCTTAGGTTAGGGCTTCACAAATTTTGAGCAGCTGAGACTCGAAAATTGTAATACTATTATATCGTGCCTTAAGTTAAGGCTTCAAGAATTTTGAGCAGCTGAGACTTGGAAATGGTAATGCTACTATATCGTGCCTTAAGTTAGAGCTTCGCAAGTTTTGACCAGCTGAGACTTGGAAATGGTAATACTATTATATCGTTCCTTAAGTTAAGGCTTCAAGAATTTTGAGCAGCTGAGACTTGGAAATGGTGATGCTACTATATCGTGCCTTAGGTTAGGGCTTCACAAATTTTGAGCAGCTGAGACTCGAAAATGGTAATACTATTATATCGTTCCTTAAGTTAAGGCTTCAAGAATTTTGAGCAGCTGAGACTTGGAAATGGTAATGCTACTATATCGTGCCTTAAGTTAGAGCTTCGCAAGTTTTGACCAGCTGAGACTTGAAAATGGTAATACTATTATATCGTTCCTTAAGTTAAGGCTTCAAGAATTTTGAGCAGCTGAGACTTGGAAATGGTGATGCTACTATATCGTGCCTTAGGTTAGGGCTTCGCAAGTTTTGACCAGCTGAGACTTGAAAATGGTAATACTATTATATCGTTCCTTAAGTTAAGGCTTCAAGAATTTTGAGCAGCTGAGACTTGGAAATGGTGATGCTACTATATCGTGCCTTAGGTTAGGGCTTCGCAAGTTTTGACCAGCTGAGACTTGAAAATGGTAATACTATTATATCGTTCCTTAAGTTAAGGCTTCAAGAATTTTGAGCAGCTGAGACTTGGAAATGGTGATGCTACTATATCGTGCCTTAGGTTAGGGCTTTACAAATTTTGAGCAGCTGAGACTTGGAAATGGTAATACTATTATATCGTTCCTTAAGTTAAGGCTTCAAGAATTTTGAGCAGCTGAGACTTGGAAATGGTAATGCTACTATATCGTGCCTTAAGTTAGAGCTTCGCAAGTTTTGACCAGCTGAGACTCGAAAATGGTAATGGTACTTGGTTCCACATATGTACATCTGAGAGGAGCTAAATGGAAATCATTGTGAAGAGACCTTCGATCTCGATTGAATACTGAATGATAATATTTGACGCGATTCGAATATCAGTTGGGCACACACTTTGGGAGTGTACGAGGTAGGTCATGGTTTGATCCAATCCTTTTGCAGCTCTGTGTCAAGTAAGATTCAACATTATATTTGGTTGCACACATTTTATGTTAATTTAAATGTAAAGTGTTAGGATGTTTAAATTCTTCTGTGGCGAACAATGTAGACACATTAACAATTATGAAGATTTACAACTATAATTATTAACAAGAATCGTCAAGAACGATGCGCTTGCTCCTTATGATTTTACAACAAGGTATTGTCAGATGTGGACTGATCTAAACTATCCGCACCTAATCCCTAAAATATACTTTGCAATCTACTAAAATATATTCTGTATAAAATATTCGAAACAAAAGACACGTTACCATCTTTCTAAATCAATCTTAGCATGTAGCATATTTTTATTCAAATTCCATATTCCCTTAATTTTATTCATGAAAATATGAATGTGTGTAAACATTTCTAAAGCAATAACAACACAACGATATTATAGCGAAATAAATTATTCCAATGAAAACGCATAAAATAGTCATTTGCAAATAAATTCCGAATGAAAATTACCATTTCCAAGTTACGCAACGTTATAAGATCAAATAGATTTGCATCTATGCGACCTAAACGATAATAAATTCTACTACAACGAAATAAATTATTCCGATCGTAACGTACGAAGACCCACAAAATTATCACTTCCGAACAAATTTCATCAAAATTACCGTTTCCAACTTATATATCCACGTTATGTACCAAAATAAATTAAACGAATCTTTAAGCAAATTTAGGATCAGAAAGGGTTCGATAAAACGATCTAATTAACGTCACTGTGTCTTCAATAGATCTGTAGGATTCAATCGCGAATACTCTCTAGTCGATAGACTATCTCGACAAGATGGTCTCCATCGATCACAAAAGTTTTATTCCTCGATCGTATGAAGAATGAGGAGCGATTTCATGGAGGACTGAAGAACAGAGGGGAACCGCGCGAGTACACAGAGTTCAGTTTGCGAGTAAAACTTCCTCCTCTACGAATTCGATCACCAACGATGTCTGAAGTATGTTTGAAATTGTTCGTTTGAAAGTAGAAAAGAGAGAGATAGAAAATGATGTTAGAGGAAACTATCTCGATTGGATCCTTTGGATCCTATTTATGAACCGTCGACGTTATCGTTCATACGTTTATACATTTTATTGACGGTAGCAAAGTGCTTGGCAGCCTTTCATGGCTACGACAAACAGAGCAAATTGCTATATACCTGTCAAGGTTCATTTGCAAGCCCGTGTTAATTAACCGTTTGCGTATATGTATATTCCTTCGAAAGAACAAATCGTTTCAACTGTTCTAGTAGCGTTTTTTTTTACTGGAAAAAATTAAGAGAACGAAGTATTAACACTGGGATAAGTTTTAGCTTCAATGTGTACGTAATCGTAGCATATTTTTATTGCAGTTAAATAATTAAATAATTTGACGATTAAAACGAAACGATTAAATAGTTGTAATTAAATTGGCATGTTGAAAATAAAATATATATACGTAAGTACATATATACATATAGTCGTGCTTGCATTTCAATGAAAGTCTACGTTGATTTTGTCAAATTTGGTTCGTAAAGGTTAGTGATTTAGCCACTTTTGATTGCTAAAAATTAGTAAAATTAAAAAAAATTAGTAAAACTTTAAAGGCGAAATTTAATAATGGGATAACTTTCAGCTTTAACGTGTACTGAGTCGTAGCA
Organism: Bombus hortorum; assembly: GCA_905332935.1. Lineage (NCBI taxonomy): Eukaryota > Metazoa > Arthropoda > Insecta > Hymenoptera > Apidae > Bombus > Bombus hortorum. The sequence continues at coordinate 4,711,506 of HG995197.1, read as the reverse complement.
TATTTGTGTTGCAGTTAAATAATTAAATAACTAAATATTGAATAATTAAATAATTTGACGATTATAACGAAACGATTAAATAGTTGTAATTAAATTAGCATGTTGAAAATAAAATATATATACGTAAGTACATATATACATATAGTTGTGCTTGCATTTCAATCAAAACCTACGTTGATTTTGTCAAATTCGCTAACAATTAGTAACGTAAAAATTTAAAGGCGAAATTTAATAATTTAATTTAAACTTCTTTGTTTTTTATTCTTAGTACTTGTAAAAAAAAAAACACTGTAGCCAATCATCTTGATAGACTTGATACTTTCAATATGATGACACTTATTTATCCATCTGATTTCACGAAATAAATTCAGTGAAAAATTATATAAGGTAATAAAATAAAAAAATTACAGTAACAAAATAGCAGATAATTTTAAAAGCAGCCCGCAATTGCTACCAGATTGACAATCAATAGATTAATTAAATCAATTGAAAACTCCTTTTTCCTGGTTCCCAGAATAATATCATTTGCGTATAAATTGCATACATAATTAACACCATTTGATTCTCCTGAGCTTTCAATGCTTGTGCGTCATAATAATTTAACTGAAAGTCGTACGGTGTAAAATCGCGAATATATTACGAAGATGGCAAGTGCCTCTGGGAATCGGTGTACTTTGCGAATTAATCCGATAAATGGAAATCGTCGAAAATTCACCGTAACGACGTGCCTAATTTTTCCTTCTTTCTTTTCTAAAGAAATTTAAAGGCGCGGTCTGGCCGTTCAGAAAAGGTGCAACATACATTTGTGAGTTAATGCTCGATAACTATGTAAATTGTGTAGTCAAACAATGTCAAGATATTCGATCGTGTGACTTATGATTTTGATAAAAAGTATGAAATATGACTTCTTCCGATAAAACTCTGGGAACACAGCTTTTGGGGGAAAGGAAAAAAAAGAAACAAAGACGTCGTATATTTAATTATACGTATGAATATGTAGTTTCTACTAGGATTTAATTAAACTGCATCATTTTGGAGAAATTTTGCAAATTTTGCCCTGTCTGTAATTCCCCTCGGTCAAATTCGATTCGCATTGAAATAACATTTCGTATGCAGCGACCTAATTATAACGCTCCGCTATTATTCGCTTTTCTCTCGATAATTGATAATGGATTTCAATAACGAATAATACATTTATTTTGTGAATGATATATAATATACACACGAGCGAATGTATCTTTAACGTCACTACTGTCTTTGCTAATTATTCAAATAATTCTGAATTCTCGTGTTTATGCAACATCGTGTTCGAAATGGATTCTACGTGTACAAAATATTCTTTGATCATTTCGTCTTCTACGTATTATCGGCATTTCAGTCTTCGAGGGAACAAAGAGCATAAAATAAATAACGAAGATTGAAAATACATACCGCGTGTATAAAATACAACAAAAATATAAAATCGAACCCTGTTCGTATTGCTACAACTGTCACACGCCGAGCGACTTAATTATTAGGTTGTCCGAAAAGTTTCTTTCGTTTCATAACGTGATAATAGATGAACAACGATTTCTGTTTTATATTATTTTCAATATAATAATTCAATAAACTAACATACAACAAAAAACATTGTGCGTCTATTATTTCCTTATAAAACGAAAGAAACTTTTCGGACAAACTAATACTTCTCATATTTTTCCGGTCATGAATCCATCGGAAAAAAGGGATAAAGGCGAAGTCGGAAATTAAAGCGGAACGTGGAAAACGACGGAATTAGAAACGAGGTAAAAAGCAGGCCAAGAGAATTACGGGGCACCGTAGCGAAGAGGGATGAGCATTCTGAGGCAGATAATAGCGAAGTAATGGGGCTTCAGTCTCGCAGTTTGGCCCAGACCGGAATTTATTTCACCATTTCGTCCTTTTTTGCCGCTTCGATAGCCCGACAGTGGAAATGGTCGCGACGATGGATTTGCGAATCGACACAAAGGATCGCGTGCCAGGATTCCGCGGGTCTTCGTTCTCCTCTTTACGATGTCATATTCGACCGTTGAAATCGTTTCGATTCGAGAAAAACTCCTTTGTTTTAGATTAAACGCCGCTGCGTAACAAACAGGGAAGATCGCAGGGAAAATGTCTTGCGTTCTTTAACGTTGATTTGAACGAAAACGAATTAACGTTGACGAAACGTTTAATTAGAGTCAACGTTGTGACAAAATGTTGAACTTGTAAATGTTCACTCGTTTATTCGTTTTATTTATCTACTTGCTACAGAGGAAGAGAATATAACAGAAGAGAGGATCAGATTATTTGACGTTTAATTTAATTAATTTGAATGAAATGTTCGTGGGTTTGGTTTTCGTCGAATCGATTTCTGACGAAGCGTTCCTGACGTCACCGTCGATGCTATTGTCACGTAAAAGTCGTGATAAAAAGGGAAGAGCTGAGCAATAGCTTAACTTGATTGTCCTTTTATATTTTTATATGCTTTTATTCACAAAAGTGGTTAAGTACAATATTACAATGAAGTAGCGAAATTACAAAGTATTAAAATAGTTGTTCAAATCGCGACCAAGACTAGTCTCGTGGTCGAATGCCCGCAGTTTTATATGTTGAGTTTGTAAAAGTTGAGGGGCAAGCAGAGAATCCTGAGTGGCCAACGTGATGGGGAAAGTTTGATGGTGTGCCATGTGCAAAGGTAAGGTCAAAATCTAAAGGTTCATTGTCAGGTACTATGGAATGGTGTAGATTTGGGTATGGTCGCTGTCACACTATCGCCTAGATGAAACGTTCGTCTCTGTAATATGCAATGGTTCAAACAATTGAGGGATTCTCTTATGAATATATTGTGTTTTAAACGTATCCAAAATCCTACGTAAAAAGAACGCTTCGTGAACTGAATCTCGCTGACAAAGAACCAAGTGAAAATAAAATAACAAGCAGATGAATCTTGTTTTTTATCATCGAACAGGTGATAGCATAAATTCTTCGGCAAGCAAAGTTTTATTAAGAGGAGAAATTCGAACCTTTGGAAATGCTTTGTTTAATCGGACAGGAAGATAAACGATCGTCGAACGAGCAAGAAAGTTCTTGGAAAAAAGGCCGATAAAATTGCTTTAGCGCCATAGCTTCGTTAATGAAACATCGCTTCATGGAACATATTTGTCAATCGAGCAAGGTGAACGTAAACGATCGCTTAATCATCTTTCAAACACCGACTATCATGGTGCAGATAACTTATCTCGGAGTATGAGCTATTTGTATACCCGGTGATTTAGTTACCTAAAGCTATTTGAGGTTAATGCTTTGCATACTGGTCGACATTTCTTCCTTTCTTTCTCGAGTGATTGGTTTCTGAAACTGATGTATATGATACAGTGAATATATTAATTCAATAAATGTACGCATTTAGTATATAATTATTTTACTTATATGGATTTGATAAATAAAATATATTCGTACATCTTGTATGATTCTACTAGTGAAAGCTAAATCTTCATTACTTATGAATACATTTTAAGTACCCATTTGTCAAATTAATATTAAAATGAAAGTGTATATTTATTGAATTAATACATGATTGTAATATATGCATACACATATGCAAGATCAGACTTACTCCAGAGCAATTAATTCTATCTGTTATTAAATAGACATTAATTATGGTCTCAGTGAATATAACAAATTTATTTCGATTCTAATTTCCAATCAACCTTATTCCAAAATCTTCAGAATGAATACAGATTTTCGATAAAAAAAAAAAAAAAAAGGGGGAAAATCCCTAATCTCTAAACTTTAACCCTCGATCAACCCTACCCCAAAATCTTCAGAATGAACCTAAATCTCTACAAAATAAAAAACAAGAGAAAAGAAGAAGAATCTCTGATCCTCAAACATTAATTACGAATGCATCAAACTTTTTATAATTTAACCCCACTCCAAAATCTTCAGAACGAATCCAAACAAAACAAAAAAGAAGAAGAAAGAGACTCAAACATTAATTACGAATGTAACAAATCTTAGGAAGAAAATAAAAAGAGGAAGAATGCCTGATCCTCAAACACCTTCATACCAACCCTCTCCGCCGCGCCGCGCTCAGCTCTTTCAAATTTCGCGCCAATTCCTCTCGCGCGTTCCGTTCTCCATTCTCTCTGTTTGTAAACAAAGCATTGAACGCGGCTGAGGTCGAAGAGGTCTGTGCAACTGTTGAGCACGATCGTGGAACGCGAGTAAAGTCTAAAAGCATCGACTCGCGTGTAGTACTCCGTTCCTTCCTCTTCCACCAGCGGTGAATGACGCGTCCGGTTCTTTCTGGTTTGAGCTCGCCATTCACCGAATCGTCGACTCGGTGGCTCGTCCGCACCGGTTCGAACCGGTAAACCGACTAGGTCCCGGTTAGGATGGCTCGATTAGCGCCTCGGCAATTATTGAATGGCCGACCAGCCGACGATAAGGTTCACTCCTTTTATCCTCGACTTCCTCAATCGAGACCGATATCTTGACGCGCGTCCTGTGACTACGACCCGACATGTCGACCTTATGCGCGTTTCACCGTGTGTACGTGTGCCTGTGCTCGTGTTTTCCATTGTGCGTGTGCGTATTCACATCCCACGAGCTAATTTCTTATTCCCGCACGACACGGATACGACGTGTCCGCGTCGAGAATCGAGAGACGACAGCGAAGAAGATGCAGCGCCGTGGAGGACGAGCAAGATGGAGAGAAGTTGGTGGCGACGATGACGATGGTGATGGTGGTGGTGGTACATGGTGATGATGATGATGATGATGATGATGATGATGATGATGATGATGATGATGATGATGATGATGATGGTGATGATGGAACGCATTGTGGAACGCACACTATGGTGAGACGATGTTTTTATTGGGAGTGGGAGAGGATTTGGGAACGGATGAGGGTATTTTGTTAATGGTTAAGGTTCTACAGAATTGAGTTCGATCGTGGCTCGCAGGAAGCATCGAAGATGTGAAGTCGTAGGTTTTTGGTTTTTTGGTATCGCGATTTGGAGGATGGCGGAGTTTTTTGAAACGATATAGTATAATTATTATATGGGTTAGGTGTGAAGCTTCTATTTTATTTAGGTAGAGAAGGTATTTGAGCATCTATGTAGAGGATTCTTGGCACTGATAGCAAATATTTGAAACCACATCTAGGCTATACTGTAGCTATATCTTTATCGTGGATTAAATTGATATTAAATGTGACAAACTAAATTTGTGGAAAAAGATACAGTAGAAAAGTCTAACAGAATTATAATATGAATTAGGTATTAGGCTTCTATTCTATATATTTAGTTAGAGGATTTTTGACATTGATATCAAATACTGAAGCGACGTGCAGTATATTATAGCTATATCTTTATCGTAGATTAAATTCATATTAAACGTGACAAATTAAATTTCGAGAAAAATACAGTAAAAAAGTCTAACAGAATTATAATATGAATTAGTTATTAGGCTTCTATTCTATATATTTAGTTAGAGGATTTTTGACATTGATATCAAATACTGAAGCGACGTATAGTATATTATAGCTATATCTTTATCGTAGATTAAATTCATATTAAACGTGACAAATTAAATTTCGAGAAAAATACAGTAAAAAAGTCTAACAGAATTATAATATGAATTAGTTATTAGGCTTCTATTCTATATATTTAGTTAGAGGATTTTTGACATTGATATCAAATATTGAAGCGACGTGTAGTATATTATAGCTATATCTTTATCGTAGATTAAATTCATATTAAACGTGACAAATTAAATTTCGAGAAAAATACAGTAGAAAAGTCTAACAGAATTATAATAAGAATTAGGTATTAGGCTTCTATTCTATATATTTAGTTAGAAGATTTTTAACACTGATATCAAATATTGAAGCGACGTGTAGGGTATATTGTAGCTATTCTGTATCACGGATTAAATTAATACTAAATGCGAGGACTAATTAGATTTAAAAAAAAAGGCATAGTAGAAAAGTACAGTAGAATTACAATGTAGACTAGGTATCAAGTTTCTGTTCTACTTATTTAGGTATTTTTTATATATTTTAGAGGATTTTTTACATTGGTATCAAATATTGCATTGACGTGTAGGGTATATTATAGCTATATCTTTATCACAGATTAAATTAATACTAAATGTGAGGACAAATTAAATTTGGAGGAAAATACAGTAGAAAAGTCTAACAGAATTATAATATGAATTAGATATTAAGTTTCTACCCTGTATATTTAGGTAGAGGATATTTGACATTGGTATCAAATATTGCAGTGACGTGTAGGGTGTATTGTAGCTATATCTTTATCATGGATTAAATTAATGCTAAATGCGAGGATAAATTAGATTCGGGAAATGGGGGGTAAATGGGGGTGGCGTTCGATCGCGATCTACCGGATTAGAGGTGTGATGCAGAGATAGGATTGTTGGAATACAGTTTTATTGGTTTCTAGTAATAGGTATATTCAGATTAGAAAGGTGCCACGGTTGATTCAAAGTTTGATACATGTAGAATTATAATACATATTAAGTAAATAGGGTTGAATATATCCATATATTTAGGTATAAGATTTTGGCATACAAGATTTTTGGAATTATTCAAATAACGGTGGAATATGGAGAGTATATAGTTAAAGCCTGTGGATCACAAGGAAGCAATTTTCATGGAGAATTGAATTTCCTAATTATCGGCAGCAACGTTTCCGAATCGAGGGATTAAGGAGTAGAATCCTAGCATAATCTCCATGAATACGAGAAATAATTTCGATAATGCTCTCCGGTATTACTTCATTTAAATTATCAAAGTATCATAGAAATATAAACCTTTCAGAATCCATAAATTAAAAAATAACGAATCGTCATGATGTTACAAATATTTTTCAACATTTCGTCCGATATTTATTATCATCACTTGTATCGTCCTTTTGCAACGAATACACTAAACAGAAGTAATCCAGTGAATTCTTTAGAACGTCGGACACTAGTCATGTACCAAGATAATAAAATTAAAAGGTTTGCGAAAAGCAAATTTGAGACGTGCTGAAAGCGTAACAAATTGCGATAAAAAAATTCACAACACTTCGCGTTTCATCGATTTGGAAAATATTTTTGATAGACGTAATTCGTGTGACATTTATTAGATTTAGAAAAAGAGAGAAGGTAAATTTACGAGTAACAAACCGCCATGGAATTTTAGAGGCACGTTTCCACGGAGGATTCGTTTTTCACGGTCAGTTTGCCTCGCGTATTATGGCTCACAAATTTTCGTAGCCTCTGAACTGAAAATTTCGAGCCGATTGCACCTATCCCATCAGAATATTATTTTCAACTTGTTTGGCGCTAATGTCCCAGGAGACTCATGAGCGGCTGGCTTTCTAGATAAACGTATCGCGAAATGAAAATGCCCCAGCTTTATCTAATCGACTGATTTTTGTTACGTCGCGCCGTTGTTACGTTAATGTTGTGAAACTTACCGGCGCCACGAGATTATTGTGCTTTTTTCATTATATCGATCAACAGATAAGATACTTTGTTATCTGTCTTTACTGCTTTTATCTCTTGATTGTTTGATTAAAAGTTATGAATTTCTGGTTCGGATTAGAATCAAGAATACATTACTCGACGTTTTTAAAACAGAATTCGCCTTGAACGAGAAAAGAAGTACTTACTTTGTTTATGTATAGCAGATTTGCTTTATATTTTTGAGATACCAGTTCTTACGAAAACAAATATGTTTATCGCGTTTAATTGATTAATACTTTTTTTAAAATATCAATTTTAGAACGATTCATTTCACTACATTTAATTTCTATAATTATATTAAACTGAATTTTTATTATATGAAATTGAATTTTATTAAACTGAAATTTTATTGAATAAAAATTGGTTGCCATTGCTCAATTAGCTTGTTACTCGATTCAGCTAAGAATTGCGCGATTTCGCTTGCCCAAAATTATTGACCTTACACATTTGCACTTTCTGCATTCTCTGCTACAAATATAAATTAGCCGTTTGGGAACGATAACACGTTGGAAATGCCTCGTGAGAAATTGTCAAACGTAATTCTAGAAACTAATTCAGCCCAATAACTCTGCCAAAAAGTGTATAAACAGATCTTGCGTTAAATGCCAAGTAAAAAATACACTGTCACTTCTGGCTTTGCATCAAAAATCCAAGCGGAAGTATAATAAAAGTTGACGCGGCTTTATCAAGAATCGATGAGTTTGCATTTTTCGGAAAAACCAATTTTCGTCGACAAATTCCTACGCTGATTTACTAGTTAACTAGAAATTCGACTGAAAATCGCTTCCTTGCGTTATTAAATATCCATCAAAAATGGTCAATCGCAGCAATATCTTACAATCAGGTGAAGATTTTCCACCCAAACCAGAAAAACAAATTTCAGTGTCCTTTCTATTTCGTTTCTATACTAAAAATATACTAAATTGTTTCTACGCTATTATCACTGATAAAAATAAAAACTTGTCAAGAAATTTATGTCACAAATAAAACACACGTTTCATAACGTTCTCTTCTCGGAACAAAATTCGCAATTTCAAACAGACTCGTTACGAAGCTGCGTATCGTGAGAATCTTTCCAAGTGCGAAGGATTAAAATCAAATGCAAGAAAATTTTCAGATAATTCCACGAATCTTATCTTTTTTTTTAATTCCACTATGGAACCGTATATAATAAAAAAATGTCGACAAGCAAAAGGGTAAAACGTAAGGTCGAAAAAAATCATTATAATTCCCAGAACTATCCATCTTTCTCCAAATGCTTCTATATTTGAATGTTACTTAAACGTCCACTCGTATTTAACGAGAAGAGCTGCTTCGTCGTACGCGATTAATATGAAACACCGAGAACGAAAAGTGGAAGGAAAACTGGCGTTGAAAACGCGGCAAAAAAAGGTGTGGTGTGAATGAAAGCGGCAGGAGGCACAGGCGGCGTGTGTCGCCTACGTGAACCACGATGCCAAAGTTCCGTTTCGACCAGTCATTCAGGAACAATGAACGGCGTCCCGGCGATTTCTATCCAGTTAGAACCGGAAAACCGGCGACTGGCGGTCTCAGGCGACGCGATAGCGTCGGCCAGTTATTGGATACTATCGACAGCCTCTCCTTCCCTCTTTGCTATTTCAACGCCACGAGGCCGTGCAACTTCTCGATGACGCGTCTCTGCCAAGTTGATCGACCTCACCTTGCGACTTCCTGCAAATCGAAGCACCTGCTTCCGGTACACGCGCTACCATTACGTTTCGAACTTGAACGCAGTACGTATTTCTCTAATTTTCTTTTTTTATTATAATTTTCGTTTAAATTCAACATGACTGGCATTAAAAGATCGTCTATTTTCTCTTTTATTTTATCCTTTTTATCTTTGTTTTATCATTTAATTATTTGGGCACACGTAGGACCATAACGTTTCTAACCATAAAAGATCTCTCTACATTTTGTAGTTTTTTGTTATTTTCGTTTACTTCGATCTTTATTTGCTCAACTCATCGTGGAATCCAAATTTCTCTAACTTTAAAGGATCGTGTATTTTTCGAATCTTTTTCATTTCTGTTTATTTAATTCAGTCCTGGTACACACGCTACCAGTTTCTAGCTTCAAAATGTCGTCTACTTCGGGTATATTTATCTTCTGTTATTTACTTAGCCTTTTTGATACACTTGGGGACCGTAAAGCTTCTGGCTTAAAAAGATCGTATATTTCGAATTTCTTTATTTTTTTATTATCCATTTGATCCTTCTAATATTAATGGAACCATGATTTTTCTAATATTAAAACTTTCTATATTTTTCGAATTTTCCTACCCTGCTTTATCTTTTCTTATTTACTTAACCCTTGCGGTACATGCGGAACAATAAAGTTTCCAACATTAAAATATCGTTTTTACTTATCTTACTTAAATTATCTACTTATCTATTAACTATGTCATCTACTTAACATTCGAACTACCACAACAGTCAAATTGAGTGGTTTTACAATTTTATTTTAAAATTCCTACTTCATGTTATATTTTTTTCCTCGATGATGTAATGACTTTAGCAACAATAAGTAAAAGAATAATATTATTAATTTTATTTTGTTTTTTATGTATTCGAACTCAAAATAATTTTGTAGCAAGGCTACTTATACCAATACCAGTCAAAATGACTGATACTTGTCAAAGTGTAAAAGGGTCCTGCAATCTGTTTATTGAATTCCAATTAACCAGTTTCCTCGTTTTGTACAACTTGCCACACGTTTTTTAAATTTTTACTGCGTATCATTCAATATGATGATATCAGTTATCAGGAAAATTCCGGATCGATCGCTAGATTTCTAGATGCTAACACTAGAAATACCACGCCAGTCAAAATGACTGGTTCTACAATTTTATAAATGTGTCAACCCTCGTTTAGGGATCCCAGATGGATTAATAATACCAAAAATCTATTACATAACATTGAGTTTCTTCTGTAAGAAAGTAATAAATCAATAAATATAAAAATATTCTATTATTCATATTTTTTAAAAATCAGTCATTTTGACTGAAATAGCTTCATGTTAACTATCGATAGTTCTAGTGTTATCTTCTTAGATGAAGAATATAAAAGCCAGTGAAATTGTGAAACAGAGAATACGTTCGCTTGGAACATAGAATTGCTTATATTGTTCAATATCGTAGTCGTTATTGTTATAAAGCACGAGAGATGTTTGCAAGTGAGAATATTAGGACCAAAGAGATATAGAAACTGTAGAAACTATAGAAACAGTAAGAACTCCTTTGAAAATGCAGTTTAGCTTGGCAGGCTTAAGGAAAGCAGAGATCGAAAACGACATCGTGAGCGAACAGCGTGAACTCTAACGCGAAGAGGGGAAGCAGAGCGAAGAGGAAACACTCCGGGATCCAATTCGTCGTTATTTAAATGGGGTCGCGTACGATTGAGCTCGTTTAAGTGCACACGATACACTCGCGGTTCTGCTGTTCACGTGTCTCACGCTCGTGTCTGTGATACGCTTCTGCATTTTCTTCTATATTAAACGCGTGTCGATTTATCAACAACAAACAGTCACGATAATTGTTACGACTAAACGATTCATTTCGATAATTGTCTTTTAATCGACTTCGAAAAAAGGAGATTCTTCAATCGACCGGTATATCTATGTATATACGTACTTTTTTAGTTATATGTTCACGCATAATCTCATAATGCGTTAACTAATTTGAACAATTTTTCTTCTCTGTTCGAAAGGGGAAGTTTCATCGATATTTTCGAGCTTCTACGTTAATATCATTAATGAAATGTTACGAGTCACTGGCCATAAATTACTGATACATACGTTTTCCTGTGTAATAGTAATAAGCTTGATAATAAATCGAATGAAATTTTACAAATTACCGGTTATATTGTTCTCTTGTTCTACGTAAAATTATGAGATCACAAGGAAGGATTATAATCTTATCAATTCAATGATACTATCAGTTAAAAGCTTAGTGAGTTGTGTACAAGGAACCTGATATTTTAACCCTCGACATTGTGAATTACTCTTACTCTTACGATATTGCCGAAATTCGGTATTATCCTTTTGGCTTTCGAGTGAAATATAATCTCAAGCTCAACATAATCGTTAATCTTTAAAAAGAAGACAGACATAGATGCGAAGAAGTGAAAACAACAGTGTCAAAGTTAACTATACATTTCCTACAAAAATACTATTATATCGCTCATCGTCAACCACATTCAAAAATGTTCAATTAATATTCTAAACAATTTGCCACATATATAATTTTTATTATTATATATGTACAATTACCAATATAATTGTTTTAAATCTCTGTATCCAAATATAACAATTAGCTCGCAAGCCTCCATTCATAGCAACGATCGATTTAAGATTCTTCGAAACTCATCCGACGGAAAAAGGAAATGAACGCAAAGCGGAATAAAAAGAAAAACAGTTCGAGGAGGAATTCGCTGACGAGTAGAGGTAGTCGGTGGACGTGTAATTAAAGTCAGCCGACGAATTCTCGGCGTTCTTTCACCGGCGGCAGGCGCCGTTTTAATTATTTAACTCGGCCGGGCGCGATAAGAGCTGCGGTAAACGCCGATTCCGTCTCTACGTTCGAAGTAACTTCGCCCGGTGAGTAGTCAGACAAGCGGCTGAGGGGTCGCAGTAGAAAAGGCAGCCGATGGTTCGACCTTCTCGTTTCGCTGGCACGCGCCAGGTGAAGTGGAAAAGGACCGCCAGACACCGCCACAGTGAAAAAGAACCGTCGGGTGCGGCCAAAGTGGAAAGGGACGACACTGTTCAGACGAGTGCCACGTTTTTCGCAGAAACTTCAAATCTCTACTGTATATGTAAATACACGAGGTTTCGATGATTCTGGGGCGTTAACCTTTACTCTGCGATATTTACTCTTCGTAACTGGATTTTATATTGCAGTTCACGCGTTGTTCAAATGTATTCTATTTTGTTACGAGGACTAAAAATAATGCTATAGATAACAATAAAATAGAGAAAGTGTAGGACATTAAAGAATATTTGTTTTCTATGATTTCCTACATTGCTTTTCCGACATTACCTCGTAAAGTTTTAATTTTTTTTTTTTTTTTTTGTTATTGCTAGGGATGTAGTCAGGGAAAATAATTGCGCAACAAAGTTCAAGCGTCGAAGATTTACATAGTCGATATTTCGAGTCAAAAGTTCAAACATCGAAAATTTACATAATGGATGTTTTGCGTTTTACGTATTTCGCTTGGACGATTGTATTGACAGAAACCTGAGAAGATAAAATGTGAGTTTCGACAGATTAGTTATAATAAACGTACAATTTTGTGATATTTTGTATTTCGCTACTCGATCAACACCGACATCTACACCTTTGATCCACGCACAATAGCCGTCCTCCGTATCTTGTTCTCGAACCATTCGAGGAGTCGAACTCTGTTAGAACTCCTCGTGGGTGATAATGGAGCCAAGAGAATTCGATATTTCGCCCGATTTTCAATTAAAAGTCTCTATCCCGGCACGACAGAGTTCTTGAATCAGGACAACCCATAACAAACACAGTTTCTTCGTGATGTGGATTGAGAAATATACGCATTAAAAATCATATGAAAAAGAACCATATTCGAGAACAGAAAATCGTATGCTTTCAAAATGCTAATTCAAAAATAAGGCAAGTGTTGAGAAGAATTATATCTAACCAAAAAATTCATGTATTTTACTATTACAATTAAAAATGGGCCTATTGTTCTGTGATCGATTAAACCTTCCAAGTGTTGAGAAGAATAACAAAAATTCGTGTGTGCTGTATTAACATAAATGAAAGTGAACCTATTACACTGTGACCAATCAAACCTTCCAAATATTGAGAACAGCCATATTTAATAATAAAAATTCAGGTGACCAAAAGTAAGTTCCAAGTATCGAGGAAAGTCATAATTAATAATAAAAATTCGTGTCTTCCATTAGAATATTTGAAAATGGACCCATCTCACTATAAACAACCAAACATCTTATGCCTTATCCACTGTACTAGGGCGAATCAGATGTCTCAAATGTCGAGGAAAGCCATAATTAGCAAGAAAAATTCGTGTGTGCTCTATAAAAGAAATTGGACCTGCTGCACTATAACCAATCGAACCTTCCAAATATCAAGAAGAGTCATGTTTAATAATAAAAATTCGTGTGACTTATCTTCATGATGGAAAGCAAGCTCATGTTACATCATGGCTAATCAAGCGTTGCAAGCGTTGAAAAAGGCCATAATTAAAAAGAAAAATTAACGTGTGCTCTATTATTATAATTGAAAGTAGACCAATAACACTATAACCAATGGATCTTCGCACATATTGAGAGAAGAAGCCTAATAATAGCAATTCCTATAGCCTATCTTTATCATCAAAAGTGGCTTTACTGCGCTAGGTCCAGTCGGATCATTCAAGCGTCAACTTTCCATCTCTGCACAGCAGTTTCTTCGTGATTTGGACGATGCTCGTTTCGAAGAGGCTTCCGCGCGAGTTCACACGGAGACGAACGCATCCAGGACGATCAATGTTGAGAAGAACCAGCGTACCGGACTTTATCAGAGCCTGGAAGCGGTTCCCGGCAACAGCTCCGCTGGTTTGGAAAACCAATGACCCTAATCGCCCGTTCCGATATGCTACACAAGGCTACGCCGATAGAACCGGACCAATCCTTTGGAAACATCAGAAACCTCCGGGAGACTGGAAAGTCCTACGTGCTTCTTTATCATCGTTCGACAAGGAAACGGTTCGGACTGTTGCGCACCTATCATAGGCAAGCTTAGCTAGAATATACTGCTGCGTTAAAACGTGTTTGAGTTACTTTCGACCAGTCGACAGGCTGCTTGATGATTTATGAAATATTTAACAGAGAGTGTGTACAGGATGGCTGAAGCAATCATAGAGATGTGTTTACCTTGATATTTGATTAATTAAAGTCGAGTATACTGAAGTTTCTCTGAGAGCATTTGCTTTATATCATGACTTAACACGTGTGCTGACTGCAGATGATACATAAATATTGTTGTAAATATTTCAATAATGCAAATTGCGGTATGTGTATGCAACGTTAATCACTGTATTGTACATGCAAACAAGACCATTTCTTGACCACGAAGTCGAAATTAAATAAATAAATACATATTTATACGTGTATAACGTTAATTACTAATATTTATATAACAATATAATTATGAAAAATTCGTTTGTACACGCGTAAAAAATATGCATTTACACATACATGCTATACATCGAGATATTTTTTAGAACACACTGTACACTTTTGTATCTCGTTTAAAGTTCCATTTCTTGAATTCTATTCATCAACGTAATCAATTTACGTAAATATTCGCAGACTGATAACGACGTCCCGATGATTTTGCCACTAGTCTCTTGAATTTTCTAATTTCCAACAGACTATATACCCATCTAAATTTCTCACTCCATATATACAAACTGTCTACAAAAATTCTTTTTACTGTCATTGGATTATATTTTTCCAGTCATTTTATTCGACGATTCATTCGTTACCAATGCGACGCAATCCGCGCTGAATAATGGCTACCACGTTCCTTCCTCACATTCTTGAGAAGTATCGAGAGCCATGCTACTCCAAAGCGATAAATTAGTCGCTACAATCGGATGCCTGAAGCGGATCGTTCGTTTCTGGACAATGGCGCGAGGAAAATGAATGGGCTGACACTGGCGAGACACGTCGCGTAAATACTCATCTAAATATTGAAATGCGAATACTGAATACCATATCGTACAAATATATCTTTTATTCGCCCTGTAATTCTCAGATACAGAGAAATTTATTTATCAATGCTTCCTCGAAAGATAACTTTTTTTTAAACAAAACATTCGTAACGTTATGTAATTAGAATTAAAACAATTACACCGCAGACGAGTTAATACATCCAATTGAATAAGACAACGACATAAATCAATTTTTAGGCGAGGCATAGATTGAAGTATTTGACAAATGTTTTTTCATTACGAGCTGCACAATTTAAGAGTCTGGCAGATTAAATTCTCACACGATTCAGGCTTCTCCTACAAAAAGGATTCCAATTATCCAGGCAGAAGTCAGTTTTTGTCCCACTTCTGTCCCTCCTCTTCCACTTAGAACCACCATTATCGGGCTGCGGATTTTTATGCAAATTCACATTTTTCAGAGTACAATTAAAAAGAAGTAGAACCTCGACAGGTTCAACTTGCGATTGTTCTAGCCAACAAGTATCATAGAAAGTACTATGCTCTCAATACTTTACATATTTTTTCATATTACGTACACTCTGCAATCTTGCACTTTCAAATTTCCTATAAATACATAAAAATCCGCAGTGTAACAATCACCATGAACACCAACCCTACGCATCGAAACGCTCGAACCATCAAAGAATCAATTCCACCATCAAACGACCACCATTGGGACACATCACGGAAGAAGAGGGTCTCGTTCTTACGCGCGTCTGTCCGTGGATTCGTTAAAGAGTTCCCGGTGTCGCTGGTACCAATATACACGTACACAGGCACACGTACGAACACAGATGATGCATTGTATGAGTGTGTGGTGACCGTGACTGTATCTGCGTCGGAGGAAGAGGCACATTACGTTCAATCTACCTCCGCTCCGCTCGACTCCTACTTCGCGTTCCGCACTCGTGATCTGCGATCCAAAGAGAGACAAAAACGCGGTCCAGTGACTCACACCCTCTGATATTCGACACGGTTTTACCACGGAACCGTCATCGCCCACGTCGCCATGCCAAGCGTGTATTTCCGCGTTTGAAACTTTGCTTTGATACTCGCAAGCTTCGCTATGGTTGAACGTAGTTTGATCCTCGTAGTTGAACGTAGTATGATTAATCGTATCGTTGCATCGATAGTGGCACAATTAGAAACATGTAAGTTTTAGAGTAGAGGCTTTTTAAAATCTACAAAGAAATCTTGATCGTTTCAACGGCGTTATACGGCTGACTTATCGCAAGATACGCCACTGTTCGTAAAAATAGTACAACCTTGCACTTGTAGAGTCACAAAACAACCGAAGGAGAGCCAGTGCTGTTGTTAGACTAAGACCAGATTAATAGTAGCGCATAAGTAATAATTTTACCCTGTGACGCAAAAATGATGCAGTTACAAGTATATTTTATATTTGACGCGATAGAAGTAGAAACATAATCTTCTATTCAATAAGGGTATATTTGAAATTGTTTGAGTTGGGCCACTATCGTTGTCAAGCAGAGATATAAACGGGTCTCGACACTCGTACAACGAAAGTATAAAAGAATACAGAAAATTGAATGGTGAAAAATCAACATGGAAGACAAGCAGGTTCTAGTTCTGCACATGCGTAACATCCTATGAATGTGTCAGACAGGGACACTCTACTCATCTCCGTCTGTCTCGCAAGAACGACAACTTTGTTGCCTTCCATGTTGATTTTTCGCGACTTAATTTTTGGGACGGCTCTCCCTAGCAAGTGTCGAGACCTGTTTACATAACCGTGGTTTGAACATATTTGGAGACAGTTGTTGAAAGAATCTAGAGATTTTATTGTTGAGAGCTATTGAAACTGAGTGCGATTCGTACTGTAGATCGAAAGTATTCTGTTTGCTTAAGTTTGGTCATGTACAAAATGTTTCAAAGTTGGGACGTAAGATTAATCGTATAGTTAATTACATTTAGTAGAATAATTTCTACAAAATAGAGGTTCCGTGGAAAATCGAATTGGTATGCATGTTTAATATCGTTGTTTAATATCAAATTTTTAAAGATGTTTAATTAATCGAAATTATTTTTATTTTAAGATATTAGTTTAGGGTATCGAAGGAATTGATATCGATGTTTGAACCTGTTGTTTTAAACTTAGCGAACAGATTTGATCGACAGAATTGACTGATATAATTCATGTAGAGAAGGGATGTAAGATAGGGATGAAACTGATGTAGTTTGAAACTGTTGTAAAACATCTTGAAAATTTACATGAACAAACTTATAGTTTAGATATAATTTATAGAAAAGAAAGGTTGATAACGAAGATGGAATTGGTATCGATGTTGGAGATTGTTGTACAAGATCTTCTAAACTTGTATGAACAAACTTATAACTTAAATGTATAATTGACTAACATAATTTATACAAGAATTTAGAATATGCATGAAATTCTTATCGATGTTTCAAGTTGTTTAACGATGTTTGTAAAAGTAAAGTCTTTCGCTGAAGTAGAATTCCTACATGAAAATATTAATGTTGTACTTAATTTTGCGTCGTCCTGTAGTTAATTCTCAAAATTCTGGTTATACGATACGCAATAGGAATATACATGTGTCTTGAAATGGGGCGTTATTTCCATTGTTTCTGTCAGTTTCAATTTCGTTATACGTTTTATCAAGCGATCGTGTTTCAGCTCGATTCCATGTTTTTCATTGAAAAAAAACATCTTCATTCTACAACATAGTTTATGACACTCGTCTCTTTGATCTCTATCCCGTTGTCATCCTCCTCCTCCTTCTCCCTTCTCCTCAGGAAAAAAGAGTCAGGATATAACCGTGTACCTACGTTTCACACAGCCGGCAGGCGGAGCAGTAAAAAGAATTCACGGAAACAACGATCGCGTGACACGCGCGTTGATAACACTACCCACGTGGACGTTCAATCTATGTCGTCTTTAATAGCAATGCCACTTGAAATTAACCTATAAACGAGGACTTCAAAACTGCTTTTTTTTACTGGAATTTAATCGTCGCAGAGCACACGAGGGAAAACATGACAAGTACATTTTTATCGATTCTCTGATTTGAACGTTAATTTGAACCGAGAACAAGCTAGTAGATTGAAAGATGCGAGTCTTAACAATAACCGATAAGTTCTAGGTTTTAGTTTGGTTTTTAGTTGCATAGCAAAGGTGCAATTATTAAGACAAGCTAGGTTCTAACGCGCCCAATTTGCTTAGCATAATCAACAGCAATGTTAAATTAGTTTTACGAGATATTTAACCTTCGATACTTAACATAGTGTTCAGTTCAATTTCAGTTATATTAATAGCAACTCTGCCATCTCTTCAAAAGCAATAACCGAAGAAAAATGATCCTCCTAAATAAATTACTGCCCGCAAGTAAGTTCACGCTGGAAAGTTTAACCTTTGAACTTGCGGTCTCAGTTAGGAAACAAAATTGCCGAAACGTTAACGAACTGGGGAATACGGGGGGTTAGAATACAGCGTATAGCTGATGAAATTCTCGACAGTTTTGGAAGAGAAGTAGCTCCGAAAGTCTAGCGCACCTGGTCTCCTTGATTGCGCGTAACGTGATTGTACATTTTGAAAAGCACTGAGGTGATGGCTTAGCTAGGAGCGAGCAGGTAGTGGGCGTATATGGATTCGACACGGGAACAATCAGTTAACTGGTTGAACGTTCGCGCTCGTGTACAGCCATGTTGTATGACACGACGGTTAGATGAAACATTAGGCGAACGTTAGGCGATGTTATAGCGGTACGTGAGAGAGTGGTACCGCCAGACCGTACGACTGTCAGCGATATTATACCTGGCGCTATTACGCGCCATTAAAGCACGTTAAGCAGCGTTCCCAAAGCGTTCATAAGGTCAGGTGTATGGAAATACGTAAAACGCTTCCACCTACATCGGAGACCATGAAACGTTTAGTATGAAAACGGAATTTTTTTAAAATTACGTCGAGTGGAAGATTTGAAGTGTGCGGAATTACGTGCAGAATCATTTTCACATCCTATGAAGCGACGTGGCTTCAAAATTATGTATTCGTATTACTTGATCGTTTCTATGTTTCAAGAATTATTTTCTGCTTTTATCATCGGACTATTTTGCCATATTTTGCGGCTTGCAGATTATTCATCCACTTATTTATTTACATGTCCCGAGAATTGCTTCCTATCTGCATCTGAATCCTGCCATTCCACTATTTTATCAAGTTCTGCCGCTTGAAACTTACGTATTCACCTGCTTGTTCATTCGTACGTACCAAGAATTATCCTCTATCTTTAATAGCGTACTGATTCTATTTTGCAAACGTTGCTCATAATATTCTTAGAGAAGATTCTTCTGTATGTACTTTAAATAGATTTCAAAGTATAGTTAAATCGGAAACTTCCTTTTTCGCAAATGGCTATCTTATAATAGAAACACGAGGTAATCAAAGGATTGGAATTTATAATTCAAGGAAAGTCTGTGACGAAAATTCTTGTCACGAGACATTATTTAGCAGATTGTCTTCGTTGAACGGTAAAATAGAGGAGGATTACTTTGCATTTGGTCGATAGCTTCGTGTTCAGAGAAAGAAGCGCATACCATGGACGTGCACGAGAAGTGGAATTCAACCATTTGCCTTCGGAAAGATTTGGGATCCAATATTCCCTCTTTCAAGCAAATCCAGGATTGGCAAAAAATAAAAAGAAAAAATCGTTTTTCACCAAAAAATGTATTTAGTAAATGGGATGGACTTTGAACCGACGTTATTCAAAAAATAACATTTTTATCGCTCTATTGACTTTTTTATTTTTCTATATCGTTCGAAATGAAATCAAGAGATGAAATTTAAGATACAATTTCCTCAATATCGACGTTACAACTATAATTAAATTCTATGATTCTCTTTTATGACTATGAAATTTAACAATAATAGAGAGAATAAAATAAAAATTAGTAATTACTCGAAATAAAAAATTGTAATAAAGCTGATGAAACTTTAAGGACGGCTAATCGTACTTTAATAGCAACAAATGTGTTAACAGGTTGACAGACAGCTACTGTAACTATCGAACTACGAAACTATTGAAATTCTGTTCAGGAAAGTCGGTCGGTGAATCTTCGTTGACAGCTGAAACGCATCGACTGGATGGACCAGTTTTAAAAGTTTATTGCAGAACAAAAGGGAACTGCGGCTAGGTCCTGAGATGAGTTTCACGTAGTTTCGTTGTTCCAACGTCCGAAGTTACTTTCCTGCCGTTGTTTCTCGCTTTTCAGGAAATTTAAGTGTCCTCGAGGCAGACGTAATTTCAGAAAGAGCAATTTTCCTACATCTTTGTTTACTCGCCAACTTTTCAATTGCTATTTTTTTTATTCAACATTACGAAAAACATCTTTGCAACCTGATAGTGCAAGATGCCTGATTTTATTATGCAAATAGCTAGGTCTTAAAGAGTATAATGGAATAAAGAAGTTTCTGTGAGCGTTAAAAAAGAACAAAACGCCTCTCGTGTTTGAAACGAAAAGAAAAAAGATAAAAAAGAAATCATGGCCATTTTAAGGACGACACATTTGACTACACGTCTACGACCTTTATGTAATAATTTATTGAATGCTTTATACAGGGGTTACTACTACAAAAAGAGAAGTATGACAAAATATTATCGTTAGAGAAGATAATATTATCGTTAGGTATATTTCCTCAAACAGAATTAAAAAAGAAGGAACGACGAACATACAGACGCAGAGGATAAACGCTAGAATATAAAAGCTGGATTTTACTAAAATTCAAAAGACAAATATTATATTCGTCAAGCGAATTACTAACTGCACGATACAAATTTGAGAAAAAAAAAGAAGTATAATTCGTACACCGGTAACAAGACTGGCATAATTCTTCGATGGAGCTAATCGTTGTTGAAAAATGACGTTTCCACGATAATAAATCATAGGATCATTTGAAGCGTCAGTGGCTTATGATGCCTGGGTAATTAATTAATCGCGCGACAGTCGCCGGCGTGTTGTCGCAGCGGAGGATCCCGGAATTGGACGACGATTACGCGGACCTGTATCTCTAAATATTTATCGAAAAAAAGAAAGAGAGCAGAGATAAAGGGGAAAAAGAAAGGAAGTGAGAAAATAAACGGACGGCTGGGATTAACAGAGAAGAATGCTCTTTTCACCGAGTATGAAAAGCTCTGTAGGTGTTCGTAATTTTAGAGAGAACGCCAGGCCTGCCTGTTCACAAAGTATCAAAAACGATGCGGACACGCTGGTGAACCAGTTCTTCTATGATGCGCCAGAAGTACTTTTGTACACCGGGTGTCTCGTTTCCACCTATTTTTCACACAGCAAATTTTTTTATTATGTAATTTTATTATGTACGCATGCCTATGATTATAAATTTCTTTAAAATGCGTTAGATTTCTCTAAAAATTCGTTTAAAATAGATTTCTTTGAAATACATTTGACACAAATTTCTTCGAAATTCGTTACAAATAGATCTCTTTAAAATTCATTGTATCATTTCGATTTGCGAATCGATAGAAGAACGTTAGAGAATGGTTAAAAGTTCAAAGAAAAAAACGCACTCGATATAAAGCAAAGCTCTTTTATGGCTTTTGAAAACGAAACGATTCGCGGGGATCCGTGCAAACGATCCTGTGGCGATACCTCCACCGAGTGTCTAATTACTTTCTGTTCTTCAGTGGACGAAAAAAAGCACACGATTCGTGGAAAACACTAGGACCGAATAGACTGAACAACCTCGAAACAGCTGGTTTCTCACTGTAATTACGACCAGCTCAGTCGCCTACAATTGGGAGCAAACAAACGTTTATTATTGCCCGCTAGTATCCACGTGTTTGCCTTCTGAAATAGCAACAATGTGCCAACTAACCATAAAACGTATGATACGCACGACAAAAGCGTGTTTGATTTATGTTACAAAGAACATAAACGGAATTAGAAAGGATATAGCGTACGTAATTTTTTCAGCTCGAGTCTCGTATCTGTCTAACACGTGAAGTGCATCCTGTTCATCGGAAAACTACTACAATTGTTTCGGCAAACCTGGAAATAAATTTCCAACGCTACCTACCTCGTGCAATCGTTTAAAATTTCATCTCGTCCTCGGAGTAATCTGCTCGAACAGACTTCGTTGATTACGCTTTAAACAATCTGCTTTCTACTCAGCGTCCGTTTTGAAAAATTAAATGTGACGTGGGATATAGAGGATTGAAGCAGCCTGTGGAAAGTAGAATTTTGAAGTTGGTGGTTGGAGACTTTATGGAAATTAGTCAAATTAAATAGTGCAATTAATTTAAGAGGCCACTTTCACTCAATTCCCGAGTTTTAATTCAGATATTCATTGAAAAATACGCGAAAGTAATTATGCGCGCGTATTATTCCGCATATTATACAAATTATAGTATTCTGATTTCATACAAATCTTTGGAAATAATTATTTCAACATTATACAAATTATTATAGCGTTATAGAAAATTATAAAAGAACGATGTTTCTGGTCTGTGAAAATGTGATAAAAGCAGGTACGTTTCTAAACTCTCATTTGTCTATCGATTATTAAATAATACACGAAACTACTAACACCGACACATAGAGAGGTAAGATAGAAATGAAGTTTATTCAGTAAACAAGTACATAAGGATAATAATCCGAAGAACGTTGTAAATGTTACGAATGTTCGTCTCGTATGAATCACATTTCCCAAGGTTAACGCATATTGAACCAATTTCTGTTGATTCAAAGATATATCAAGGGATCCTCGATATTCAAACAAAGAGAGAACAGAAATCTTTTAATAAACCGCTAACAATGCGTGACTCCAATAACACTTCATGTGACGAAGAGTGCCAGGGATCAATTAGATCAATTACAAATTGTTGCTTCTGTACTTGACGACGAAACGACACATAACTACTTGCACTTGTTCTCACAAAATTGCTAACTAGTAGGAAGTACTACAAATTATCAACTAGTCACTACCTTTCAACGTATTAGTAACAAAGATTTTTTGGGCATATATGTACGTGTATTACATCAATTTATTACTGTTGAGGTTGGCTAATAGAGGAACGAGTGGATGAATCTGTAATAGAAAAATATATTGAAATATGTATAGGTATAAGTACAGGTATAGTGTGTGCTAATCCAGATCCTTACTCTCTCAGTGTTACAATACAATAGAATATATATTTATATGTCGGGTTGATGTCAGGAATGGAGTTAGGATCGTTCGATGAATTGTTGTTAGTGTTACTCATTTTCGTTGCTCGCTTGAAGTAGTGTTTATTGATGGAAGTGTTCGGTACAAATCGCGACGGTAGTATAGACACTAACGACAATGGCCTCAGGATCGATAACGAATCCGCGGTCAACGGGATAATAGATGTACTTTATCTCAAAGTCTAAGTCTGACTCCGCGTACTCTCCGTAAAACAAGGTTATGCACTGAAGGCACTAATTGACTGACTGCTCAGAGCGCAGAAAAAAGAATGAATTCCCATCACGGTGACGCTGTCGAGGAAAACTATGATGGGGGGTGTCTAGAGGCACGAGGTCATCGGATTCGTCAAGGAAGGTCCTCGTTCGGAAGGTGAGAGAAATGGACGTTGCTGTTAATTGGTTAATTCCCATGTTGGTGGTTAGAAAAAGATGCTAACCGCCCTTGAGGGAGAGAGTTGCTAGCGGGAAGCGTCGTTCGCGGAAGAAGCAGATTTCCTTCATCTTTCCGCAGCAGGTGACAGATTTAGCGACTGTTAGGATAAAGGCTGTTTATCCGTTTGAAGAACCTTAGGTAACCAGATCCTATGATTTATAGCGGGTCCTCTAGTTATCTGAGTATATGTTATGGAGATGCGTTGACATCCGGCACTCATCTTGCCCAAAGAATAGAGTCTGTGTGTGGCGAGCCATAGGACACAGACCATCGAAATGTTTACTGTTACGTGCCGCTAGAAATATTTTCTTTCAAGGAGAGCTATCCGGTTATTGTATATCTTTGTTAAATAAATCGTGCATCCCGTGACCGCGGCTACGTTCGGCGACTAGTTGTCGTCTCGAGCCCAAGCTCACTATCGCAAGTCTCGAACAATTATAATCAGGACATTTACAACGATCAAGGGAGTTTTCCCAAGAATTCCAAGGGAAGGCCCGGTGTCCTTTCATCTCCGACATATATTTATTCATATATTTATAGCAAAGGACATTAGCAAAAAAGCTAACCTTGGTGTGTAGCTGCAGCTGAAGGCTACAAGAAACAGCAATAGAAATCTATTTATAGCTCTTCTGTTTCTAGACTTTGTAATCGAAAACAAAATTTATATTCAAGGGCACAATAATATGAACCTTTCGTTATTTTGAATTTTTTGTTTCACTAAATTCTATTCTCTTCGTGTCCAGGTGACGGATATACAAAAGAAAAAAGGTGTAGAGTTTTTCTTGAAGTAATTACTTCAACAATTACTCCTATAAGATAAAATTCCATTTCCTAAAATTATAATAGAACGTTTAACTTTCTAATCAGCTGTATGCAAATGAATAAATTTTCAAACCGCAGACTTCATATTTTAAATCCAGCGTTGTAACAGCAACTAGATTTTATTTCGATGGATCAATCGGAGGAACATGCCGATTTTCCACCATTCAGGCCCTCGACGACCCCTAATCAACCCCTAATCTCGCTTCTACATGTTCGATAGATAGATAACTTAGTAAACAGGTTTTTCGACGGACATCGGTCGTTGAAAGACAAGCGGAAACCAGGGGAGAGCTCTAATTAACTCGAACAGATATCGCGTAATGGGACTCGAAATGGATTCAATTAAAGGAGAACGGTGTGGGAGGAATCGGGTGCTCGGTGGCCAGTTTCGTTTCGTCATTAATGAAAATTCGTAATTACGGTATTGCAGCGATGCTGATGAAACGCGCGCTCCGTGGAGAACAGCTACTTGTAGATTATGTTACAAGTTTAATTAGCAGTCGACGAGAGCATCTGTCCGAAGCCTGATCATACTACGTGCAACGGTGCGACACTCGTTAACCAACTTTATAACAACCAATGCATCGCGTTCGTTGGATCAACGTAATCGCGATATCGCCGGGAATCAAGCCACGCCGATTTAATCGCCGGCTGTCACGGTCCATGACGAATGTTTGCCAACCGTTCTCAATAGAACGTTACGTCGCCTCTTGCTGGTTATTGTTCGTTGATGTTCGGTACAGGCCGGTTAACGTCGGTTGTTGGATCGTGATTGTGCGATACGATGCCGATAACACTGTGAACTGTTGCAATTTATCGCGCATTCAATTTGGAAATATTTATGATCGAGAGAGGAAGAACAGTTTTTAATAGGTTTGGAGATACGTACAGCGGAGGTGGAGATTTGAGGCTGTAAAATGTAACGAGAGGAGGACAATAAGCTTTAAGAGTAGGTAAACTTTAAATTATATTAAATAACAAATAAGTTTTCTTCCCAGACAATGAAGTTATATTTCAGTAACTCCTATTTCACACTATGCTTCTTAAACGTTTGCACAAACTTTGGATTTATTACGCTAACTCACGCAACGAGTTCCAAGTAAACACACCCCGGCCGAGTCAGACAAGACACAACATCAGTAAATCTTCTTTCAGGACGATAAAGTTATTTTTCAATTACTCCTCTTTCATACTATGCTTCTTAGATATTCGCATAACCCTGGGATTCATCTATTCAAAACAGTAAACTAATTCACGCAACCACTCGAAAGTAGACGCAGTCCAAGTCAAACAAAACGAAGCATCAAACTTTCTGCTTTGAAGACAATGACGTTGTTTTTCGCTTGCTTCCCTTCCGTGATATGTTTCTTAGATATTTGCACAAACTTTAGATTTTTCTATCTACAGACCGTCAACTAAAGACACACGGTAACTCAAAAGTAGATACAGCCCGTGTCCAGTCAGACAAGAGAGGAAACAACGCGCAAGACAAGCGTTGCATTTGATCGCGAGGTAAAATTTTTTTAAAGTCAATGCTTACGTAGATGTGAAAATATGATGACGAAAATCGTGCGTAAGATTTTTAGAGGTTTAATAATATTAATAATAAATTGATAAGTTGCAATTTATGGATTTCTATCGTATAAACAGTTTTTTCTATATTCTACGACTCTACGATTTTATACTATGCTTCTTAAATATGTGCACAAACCACAAACGTATCTATGCAAATATTAACAGAACACACGCAATAGCTCGAAAGTAGATACAACCTGTACTCAGTCAGGCAAAACAAAACACGGCGCACAAGACAAGCATCTTATTTGATTGTAAAGTAAAACTTTTTTTTGTATATATAGGTTTTGACGTCGCATTATCTGCACCCACGTGGTTGTTAACGACAACTATGTGAGTATAGAGAGATTTACTATGTTAGATTCTGGTAAATAACGATATGTCTTTCAGAAAGGAGAAAATAGTCGAAATTCGATCTTTTTCACGGAGATTTTCATTTAAGCTTCCTTCAAAGTCAATGTTTACGAAAATATGAGAAAATGATAGTTAAATCGAGCGAACGATCTTTAGGTGCCTGATAACATTAATAACAAATTGATAAGTTGTAGAGTACAGACATCCGTTGTATTAGGTTGTCCGAAAAATTTCTTTCGTTTTATGAGGAAATAATAGATACACAACGTTTTTTGTTTTATATTATTTTATCGAATTACGTATGATCCGTTTTGTTCTGTTGAGATAAACACCACGACATTTCACAGACTTGGTTTCACGTTTGTATGAAGGTGCACTGTTGTAAAAAACACATTTGCGAAAGAGAGACATTTTTCGGACAACCTAATAGAACCATTACGATTCTACATTCTATGCTTCTTAACCAGTTAACTATCTTCGACGAGTATACTCGTCATGAAGGAATAGCAATACTTTGTATTACGACGAGTATACTCGTCATGCGTAAAAAGTAGTTACAATTTGCTATTTAAATTGCAACTTTAGTGAGAACTAAAATATATTCGCAAATTTTAACATGTTTTTTAAGATGTTTAAAAAATATGAATAATTATGAAAAAAAAACTGCATATAGCGTGAAGAACGCGACACATTCTTCGTCACAAACTTTTCAAACAGGTCGTAACAGCTAGCCGTTTAATACTTGCACAAACCACAAACCTATCTATTCATTCACTGAACAAGCGCAACAATACCAAAGTAGATACAACCCGTACCAAGTCAGACGATACGAAGTATCGGTAAATCAATGACGTGAATGAAAGGCGCGTTAATACAACCTCTCTGGATTCTAGTGGACGCAGTTTCTTGGCCCTGCTCCGAATCGCCTAATTAACAGCATCCTTTTATTTGGCACCTACTTACTCAGCGCTGAAATTTACTCGACCACAGTCTCTATATGGAGGTAGCAATATTTTCTCCGAGCTGTCTATCGGTGCTAACCGATCGATCCTCGAGGAACGCTATTTTTTGCATCATTACGGCTATCGGGACAGCGGGCCTCGTTTCTTTCCCTTCGATCGTGGAAAAACGTGCGATTCCACAATTGGCAAAACGTTTCATTAACGCGAGTCTGGACGATAACGAGGGACTGGTGGATTGATAGGGACGAACAGATCGCGAGAATTCCCTGATATATTAATAGAGATCGCATCGTATCAGATAATCCAATGGTAATGCGAGTGAACCAACGAGAAATTAATTGAATCGAATGATAAGGCTGAGTTGTTTCATTTTATCGAAAAGTATATCGAGATCGATTCTGATCGCTGATCTACATCGTGATTGAGGATGTAGTGCATGGGCTGTTTCATTTGGATTACGTTTTGATAAATAACATTTAATATTCGGCAAAGCTATGCGTGGAAATTAATTTGGTTCAACGTATAATCTATATGCTCTATCTTTATCTATGAATTTAAAGTAATGGCGAATCACTTCGACAAAATAGGCAATTCTTTATCCGATGATAATTTGAAACGGCGAGAAAAATACACTTAATAGCGGGAAATAAAACGCTTTCGTCTAGTCTTGGAATTTGCGAATTTTTACATTCCGCTTTTGTTCTTGTTTCAACGATCAAATAACGATCCTTTCGTATTTGCCACAGACTTCAAAAATTTTCTAGCGATAACAATGTTTGATTGCGTTCGAGGATGAACGAGCGAGCGCAGCAGATTATGCTTTCTGCTCTGGATATAGCTTCTTCATGCCAAAAAATCTTTCACGTGTTAAAGATTAATCTGGTTTCGCCTTAAGAATAGAAAACCATCCGTGTTCCTGCCAAGTTAAGAAAGATAGAAACGAGAAAAGTTAGTCGAGATAACGATCTTTTGCCGAATTTACCAATGGTTTGCCACCTGCTTGCGTTCTCGTCTAAATAAAATCCAATAGATACGTGGCAAGTTTAGACACGAGAAGGTTGCCAGCTTCGATTTCATCGAGAAATCTAAACATTTTGGTACAAGTGTGCTTAACCAGGGCGACGTCGCGCAATATGGGCAAAATGAGTTTCATATAGATTTCGTATAAATTTCTAAACAAGGTCACACGGATTTCAGAACTCTGGAAAACCTCAGGATCGACCGGTGACTCGCGCAACTTGGCATCCATGTTTCACACTATTATGGAAGTTAGCACGTACCAGTCGTTAATTAAATAAACAAGCTGGCCAAAATTTATTGGCAGATTACGTGTATTGTACTCGTTTCGGTTAACCGAAAAAGAGCATAGCAAGGATGCACGATAAAACGTATTTTGATTTCAACAAGGTTAATATCAATCTCTCCTGATCGAATTACAATCGATTCGCTTCACTCGATAATTATCAAGTTAACTTTCGCTCCACGATTCTTACCAACGGATTAGTCACCTTTTTTAGTAGATATTTTTGATAATTTCTTTAATAAGTCGAGTGTCACATTGGCCCTTTTACGATCGAATGCCCCTTCAGCTGCGTGATAAAAATGTTGTTCGCTAATTATTGATAATAGAAATACACTGCTCTACTGAACATTATTATAGAAATGCTCTAATGAAAATTATTCGAATAATTACTGAAATTTTAAAAACTACATTACGTTGTTTACGTGTAACATCGAGTATGGTAGGATTAACACTAGAACTACCGACAGTTAACACGAAGCTATTTCTACCAAAACCAGTGAAAATAAAAAATGCGTAGTAATAGAATATTTTTATATTTATTGATTTATTACTTTCTTACAGAAGGAATTCAATGTTATGTAGTACATTTTTGGTATTATTAATCCAATTGTGACCCCTAAACGAGGGTTGACATATTTATAAAATTGTAGAACCAGTCATTTTGACTGGTGTGGTAATTCTAACGTTAACCACACCTTTTATAATTCCAATGCCAATTTTACATACAAGAAAATAAATATCTTCAAGTACTATTTTTAAGTAAAATATTAGCGATTATTTAAAAACACGCTGATTATTCGAGAAATTTCTCGACTTCGAAACTCGGTATTACAGGAGAAGCAACGATTTCCCTTCCGCTTTACGTCGGAAGGACGGATTAGTCACAAAGCAGCTGAAATTGATAATATATTAAACGAAAGGAAAGCCGCGGAATAACTTCCATTCTGGAAGCCTCTGGAGGGGTGGAAATTTCACTGAATAATATATCTTGATCTTTAATAAAACAAACTATATAGAGGTTCTCCCAGTGCTCAACACAGAGCATTCAATGTAAAATGAGATTTCCACGCCATTCCGTGGTTCGATTCACAGGCGTCCCCGCGGAGAATTCAACGTCGTCAAGAAATCGAATAAAAGGAACACCCTGATAGTCACCTCGCTGAGAATTTCAGTCGGTTCAATTTCCCAACCTGAACCAATCAGCATCAACGTTTCGTTATTTAACCAAGTAATTCGACGCTGTGTCGATTTATGTAACTCGTTTATAAGGCTGCCCTTATGATTAAGGATTTGCCTACAATCACTCGAACGATACAGATTTTACTACGAATAAACTAATTCGTAGTTTTTGAAGCACAATGAAAAGAAAAGATACGACATAGCGATTATTTTTCGATTATTTTTTATCTTCATGTCAGTGGCTTTTAATTTCGATGACTGAAAAAAGATATTTTTATATAAATAGCTGGAGGAGCAGATAACTATATTTTTTATTATGTTATCTATTAATATTAATTGATATAAAGATATTAAGCCTCTCGAAGGTAGCTGATCATTTGAAGATGTTCCGTAAGATTACTATAATTGCTATGTTTAACTTGGTCAATATTGGTCTGCGTTACTAATTTTTAAAATATTCAAGAAAATAATAAAAACACATATTTAATTCCAAAATCAAATGAGGAGACAATCTTCATGTGAAATTCATTCACAATATTTTGAAAATAATTATTCTTCTTTAGAAGACCGAGAATAGTGATTCATTAGAAACATAATTTATTTTATTTTATCATTCATTTCACAGGGAAGAAATGTCCCTTTAGTGAAAAACAAAAGATGCAATACAGAAGAGATAGTAAAACACAAGATAAAAGATATAAGAAACAAATACTCACTAACAAGGAAGAAGCTAAGGTGCAGAATTAAGAACCAAGATATAAAAGATAAATTTGTCTTAAGTAGGATGTCAGAGATTCAATAGGTAGACTAAATAAATCAATCTTGTGATGAACTTGTATCTTATTAAAACAACTATGGTATGTAGCCATAAGTTGCTCAATGTTTAACAGCAAGCAATTTCGCATTCTGTTGGAGGTTTATGAAGACTAAATGTACGATTGAGAGACAAGTTATGGAACGTCCAAGACTCTAAGAATTTGACATCCAACTCCTATAACAACATCCTCGCAATTGTAGAAATTATTGAGTTGGCAACTAAACGATTGCGGATTTTGTCATTGGGTGGATTGATAAAATCCGCAATCACTTAGTTGCCAATCCAATAAATTGTAAACGCAATAGCGTCGGATTTTAAAATTTTATGTTGAATATCCTTGGTACGTAGACTAGGTGTCTTTATATTGACAGTATCTTGCGACAGGAAGACGTTAAAAGTTCTTGCAAAGGAGGGGCACAGATGGAGAAACTGGGTTAGACGACTTTACATTGTGTGAAAATTAATCGTGGAAATTTACCGAGAGCTAGTTGCCCCGGTTTAATTAGCCGCTTAAAGCAGCTTGCCAGGAAGAACTGGATAATTAAGGAGCGAATCTACGGCTGCGGAAAGAACGAGCCGGACTCTGTTCGGTTATCAGAGTTAATCCCTGACGACTGTCTCCGTATTCTGCGGAGGTTTTGTGTTTCTCGCGCCCTGACTGGGAGTGGCACTATAATTTGAAAAAGCGGGCCAAGCTGAATTTGGACTACGTACACGACTATATCTAATGATTGATGATACTTCAAGAGCTGAAAGATCATATCCAAACAGCGAAGATATTTGTAACAAAATAAGGAAAGAATATTATTTTATAGGAAGAGAATTGTCTGCTATTTAGTAAAATTCTGTCCATAGTAATATATCTTCTGGAAGTAACGTGTTAGTGTTTGCATAGGATGTTTAATTACACTACGTTCTTTGGGTCATTTTAGACCCGATTATATCTTCCTATCGTTGAAAGGTGCTTCCAGTTCGGACAAAATATCTAAGAGTTTCGTTCCTATTTTACGTTGAACAACTTCTTAGAACGTTACATGTGTATTTTGTTTGCGAAAATAAGAAGAAGAATTAAATAACGTAATAACGTTTGTACGTCGACGAGTGGAGAAACTATGATCAGAATATTTATGAAAATAGTGTACCTATGTATATTCCACGTTGCAAGGAGATCAACGTTTCTCGCAAGAACTACAGCAGAAGAGAACCAGATGACGCGTTCATGGTCCAGAAAACCACCTTGCAGTCCCTCTTTGTTCGTCGCCACTTTACTCGCTGTCCACGGCCAGTATAAGTTCTCGCCCACTTGCACCGAGCAAATGGAAACCTCTTTGTGCGGTTTCCCGGCCGCGATTCTGCCATTTTGTGACCGCGACGAAATTGAACGCGATTCGCGGAGAAAAGGAAAGAAAAAAAAGGAGATCGTTTTCGACGATGTTACAGGCAGAAACGGCGTCATTAAAGCGACAAGAATTGCGATAGACGTTGGACCGCGTGAAATACACGCGGTACTCGCGGCTTCGTTTAACGCTTGTTCGGTTAATCTGCTGGAAGTATCATTTGGTGATAAATCTTGGAGATATGCATGTGGAGAAGGAGCAAGTTCCCAGTAAATTGTTTTCCGGGATTTATGGAGGAATTTGCTCTTGACTGAGGTTTTCAGCAATTTAATTGCGAGAACTGCGTCGTATTTAGATTTTCGATATGACAGTTTAGTAACGATAATTTGGTAATTAATAACTTTAGTTATTGGTTCATCGAATTATGGAATGAGTAATGATGGGTCTGTAACGTCAGCGAGAGCTTCAAATTACATTAACAGAACGATCTCACGATGACAAAACCATCCTCACACTCTAATTAATCTCCAATATTAATCTCCATATTATACATTCCCATTTTCTCGCAAACTTCAGATCGCGTTACGTTAAATGATAAATCATTCTTCTCTCGATAGGGCCAAGTCGTCTTTCAATTACTCATATTCACACTGTGCTTCTTGAAT
Source organism: Bombus hortorum (assembly GCA_905332935.1). NCBI lineage: Eukaryota > Metazoa > Arthropoda > Insecta > Hymenoptera > Apidae > Bombus > Bombus hortorum. The sequence goes on along the minus strand of HG995197.1, from coordinate 4,678,543 downwards.
GTTTGCTCAAACTCCGGATCTATCCATTCCGACCGTTAACTTACTACACGCAACAACTCGAAAGTAGATACGGCCAGTATCAAGTCAGACAAGAGCAAGTGTAAAGAAACAGCAAGAACGGAAACTTTTCAGGCGTCCGCACACTTGTTTTTTGATTGACAATTTATAGAGAATGATAGGATTGGCCCAAGAATTAGTGCGGTTTTTAACATGCAGATGAAAGTTTATTTTTTCATAAAAGCAAATGTCTTTATTCAATAATGCATTGTCCATTTTTATTTATAATCTTTTACCGTCTTTTGAGTAGTTTCATAACGTATGTATTGTTTAATGTTCCACGAAATTATTGGCCAACTTATTAATATTTGAACTGAGCTGAACTGAATAATTTATTAATCAACGATATAGCAACACTTTACAATTTACAAATTTGGTCGGCACTTCCGATTTTTTTCAAATTTCAATATATCGAAAAGGACCATTTAAATAAGTAGAAAATCACAGAAGCTATATCGCAAACAATTATGACTATATAATTTTAATTCTACTTGTAAATTACCTAACCCTAATGTTAATTCAGCATAAACCGCACTAAGTTTCGTTATTTATATTACGCAATTCGTTCATTAAAGCTAAATCAAACCCTAACCCAAGCTACATGTTGAACTTTTTTAATATTGTTTGTTAAATGTTCTCTAAATTTTTTGTTATTTGACCATTTTATTAATAACTATTAAATTGATCTTCTTTCTTAACTGTTCACTGCTTACTTCCTGTAACTCAGTTGGCTTTATGTTAAGTACAGATTTACTTTTAATACCTAAAATTGTTTGCGATACTCTTGTAACGATATTTTACTGTTTTAAATAGCCAGTTTCAATATATTAAAGGATTGAGGAAATATTTGAAAAACATCCGGAGACATCAATCAAAATAAAGTACTAGCAATAATATCAACTTCTTATAAAAGCAACTTCTTATAAAACTATGATTTCATGTCGAATAAGATGGGATGTGAAATCAGTCAGCTTTTAATTTATTGGAACCAATTGCAGAACTCTACTAGGTAAACACGTTCGGCTTTCGCGAGACCAAAGTTCTTTCAAAAATCGTTCAGCGATTATTGATTACAGGCAGGATTTCAGGAAACGCGTGTACCTTGGATTTTACTTTCCTCCGGTGTTTTACGGGCCGTTCAATTCGTTCAATTTCTCCTGGAACGAATCGCCTACCGGCGGTCCAACGACATTTGTCTCTCGTCCATAAAGCGGCCCGTAAATAAAGCGGTCGCTTCAATATCGCGATAGGAGCAGAAGTAACGATATCTTTCAGAACGGTGAGATTTAAATAAAGAATCGAACGCTGGAGGAGATTTAACGGGTCGAAGGGCCTGTATTTGCAAAGATCACGCTCTTTTGATATATTCTCACCTTTCCAAGGGAAACATTCGATTGTTACACGTTTATCATTCGATGAAATCTTTACGACCGCTTTTACCAGCATCACGATTCGCAGACGATGTTCCATCGTCTGATTTCTTTTGGAAAAAGATCGAAGAAGCGTCGAACAGAAAGGAAAAGTTTGAGAAAAATTGGGAGAAAAACGTCAGCGTTATCCGGCTCTTTCGTTTGGAACAAATGAAATTTGTCTTTCCGATCGCCAAATGATTTATAATTGGCAATTGTGATTTTACTTGCTATTCGAAAAATGTTTTCGGACGCGTAAAGCGTACGTTTATACACCGTGTATATTTACACAAATTTATATTTTTATGAATATGTATGATCAAACACTACCTAAAATATCGACCATACGAACGAATATCTACCGTTGCAAATAATTGAAACTAACGTAATAGAAAATAAAAGGCAGTACATCGCTAACCAATTATCACATATGTAATTGTACAATATTATTTTTCGCGTGTTATATTTTTATAGTTGAAATTTCATCATTCTACAAATAATATAAAATTGAAAACGAAATTAAGGACGTTTCATGGAAAATATTTCAGACAAATAGCAAACGGTTCAACATAGAAAATCAATTATCAGCAGATAGCTGTTTATTATCACGCAATATAAATATAAAAAAAAAAACAAAAAAGGAAAACTCTTCATTCCTTGAGAAACGCCCTAATGAAACTATAAGACCATACTCTATCGTTTGGATACACGTACACGTAACACGTATAACGTTAGAACTCAGCGTAGTCGTACTTCTCTACACTGCGTCCATTCGACCCTGATCGTCTTCGCAAGAGGGTTAAATCGCATGGGTAAAACTGGATCAGGTATTAATTAACACCAGATAAAGGTCGCGGGACTAAAGCACTAGCTGGAAGAATGGAAATTCGCACGCGACATGGACTCATTCGGGTCACGATCAGACGGGCCAATTTATTCAAATAATCGTCGCGGCTCTTTCTTCCCTCTTTCGTGCGCCATTAATAGCAGGGATGGTCGTGGACGAGGTATCGATAACCCGGCGAGAATAACCGATCCTTTGTCCCGTGCCTGTCTTCATCCTCCATTTAAACCGTCGATCGTCGCGAGCTCGCCCTCTCTTTTAACTCTGAACCGCGTCTGGATCTCGATAGAGGAAGAGGCTAAAACGCGATCGTGGAAAAACGAGTACGCAAAAACCAAACGGCAAAAGAAGAAATGAAACAACGAAGAACAACGACGATAAAAAGCAACGACAACGAGTTGAGAGAAAACAACAACAAAAAAAGAAGAAGATAAAGAACGACAGACGAAAAAGGGGGTGAGGGGCAGGCGTTCCAGCTTTGTCGGTCACAGGGTCTCTCCAGTCGTTTCGACCTTCTTTTCCGTGGCTCGGTGCAATGGCCAGCGCACGTGAAATCACCTAGATGGCGCTCATACTAATCAGCACCCTCGCCCTCTGCCCCACCCTCTGCCAAGGAAAAAGGGGTTGAGACGGAAAAAGAGGGAAAGAATGACGACATAGTCAGTGACGACAATGATACCGATAGAGAAACGTTGCTAGAGCTGAAGAGAGAAAGAGTGAATCGGGTAGGAACGAGGGCTAGGAAACGAAGAAGGAAGGACGCGAAGGGTGAGGATCAGTGAAGAGGGATCGGAAAAAGGGTCGTGGGTAGGGGTAGCAGAGAGTCAGGGGTGGGGGTTGTATCGACCGCGCCGCACTGCAGGGCTTTATCCCCTCCTTTTCGTCTGCCCCCACTACTACACCTCTGGAACCGAGCACCATACTCGCTAGGCTGAGAACCGTGGAGGAATATCCTTGCTATTTCTCTCTTTCTCTGTCTCTAACGCTTCTGTATTCTTCCGTCATCTACCTTTCTTCCTTCCTCCTTTTTTCCTATTTTTCTTTCCCTTCCTTTTATTTCCTTTCGTTCCACGCCTCTTTCTTTCTCTCTGCACCTCATCCTCTCCTCTTCGTTCAATTTCTTCTTTCGCTCGTCCTACGGCCACGTAGACAATCGTTTTTTCTTGTCTTTCCGCATTTTTCTGGACGTTTTACCGTGAGTCGCGGCAGAGCCCGGCCGGGACAGCCAGGGAAAAGAAAACGGCGAGATGGGAAGGAGAAAAACGCGCTATGGTATACAGGCCGGAAATGGAGGAGCAGCATGGAGAGGAAGGCGTGTTCCGAGGCGCGGCGCCGTGCAACTTTTAGCCGTTCGAATGACACTGTATTGGTTCCTCGGAAATATTGTTATTTAGACCGTGAGTTTCATTCATCATCCGAGCAATCGTTTCAGGGTCCTCCACTTCCGCCCCGTCCGCCTTACCGCCTCCATTATGCGCTCTTATCGAGCTGCACCCGGTGATCTATCCAAAACAAGATTTAATCTAGTTCGAGGGTGTTTACGAATCTTTTTATACATCGCATTTGCATCGAATGCTAGGGAGAAGCAAATATGGGACGCTTTATGCGCGATTGTTCGTTCAAATTACCTTTGTACACGCAAAATCGTTAGACACTTCTAGAACTACTCTTTTAGCTCAATATTCAATAAACACTTCGTTTCTGGGTTGAACGAAAGTTGTATTTTTGTAATATCAAATAGCGATATATTATATGTATAAAAGTCACTGTTTAGGTAAGTTCTAATTTTTATCAATTTAACATAAAAAAATATACTTCTAGATATTATAATTAATACTTTATTTTGGATATTCTGTGTATTTTTGCATATTATATTATGCATTGTGAAAATTTTTGTGCATTTAGATTTTCAAAAAATGCCAACATTTTCACGTTCTAATAATCAGTAATATAACGCTCGTTGATCTCTATTGCTGTTTCCTAAAGTTCCACGAATTTGTCGACCTCATTCTTACAGAAAAGTCGCTCTTGGTGATATTTGTTATCTGTAAAATAACATTGTGCAAGTTATAATAGCATTGTGTGTGTTCTGTTAACTTTTACACAGATTTTCAACAATCTTTCAATCGGATAATTCAACAAGAATCTGAAGCAAGTCGTAATCTGAATAAAACAGATGACGCTAAGTCAAGTGAGTACAAGAGATGCTTCATAATTTGTCAATTTAATATCTTTTCCCGAGTTATAAAACTCGAGTGCCAGTTTGATAAATGGAAAATGGTTTTCTGTTAACCAGATATATATTGACTATTTGTCAACGGTGAAAAGAGATAAGTCCATTTTTATTCTCTGGTTTTCATATTACACGTTGGCGCAGAGGAGGTATTTTAATATTACACAATTGAAAATGAGAATAAAGGGAATATTAATACGACGCGATTGAACAGAGGAATAAATATTACATCTGGATATACAAACCTGTTAAAAATTCGTAATAAATCCATCGAGTTTGTAAACAAAATAGAGAGGAAACAAATATTAACGGCACTATTTAGCTTGTGACCATCAATGTGTTCTCGTATATTCACCAAAATAAAACAACAAATCTTTGTAATGTATAACTGATTGAATTTTAAAGCTGTCATATGAGAAACACAAATAACATCTTTCGCGTTTTAACATATATTTCACTTATGATCGCTAAACTGTGAATATTATTCAAATTCATATTTTTACGAATATAATCAATATAATTACTTAATATTTGTCTAATAAATCAATTTATCTGATCTCTTGTTATTTAATAGCGTAATAGCGTAATAAATACCATACAAGATTCCCAATCTTTTTCACATCAAGTTTAATCATTTTCGTCATTCTTGAACGCACCACGGCCCTGTCCCGGTTGAGACACGTTCCATCCCCGTCTCGAGAGTCGGTCAGTAACCTAGTAACTCCGGAAACCAGGTTCCAGGTTATGCGGTGTATAGAAGAGTTTTTCGCAACCTCGATTCCGATTTCCGTGCGCGTACAGCGTATAATTCGAGTCATCTGATCGAAGTGGCCGTCGTCGTCGTTGGGTCGGTCGATGCATAGGCCACGAGGGGCGGCTGCATTGGGAATTTGTTGAGCAGTAACAAGTAACGCTTGTTACGTCGAGGGCTGTTCGCTGAAGAGACTGCTCGATTAGCCGAGAAATGAAAATTCAATGAAGGACACGCAATGAAGACCAGACTGACGCCTTTAAAGTCCTTTGAGCATAATTTACGTGACAATACTAAATAAATTGTGTGTATTTTCAGTGATATTAATATAAATTAGAGATAGTACAATTTGAAGAGTATAGGGAATAGTATAATAAGACACATTTTTCATGTTTTACAAAGTAACAATTTTCAAGTTTAATTTAACCTACGATATCACTTGCAATGAGCAGACTGTTGATGTTTATACGAATTTAAACTTACGAAGATAATTAAAAAATGGAATTATCGTGAAATGGTTCGATACTTCTTGTAAAGTGACTTTACGTTAGCAATTTCTTTCTTTTTGTTTGATTTTGGTATTAAATATATATATGTTTCACATTTGAAAAATATTGATCGGCATCGTTAAAACAGCTTGACATCTCTTCGAAATACGAACTTTCGTAGAAAAATGTCACGAGAGAACTGTGTCTCTAGTTTCTGCTGACACGTGAAGGGAATCTCGGGTGTAAAAAACGGGAAGGGAAACAGTTTGGAGGCAATGAAATCAAGACGAAAACCTCGACAACGGTTACGTGGGAATCACGAGGCAACGTGCACTGTTGAAAGATGCACGAGCAGGAGAGGAAGGAGGCTGAAAAAGGGCGAGGGAACATTTGCATATGACAACTTTTTCTTTTTTCATATCCATCCTTCTATATTGCAGGATAGGGAGAATCGAGAAGTTTGGCCGCGGAGTATCGATAAAACGCGATATCGATTGCCAGACTGTTATGCAGCCGTGGCGAACGAAGAAAGAGACGCAAAAAAGAAAGAAAGAAAAAGAAAGGAAGAATGAGAAACGAGAGAATTCTATATCGAGAAGGTTGCTGCACCGAGCAGCCGTGAGATTAAAGGAGGAATTTACGAGCAGCTAAAAAATATATTATCGTGCCTCGTGACACGATGGATCAGCTGATCCGTTTAAGCCAACCCTCTTTTCCTTCCGCGGATACCGAAACATCGTGTATAGATCAAGAAAGACAGCGTTTCATTCGATCTCTAGATAATTCAAGGGATAAAAAAAACGATCGAGCTATTTGCAAGAAAAAGTGATTTTTGTTTGGCGACAGGGGACATTTTTCCGTAGGTTTTTCCGCATATATTGAGAAGCGAGGTGAATTATTTTGAACTATTTGTTCCTAACTAGACCATCTTCTGTATCATTTTCAGTTAAAGCATAAAAGTTATACCAAGAGGGAAGGAAAAACTAAACTTTCATATATTTCAGAAAATCACTCGTATTTTGAAAAATATGTACACCGTTCGTATATAAAATTTCTACGAAAAATTGCGAATAACTCGACCGTCTTCTACATCACTTCCAGTTAAAGCATTACAGTTATACCAAGGAAATAAAATGAAAAGGTTTATGAAGAAATACGTACAGGGAGATGTTACGAGGAGAAAAATAAGCTTTTATGTATTTCAAAAAATCGATCGGATTCTAAAAAGTATGTACACCGTTCATACATGAAATTCCTATGAAGAATTGCGAATAATTAGGCCATTCTCTACATCATTTCCAGTTAAAGTATAAAAGTTATACCAAGGAAATAAAACTGAAAGATACACGAAGAAATATATATGTACAAGGAGATATTACGAGGAGAAAAATAAGCTTCTATATATTTCAAGAAATAACCAACGCTCATGCCACGCTGAGTACGCTCATTCTCGTCCCATATTTCAAGAAATCATAGAAATTTTCAAAAATACATCTATGTTCATCTACGAAGTTTCGACTACGATTTTGACTACTCTGACGATCCTCTGGTAAACTTAATTTCTATGATCAATTGATTGTTTTAAATAATTCTATTTAGTTATATAAATTATACGAATACTATAGTAAATAAAAAAACGATTATTGACAGCACGATCATAAACAGCAACATCGCGTTTCTTCAAAGCTCGGAGAATTAACTTGTGTCTGAAGATAACCGTAAAGAATCGCCAATGATGTTCCACGAATGATAAAAGGAAAAACGACGTGGTAGAATGATTCATGGGGGATAGAGCTAATATTTGTGTCACAATGACATTATTTTAAGACGATAGAATTTATCGATTCTTCCTTCCACAGTTTCGTCTCTGTACCAAGCAAGAAACATCGTTTCTTTCGCGCTAATATATCTTTCCCCTTCTCTATCTATTTGTGTAGTTTCCCTGGTTAATTCATCCGATACCGCGACATTTCGCACCGTGTTGAATATTGAGCAACTTGGAGCCAGGCCAAATGCAACCCTTTGAACCATGCTATTCGAAATGCGTCTCTCATTAACGCACGCTTCAGCGTCGTGTGAAATTTGATGATGTTTGTTATTAACAAAGCGTTGGCTTTGTGTGGTGCGTTGAATATCTATGTGAATACGCATTACACATTGTTTGATCATGATTGAATTAGTTAGTAGTTGTGCTGCTTACGAGTTTCTTTGTCATTATTCCTACTGTTTGATTTTTCTATTTAAAATCTGTTTTGTTTTAATTTCTCCTTATTCTTCTTCTACTTTTACCTTTCATTCTTCTTTATCTTTCACAAAACTCTTGAAAAATTCGTTCTATCTTAAATTCTTCTTCAGAGTTCCTTTTACACATCTTTTCCAAAGTTTTACACACTTTTTATCTGCGATTATTAATTTTGTTCCTTTCTTCTTCCTTCCTTCTAAGATTACTTTTGAGAATATATCTTTTTCTTTTTAGAATTGTTATATCTCTTAGAAATTTGTTATTTGTTTTACAAATGCAGTTATTGTGTTGTTTTAATATTAAGGTTCAGTTACATTGAAGTACTATGTATGGAGTTTTATTTTTCTTAAATGTCGAAGGATATTTCTCAGAAGCAAAGTTTTTCCTATTTTAAAACTTTTCTCGGGATTCGAACCGGGGACTCTCGAATTACCAATCAAACACTCTGACCACTTACCTAAGCTTTGCAATTAACATTCTTCATACAAGTATTTGATCAGGATAAAAAATTGAAAGAAGGACGATGTGTATCGTCTAATTGGAAAATTCGAAGTATCAATACACCGAATATTTGTCAACTATAAAAACATTTAAACCACTTTGCTATACAATATCATTCGTTATTTTCCATCCCTCGTTTAAAATACTCGTGTTTTAAAGAACCGTGTTATTTCATCAAGAATATAATGTTAGAAAAAACTTACAAAGTTTGAAAAAGGAACACCAGGTTCCAAACACATTTAGAGTAACAATTACACTTTTCGAAGTCATTTATTTCCTATAATTGACCCTCGAAACTTTTTCTCGTCCAACTTACAACAAACTTCTACACTTCTGCATAAAGTATCCCAAAGACACACGAACATACCGGACTCTATGGCGAAAACTCCAATTTGTCCTGTTTGTAGGGAAAAATCGTCGAGGGTGGCCAACTTTGGCAAAATCGATGGACCTCCCTGGGACATTCTCCAATTGCGCTTTCACCTTCTCACCACCCTTGTTTTCGACGGTCAATACAGTGGACACTGGCGTGTCTATTTGAGTTGGTTCTCACCCACTCGAATCATCTTCCTTTTTTTCCTTTTTCTTTTTCGTTTTGTTTTGTTTTCCTTCTTCTTTCCTATTTTATCACGAACGTTCAATTATCTCGAGTAATTGCCGGGCCAGACGGAGGGCGGGGATGTTGAATTTTAATTAAAATCACTTTGACATTTCCGACGAAATCTGACGAGGAGAAAGGACACGAGAAATGAAGTAGTCCGGCTCAAAAAGTTCAAGGTGCTAAATGCCTGACTTTTCAAAGGTGCTTCTGTTGAGATTTGTTAAACTCGATCGCTTTAACTACATTCGTCCACAAATTGAAGCACGTTTACTTCGAACGTAGTAAACATAGGAGAATGAGTGAAAGTACAATGGATTAAAAGGAGTAAAAGTTGAAAATTTAATCCAAAACGAAAAATAATTTTTGGAAAGAGACTCGTATGTTGCTGTTATTAAAAATTTTTTGCGTTTTCTTTCTCTCTCTTTCTAATTATTTTACTTACTAATTTAATTTGGAATTATTACATAAAACGAAAATTTGGAAATTGTTCTACATTTATAGTACTTTAAAATACAAAAACTGTATTTTATAATTTCCAAATATTTTTGTATTATAGAACAAAAAACTGAAATAAAAACTTCCAAAATACAATTAGTTAAATTTACGAGTACCTTGCAACTTGACAAGGGAATATTCCCAACCCGAAAATTCAGAAAATTATGAAACTTTAGAGACATATAGGTAGGTGTAATAAAATATTTTTGTTGCTGCTCAAATTCACTGCAGGGGAGTAAAATAGACCGCTGAATATTCAACTATTCTTCCATTTTATATTATCTCTCGCGAACTATAAGAGATAGAAAAAAGTTTTTAGACGAAAATTACTTCTTCTAATTAGAGCTGTCATTTGCTAAAATATTTATCAAGTATTTATATAATTGGGAAAATGCTATAAACAAGAATATAAATAATTCTTTCTAAAATTCATTTCTTCGCATGAAATCTTAATCGGTGGTTTAAATAACAATGAAACAACATAATACTTTTTTTTTCTCGATACAAATACAAGTTTCGTCGTATTGCTGAGTTGTGCTGAGTAAAAATCGAAGAACTTCTGGATGTCGCGTAAAAAAATAATTGTTGCTTTATAAATAATTCTTAAACGTTCGAAACAAAAATTCAGAAAAAGAAATCTAAAATTAATTATTGCCAAAGATCGCAGGTTCTAAGAATTTGAAAACGTTGTTGTAAGTAACTATACTAGACAGTATCTAATATCGTGATACCATGATTTTTAAGTCTTAATACCAAAGAGTACTATATTTTTTAGTCTAATGTTCCATAACAATCAATTAGCGTGACTCGAACGCAGACTTATCTAAATTAAACCGTGTTCCAGCAGGAAGTTGGTTGGAGAACGCTCAAGATACAAGATTTGCAGAATTATCTGAAGCCAGGCTCGTCAACGAAGAGCAGATTAACATTTATAATCGACAATAGCACCTCGGTTAAGTTGGTCCGGCATTTCGCACCTAATCAGTAAAGCCAACCAATTTGTTATGCGTTGTGGTTGAGCTTGTCTAGTTGTCGACCAAGCCAGCTGTCCAATGAAATTGCACGCGACCGAAACGAATGTTTAATCCTATCGAGAGAAGATTCCCGGATAATGAATTTTCACGCTTTTCCATTGAAGAAACGCTTTTTATTTCCAATCTTCTACTTTTCAACGAGTTGAGATCGAAACGTTTTATCTTTGCCGATATTAAAAATTTGAATGACTTACAATTGCAAGAATGTAGAGACTTTATGAATATAAATTTTTCTTATGTTGGAAATACAGGAATGAATTTAATTAAGATTTGTATATTTTAGGTGGGGCACGATGATGACTTAAGAAGATCACTTTTTTTTATTCTGAAAATACAATTCTTTCTGTTCATCGAGGAAATTAGATTTTATCGACAAATAAACTGATTATTGATAAATTGCTATCGTGTATTTACCTATTTCGAAATATTTTCTCAATATTCAAGGAAACCAATTATTGTGGAACTTTTTACTTCTAGTAATAGATCATTCCTAATAGATTGATGAACATTATTTGAAATACAGAAATTTCAAAAGTAATTTCTATGTTAAAAGGAAAAAATGACCATTCGTCTGTTTCTGAATAACATCGTTACGCATTTTTCTAAAATATTTGTAAAGAAAGAATTTATTTAGTGTTTCTAACAGAGTACTTGTTCAAAATTTCATTGGAACTGCCTTAGTGGTTTGGACTTTGGATGAAAATAGGTCATGAAGTTCGGACCTTTCCCATAAGGATAGAGAGCTCGGTTGTGGCTTCTCTTAACATTAAAATAAAGCGAATAAGTGAAAACTATTTGCATTACAATTCCTCCTGCTTAATCTAATTAAGCTTGAACACTTTCGAATCTCTTGCTGCCATTATTTAACAACTACCAGTAATGGTATTCGTGCAACTTGTGCGTTACTAAAATAATTAATAAATTAACAAAATAATAAAAACACAAGAGAGCTAATGGTCAGTATATGGAATTGTTATTTTCTCAGAATCGAAAATATCTTTGTTCTCGACGAAAAAGCATATCATTTCAAAAATACAATAATTATTAGGTTACTCTGTTTAAAAATAGTTGAAATAAATCTTAGAATAACTCCAAAGTTTTGGTATCAAGATTTGATATGAATCTAAATTTGATAAAGCACAACTATTCAATTAACTTTTTCAAATAAAAGTGTTTACTGTGCGTTTAAGTGGATAAGATAATAAAATAGAAACGTGGTACGCAAGATAGTAATAACTAAATATGATGTAATTGAAAAGCAGAAAGGTAAGGATTACAATAAATAAATAGAAAAATAAATAAAATCCACTCTACTAATATTATTTTAATCACCAGTTTGATAGAATTACTATATTGCGTCCAGTTTGCACTATTTTTCTTTCTTTTTCTTCACATACGTGTACAAACATCAAGATATACAGCCTGTAACAAAATACGTGGGACATGATTGCACACCTACAATCGACGATGAAAGAAATTCATATACACGTACGCTCTATCTGCCTTTGTTTCTGAAATGTAACAATTTTGCAAATGCAACATCTACTGAAAATGTTCAAGTACTAAAGTTCAGAACAGAGCAATGTTTTCAACAGATTCATTTCCATTCAGATCCATGGCAAGACGTCTTGTCTTGTCTTCAAATGCAACATGGTCGTTTTGAACGTCTTCTACAAATGATGACAGGATTAAGACTGATGACACGAAATCAGAACAGAAAATTCGTTGTGTCTCATAAAGAGAGGACAGACATAAGATATGCTTGTATGAATCCTTGTTGTCGTTTGTACGATATTCACGACGCGTGTTCCGTTGCACACTGTATATCTCGCTCAGTGAAACCGACTTAGTAGTTTATGAAAGGCTCAGACGAGGAATCAGCTTCGAAAAAAGTTCGATCCACGTCCAGCTGGATTTTCGTTCGCGGAGGCAGCGATTCGGCTTTAATAACTTCGACGATATTATCAAGGAACAAGTAGGGGAAAACAAATTACCAGCAAAGAATTCCACGGATATTCCTTCTTCGGCTCCAACTATGCTCCAAGTTTTTTTAACAAACTGAGTCCAATGCAGCGAACCGCGACTGCACTTGCAGCTTTCCAACCTCTCGGAAGCACCGAATTCCGAAGCACGTGGCTAACTTCGAGTCTCCAACGAATATTTAATTTTATTTTCAATTTCAATCGTCTTGATCAATCCGTACATTCTTCTACCTTTTTCGATATTTCAATGTGAATGAAAAAGTCGTGAACACGCATTATATCTTCTTCGTAGATTCAACCATTTTAAGACCTAATTTTGTATTTTAAATAAGGATGGTTAGGGTGAATTTTAACCCGTTAAGAGTCAACATTACGTTCTATCATTAAGTTGTATTCTCCAATATTGTGAATGTAGAAAGAAATTCGAAGCATTTCTTCGATACCTTTTTCGTTACTATCTGTTGCGTGTAGATTCTATAGTACTATGAAATCTTAAGACATTGAAGCGTTTATAACGTTATGATCAGACCGCGGTTATTCATGTAAATTCATAAAATTTTATAAGTATAAACGAAAAATTAGGTCTAGGAAAATAATTCTTTTCTTTGTGAAATATTATAACGAGTGCTATAGTTCGGATGTTTTATATGTTTTTGTATATTACGTGCATTTTGTACATCTTTGTATCTTCGAATCCCATACGCATAAAAACCCATAGTCTGATCATTGTAAATCCAACAAACGTTATTTGCTCTCTAACACGTCAATTTAATATATATATATGTCGAATTATTATTGGAGTTTTGCGTTAAATCATCTTTTGAGTTGTGAGCGCGTATTAATTCCTCAGTTGGATTTACCATTGTTCAATTTAATTAAATTATATTACACTTAAATTATTTAACACGAATAGATATAACTTGACAAGATTTAACATTAAACAATTTAACGAACGCTTATTAACAATATTCTTGGGTTCAAACGAATCCACGGTCAACGGGAAACTCTTTGTACAATAATCTGTATTTTCTCTTATCGCAGAATACGTTAGCTCTATCGCTTGGTATCTTCTAGACTGACTGCCCGATATCCGTAAACTCGCCAAGGAGATCTCAATAAAAGACTGCCTGGATCTCATTTGTCAATTACATATTGATTAGAAATATCAACAACATTCCAGGCGCCGTTGCTAGGCAGTCCTGCATAGAGCCGACATTGCTCCTGGCCGGGGCTTGTCCGTTAATACAGCGTGTCCCACAATATCGGAACTTCAAGTTAAACGTTCATCCCGAGACCGTGGCTACGTTCAGCGACTAGTTGCGTCACCTCGAGCCCAAGTATTCCAAAGAAATGCTCGATGTCTCTACATCTCCGACATATATAAACAATTCATTCATAATTAACATAATTACCAATCGCGATACTAAAATAAAATTTTGAAAAACGTGCGAACCTCTTTTTTCGCACAGTTTGCAACGCGTTTATCTCTAAGATCTTCCTTTATCGTTCCTCTCGTTTCTAAAGAGGATGAAGGAGGAAATTATGAAATACTATCATTCATAATAGAATAGAACCGTGCTTCTTCGAGATCTGTATAAGTACCTTTGCATCAAATATTTCTCTACTTCATGCGCAACCTTACAAAAACGCAAGAACATTTCCTCGAATTGCACACGTGGATGTGAATAAGGAAATCTGTATGCATTAGTATCCGTAAGCACTTCATCCCCGAGTCGTCTTTCACCTCGGAAGTAAGGAAGAAGCTGGCAGGAAATAACGCAATCTAACTTCATCGTATACGACGATAACTACCGGGGAATTTTCTCTATTTCAACCAACGAATTTCTTCAGGATATTATACGTATATATAAATATAAATATATGTAAATTCTATAGAATTCAAACTACCCCCAACCGATATTTTTACTTCTGCTTTGTTTCACCAGGTAGTCATGTTGCTGAATAAATTAGATCACGAGATAAGAACGGTAATTTAGGGACTTAGAAAATCGATTCTCGATTTTCCAGGGAAAATTTGTAGTAGATTTGTTATTAACTGTTATTGTATTTAATTTAATTATTCCCAAAATAAACTCGATTTTCCAGAATCGATCGTCTGATTTACCCTAAAAATTTACATTATTACATATATATGTCGGAGATGAAAGGACACCGGGCCTTCCCCTTGCAATTCTTTGGAAACTCTCCGATACTTTGATCTTTATAAATATCTCGATTATAATTGTTCGAGACTTGCGATAATGAGCTTGGGCTCAAGGCGACAACTAGTCGCCGAACGTAGCCGCGGTCACGGGATGAACGTTTTTACCTAATAGAGGTATAGAGTAATTGTATAGCTCTCCTTAAAAAGAAATAGTTGTAGCGGCACTCGACAGTAAACATTCCAATGGTTTCTACCCTGTGGCTCGCCACACACAGACCCTATTCTTCGGGCAAGATGATTGCCAGATGTCGATGCATCTCCACAGGACATGTTCAGCTAGGCTGAGGACCCGCTATAATTCTTAGAAGTTAGTTAACTAAGGTCCTTCAAACGGACAAACAGTCTTTATCCTAATCCTAGCAACTCTCTCTCACGGACCGCTAGCATCTTTCTCTAACCACCGACATAGAAATTAACCAATTAACAGCAACGTCCAGTTCCCTCACTTTTTGAACGAGGGTTGTTCTCGACGAATCCGATGATCTCGTGCCCTGAGACACACCCCATTATGGTTTTCCTGTGCAGCATCACTGTGACGGAGAGCAACAGTCTCGTGCGATCTCGTCAGCAAGAAAAACAACGTCTTTACGATCAGTTGGTACTTCACGTTTTAACAACGAGTTCGACTTAGAAGAAAGTGTATTCGTTATGCCGTTGACCGCGGATTCGTTATTGAACCTAAGATCATTGTCATTAGCGTCTCGAGTATCTAGTTACCGCGATTACTTGTCAAATTCTGTAATAATCATATTTGTACTAGTAAATATCTTCTCTATTGTGTAATAACAGTGTCTAATCCAAATAAAGACTCATACATGCCCTTAATCATAATGTGTACCCGACATATATATATATGTGATATGATAACTCCAAAGAGCATATATGACCATCATGCGCGAGTTATTCAGTCGCTAACGCAAAAACCGAGTGCAGAACAAAGAAAATTATCGCTACCACGTTTTAACCCCGAAATCGCGGACGCCGATTCAACTGCATGGTGCGCAGCTGTTAATCTGCTTATGAAGGACAACCCTCTACAAGACAGCGCGTTGTCTTCTGCCTTAAATCGTGCTCTAGAGGGTTCTGCAGCGTACTGGCTTACGCAAATAATGGGCGGTGACGGGATCACCTGGCCAACGTTTAAGAAACTTTTCATTACGCGTTTTGGTGGCCAAGAGACAGCAACCTCGGTACTAATGAAGATATCCAGGGAACGACCATTGGAGAACGAATCCCCAGGAGCTTACGGTAATCGTCTCCGTTCCCTCCTGAAAACGAGATGGCAAAACTTAGCTAATGCTGAAATTATCAACGCCACCATTCTTCATCAATTGAACTTGCAAAATCGGCGCTTTAAACGACTAGCACTAACGAGTGATGGAGGACCAATTTCGAAGTGAAATGAGAGTGTTCTCTTACGAGAAGAATCCGACGTCTTCGTCAGAAAATCCATCGGCGGGCCCTGAAACTAAACGACGCAGGCCATCAGACCTCCGGATTAAGTGTCACTACTGTGGACACTACGGGCATAAAGTGGCGGAGTGCCGCAAGAGAATAATAAAATTAGAGCAGGAGAAGAATATACGAAAAGAATGGTACAAAATATGAATAAAAAATACCATTCCACGGTAACACATTTCTACGCTTCAACACCTTTTTCGTTCGACTAACCGACAGCTGCGTACGAATCTATTTGGGACACGGCTTCGATATTTAGCTGAGTCTTCTCGAGGAAAATCAATCAGCCAGGCGTAGAATATTTCAGACTACGCCCATTGCGTGATATGCACTTCATTATGGCTGCATGTCTAATTAATTCGTGGCATATTATACCACCATTATCGTCGTTATTATACCCTTGTGTCAGAATTATTGGATATCGTGCGAGTGGATTCTCGCAAGCTAGATCAGCACACTATGTGCTGTGCAAAGGAAGAGACAGATATGGAGATCGCTCATCTGCTGCAACAACGACATAATTCATAATTTGTAGTTTTTCAGTTATTTATTGATACAGAAAAAATGATCGTTCCTTGTACTTTCTGCTGGTAGAATCTTACAAAGGAACTTTAAACATTCATCACGAGAAAACAGTTGTATCGCTATTGCATTATCGCGAAACTATTGGGTTGGCAACTAAGTGATTGCGGATTTTGTCAATGCCACCTATTGAAAAAATCCGCAATCACTTAGTTGCCAACCCAATATAACAGTTCAGAACGTCGAAACTCGTTTTCCCTAAAATCGTGGTTCTTGAGATACGTGAGCGAAATGCGAACATATGCGATAATGCGATCATAGAATGCATAATCGATAAGTAGACTGTGCATGTTTATGCAAATTCACATGTTCATCAAAACGATAAAGCAGATGAAACCAAATTAGAAATTTGATTCATTTACTAAATGTTATAACGCGTTCTTCACTTTGGATATTTTACATACTTGTTCGTGTATGTTTTCTGTATCTTTTTACCTTGAAATTTCCCATTTTTCGTTTGTATTTATAAAAGTTTATGAATTTACATGAATAATCGCTGTCTTGATCATAACGTTATAAACGCTTCAATGTCTTAAGATTTCCTAGAACTGTAGAATCGACACGCAACAGATAGTAACGAAAAAGATATCGAACAATCCCATAAATACATAGACATCCACGGGCTATTGATAAGTAAACCGCAGATGTTCGTGCACTTATGAGAAATTAATTTTTTTTATTTTATTAATTATTTACTGTGATTCTTGCGTTTCGGCTTAGAATGGGTTTTGTATTTATTTATCACCACTTTACGTATTAATATCTTATTATGTTACGTTACATTATCCAATTAAATGCATTTATATTATACACTTTCATAGTTTTTTACTCTGCTATAGTTGTACTTCGTTTTTAGCGCTTCTCCTCTTACCTTTCGGTATCTATCTTCCTTTTTTTGTATTTTATTTTGTATATATATTTTCTCTTTTTTTTTTATCTTATTTCGGTTCTCCATCTACCACCGCAATTATGAGAAATATAAAAGTATAGTATGCAAAAATATCCAGAATAAAGCGCCGAGAGAAATCTCCATTTAGGTTTCATTCGTTCGGTTAGAGAAAACAAATAGAAAAATATGAAGCTGCATAAATATTCATTATCTGTTGGTAAGCCAGTGAACATTATAAAACATTAAGCGATTGCGAAGAATATAAATTTATAAAGTTCAAACGAAATGTTTCTCCTCGCGTTCTAACAATGTTACCTTAGCAACTTCGTATTTTAAAAAATCTTCAGACAGCTTCTGGCTATTCAGCTCTATAACTTTATAGTTCTGTGGACAGTTTATGAGCATTAGGGCGCGTGTGAATAGTCAAAAGCACGAATGCGGATATTCTAACAGACTAATTGCTAAATCTGCAAAATTACCATTTTATATATAATAGTACATTTTACGTACAGAAAAAATCTACAATAGTTTCTCGTTCGTTTGTATCTACACTTCGGTACTTTTCTTTCTTAATATTTCAAAATAATTGAACTGACCATCGCTAATTTATATGTTATAAACATAAGAATCTTTAAAAGAATATCACACCTATTCTCTTTTCAACCATAAAGAATGTAAAACTCAAAGGACAACTTCTTCCTTATTAGTCAATCACATTAAACCTTTAACTAAATATCCCGTGACTAATCAAATGAAACATTAACAGGCACGCAACTGTCCGAGTGACCTGCGGATTAAAAATAATTTGTTAAAGATCACGAACGAAAACAGCGTACAATATCATCGATTTATTACTATTCACGGGCGGCATTGTGAACCATCGAAGGCGTCGTTGAAAGAACAATAGGTATCGTTATATTTCCTCGTGCCTAGCGAACAATAAAATCGCCCTCGATTTTCGTACGATCGTTTTTTCTCGTGCTGCCGCAATCAACAATACATTGTAGCGAGATTTCCAAGGGAAACCGGACATCAAACGCAAATAAACGGGAAAATAATAGTTCATCGTAGCGTGCGTCAGAAATATCAGACTATCGATCGATCGATATTTTCGGAGAAGAGAAATTCACGAATCGTATACGTTGGAGTAATGTAAGTAGCGTATGCGAACGGTCAGAGATACGATAGCAGAATAGGTGGGGTGAACTGGTTAAATTATGATGCAGGTAATTAATTACTGTTGACGTGGAAACAATACGATATTTAATATGGATGATAATGAGAACGCGTTTATAACGCGCGTTTGTATTTACCAATCTATCTCCAATTATGACAATGTTACAATAGCCACGAGCATCGATACGTATTTACTTCGTTCTATATATTCACGCAGAATCAGAGAATCGCGTATCAATGTATTGGGGAAAATGTTATTTGGACAACAGGTAATTGATAAGAATAAAACATCAAGTTTTATTCGCCGCTAGTGAAGAAATATACAATCGAACGCGTATCTGTGCGAATAAGAATTTATTCGAATAAGAAGTTACTCGTGCGAGAATTTATCTGGCTAAAAATTCAATCGAATAACTTATATTCGCGTAAGAATTTATTCGGATAAAATGATATATAGATATTTATGTGTTATATAATACCAGCGGTCAAAGAAGAAATCGGCAGGTACGCAGAAAAATACAAGGAAAGAAAGGCAACACATCCAAACCAGCTTGCTGCTGCAGCGAGCAAAACTCTCATAGAAAGAAGACTAAAAAGAAAACACGCCACTGACCTCGCTAAAGAAATAAAATAGTCAAACTCGAAGATGGTATCCCGCTGGGGATAGCCATCCATATCTTGTTTAGCAATGAAGTTAAAAAATTTACCAAATGTTCAGTTGGACAAATTGTAAAGTACAAATTAAATAATAAAAAAAAATATGGAGAATGGATATGGTTTGAACATGAGATATATTTCCAAAAGCTGGACGTTGTCCAGTCGTTGCAATACTGGCTTTTATAAACCTTTCCAAGTGCCAGATTAAAAAGTTTATTGTTCTTTGGTAGATTATTCATTTGGTACATTAATAGTAAAAATAAGTCTGCAATCATTATTTGAATAAATATAGAAAATAATTTGTTACCCACAGCAAGTAATTGTTCCATGGATAAAATATTCCACTGATACGAATTTATTCTGGCAATCACCTGAGATAGATATTCAAAACAATTCGAATAACGTCCAACTCTGTTTCGTACGAACAAATACAAAGTCACGATATCCGATCGAATTGAATCGAACAATTCCAACGTCCAAGTGAGAATACAAATATTTTCGAAAGTTTTCTAAAAGTCCCGGATGGTTCAAAGGATTGATATAGCCAAAAGATGCAGAGAAAGCTGAATCTTGTTGAAGAATAAAAGGATTCTGGATAATCGGAGGTATTCGAAAGAATTCACATTTTCTTGAGAACTTGGCCGAAGAATTTGAAGAAATCAAAGTGTTTGAGGGAGTCTAAGAAGATATTTCAAAGGGTGCGATGAAACCCGGGAGTATCGGGTGGTCAGAAGATTTAGATGGAATCTAAAGATCTTTAATAGTTCAAAGGGTCCGAAGTAACCCAGAAATTGAGATTACCCGACTGGCGTTGCTTCCCTATATATATCAAAGGAACATCCGGAAATTTGGCGCAGCACAGGCTACAATAGACTTGCTTACGATGCAAGCCTTTCGCACCAGCGAGCCGGCCAATATTTCTTTCAGAATTCTTATCTCCACGTGCCACTCTCGTGCCAATCTTTTTTACCATAGCTTGCTAAACCAAATATGATTGTATCGTGGCGATTCTTTTATTATTATTACATCTACAATTCTCAAAAGCTCTTACCCAAGTATTATATTTCTCATGTAAATATATTCGCTGAACTGTTATGCTAGCAAATTATTACTACCGTGCTGGCGTCTAAAGAAGCCTTGCATGGCCAGATGTAAGTTTTCATTCGAAATATAATTTCCTACATAGTATTAATATCAAAAACAAATAAAATAAAAGACGTCGATTGGCAAAGGATGGGACTCGCGAAAGAAGATTGCAATGCAAATGAACGTTAATTCGTGTGAACTTGTAATTGGCAGGTGCCGCTTTATGCTCAGAAGAAGACCCAGGAGGACATCTAATAAATCCGACGTAATTATCGAAAATTTCGATTCGAAAATCGATTGAAATACTATCACTGGAAAAACAATTTTTCTATATTAATTTTACACGTTAAAACGTTACAACTATAAATCCAATGTATCATTTAATTGTTGAAGGATGAATCAAACTCAAACTATGACAAGAAAAGAAAAAACATAGCCATTATGATCTTTATTATCGTACCAACAAGCTTCTCAAGGATTTCAAAATTCCACAACCAGCGACAACAACAAAAACTCTTCTCGCTTATGAGAGCCCTGTAATTGATCAGGAAAACATCCGCAGACAACAACAACTTCTTACGTCAACAAAATTAAACGGGATACCGATCAATGTGTTTACTCGATTATCCTTCGCGTTCACTACGATGAATTCGTAATGATCGATCCTCGAACCGCACGACTTGCTCATCCGTAAACACGGTTCCGCTTTAATGTCGTGGCCTACCATGTCGTAGCACGTGGTGGATCCACCCTTTCCGTCGACCACAGCCAGCGTTTTCCTCGTCTCTATCACGAGGTACTCGTGTACCCTCTCGATCCTGGCACCGTACCACATACATCGTGCAAAATCTCGCGTGGAGAGTCTGTGCTACGTGCCTGGCCCTTTTATGGTCGCACGTGCTCTGTTTGGAGCAAGAACGCTATACTTTATACAAGTGTAAAGATGACACTCGTTGGAAGCGTCACGTCCATCGTTAAATAGCGTTACTTTGGGGAAATTGATGAATAGATGGAGAAAAATTTCTTGCGCTACATCGATTGCAAATAGAGCGCAAAATCATGGTCTCTATGGTCCGATTAGTTTGAGAAATTTCGAGGGTCGAGCGAGAATTTAAATGCTTGCAAGGTTACAGGAAATTCTGGATCCGATTCGAAGGTCTGCAATGATCCGAAATGAAACGAAGAACGAAGAGATTTCACGCGAGCGAATGAGAAATTACACGTTTCAAGATTTCTGGAAAGTTTAAAATTCGGAAATGGTTGGGGAGACGTAAACCTCTTGCGTCAAAGAGCATTTGCGAATTGCAGACTTGGGGCAAAATTTCATGGGTGGATGAAGAAACACAAAATGCAACCGATAAAACTCTGCTGGGCTAATTTGAGAAATTTCAAGGCTCAGATGAGAATGCAAATGTTTCGAAAGATTTGCAGAAAAATAAGGATTTCAGATAAGGTCAAAAAGACCCGAACCAATGCAATAAAAAGGAAAAATAGAATTATAAATTTCAAGAAGAATTGCTGGATGAGTGAAGAACCGTCAGATCGCATTATTTGCTCTGTCATTTAATATCGCTGATATTAAAACGACTTAATAACGTAAGAATTCAACGATTTTAGATCGAAATTGCAGACTTTAATAATAATAATTTAATGTGATGTGCGCCGACCCGGAAATTCCAACGTATCGAAAAACTGCAGGAGTATAAAAGCAGGGAAGTATCGATGCACCAGAATGGCCAGGGCGGCGCGAGCACGTGACCTATGCTCTAGCAACCATGGTACGATAATATAGGTCAGGCCCGTGATATTCTTGCGACGAGCAAGAATTACCAACGCGTGGAAACTCGAAAATGTCAGGCTGTCTTCAACCTCTACGAATGACGACACTCGATGACGACGACAACGAACACGTGAGGCTATGGTAAGCAAAGCGAGTCTCGTGGTGCTCGACGACGATGACGCGCGTGTGTCGGTCAAAAGTAGCAAGCAACCTGCTGGTCGTGCACCGTTGACGAGGAGGCTCGTGCATAATTAGCAGGCAAAGGGTGGCGACACGCATCGATGGACACGCGTGTAACTGCTTACATGCTCACGGTGCATATACAATGACTCACGAAAGCATCATACACAAAACCTTCATAAACATATTACGCGCGTTATGTGAAATTCGTTGAATTTTCATTGCTACTATGACCAGACTATTGTGATCATATCGATGAAATCTGAGACTAATTTGAAAATTTACGTCTATAGATATGGAGAAAAGTTAAGTCTGTTATCTTAGAAAGTGTTCGTAGTGAGAAACCTTGTGAAATAAAGGAAAGTGCTAGATTATGGACGTTTATGCAAATTTATATTTGTATCAGTGTGATTAAGAAAATGAAACATAAATAGAGATTACTCTTATTTGCTAACTATAATATTATAAAGTGTGCTTTAGCTTATTCTACATACTTTTTCACGTCATATACATTCTGCAAATGTTTCCACCTTTAAATTTTCTATAAATGCATTTCCACTTTCTATCAACGTTACAATTTTATTTCTTCTTCCCGAACCGAACAATTTTACCTTTACGACTCGATCGAACACAGTTGCTATTTCGTTAAAATTCTCATCGTTCCTTCGAACCTATCGGAAAAACGGAAGTTTACGTAATTACCATCCTCCTGGCTTATAACAGCACCCTCGCCAGACTTCCTTGCAAAATGATCGGCTCGTCGAGAATATAATTATCTCTGGGAAAAAATTAGCCTCTCCGGTTTGGAATATCTCTATCAAGGTATATCTCGCGATAAGAGAAAAAGCACGCACTTACCATAAAATCTCGCATAGCTACGGAAGAAAGGAACAACTCGGTCATGAAATTCGCCTGGCTAGTGATAAAAGAATTTTCATCCAACGACCGACAGAAACTTATTCGTATTTTACGCACGGAACGAGACGAAATAAAAATCATATTGTCGAACTAAGGTGTATTTAACGAGAATAGTTGAGTTTATACGGGATCAGTTAAAAATAACCAATATTTGAACTTTGGATATCCAAACCGTGACGCGAAATGTTTTCTTAGCGGTAGCTATGGTTATCTTTGGCTGAAAATTGTTCTTTAATTTAATTGACTTTAATATGGTTACATTTCTGTATTAACTATTGAGTTGGCAACTAAGTGATTGCAGGTATTGTCAATACCACCTAATAACAAAATCCACAATCACTTAGTTGCCAACCCAATACAATAACGTGTAATATATAAAAATATATAATATAATGATTAAAATAAAATAAATTTCATAGACTTAAAAAATCGCCAGCAATATGAATGATTTGGATAACAATGTCAGAGCAAAGTACAATACAATATCTAAAGAAAATTGTATACGTGTAGATATCTATGATGTAATATTTTGTAGAAATTAAACGTTCGAGTACAGTACATTTAAATTTACTGCGGTTAAAATATGTAAAACTCGCAATGGCACACAACGTACAAAATAAAAATAGATTGTCGTGCCTTATAGAAAATTGCAAATGTATATTTCGTAAGAAAATTTATTTTCGTTTGAAACAACAAATACACAGGGTGGGGCCGAGTAACATGTGCAACCTATCATGAAATGATTCCTTTCGAGAAAGCAACAGAAAGAAATATAAAAGAAATGTTTTCATCTGCGGCTTAGCTTCCGAGAAAATTGAGTTTGGAAATTTGTCAAATATACTGGAATGTAGCTAATTCCGGATTAAACAGAAAAACATAATCTACAGGATATTATTCTACATGTGAAAATAAGTGAAAAATGCAGAATAAAATGTTTTCGTAAAACGCTTCGTTTACAAAAAAATATATTTATTATAACAAACTCCATTTTTTTAAAAATCACAGTAATTTAAACGGGAAAATTTTCTTCCAATTTTGTAATTATTTTCACGCGTAGAATAACCTGCTTTTAATTGTTTACTCGTGTCTAATTGTTAACTAGGCAAATTCAAATATATATAACAAATCTCCGAGGTCTGTTGTTTGTCACGGCTGCTTGTAGACGTTATTCGACGGCACTTTGTATTTTTGAAACAGAGTAAAGAAAGCGAAAAGTAGATTAAAGAAGTAAGAAAACAATTTTCGTTTACGTAACGATGCAATCACGCTGATGTAGCTTTCTATGTATTGTAGAATGCACGCGAAGCAGGCGAATGACTCTTGTTCCTTTGCTTCTTATGCTATTACGTTACGCCGCGAGTAACAGAGTTTGTCGTTTCATGGTCGTTCAATTAATTCGTGAACACGGGAATCGCGTAAATATCAAATTAGTCGGTAAATAATTTGAAAGCGACCTACGTAGATAACCGTCGTGTATTTTCCAGTTAACATGGGGGGGGGGGAAGATTAATCCTTTATGCAATGTTGCTAGTGTTGGAGCTGTGAAAGTAACGAGTTCTAGGCGAGCACGTTCGCTGCGCCGGATGAATATTCAAATTACATATTCCGGTAGGAAGAATCCCCATACGAAGAATTCTGTAACACGTTCTCGCGACTTACTTTTACTGTACGAAGAACTTTTCGTTCTTCTCGAAAAGAAAGAAATAAAAAAGAGGCTTCGCATGAAATACCTTCATTTCACATTTCCGACATATTTTCGAACGTAGAATAACCATTGAAAAATTATATTCAATTGAGAACTGATAAAATTCAGGCGTGTTCGACGAATCCAACTTGACTTCCTCAAAACCGAGACGTCGAATGAAAAGATATTATTCGAATCTTTTCACCTATCCCTCGTGTATAATTTTATTTTTTTTTATTATTATTATTATTATTTAATTTGTACTTTACAAGTTGTCCAGCTGACATTCGGTGAATTTTTCTAACTTAATTGTTAAATAACATGTGGATGGCCACCCCCAGCGGGACACCATTCTCGAGTTTGACTATTTTATTTCTTTAATGAGGTCAGTGGGGTGCTTCGTGTATAATGAATAACAATTTAGCAAATAATAGACTCTGCTCGCGGCATCTATCTATTCGATAAAGTTCTGAAGATTTTCTGAAAAATTAGATCTCTTCAGAAACGAGGTACAAACAGGAAAGTTTCATTTTAGATATTCGTCACATTAGGTAGATAGATCGTAGAATCCTCTTTGTCGGAAAATTAAGCAAGTCAGCGACAATTATTATTCGAATCTTGTCACAATTGCTAACTATTTTTTCCCTCCCCTTTCAATGCTAGAGCAGAGTAATTGCCTCAAGACGAGATTTGTGATACTTTCATGGTGGAAGAAGCCGAGTCCTATGTTTGATACGAAAGGTCAAACAGTGTGTGAAATTAGCAACGGCGCGTCAAGATGGTCTACTAAATTTAGCGAACTCGCCCGCTATATATATTTCTATTTGATGAATAATTCCATCGTCAGTTAGGTAAAAATGGATCGAACCGTATGGTAATAAGATTGTAATAGACTGGCCATTGAAACTAAGGAATCGAACATCTAGTTGGTCACCTCGAACAAGACTCTGCGTCATCTCATCATAATCCCTTTAACAAAGTTCTCGCATAATTTCTATGCATACCACGCTAGCCTAATTCCTTCAAAATAGAAAAGTCCGGAATACGATTAATTCGAAATATTCCATTAATTCCAAATTGGTCTCCACACCATCCACGATTCCTTATGGAAACATTAAATGGTTCGCTACGCTACGAGATAGGAAAATAGAATAGGAAAAATCAAGATACGATTATTGATATCGAATATTCCATAAATTGCAAACACGCTCTGTAAACTGGAAAAAATCGATCGAGAATAAATCCGTTGTTGCCATCCTTCGAAATCAATTTTGACTAAAATTCAATAAAAAAAAAAAAGAAAAAAGAAAAAATGCATCTAGTAAAACACGTAAAGAGCGAGAAAATGCTAGGAGTCGTTGCACCTCGATGAAATTTTTCGAAATTAAGCCAGCACGCTCCGGTGCAACGGAGGTCAGCAACAATTTTCGAGGGGCTCTTAATTAAAGTTAAACCTATTAACATGCGCGTGTACGTCGCGTACACATTCTCGTGTGTCGGCGTTACATAATTTTATCGGTGGATAAGCTGCTATCTCCGGAACACGGTATCGACTGGAATATACAAGCGGCGTGAAAGCAACAATACGCGTACACGGCCACACGAGGTATAATAATGCGATATCAGCGAAAGCGAGATACATCAGCAAATGGAAATGAAATTGTTGGCTCGTCCGAGTTTTCTTTAAGCCGCGTTAAGAGAAACCGCCTAATGTAAACGCGGTTTTATTTCACTTCGTTCGTTCCTTTATATTAATTACACCTTAATTTACTTATCGTTGTCTTTTCAATGCTACAAGCTCGCGCTATCATAAAATTCCGAGCTGGAATAACTGAGATACACGTGGTCGATGTGTAAAATTTCTATCTGCTTCGTGATTCGCCCGAATATTAACGTTTACGTCGGCCGTAGGTAATTGAGAAATCGAGTTACTACAGAGAATTTGAAGAAACAAGTAACCCGAGCCACAGGAAGTCGCTCGGTGAATATTACATTAGCTAAATTAGCTTCGAAATTAATTTGATCGCGACGAAGGGGTAGACGATGTAACCCATTATGGACCGACTTAAAATTCACATCAAATTTCATTTAATATCCTTTAACAACTCCATCTTTTATTCTGTGTTTCGTCGTTCTGAGTTCTCTTTTTAAACGTTGCATTTAATAAATAGAATTCTAAGGTATCGTTCGATACTTTCATTCTTCACGTGCACTGCTAGGTATTAGGATACGAAACGGACTGTGTCGCTCTTGAGATGCACGTGCGATTTCCTCTATGGCCGGATGTCGCCACAGTGATATTTAAAATTTATTTTCCAAGTTGAACGTCGCCCATATGGCGGTATTCAACATTTATCTTCGAACTGTAAATATTTATCGCTTCGATTAGTACCATGAAAAAAGAACGTCGACCGCGAACAATTAATTATTTTAATGAGCGTTCAAATGAATTTGTAACTAATCAACCATAAAATATAAAGATACTCCTCCGTTTCCCCTTGATCGGGTACTATTTTATAAGCAACGAACGTCAAATCAACGAACCATGGTAAACACGAAGGGAGCCGCATTGTCAGCGTAAGAGGAAAAAACAGAGCGTGGCTGGCATTTAAATAATCAAGGCAGCAGCGTGGAACGCGCGCGCGAGCGCGGATGCGACAACGAATTAGTCGGTAAAGAAGTTTAAAAGGGCCAATATACAGGGCGGTTTCCTTCCCAGGAATTATGGTCCCGTGCCGCGTGGGATGACCCCTCCGGTGTTCGCGTCGTCATCTCGCGGAAGTTCACCATTAAAACAGCTGGATCGAGCCAGATCTCGCGAGACGAATCTGGCCGCTTCACTGTCACGGGTCTGACCTCGAATCGGATATCCTTCGCAAAACCGTATCGTCGGATCCTCACGAGGATTCACGACCACTGATAAAACCAACCACAATCCGCTGAGGCGTGTTTGCTTTCGAAACTGACGGCCCTAGTTCCCTTGTGGAAACAGACACCGAGCTCGTAACGTATATCTGAAAGGCGTGGCAGCTAGTGGAACTACGACGACGAGAGTAGTTACTTCTTTTGTGTAACGTAACGTCGATTCGTTTGGATTATCCTTAGAATGATTTTGACCGATGTCAACAGGGGCGAGATTTGTCTACGGTAAATTCTAGATTAAACAAAGGAAGACGCTAAAATCGAACAATTAAACTTGTAAATATTATTGTTACAATTTCGTTTGATTGTATCTTGAAATCAAATTTCATACGTTGAGGTATTCTGTTACGCTGATTCTACAATCATGAAACAAAAATACACTACTATTCTATTGTTTCATTTCTGGTGAATTGTTTCCATAAAATTATCGCTTAATACGATTCCAAGCAGAACATACTTTGTTCCTTATCACATTAACGTGTCAAAATTGTACATATTTACTTGTATGTAACTGTACATGTATGTATTTGTACATAAATGGTTTCATAATTATGGCAGGCAATATAAATTGATAAGATAGTAGTTGGATGAAAATAAGGCTTTTATAGGATAATTAATTTACAATAAAAAATTAATGTGAATATATGGGTTTGATAAATACATTTATATAAGTTTCGTAAAGATTTTCGTAAATACATAGGTTGAAATTGGTAATTGTAAACGTACAATGTATGTATAAGAGATTATGTTGTTAAAGGTAATGAGAATCGGTTTGAACCGCAACTGTGCGGATGTGGCGATCGGAGTACCATTGAACTAGTAATAATTAGAACGCATTGGTAGAATTTCTATTGAATTATGAAAGATTTTTAATGGATATTAATAAATATATATTAAACATATAATACATAATACATAATAAATTATGTAAAATTGTATAAAGAATGTGACATTCTAAAAGTAACTTCGTGTGTATTGTCTTTTAAAACACGTCCTTGAATAAATTGTCACAAGCACGCAAATATTGCGCGATCTTTCGATTAACACGCTGCTAATATCCCACCAAAAATAGAATTCATAATACAAAATGTATAAATGCCTTAAAAAAAGGTAATCTCCAATTATATGAATTATTAAATATGATATCTTTAATCTTTGTTATGGAAAAAATTTCAAGGAGTCTAAGATGAAATTACATCGAGTAAATGCTAACAGAAAATTTTATTAGAATAATTCCCGGGATTAGTGAGACACGTCACTTATCTGTCGCGTGTATCGCGAGAGTCAAATATATTTATACTGTACAGTCGAAAACATTTTTACTGCACAGTTGCATTTCATTTAGAAACAAACTATACGACAATGTAACTTTCATAATAACTTAAACCCGAGATATCAAGATCAATCTAGTTTCTGTCAATGTACTTCTTGAGTCGACGACAGACGAAGAATAGATTTTTGTGATATAATATATGATACTACCGAAGTTAGAATGAAGACATAATGATAATCGAAACAGATATTGTCAACGAACTTCACTTAAGCACGTCAGCGACATCTGATCTGATCATTGATTGTACTAAACCAATGGTTGCAATAACCTGCAAATAAATATCAATCGTATTCTTGACTATGAAGAATAATTGCTAACTGACAAATTCTCGCAAGATGAGATATAATAAACTATGAACCGTTGTAAATGAGTTAACAATTACTGAAAATATCTTTCAAAGATGGGTCATGTCATGACGGCGATGTTGAACAAGCAGAAGAGAAATTGAACGAGGAAATACAGTGGACACACTGGAAGCGTGTGCACGGCCCCCTGACACACATCGACTCGTTAAAATAACGACATAATAGCTAATTTAGCGATAATAAACGCGAACCGTATCGTTCAAATTAGCGTCGAAGGTGAGACGAGAACGACAAAGAGGGGCTTCCGAGGAACGAGAGAAAAAAAAGGATAAGAGAGAGAAACGCCAGACTGACGTGTGTATCACAAATTACTGCATTGCTCTCCCAATGTCCACCTCCTGCCATCTCGTGGCCAATTCATAAAACACTTGTCCCAGTCAGGGCCGATTTTGAACTTCGCACTACTTTTTACTTGAAAGATCGATATACAAAATATTTAGTTACTAGTCATTTATAGTTCAAATATTTTACATATTTTATGTTCAATAGTTCACAGAATCTAAATATTATTCTCTCTTACTATTAATAATATGAAATATCATAGCATATTAGAAATTAAATTATGGCACAGGATAGGTATTTGGTTCTTGAGTATTTAATAATATTTTTATCACAATATGAATTATAATCAATGTTCTACGAGTAAAAATAACAGTGAAATGAGTAAGTAAGAAGATGGAAATAGTCACACGCGATCTTGTCGACCGATATAGAAAACAGTCAGCGCTGATTGAGATCAACGACCTTTGAAAAAAACATCCACGATAATCATCGTACTTTTTAATGAATGAATGAAATAATCTCAATCGCATTTTGTATTGTTGATTTTAGATCGAGGTCACTGAACAAAATAACTAGTACAGTTAATCTGCATTGTTATTGCTTTTTCCAAAAGAGATCTACTTCTATATTGTAGGCTTTCCTATATAGGCGATATTTGTAATACATATCTCCGAAATCGAGGTCGAACATCGTGCTGCATAAAAATAAAGCTGCTTTTCCGACAAATGGCAACTTGCCAAAAAGAAAACAACGTCGAACAAACCATATTCAAGTCCAAAAGCATACCATATTAGGAAACTGTTATTCAAATCTATATCCTTGATTTTATATATATTTCAAATACGAACGATTATATCGTATCACTGACGCAAAATAATAACTATGACAACATAAATTTTGACTTTGAAATTAATTGAAATTTGATGTTGACTTTTAAAATTAAGGGTACGATATATTTTCATTTATAGCCATTGAGCACGTGCTTTTAGAAAGGGATTAGAAAGTAGGCTGTACGACATTTTCTAGGGGATTTTATTGCCTGTTACTTCATATTTTCCGGTGGGATGGCTACCATTACGAGTATCCGGACCTTGACATATACATACATACATAAAAAAAACTTATACAACTTCCAAATATACCGGTAACATAGATAATTTTAAACGATATCGAACAAATTTACTGTTATGAAATATGCATTATGTTACAGAGAAACAATAAAAATAATTAGTCGTTTCAGTCACAAAGGAGGAAACCTAAGTATGGTTAATTGTAAGTATAAGTCGATGTTGAATTACTAGATTAATTAAACGAAATTATTTACTGTGAACAACTAATTATAACTAAACTTTTAAGATAAGAAATACAATCTATAGCGAACAGAATTAAATATATCACAAAAGTTTCTCTTTGTAATTACTGTTATACTTTTCAGTATAGATCGATAGGTTCATTTACATTGGAAAAAAATAACCAATGTTGTTTATGTTCTATAATATGATATGACAACTATGACAAATTTATATTTCTTTTAATTATAATTAATTATATCATTAAATAAATCAACAATAAATTCAAACTATAACAGGAAAGCATAGTATGTACTATGATATTTGTTATCACATTAATTCCCCTATATATTACATTTATTTCGAAAGAGAAACCATTAAATGACAAAGGAACTAGTATATTTACACAGACATAGGCTCCAACTTTCTAAATATTCATATCTGAAATAAAACATAGTCAGATATCCTATATCATAGATCCCATCTAAGAGATGCAACTGTGTAAATAAAAATACTGCCCTTATCATACTTTTACTATCGTAAGGTGTTTTAATAGTGTTGTAATATCCCACGCATTCCTATAGTCAAACTATAGTTTCATAAATTCGATTTATTCTATGGATTATGAAATGAATAAGTATATATATATATATGTATAAAACATAAAATATATAATACAATATTACGCGGTAAGAAATCGTAATTCAATACGATGATAGAAAATATCCTCCGCATGATATTATTTATGCACATGAATATCTGGAATCAGTTAACCGCTTAATGTACGGCAACAGTATCCTCAACGAGAAAACAACAGGTATTGTATACTCAAAGCCACGTGTATATTATGTCCCAAGATGGAGCGACAAAGAGAGAGAGAGACAGAGAGAGAAAGAGAAGACAGAAGTCAATCCGTAGATTGCTTGATTTCATGGTTAGATCATATTTCTAATGCCGTAAACGAGAAATCATAATTTGCAGATGCAATTACACGCTTGTAATGTTTTCATACCGGCAAACTTATTTCAATTCGCTTATAATTAAATTACTTTACGATAAAACAATATTGTAAACTAATATCATAAAACAACTTTGACACATTGTATAACTGCATATTTTATATTGTACAGTTTAATAAAAACTTAAATACTAAAACGCATTTTTATCAAACGCTAGTCCTTTTGAATGCCTATACGAATGAAGATATATCGATGTTCGCAATATAACATCGTAAAACATATCAATGAGGAGGATGAATGAAAAACATTCCATGAAAATGACTCTTCAAGGGCGTGGTTTACAAGACAGTGTGACGTTCTCGTGAACGCGAGACCTGTCGTCAAAGCGCGCGAACACAATTATCGTCGATCATAAGTTCGATGAACTAATCGATAAGGTAGAAAGGTTATGTGAAACACGCTGGATTCAACAACTTCTTATCCGAATATCTTGCACTTATATCGTGACCGAACCAGTGTTAAAGATGTATAAGAGCAAAAAGAGAAAAACGTCACTGACCTCGGTCGCTAGCTTTCCTTTCGACGCCATCTTGACAACAATGTGTCGGTCGATGTTCCGACTACCTGATGCACGCGCCGCACTTACGGATGACCAAATGAATCCTGAAACTATACACGACACTGATCTTGTTCAGTCGTGAAGTACACTCGCAGCTCAACTCGAACACGTCTCCACTTCCGTTTGAACAAAATAAATCGCGAAGCACGGATTTCGTAACGATTCACGCGGCTCGTACCGAAATACTGTGCTGACGTCACGATGTGAAGCTTCTTTTCATACTACATGTACTACGACTCACTATGAGGAGTACGAGTTTACAAGCGATACGAAGGCACCCCGGCTCATCAGATCGCGTGTGCCCCTCCACTTTCGATGACCGATACGAAAAGTCCCTTTCACTCGCTCTTGCTCTATAATTATAATACAGTAACTATTTCCCCTCCTTACATAGGTGTATTTATCAACTCTCTCATTCTATGGCATTCTCGCGAGGACGATGCTTGTATACCGTATAT
The DNA here is from genome assembly GCA_905332935.1 of Bombus hortorum. Lineage (NCBI taxonomy): Eukaryota > Metazoa > Arthropoda > Insecta > Hymenoptera > Apidae > Bombus > Bombus hortorum. The sequence goes on along the minus strand of HG995197.1, from coordinate 4,645,045 downwards.
CTGTCCTTCTTCATTCTGAATAACCTTTCTTCGTTTCTCTTCATACCACGCGGTGTATACAGCAGCTTACGGTTGTATTCGAACACTTGTAAAACGCGTTATTTTGAAATATCATTGGCATTGTAATGATTATATTTAGTGGTAAAATTTGTAATGAATCTGAAAGTCTATGCCAAAATTGCAAGATATTTATTGTAAGCGATATGACAATATGATAGCGATAGACTATAGTTTTTATTACTGGACTAATTTCTTACTTAATATGCGTTTGCAGCAAATACTTTGTTGCTTCTATGTACATTTTTAGATCGAATATTTCAAGTATTATCATGATACTTACATTTCATTGTAATGTTAGTTCAAAATGTTTTATATAACGCATATACATCAAATATATGTATGTATATGTATATCAGTATACGCATCAAATAATTACATAAAATGTATAGAATAAAATATTTGCATACAATATATACATAAAATATTTCCTATGATAAAAGTGTTCAAATACCTCCATAAGAAGCCGCAAATCGGTAATGATTTCATATGAGACCTTCTGATATGTATGCTATTTCCTTTCTGATCGCTAATCGAAAAAGTAGTTAATAGTTTCGTCATTTCCAAATGACGTTCATTTATAAACTGTTGTACTATGAGTTAATAGGTAAATTTGTATATGTGAGGTTGAGGTTAGGTGTCAGCTGGACAGAATCATTACTTCCCACTATCTTTCTCTCTTTCGGTCGACGATCCACGGAGCGAAAGAAGATTCGCTTTAATTCAAAGCGAATTAACCTTCCTGCACGCTTTTGCCCCCACTGATCTTACGTAATTAAGTGCGGTCAAGCCTGACATGCTTTTTACGAATTTTGAACTACAAGGAAGCGCGCCATCGTGCGGCGCGATCGTTTGTATAATCCCTACGATTATCGAACGATTATATCGATTAATACAATTGCCACTCCATCTCTTCGATAAAGTGTTGCAAAACAGAACATCGTTTCGGAAGATTAGAAAAGATTAGAAAAATTATCTGAGAAAATAAATTCGAGCATTCGAATAGAATTAATTTGTGAATGTCACGTTCAAGTAGTTTGACATATATGGAATTAAAGTGTCGCCTATGTTCCAGACGTGACTGTTCGTTTTATGCTCATGTAGCTGCATATCACGCGTGCTATTCGCGATGCGATAGGATTGCATCGGTATTATACAATACTTCAACTGAAACGTAGATGGAACGCGAACTGTGCAAGTTTCGTCTAAAACTCCGTCCAGCTGATGATAATAGATTCACTGGTATGTGAAAAGTTCTCAACGTAGTTGTAACACATAATTCTATTACAGATGGCGTTTGAAACAGATATTATTATCAAATTAAAGATTATAGGAAACACACATAATAAATAAATTGTAAATTTTTATGCAAATTCATATTTTTTGAGAATATAATTAAAAGTATGGAAATTTGGTAGAAAATTGTTTTAATTTATTATAAAATGCACCATATTTTGGATATTGCATATATTTTCTTTTATTATATACATTCTGTGCACCGCCAACTTTGCTGTAAATAAACAATTTAATGATAAGCTGTTTTTTATTTTTTACAGTTCTAATATTCAGTAGTATTAAAGTATTACAGTAATATTCAATATAGTTATAATATTCATAATAGTTATTAAAGTTGCATTTATTGCCTTTATAACGACTAAGGTCTAATAAAGAAAAAAGATCAATCGAAACAAAATCGTTTCCGATTATCGCCAACATCTTCCAAAATATTTTTCGAGTACAATAATCTATATAATCATCCGTAATACGTTAAAACAACTGTTCTATTAATCTTTTATACAAGATCTCTGCACCCGTGCACGCACGTATCAACCGAGTCATTTTTCACCCGATGCATTACCATCGGATGCTACTAGCGAACACGTCCTCGTGGAAAGTAGCAGTTTTGTAAGAGAAGCTAAGTATATATGTACATATAAATCATATTTCTTGCATTTGGATACTGCCTCCTTATCTCTTCCTCGTAGGTATTCATTGATTCTTTTTTTCTCTTTTAAATGATTTGTTAAGCCTATATACCAGTTCATTTAAAAATAAGGTATGTATAAATATATAATTTTATGAATTAACAAGTTAAAAATAGATGTAAAAATTTGCAAACAGCAACTAATAACTTTCGTAACTATCTTGTTGTTGATCCAGCGAAATTAGATACCTGTAGCTACTAGTATTGTATATTAATACTTTTGATATGGATCAGTCTTATTTCATTTTACAAAATTTCCAGATATATTTATTGCAAGTTTCAAAAAGTTTCATATAATGCACATCATATATTCATATAAAATTTCCTGAAGCACTGTTTGGATGATTGTATCTTAAGGATCTTTCAATTATTTTAAACATTCTGATGTCGAGTTTAGAGAGAGAGTTTTCTTCTATTGCGCTTTTTTCTCTCTGACATAGGAACAAGATTTGCTGATCTTTTTTCTCCTTTATAGCATTCGCTGATCTTCGTATCGTGTTATCTCAGTCGCACCTTCTGCGAAATTACACGTGTATAGAGTGGGACACGGTTTCAACGTATCTATGTGCGGCGTTGCGCGCGACCTGTTTATTTTCGGGCCGATTCTCATATGCAAGGCACGCCCAACTCCTGAATCATTATTGACAGACCTTCGCTGGAATCAGTATTATGTACGCGTGCCATAAAGTGGAAGACATGAGAAGACGGAGATAGGGAAGAAAATACAGGAAAAAAGAGATACGCTATCGTTCATAATTGTTAGGACATTTACAAAACTGACTTACTTATATATGAGGCTTATCAGGAAATTATTAAAACTATTATTTAGGAATTGTTATCTGGATCTTCTTACGTGATAATTTGCTAACTAATAATATTAAACAATTGACAAGCTACAGATGGTAGATTTCATAATTTTATGTCGAATAGGATAATTTATAAATGATTTGTAACTTGTAAAATTGATTTGTAAAACATTATTTGATTTATTACCGAATTTGTTATTGTTATAGAAGAAGATTCATTAGTACATTACATTGGTAATTTCTGACTAATTAATTAATCAAATTAATTAATTAAATAATTTATCAAATTTCGCTAATAACATTAGCTATTTTCCAAATGTTCAGCTGGACAAATTCTAAAATTAATTAAATTAAATAATAATAAAATAATAATAAATTGTAATAATAATAAAATTAAATAATAATAAAATTAAATAATAATATTAAATTTTAAATTAAATAATTATAAATTAAATAATAATAAAAAAAAATAATAGCTCATCTGTGCAAACGGGTTCAAAAGCTGTTTTGATACTTATGAACGGGTTTGCAATGCACAAAGGAAAAACTGCGAAGCTTGTGTGGGTTGACACATCCATTTCTCATTCGTGTTCCCTTCCTGAAGCTTAGAAAACAGAAACGGCCATACATTGCAACTTTCTTCTTATTCACGAACGCGTTTAATACGGTATTTGTGCGTACAAGTACACATGGGCGTAATACGAGCTTCGTAGTTTCTATTTTATCTAGTAGGTTGACTGTTCATTCGTGTGGATATCCGCCAGACGGAATAATGTCAAGGACAAGAGGCGGTCAATCGGCCAAATGACAAATTTGTAAACGATTGACGTAAAGTGCACACACCCTCTATTTAAAGTACGATATACTTGGCTTATCAACCTGTGTATTTTTGGTACGACCAATCGACTAATTTGATTAAATTGACCGATTCGCGTGGACATTTCGGAGCTACCTTCTATATACTTACACACACATTCATGAGTAGAATAAGATGGGATTATTTGAGTGAAGTTGAATAATGTGTCTTATAATTCTCCAAAAATTGGATTATGAGAAATATTTAAATAACATACATTCAGAAGGCATGTGTATAGTCATCGATTGTAGAATTTATTTTGTCATCTTGTATCGACACGATTCATCTTACGTACATGCATCACTTTTATCTCAATCCTTTTATACACAATTGAAAGTCTATTGTGATATTTTAATCATCTTTCATACCTTAATGTTTGCAGATCTTGTCTCACACGTAATAATGTGCTGCAGCCATAAATCACGAATAAAGTAAAGGGTGAAAATAATTGGTAACCCGTGGAGCAAAATTTCCAACGAAATTATCCGGTATACTATGAATGTTCAATAAATTTCCATCAAACTGGTCGCGTACACAGGACTCCATCGCAACGGGAAATTCTTTCTCATGATCGATGCAATTTTCGACCATAATTCACTTAATCGTGGAATTAAATATCGTACACGTGAACTGTTACTTCCCTTTTATTATAGTTTGTCGCGTTATTTCAGAAATGTTTAACAAGGTACGACAAATGAAATCAATAAAACCTAGATAAATATCATATAACATAATAAATAATGTAATAATATACTATAATAATGTAATAAATATTATATAATGTAATATTAATCCATAAATATTATATAAGGTATTATATAAGATATAAAACGTGATAATTGGTTGAAATTAATTCAACAATATAATACTAGAGCTTTGTGTTTATATAAGATAATGATCCAAAAGCTTTTAAAAATCATTTGTAGGGATCAATTCCACAAGGATTACTATTATAAAACACATACAATGGCGTGATGAAATAGTTATTCTAGTTTATATAAATTTATTATATAACGGGTTTATCGCATTAAATATTTCTGACGGCTATTTATAACAATTTGAGTCAAAAAATTCGATATGGATATTTAAATACGAATCGCAATACATTCAAAATTCAAGAAAAGATTTTTTTTATTATTATTTAATTTAATCGCTTCAGCAGCCAGCTGGTTTGAATGTGTTGCCGTTCTTTCCTTGTATTTTTCTGCGTATCTGCTGATTTCTTCTTTGACCGTTGGTATTTTTAAGTCTTTGCATATATTTTCGTTTCTGACATACCATGGGACGTTGACTATTGTTCTCAGTATCTTCGAAAAAAAGATTTCATCAGATTTCTGGTTTGTGAGTGACAGTTGTTCGTATTAGGAGTGCGCTCAAAGATGTTACTAGATATTCGTCAGAGGGATGCGACCACAATGGATCGATCGTTGTGTAGGGATGTGGGTCAGGTATACGCCCAAACCCTCTTCCATTTTTTTTTTATACGTGGAGAAATTCTCATGGATACACCGCCGCCTTTTTGGGAAGTGGCAGGGTAGTATCGGACTTAGTGACTAAAACTCCACGTTGGCCTGCCTATCTAATGCCCATCAGTAGCGCACCGGGACCGTTTACGCCCAAACCCCCTAAATTTTCATCCTTCGTTCCTTTTTCCGTTGAACGTATCTTGGCAACGCACAATTCTCACACAAAAACGTTTCTTCTTCATCATTTATCATTCTTCATCAGAGATGAACGAACATCGGAGCCTTTCTTTCGGAGTGTTTGGGAAGGTCCCCAATACTTTAGTCCAAACTTTTTATTATAGCCGTACTTAAATAATAAAACTGAGAAATACCTGTTTATGATTTAATCTAATTATGTTTGCCCGAGATTTATGACAGTGGGCTTGTGCTCAATGTGACATAACGGGTCGCTGAACGTAGCCACGGTCACGGGAGGGACGTGTATCTAACAGAGATATGGAGTAATTAAATAGCTCTCCTTAAAAACAAAGACTGACCCGATGGGTACAGAGAGGATTATATAAGGACAGTTCCACTTGGATTAAGATTCAGTCGGATAAGTTTTACTTGTACTATGGGCAGGTACGTGAAGTCACACCTGAATCGTGGATCAGTAAGTTGAGTTCGACTTAGACTTTTTTTTTTTTTTTTTTTTTCGTACGTGGAGAAATCCTCATGGACACTCGCTGTTTATTGGGGAGGCATCCCGGTCTATGTTGGGTCGCTAGGGGGGGACCACACCCCCTAACGTCTCGTTCCTAGTTTTGACGCTGCTAGGGCGGCGGCAGTGCCGCGTCCCTGTCGCGTATTGAGTTTCTTTGGCGCGACGATCTCGCAGGATCGCGCGTTCCCTTCCGATTTCTCTCCGCTCGCTCCTTCGCCAGCATCACTTGCTCGCCGTAGGTGCGGACGGCGTTGAACTCCTGATGGCCCCTGAGCATGACCTTGACGATCGCTTCTGGGGCTAATCTCTCGCCGATGTCGACCCGTAGGACGCGGCGCGGTTCTGCCCACGCTGGACAAGATTCCAGCGTGTGTTGCGCCGTGTCCTCCTCTTCTTTGCAGTGGTGACAGATGGAGGTCACCTCCCGCCGAATCCTTAGCAGATACTCGCCGAAGACTCCGTGTCCCGTGAGCAGCTGCGTCATCCTGAAGGTCAGCGGGATCCCGCCTTGGTCTCTCCAGGCTTCCCAATTGGGAAGCACGGCGCGAACGGCGCGGTGCGGCCGCGCGGCGTCCTCTTCGGTCAGTTGAGAGCGCCACCGCTCCCAGATCTCCAACTTCGCCTCCACTCGGACGTCCGGGGCCGGTCGGTCGTCGGACGGCGGCGTCGTCGTACGTCCGTCTGCGCGCGGGGCCCTCAGGTGTAAGTACGCCCGTCGGAGCGCAAGGGCCCGCAGCTCGAACGGGGGGGACGCCGCCAGCACCGTCGCCGACTCGTAGGACATGGTCCTGTATCCCCTCGTTATGCGGATGGCGGTCGTCCTTTGAATCCTCCTCAGCAGGGTCCGGCTGCGGCGATTCGCCATCAGGTCCTCGGCCCATACGGGGGCCCCGTAGAGGACTCGGGACCGGATCACTCCCTCGTGAGTTCGACTTAGACTGTGGAAGAAATCGCATTCTTCATCCCGTTCACCGTGGATTCGTTATTGAGTCTAAGATCATTGCCATTTACATCCCGAGTATCTAATTACCACGTTAACTTGTGAAATTCTGTCACAATCATAATTGTACTAGTAAATATCTTCGCTCTTGCATAACAACAATGTCTAATCCAAAGAAAGATTCGCTACACGCCCCTAACTCCAATGACAACCCGACATCAGAAGTGGGATCAGTGTCGAATATAACAGTGCAAGAGCTTACGACCATCGTGCGCGAGTTTATTCAGTCGCTAGTACAAAAATCGACTGCGGAATCTAAAAATCTTTCTCTACCGCGTTTTCACCCTGACACTGTGGGCTCCGACCCCTCTGCATGGAGCGCAGCTGTGTATCTGATTATGGAGGAAAATCCTTTACAAGGCCGCGCCCAAAAGGAAATGATAATTTCAATAACAAGCGTCGAGTCGACCTCTACGTAATGGAAGCGTCAACTGATAAATCAAGGCATCTGGATGAGTCATTTCCGCTTTACTCCGATTCTGGAGCCGAGTATTCACTATTTAAAGAATCCGTAGCCTTGAGATTTTCCGGCAAAGGAACTTGTATTAAACGTACATCTCAAATTTTGTCCATTGTATTGATGGGGTTACATTGGAGATAATTTTTCATGTCCTCTAAAATATGATATCCTGATTGGTCGCGAAATTTTAAGTCAAGGTTTTGACGTAATATTACACAAAATAGCCTCGCTATGTGTAAAACAAAAATAATTAATGTCTGTAATAAAATCGCTGAAAACGAGAGCGATATTAATGAAGTTGACATTGATGTAATTGGTAATAATAAAAGTCGATTAATTTCAGTTCTTGAAAATCCAGACATTCATTCATTACGGGTTTCCCACGTACTCGCGTAAATACAGGCCAGTTAGAAATACGTCACCGTACAAAGAAGTCCTCATAGACTTAGCGAGGAGGAGCGAAGAATAGTACGTGAAAGAATAAGCGAATTAATTAAAACGAAAATCATAAGGCCTAGTAATTCATCATTCGCGAGCCCTATGTTACTCGTGAAGAAGAAAGAAAGCTAAATAAAAATATGGTCGCGGATCGATATCCTCTATCTCTTATTGAGGATCAAATTGCGAGATTGCAAAAAGGTAGATACTTTATTAGCCTGAACATGGCCAGTGGATTTCACCAAATCCCAATTCATTCTAATTCTACGGAATATACAGTATTTGTTATCCCGATGGACAATACGAGTGTATAACGATGCCGTTTTGCTTAAAAAATGCATCATCCGTTTTTCAGAGGGCCATTCTCAAGGCCTTAGGCGACCTCGTTTATTCGTACGTTTATTTGGACGATGTTTTAATTATGATTAACTCGATAGACCAAGCTTTATTAAGATTACACATTGTATTAAATATCCTCATAAACGCCGGATTTTCCTTCAATTTTTCTAAATGTTCTTTTCTAAACACATCGGTGCTTTATCTTTGATATGTAATTCATAATGGAGAAGTCCGTCCCAACTCAAGTAAAATACAAGCCGAATTACGTCCTATGCCTAAGACCAGCATGCCTTGGCATACAGTCCACGTAGATATAACACATAGGTTTAGTGATATAAGTGATTCGAAAGAATAGGTTATTGTTTTGGGATACTTTCACTAAATTTGTATACGTGCCTCATACTCGTAAATTAGATTCTTTTAGTACCATTAAAGCGCTTCGATCAGCTACCTTTCTATTCAACAGTCCTTGCCAGATAATAGCAAGTCAAGGAAGATGATTTACGAGTAAAAAACCTCAAAATTACTGTCAAGGTAAACATACTAAACTTCATTTAAAAGCAACCGGTGCTAGTAGAGCTAATGGACAGATGGAACGTATTATGGGTACGTTGAGAAATATGCTTACAACCGTAGAAACGACCGGGCGGTCATGGCAAGAAGCGATTGGCGAAATACAGTTGACTTTGAATTGCACCACAAATCGTGTGACTAAATCGAGTTCGTTAGAATCACTAATCGGTAGAACAGCAAGACCGTACGGCTTGTTGCTATCCGATAATATTGAAGAAAGGGAAGTAGATATCTCCGATGTAAGACAACAGACAATAAAGGATATAGAGATCAATGCTAAATACGATAAAGATAGATTTGACAAAAAGCTAAAGTGGTTAGATTTAATCTCGGTGATTTTGTATTACACAAAAATGAGGAAAGAAATCAAACTAAATTAGATTCAAAATTTAAGGGTCCATTTGTAATAGCAGAGGTTCTGGAGGGAGATAGGTATACTTTAAAAACATTAGATGGTAAAAGATCATACAAATACAGTCATGATAGGTTGAGAAAAATGCCAGATAGTTGCATTCCTGCTGAATTGGATGTCTGTAGGGATGGCAAGAACAGTGGCCATGACGATATGAGTAGCCCGATCTCAGAGGATCATTAGCACTATGACCATAAAATTTGGTGAAGTGAGTTCACATGTGTTCGGGGCGATTATGTAACGAAGCTCAGTGAGACCGTGTGATGGGTTCACGTGTGTTCGGGGCGATTATGTAACGAAGCTCAGTGAGGCGTGTGATGAGTTCACGTGTGTTCGGGACGATTATGTAACGAAGCTCAGTGAGACGTGTGATGAGTTCACATGTGTTCGGGACGATTATGTAACGAAGCTCAGTGAACGATGAGTTCACATGTGTTCACATATATGTATAATAAGTGTTTATCGTATGTTTGATTCTAACTGAATGTAATGTTTAAATTCAACGTTATAATCTAACGAATATTTACGGATATTTTTAAATGATTAGAAAGATTAATGAAAACTGCAAATTGATCAACGTTGTTCAAGGATTGATCAAGACAAAACATGCACAACGCGTTCAGTAAGATGAACTAAAAACAGATATTTGATTCTTACAATATATTTAGCACATAATATAACAATTTAAGAGAAATATAAGTATGTCATCGAATCGAAGAATGATTTCAATCGTAGTCCGTCAAATAGTTCAGTCGATAACCTTCGCTGGGATCTTGAAGCATACTTGGGGTTTGTTTTGTTCGTCAACCAAAGACAGTTGGATAGTCAGAGAGATCCTTGGGTAGCTCTTTTCAACGGGCATTTTCAAGTGGTAGGTAGCTGATTGTCCTTTATGCAATGGACACTGTCCACTTACAAGACTCTTGCAGGCATTTTGTTCCGGTAATACGTATGGGATATGGCCACTTCCAAGTTGGACATCTACTACTGGCTTCAGGGAACTTGCATCCTCGACTGTAATAAATTATTAGAATTAGAATAGAAAATAAGCAATTTATTTTCGGTATCACAAACACATCGTCAAGATTCTTCTATATTTCCCTGGCAAGATAATGGAAATAAATAATTCACACTTAGACTTTCAATTTAAATAGAAAACTTGAGCCATTTAGAGACTAACTTGTTCAGCTCTATTTTCTGGAAACTCTTTAATTTTAATATTAAGATACAGGATCAACTTTCTTCTAATCAACTATTCGGAAACGATACAAGTAATCTCGATGAAGTTGATCACTATTTCGTTTCAAATTTGATATATACGTTGTACCTTAATTTTATTTTAATGTTCTTTCTATCTATTTTTCAGTTATAATTTGTTGCTCTACTTACCAGCATGGAAGTCAACTTTAGCCTCAACGGTCGTTCCTCTCACCAAATTACAGGGCAAAGAGGAACATCCCAAGATCTCCACGTTCACGGGGGATGGACCGGCATTACAGGGCACGTATGATGATTGCATCGAATCAGCGATGAAGAGCACCGCAAAGACGTATACTGCGACAAAAAGTGACCATACTTTCGACATTCAATTAAATTATAATGTTACTTTAGTACTAAATTCTTGTTCGTGTACCTGTGTGTTTGAATAATGGCATATTATATTAATATATTATTAAAGTATTGATATATTAGCAAGTAACTGTTAGCACATAACAAGATATACATAAAAAAGGATATCATTTTTTAAGGAAATTCCATCGATTTTCCAAGCTTATAAAATTTGCAAAACGGACAAATGTTCGATTTGTACAAGAGCATATAATAGATAAATAGAAATAGATGTAAGTTTCCATGTTATATTTATAAAATGTACAGTATGTACAAGAGTGAATAATAAGTCAGTAGAAGTAGATGAAAGTTGGAGATGCTAGTGTTCAGAGTCTGTGAATAGTACCAATAACAATATACGTACCATAGGCGAGGATTGCCATTTTTTCTTTTTGGTGTGTGCTGCTCGTTTCACTGTTCGAAGTGACTGAAAATCACAGAACCGTGGATAGGTATTTATTGGTGGTTACTATCTAATCGAGAGTCAGGCATCGGAAACGATTATCATTGTAGAGTTTTGAAAACACTTCAAATGGACACCTGCCGGCCAGAAAATTATGTTTGTTGTTCTTTTTATCGATAAGATCGTTTGGAAAGTATTGAATCAGCGTTCGTGTTCATTCAATTGAAAAGAATCCTATTTTACACCTAAACTGATAATCGCGATTAATCACTTCATTGCAGGTGTCGAGAAACATTTGTGTATTTAACAAACATTTCACATTGACTTTTTATGTTATAACTTATTATTTTATCAAGAATTTTACCGATATTTCAATCGTCACGGAGTCACTTAACGTTGCAAAAACAAATTTAATTACGAATTAAGAATCTGCTTTTAATTCAGCCAACAACTGAAAAAATAATATGAAACAAAAAATCTTGAGCATCTAGCATTTCCTTATAAAACAAAAGAAACTTTTGCAACAACCTAATATTTAAGCTTAATATACACACAAAGGTAGATATAAAAAAAAAAGAGTATAGAAGATACGAAAGAAACGGAAAGTATATACTAACTTTTAACGCACTAAACATATAATAAATAATAATAAAAATTAATTTAACAATAGCAATTTTTTTACATTTTATTTTTGCTTTTATGCGAAAAAACACATTACAATTTCATTTTCTTCATTTATTTTTAATATTGAGATCAAGACTTCTTCTGGATTTCATTTGTATTCTTAGCGTGATCTGTTAATCATCCATGTTATGCTTCTGATACAATCCACTCATCGCTTTCTCGGCGACTACCGCAGATTTTGCAGCATCCTCTTTCGTCCATGCAGGTGCTTGTACGAACCTCTCGACCAGTCGATCACGCAAAAAGGTTGGTGTGATTATAAATAAGGTATGGTAAATCGCATAACGCCATGATTCATTCCTAAATGAACATTTGAACAAATATTATAATATTAGCAACCCTTAGCTATATGATAAAAGAAACTTAGAAAGATTTAAGATTGATATATGATTCGTTTTTTCCATTATATCGGAGTTCAGCTGTTCTAATACAGATGTTAGTTCAAGTACTACATAGTGGGAAATTCTTTTTAAGATGCTTATCACTAATCAGCCGACGAGATAGTGACAATCGTTCCCTTAGCAACATTGTATTCGATTGAATTTTAACACTTCAGTCGATAAAAACCTTCACTCGCGTCTACTATTCCGTTCATTTAGTTAAAATCGTACATGCGCTATACTCTTAAGTATAATAATTTTCAACGTACTACATTAGATTCTTAAAATTAAATTCTTCTCTTTCGATAAAAAAAAAAAGATATATATATATATATGCATATTGCCCAATTAATTCTTTTAATCGTTTCAAAATTTAAATATTTCAGTACGATCAAAAGTTCATTTTTTAATTTACCATATTATTTTCGTATTTTTTTATTACACTAGATTTTTTGAATTTCCTTGTGTTTTCTCTTTTTATATGTTCGATAAAAGGAAAGTTTTTTAATTAATTTCTTAATTCTTTCAACATAATTAAAATTTCATTTTTATTGTTAAACATACTTGTAGGTTGCTGATGGATATCTGTCCAGAATAGCAGCTTCGAAGATTTCATAAATACGACGGTCCTGTATCGTTTGCACAGTTGAACTTTGCACCAGATTCGTGAAATATTTCATATATCTAAATAAGTAGTCACCATAAAAGTTTTGTACTTCCTTAGGCATCACCCATTTCATCGCCTCAAAGTTATCAGCTTGTTGAGCAAATATATTGCTTTCTCTAATGAAGGAACCTACACCACGCGTAAGTTAAGCGATTATGTAAATAATTTACAATTATTATCATATATATATACAATAATCTAATCTAATTCTAATAATCTAATTTTCAATAATCTAAATATGATGTGTCAAATAGAATTTTTTTCAAATTTCTTGTGCAATACAAAATTTCTTTGAAATTAAAAGTTTATCATTAAGGGGGCATTCTCCTATGAACATTACAAAATATAACAATTTTCATGAATTTTTTTCAAAGTGATGGTACGTCTAATTCTTTCTGTATATATATATATTTTTTGTCTTGTATAATACATCTACAATCCTTTCTTGTAGCTTATTTAGTTACTTTTTCGTTATACGTAACGATTTTTCATAGCGTTTTAATTAATTGTTTTGTGATCTTATCTCGCCCGCAATAAACGGTGCGTTTAAAAATCGTATCTCGCACACATAAGTGATTGAAGCTTTCAGGATGGACTAAGATGGAAAACTCAAAAGGGATCCTAAACAATATACTTATCGTTATCGTTAATATCAAAGTGAATAATTTACGTTGAATGTTAAGAAAATGGCAAATGCCTAAATTGCAAGCTCCGAAATTTTATTCTTTTTTCGTTGGATGTTGAGAAAATGGCAAATGCCTAAATTACAAACTCCGAAATTTTGTTCCCTTTTTCGGTAATCGTTAAATAAAGGTATGATAAACTGAACATAAAAATGTAATTTTGGTACTGACGAGAGCTGGTGAGATGTGAAATAATCGGTAAAAATTTCAGACCAGTCGGCCAGTTTTTGAAATTTTTACCCGTTATTCCACGACTCGCTAGCTCTCGCTGTTACCAAAATTATATCTTCATGTAAAGTTTATCATACCTTTTTCATTTAATAATTACCGAAGAGAGAATTAAATTTCGGAATTTGTGATTTAAGCATTCGCTATTTTGCTAATTTCCAACATAAATTATTCACTTTGTTAAGGACGATAACGATAAACACACTGATATAACTGGAGCTTTTCAATTTAGTTTACTCTGAGTGCTCTAATCATCTATACCAGCGAGATACAATTATTAGGCGCGCATTTATTGCGGACAAGAAAAAACCAAGAAACAATTAATTAAAACTATATAAAAAATAGTTATGTATGATGAAAAAGTAACTAAATAAACTATAAAAAAGATTTGAATATTAGACGGTTCGAAAAAAATTCATGGAAATTGTTAAATTGTTCAACGTTCAACAAAAGAATGCTTCCCCTTAAGTACATTTACAAATAATTTTCTTATTACATTAAATTCCAAAATAATTTATTCTACACGAGTAGCAAGCATAGAAAAATATTTTTTGTATAAAACTGCTCTCTTTTTATAGAAGAATCCTATATTTAAAATTAAAAATGCGTTGGTTACCAGGAACAACGGAAACAACCCTGACGCCATACTTCTTCAACTCCACCCTAAGGCCGGTAGCCCAGGCGCTAATAGCAGCCTTGGTTCCGCTATAAATTGAAGCTCCTGGAATTGGCTGCGTCTTACAGTGGCTGGAGACTACGATAATCCGACCATGATGAGCGCGGATAATCGGCATCAAATCTTGCGTGACTACCAGAGGACCGAGGAAGTTAACTTCCAATTGACGCTTAAACTGCCCATACGTTTGCCATTCGAATTCGCCGAAGACCATCACGGCTGCGTTATTGATTACGCATCGTAACACTGGAACCAATATTCTATTATATAGGTATACTCGTTTCATTTGTTTCTTTTTTTTTTTTTTTTTTTTTTCTTCTTTTAAACCAGTTAACATTCTTCCCAAATTTACCCAAATTCATTCGAACGCTCTATTAACAATTTGTATGATTGTATCTTTCTTAGACTATGGTTACATGTTATCTATATTAGTGACTATGGTTACCTGAGATTCGTGAAATGAAACAAGTGACACAATGGTTATGGTTAGTATTTCAGCTGTTATATGAGTCGCTCAAAAGCCAAAAGCAGAAAAGGAAAGTAATGATATTAAAAATTCTATATTTTAGCTTACCTTGCAATTTGCTAGTATTTATATTATCTCCTTATAATAAATAAACTCATAGCAGTGAGTAATCTGCTCTTTAAAAATTGGATACCAATCTTATATTTTGGTATGCAATGAAAATAAGAAATTGATAAGTTGTACCGAGAGACTCATATATTCATATCAGAGCGAGAAATATGAAGTGTGAATAAGATAAAGAGAATGGCTCGTCTGATGATTCATTAGTACAAGTACATACATTTCTAGCATTTTCATGTCTAGAATTGACCCTACAAATATTTCGCACGTATTTCATAGTATTCTGTATAGGTTTTTATGAGTGTGTACATCTCAGTATTTAGATGTATCATCTGTTGGAATCATGTTAGTTAGCACATTCATTGTAATCATAGACTTGATCGTGCTAAGTAATTTACCTAATTTCCTTTCCGCTATAGTATGACGAACGGAATCCGTGAAATTTGTAATGCTATTCAATTCCATGAGATCTAATTGGAAAACGAATACTCCTTTAGCTTCTAGTTTTTCAACCGTATCCGTATCTGTATACAATACACCCGCGATTACGGTTGCCCCCAGTTGTCGGCAATGCAGAGCCAAACTGTATCCTAACCCTGAACCGCAGCCAGTTATGACAATAACATCTTTCGAGGTCAGTTTGTCTCGAGCTTTTAGACGGCAACATAGGTAAGAAACACCTGAAAGATTATTCGAAAAATCCTTTTTCACATCTTTATAACATATATTAGTAACACGTTCCGTGCCGGACCGATTTTTGGTTACTTTCCGTTCAGGCTGCATGGGGCGTACACGCCCTACGTTATTACGATTAATAGTTTTGCTTCTGATAGATTTACTTATACCTTATAATTTTTTCAGTAGTGCAAACAACATAATTATAAAAAAAAAAAGATGTGTTATCTAAGATGTATTAGACATCAAAGCAATGAATTTAATTTTTAACCGTTTGAGTATCAAGCAGCGCGGTCGCGCTATTCAAATTTTTTGTCGAAAAGTCCCAGTACATTTGAACGTTACGGACGACTGACGGTATTCCGTATTTCATTGTTATCTTCTCAATAATTTTTATTGAACAAAACTTGAAATATTTATAAACTAATAGTACGCATATATAATAATATAGATATATTCCATAAAAATAACAAATATGACGAGCGCTATTGCGCCTCTTGTTTCTCTTCGCAATCGATTGAGACAAGCGCTATCGCACTGTTTGGGATTTTTCGATTCTGTTTTCTCAAAGACCCCTGGCACTCAACGGTTAAGGAATTCTTTTAACAAACACATGGTTGAAGATTTATTCTACCCTAAAATTTCAAATGGCTGAAACGGAAGTATGCGCCCCATGCGACACGGAGCGTGTGAATTTATAATTCGATAGAAATAGTGTTACATGTTTTTATTAAAATTTTACAATAATTTTTAATTTGCTATTTGAATGTATTAAACCAGACTAAACCAATGAAACAATTAGATAACAAAGTATCGTAGTTGATTTGAATCATTGACCTTCACGCTGATGGCGGCATTTTGATAGACCCAGCCTACCGATCAATAGAAAGGAAGATAAAACGTGCGTCTATGTTGTATAGTCAGAGAGGATTTCATCTCTGATATACTTAAATGGACGCGTTTAATTCACAATTCAAAGATATATCCGATACGAATTTCATTATAGTAATATATCTTATCACGATTTAAAATTCATTTGGTTTCTTTTGTTTTATTTATCTGTTTCGTATGAAAAATTTGTGTACTACCAATAGACACTAATTAATTATAATAAATATTATATTCTTACCGATACCACATAAGGACACCGTTGGAACCAAGTACTTATGTCCCTTGTTCCATAAATAATAAAGACCTATCGAAGCCGCTACATCTGCTAGGAATATCCCAGAGTACTTCTTGATAAATCCAAATAATCCCATTTTAAGATTAATACGGTATCAAATTTACAACTATTTCACCTCTCAGATGGCACTGTTCGGATAAGTTAATTCTATGTTTGTCTATACTTTATTTGTATGTATAAAATTCTTATAAAGAGACGGAGAAAAAGAGAAAGACTACGGATACAATACACTTCACACAGTAAAAAGAAGCGGATAAAATTTTGATATGATATATGTGAAATATTTATACAAACAATATTAGGATCAAGATTCTGATTTTACGAATTATAACAGTATAACTGTTTACTAATAAGAATGTACTCGTGTAATTAATGTCTCTTTAATTAATCTCTGTAGTAATTAATATATGAATTCACAATATGAAAATCACCATAAAATCACTTAGATCACTACGTATAAGCAGTAAAAATCAGAAGGATGGATAAAAACACACAGAAGACGAAGCGGTGATATTCTCGTCTTGATCGCAAATGGCTGCTATGGGACGCGTACAGAAAGAAAGAAACGTAAATATCCCCACTCTTTCACAATGCTTCACGATGGGTCCTCTCAAAATTCCAACGGTAATACGCCACGTAATATACAAAATGTGTGTAACTCAAAAACAAAATAAAATTTAACGATCATATAAGCATGATATAATATTTCTATTTATTACAAAAGTAAAGGTTTTCTTTTCTTTTTCTATAAACTAGTTTCTTTTCGTATAAAATTGATCTGATTTGCCAGAGTTTGATGTGTTAAGAGACATTAATATTTCATGAACGAATATTTCTCTCGGTTCGGTTGCCAGACTCTGATTTGAATTGTAAATATTTCACACAATGTATGAATAAATAGAATACGATGAAGTTTCTAAATGCTGCTACCGCAGTCCTATATTGTTAGTATTAGCGCAACTTAAAAGATTTGCTTTTTAACATATACACATTCCCGGTTTTTCGATCGAAAAAATGTTGGAAACAATACTACAAAATCGACGTTTTAAATAAACTATAATACCGTTTTAAAATAAACATAACAACATAAACAACAAAGTAGCGCGTTTCTAATTAATGTCACTCCTATGACAGTTACAAAATCTTGTCTGCACTCAGTTCGTTCCTATTATTAGTGGAAATGATATTAGCAACGTTCTTTTCTTTTTTTCGTTTAATTTTGCATATGATAGTATAAAAAACTCTTTCGTATAATCATTACACAAAATTTCTTGTAAATTTATAAGTCTTTACAGAGTGAAATATACAGCTTAATATTAAGGCATACTTTACATAAAAATTAACAAATATTAAGGCTAGCAATACTATATCTTACTATAGCATACTATATCTTATGCTAGTTATTTCTTTAGAATGAAATCATAAGAATGAATACATATTCGTTCGACTATAATCCAAAATTATTACATTATCTTACAAGCTTCATTTATTATTCTCACACATATTATACGTCTTCGTTTACGTGGTACTCTTACAGTTTCCTTCAAATATCGCTTTGAAATGTGGAGTATATTAAATACCAGCGGGTTTATCAGCAACTAAAATGTTCGGATCCGCGCGAAGATCGTAACTTGGATCCCCGTCTGTAGCCATTCGACCAAGCCACGAGAATAGAATTAACATTCCAATGAAAGCTAATATTACCATGATTCCTAGCACCGTATATCTCCTGTATTGCGGACTGGGTGTATTTCTACGTCGCGTTGGTGGACTAACTATCAACTTCCACCACCTTAAGAACCATTCAATGGCAGACTTTCTTCTGTATTTATTTTCATCATGATCAAATGATATTTCCTTTGGATCGTCATATGCTTCGCAAACTTTTCTTGATGTTGACTGTGACAATCCCATAGATGAATCGATATTTACAATTGAATAAGGTGGCCCAACCTTTTGATTATTTAAATGCACATTATTTATGTTACTGTGAACTGAGTTAACATTGCTAACAGAACGTGATGTAGCAGTTGATGGTGATGACGTTGTTAGTGTGTGGTTCTGATACGAAGTGGTCTCAATTCTCAATGAAGGGTGCTCCTGTTCTGGTTTTTGCTCTCTGTCTTCACTGAGCTATAAAAGATAATTTCAATATATAGATGTTCTGTATATGTATGTTACGTACTTTATTATGTACATTTAAATATAATACATACCAAAGGTAAACCTAAACCAGCTCGTGCCCAATTTACTCCTGCTAACTTTTCTCTCAACACATCTGCCACAGGAGAAACCAATTTTGAGTCAGGAAATATGCGTTCCTTACAAGTTGGACATGTGTATCCTGCTGGTGCTGTAGTTTCTGGTAATTCCCTGGCATATTTGTCCAAACATGCCCAATGATACATGTGATAACATGTTAGCCGAACACAATCTCCTTCGCTTAAATTTACAGAGCATAATGTACATACTGGATTGTAATCATGGTCATGTAGCCACAAAATGTATGATTGAACAATACACTGAAAAGAATATAAATATTTACATTTAATTTTATTATTTATTTATAGATTTATAGTAATTTTAATATAGATGGAAAAAAGGACGAGAATTACTTTGACTGGAGAATTAGTGAAATTTATTTCTTCGTGATTTCTTCATCAAAGTACATTCTTTGCAAATTGTTTTATGAAAAATAGGATACAATACCTTTGGATGGTTCGTAACCATGCAATGTTCACAAACATTGACACGGTGTTCAAAACAAAACAGATTTGTAACTCTTCTTTTCGGACACTTGCACAGCCCCATAGTTACAATAAAAGTAATGCGTTTATAACATTAAATAAATTATCAACAATACAATAAAAAACTAGTTACTTAAAAACACTTTTATAAACGGATAATTTTATATGACATTTCGTGATCTTACAAAATTTTAAGCTACATTATGCGGTACGGGTTCCATCTTTCATCGGCCACGTCGTCTGACATTTTTCACAAATGGCACAGAAGAATGGACCAATAAGATTCTTCGATTCACCGGTAACGAATAAACATCCATAAGTTACTGTACACGTTCTCCGATTTATTTGCAGGAAAACTATTCGTTTATAAAATAATATTAAAACTGATATTTTTTCACATTAAAAGAATCTTTTTTTAGTAAGCATAAAATATTGTTTCAATCATATAATTAACATATTTCATCTCCAATAGAACAAATCACATATAATAATTATAAATAAATAACAATTTGCATCATATAAGTATCTCTATAACAAAATAATTACTAATTTATAATAATGTTACACAGTTAATAATTTTTGTATGCTATAACGAAGTACATACAGTTTTTTTTTATATGATAACGGAGATCACCTTGTAAATATTGTTAAAATGGCTACGTTGTATCGCGTCTTAAATTGCTTAGGAAAAAATATATTATCGATAGGACAGAATAGAAATATATCGTTATCTCCAATAACGCGTGTTAAGGAAAGTGAGTATGATTACATTTATTAAGGTATAACATCATTTATTGTTTGACTTGATGTTCCTAACCTATAATTTTGAATTTTCTTAGTCATAGAAAAGAAAGAAGGAAACACATTAACTATTGAAGCCGTGATTAAACCAGACCCATATGAAGGGCGGTTCTTAAAACCTAAAAACGGTGCATGTCCTATTTGTTCTTCTGGTCTTGACATTAAACATACAGTAAGAGTTTGATATCTTGTCGTATTACGATCTTCCTTGTCTCTGGATAATTAAACTGATTCTTTTAGGATGTACTTATCCTAAATCAATTTGTTAGATCAGATGGATGCATATTACCACGTAGGATTACAGGTCTTTGCGAGATTCAACAAAAGAGAATTAGTTCATTGATCATAATGGCTCAATATGCAGGTTGGTAGATTAATCATAGCAATGCAATTTCCAATCTACATTAAATAAATTGAAACACTTATGCTTAGGATTAATGCAAAGGAGAGCTCCTGGAGGTGGTTTACTTCATCCCTTACAAAGAAGGAAATGGAGAAAATTTAATAGCTACTACTGTGAAAGAACTATTAAAGCTAGATATAAGTAATAGTTTACAAACAGTATAATAAATGATTGAACAATATTATAGTATTTCGAATGACTTAGTTTTATTTAGTTTTGCAATATCTAAATAAATCCCAAAATCATAATAATTCTCCACGTGATTCTACTTTGCCCTTAATTTCGAATGTACAAAAACGTGTAGGTTAGAAATCATGTTCACATCTTGGTTAATAAAACGCCCATGGTGTAACAAGTTTCAAAAAAGATATGTGTCGAAAGGCACAACAATCATAAAGAATGAACATGGAGAACAGGAAATCACGAAAATTCGAAACATCGGAATTTTGGCACACATCGATGCTGGTTCGTTTGTGATATGCTTTTTATAGATAACCTATAAAAATTTATACTTTAATGAATTTACAATATTGACGATGGTTTTTTAGGCAAAACCACTACCACAGAAAGAATGTTATACTATTCTGGTCTCATTAAACATATGGGAGAGGTTCACCATGGGAATACGGTAACAGATTATATGGATCAAGAACGTCAGCGCGGTATAACCATTACTTCTGCAGCAGTGACATTTCAATGGAAAAACTATCGTATTAATTTAATCGACACTCCAGGACACATTGACTTTACTATGGAAGTGGAGCAAACCTTGAAAGTATTAGATGGAGCAGTGGTCATATTAGATGGAAGTGCAGGTGTTGAAGCTCAGACATTAACGGTCTGCAGACAAGCTGACAGATATGATATTCCTAGAATTATTTATGTAAATAAGATGGACAGGACAGATGCTAATTTTGACAGAAGTTTAAAATCTATTGAATCCAAGTTAGACACAGAAGTATTACCTACGCAATTTCCAATTAAAGAGAAAGGAAATTTAGAAGGAATTGTGGATGTTATTACTTTAGAAAAATTGATCTTTGCAAAGAAAGATATGGGTATGAAATATTCCAGAGTAAAATTATCTGAAAATGAAGATACAACTTTATGGGAAATGGCAAATGAAAAACGTAGAAGCTTAACAGATAAATTATCCAACATGGATGATGAATTAGCTAATATAATAATAGAACAGGAATCTTTGGATGCAGTAACTCCGCAAATGTTAATTGATTCCTTGCACAGATCAACTATTAGTAGAAAAGGTGTTCCTGTGCTCTTAGGTAGTTCTTATAAAAATATTGGTGTTCAACCTTTAATGGACGGCGTTCTCTTGTATTTACCATCACCCAATAAAACTAAATCTTCTGCGTATTACCATTGTTTTCATGACAAACTTTGCGCCAGGGCATTTAAAGTCGTCCACAATAAGCAAAAAGGACCAATTACATTTTTTCGAATTTATAGCGGCAGCGTAGAAAAAGGCATGAAGCTATATAACGTCCGGAAAGAAGAGAAGGAACTCGTAGGAAATTTATATATCGCGTACGCTGACGAGTACGAAAACATACCGAAGATTACACGTGGCAATATTGCAGCGATAACGGGATTAAAAAGTACAACAGCTGGAGATTTAGTAACGACCGATCGAACAACGATAGAGCAAGCAGAAAAGAAACTGAGAGCAGAGAAAAGTGTTACACTGGAAGATGTAGAGAAAGTATTTGACAGCAATATTAGGACGTTGGAGCCAGTCTTTTTTTGTTCAATTGAGGCGCCATCGTTATCTACGCAAACACTTTTAGAGAAGGCTCTCAAGGAACTCGAAAGAGAAGACCCAAGTTTAAGAGTAACTCAAAATGAAGAAACTGGTCAGATCGTGCTTGGAGGAATGGGTGAATTGCATTTAGAAATTATCAAAGAAAGAATTAGAACCGAATATAAGGTCGATGCTGATTTAGGTCCTTTGCAAATCTCCTATAGAGAAACTATAAAGGAACCTATTTTAGATACCTTTTCGACTGAATATAAGATAGGAAGTGCTAATCTAAAAATTACAATTATCATGTCGTTGATACCAAACTATCAAGGAAAGGAGACTTTATTATTAGATAAATCACAGAATTATGGTGATAGCTTAAATGCTATACCGGCACATATAATGAAAGCAGTGAGGAATGGTGTTCAATCAGTTCTTTTACACGGGCCGAAATTAAGTTATCCGGTCGTAAATATGGGTGTTAAATTGCATAGTTTAGAATATGGATCAGGTACTACGCCATCGTTAATCAATGCTGCTGTTTCACAGTGTATTCGACAGGTAAAAGTATTCTTATGATTTTTATTTTTCTTACGTACATATAAGACATAATAAAGGAAATAATCTAAGCTGTGAATGGCGGGAGAATATAATAGGATATATGACATAGAAGCTTTGGTACTCTATCACCATTTCTGAGTCTAACTACAGGAGTATCAACCATAAAGAAACAACATTTTATTTCTATTCAATTATTTAGTATTACATTAATTGACAATTAATTGATAATCGTATCGCTTTCGTTACGTTTGATCACCTCAATGCTTTTTTTCGGCAACCCTAAACTTCTTTCCTTCGCAGATTTTAATTCAGACAATAGAAGCAGAGATTTCGGTTTACGTTCCAACATCGTTCTCTTTGTATTTTGTTCGGACAAGCCGTTGTTAGGCGATGATTCTTCCTGAGGGAAAAAGTATCTGTGTTTCCAATTATCCCGTATAATTTTTAGAACATTAGTCTCTTTACGTTTGTCCTCGTTGCGTATATAGGTCTCTGTAAACGTCCGAAGAACACCGATTTTCTTCAATGTATCTTCAGATATACCAATGTTGAAGGATTTCTGTTTTGAGGTTAAGGTTGGAAAAGCATACGGTTTCAATGTGGTGTTCTGTTTTAATTCTAAGACACGTGGAAGTCTCGTGGACTGCCTGTCAAAAAATTCATTAATTAATATGTCTGTTTTAATCTGTAAATTTCTCAAAAAATCCTCGTCAGTTATTTTCTGTAGATTAGAATTCTTTGCACTACTAGTTTCTCCGCTACTTAAATTATCAGCACTGAAGTGCTTTGAGATCCTGATGTTGTTTCCTTTGACTCGATTCTTTGTTCTTTTTGAGTTAGTCTGAGTAGATCTTTCTACATTTCTTATGCCCCACTTCAGCATATAAGAATCCAAGAATTTGTGGTATAATTTAGGGCAAATTTCTTGGTCTTCGTAGTGCTTATCTATAAAGTATACTCTGCGCAAACGACAATTACCGCAAATTTGAATCCTCTGAGTTATAGCGTATTGTTGCTTGAAAGCAGTCTGCGTTAGACTCGATAGGTCCAATTCTAATTTATTCCAACCGGTCTCAAATTTTACTTTGACGCGACAAATGACACCCTTGGAGTTTTGTTTTTCTGACTCCGCGTTCGTGAATTGAAAATGATGCTGGCAATTTTGGTTATCTGCCACCTGGTGTAATGCATAAGCTTTTGTATCAGCAAATATTATGTTATAGGTTATTCACTATTTTGTTTAGGCAACTTTCAATTTTTATTTGCCAAATTAAATTAACCCTTTATGGGGTTATATCAAATTACAGTAGAGAATTTACTTGTATTAATTCGATATACATATGTTAATGTAGACACCTGGTTACAAAAACATCTTTAAAAAATTAATTATTAAAATACTAGTTGAGATAAAATGTTGAGTGTTGTTCGGACCACAAAGGAACTGACTACTTATTAGTATTAGAAGAAGTTTATGAAATATTGTGTTTTCTTTTTTTAATTTAAAAGTAAATAATTTGTCGTTAATATGAGATTATACTCAGAATATTCCACAATTACCTGCACTTGCAGACGACAATGGAGATTTAAGTTCTTTATAACTACAACTAAAACTGGTAATTCGATATTGAGGAATTGGGAGGAATCAGAGGGACAAATGATGGAGGTGCCATATCCATGGGGTTGTTCGAAGTCCTGTATCTCGATAACCTGTGCATTATTTACCATAAAATTAACTTAAAATTCAATGCTCAGCTAAATAAACTCGAATGATGTTCATTGAACGTAACCTACATTTTCTAATAAATCTGAATCTAAGATTTTACGAATACGACCCGATTGAGACTGCTGCTTGCTCCAATACTCTAAGGGTTTGTCACTGATACTATACAAGAGAGACACATATCCATCAACCATGAAATTACGAAATTATTTCACGAAAATGTGAAGTATTTATGTGACTTTGTTACTTTAGGATTTACATCTTTCCGTTCGTTTGTTTTCTTGCAGCGTATTTCAATATAATGGCTGTTCATTTGGAATTATGTTTTTTTTTCCCCCCAAATTGACGCAGTTGATAAAGAGAACAATCGTTTGAGATATTTCTAGCGTTGACAATAGAAATAATGATTGCATTAACGATAGAAACAAGGATTTTCTCGCCAGCCAAGTGAAAAAATATGGTATTAAATTTGATAAGGATAGTTTAAAAAGAGGGAACAATAGAATAAACAATATCTTTTATTAGAAGAATAATTCATTGAAAAAATACGAAATATTTTCTGTAGCGAAGCTTAATTAAGTCACTGTTATTTTTACTTATTTGGAATTTAGTTATATTGATGTATTGATATATTGGAAACTATACTGTAACTATACTGTATTGGAATGTAGCTACATATATTGAAATAAGTGACTTATAAAATATTTATAAATATAAGTAATGTATAAGTAATCTATAAAAATAATTCCGACTAAAAATAACCAGATCCTCTAGAAAACGTTTTGCAACATCTTTAACGTTTACAATCTGAGTCCTAGATTTTTTGGTTGCTTAACAATTTCTGATTTGTCAAAGACTTTCAGATGCTTGAAATAATTCAAGTACATCTCTTGAACATTCCCTGCAGCCTTTATATCGCTTAGAGCTCTTAAATTCCTTCTTGAATGGCTTGAAATACTTTAAAATCTTTCTAAATCTTTCTCTGAAACTGTTAAACTACTCACGACCCTTGCTTTTTTAAAAGCTCTTCCCTATTTACTTATCGTTCTCTATATGCATTTCAGTTGATGAAGAATGTGGGAGTTATACTTCTAGAACCTGTAATGCGAGTAGAAATTGTGGTGCCAGAGGAATATTTAAGCGTCATCATGAAAGACCTGCCGAAAAGACGTACAGAAGTAAAATATATTGATGCCTATAGACAAAACAAGGTAATGTATCTTTTTCCCCTTTAAGGCAATATTAAAATTGAAGTCAGAGAGACTAATGTAACTTAAATGATGAAAACAGGTGGTCCACTGCCTTATTCCGTTAGTCGAGTTACTAGGATACTCAAAAGCAGTAAGAATAATGTCATCAGGGCATGCAACGTTCTCGTTAGAATTTGACCATTACCAAGTAATGGATTCGATGAACGAGGCAGAAGCGATTAAAAGAGTTACTGGATTCTATTAGAAAATTTAGAAAATTCTATTAGAAAAATAAGAGTAAAAAAGGTATCTTTGTCAGCATACAATATGCAATATTATTTGTACCAAATATCTGTTGTATTTTAAGATATTAGTGATTTAATTGTACAAAGATAGAAATTAAATCGCTATAAAAATTATTTGCAACTTACTTAAGGATTAAGATCAGGGTTTACGAGAAAACAGCAGTCGTATGTGCGAATTTCTCATCTGTCAAGACTTCTACGTCTAAAGTGAAGTAAACAGTACGATACACAAAAATTAAAACACATTGTTATTATTCTTGGACAAAATTACATATTCGATTGTTCCTTTATTCGTTCGCTCTAATCAAAATATATTGCAGCATTTACCGGTGATGCGTTACAATCCTTCTTTTCTTATTTACGATCATCTATCGCGGCCGCCGATTACGTGGCTGAAATCGAGCAGCTCGTAAAACGATTTCTTTCTCTAAGAATACATATATACACATACGTAGTTATATATAATAACAAAAAAAAAAAAAAAAAAAAAAAAGAGAGGAAAGAAAACAACGAAGAACAAAGTAGTAGAAAGAAAAGAGTCTTATCGAAATAACACCGGCCAGCCTCGTAAACAGCAGCCGCGCATAAATATATTAATATTGCTTAAAGATCATGCAAAAATGTCATACATAGTAAAATATATGTATGTATATATATTATACGTATGGAGGGATTACATTTATAGGGTGAGAGACTTGTAAACACGTCAGATGCACATAAAAATGTTTCGTTAATACGCGTAATCGCAATGCGGTTCTTATTTATCGGAAATACGAGGCACATAACATTCACCAAATATTCCATAAAAAATATATACGTGTATATGTATATACACATACATCATTTTGTCATCGAGTCGCTACTTCGTTAGCCTTGAATTGTCCTATATAGACATGATGTGTAAAATCATGGACGCAATTAAAGATGGCTATCGTATACGCGTCCTCCTTAATCTATGTAATGGTTTTGAGCGCTAAAATCGAACGTTTTAAATTCCTAAACAACGCTATACCTCTTCGGTCGATATTACGTAATTGGTAAAAAATAAATTTTTCGCCGGGTTACGACGAAAATCTCTTACAAAGAAAAAAGAAAAAAAAAACAGAAAAAGAAATTGTTGCGGTATTACGATGCATGGTTTGCATAATTCTAATTTGTCTGTGTAAAAACGTTCGCAAAAGTTAAATACAATTACGTATAATATATTATATTATATTATATTATATATCACTAGAGACACTCGTGTCTCAACCATAATTCATTAAATGATGCAAAAAGATGTTTTGCTTCTTCTTCCAAAAGTTCACGCGGTCTATGCGTTCTTAAAGCGCTACTAACAAGGAAATATTCTTTTTGCTTCTTCCTTTTTTATTCTTTTTCCTTTTTATTAGCCTCAAAGATAATTTTACCAAAGTTCTTACAGAGATGGAAATGTGTTCGACAAGCTTACTTTACGATGCGTGAATCCATAACAGAAACGCAAATACTGAATTTCACGATGTGTGGTTCTAGCAGAAAATCTTCTTCGTATAAAAGTTACCAGAATCTCACAACATCATCTCATAACATCATCTCATTCGGGATCATCCTCGTTCGATCCGTAATCGAGGTCGTCTTGGCGTCACAAACTCACTAGCTTCGGCGGATTTGCATCCGGAGAGCTGAGATCGACGGCGGACAGATTGTTTCTTTGCTGTGTCGAGCAAGAAGGTATCAATGGTGTTGAAACTGGAGTAAGCCCGGTCCCGCCTTCCATCAACGACTCGAAATTAAACGCTATGCCGCTAGTTGGCGTGGTGATTGGCATCCCCGCTACGTCCAACGATGGTTTCATGAACGATGGTGTTTCGACTGTCTTAAATGTAAGCGTGTTCGGCCTTTCTTTTGGTTCGCTGAAAATCGACAGGGAATTTGGTCGATTGTTATTGTCGAAGCCAACCGGCAAGGAGTTCGGTCTATTCGGTCTCGTTGCGACGTTCACCGCCTCGCGCTTCGTACTTTCAGCTGCGGCGGCTGCAGCTGCAGCCGCAGCCGCAAATTGGTCCTCCGTCGGAAGCTCTGGCTTTATCACGGGTTTCACATCCGGAGGAGATGCTGAACGAAGTCGACAGACCGCTCTGTGAGCTTCCAGGATGAATTCTAGTTCGTCCTTCGCCTGCTGCAACTGCTGAATCTCTTCTTGCAAGCTTTGTTTCTTCTGCTCCAAACCCTCAGTCTCCTGACAAATAAATTCGTCATGTTTCATTCGTGTTTCATTTTTTCAACTTAATATTTGAATTACATTAGCACATACAGTGTATACTATAGTCTATCTTGCACATATGAACTTTTATTTCAAGCCACTGATACTTCCAATCCACGTAAAACAAGTGACAATGTATGCCACCGACTGTACACATGTACATATCTTGAATTAAGAATTGCACAAAAACAGTGGAGCAGTCAATAAATTAATATTCTTTTTTTCCACGTTAGAATATTTCTTTCTTTCATTAGGAAATCTAATTACAGAAAAAATAGCAATTGTAATTTCGCAAATATGGAATGGGATGATATGATAACCTTGCTGTTCTCTTCCCTTCCTCGTATTTGCATCTCTTCAGATACCTTCTAAAGATATCTATCTATCTATCTATCTATCTTGAAATATATATTCTTTACTCATGAAAACTCATACGCAAAAAGCAATAAGATTACTACCTTTGAATTCAATACTGAAATCAATTACTTATAAAGTATCTATATTTTAACAATATCCATTGAGATATAACATCTATTTCAGAGGGGAACAGCAGGATTAAATTCAGAACAGATTTCATCAATTACATACTTCTAACAGGGCATTGGTATGATCCATCCTCCGCTTGCGACATCTAGCTGCTGCCATCTTATTTCTTTCTCTGCGGATCTGTCTTCGTTCCTCCTCCTCGGGGGTCATCCCGATCGTTCTGGTAGGCCTTCTGCCACCCATATTGCGTCTGGTTGGCTGTTGTGGCTGTGTCTGTTGACTGTCCACGAGGGTGGTATTGGCGGCCACAGGGGCGGCAACGGTGGTGGTAACAACGTGATGCGCCGCCGTGTTTTGCGTTTGTGCCGGCGTCGGTTGCGAAGGTTCCACCAACGGTGGCACGAATCCTGCTTCGCGACTGTGCGATGCTGACTCGCTGGTCAGCTCTAGAAACGTTTGCTCGATGCTTCGGAGCGTCGTTGGCGTCAACGTCGGCGTCGTCCGCGTCGGCACTCCACTGTGTAGTCCGTCCAGAGATACAAGCTGCAACAATAAAAGATTTCACCACATTAATTTGATGTTACATGATTATTATTTTAATTTAAAGTACATACTTTTCAAATATTTTCTCAGTAGATAAAACAGTGCAACGATTTCTTTCTGGCTGTATTTTTATTTAATTATTAAAGAGAATACATGACTTACACCTTAGTTAGAAGCTAGATTAAAAAATATTTTAAACTTTCGTTATTATTACGACGTTTGAGTTATCCTCGGTATATTTCAATATTTGTTGCACCAAAAATAGCACTACGTTTGTCTAAACCGCAGAAAAATATGCTTATTAAGTACAGTTTGAACATTAATCCTCATTATTGTGTAGAATCAGCATAAAACGTGTAAAAAATAACGGCTAATATAATATATTGGTTTTCAGTGACGGCAATGATAGCACACGTATACACACATATATACATACACGAGTTTAGGTGCGAGACTGGTGCGCAACTCGATGACCATGCAACACAGAGCATAAAACGCGAGTTTGCCAGGTGCGGATAGATAACAAAACAGTTAGGAAACCGATGTTTTTCGTCTGCGGAACGCGATTGCCTTTCGAACGAATTGCGCGTTAGATCACTGCTCGTTTATTGCTCGGCGAGATATAAAAGAAGTTCGTCGGTCATATTATCGACGAAGTGCTGTTAGGCAATGAAACCGATTCCAATAACCGCTTTCGTTCCATGGAAAAAGAGGGCGTTGCGCAATAACCGTAAGAAGAAAAAGGGAGAAGGAAAAATACGGGGAGAACGAAAGAACGGTAACAGAAAGGTACGCGATATGTACTTCCATCAACGTTATCATTTCTCGTTTTTCGCTTTGATATCGCGAACCAACGTTAATGCAACGAGATGTTTCAGATAAAAATATCCGTGATCCAATAGTCGATAAGCTATCGGCGCGAACTAGATCGCATCTGGGGGCTGCTCGTTTCAAGGTACGCAAGTACACATGTTTATCGTTCGGTATCATCATCGCTAAAATTACAACGAATTATCGCGACATTCCTAATAATTATCCACCACGATCGGTCTCCTCCCTTCTCTGTAATCTTCGATCTTGAATTCTATTTACATGTTCCGATCTTGGTTGCCTTGCGTTCGAAAATAGCAGTGGCGGGCCTTTTAAAAGTTACATCGATTTAATGGCCTTACGTGATAGTCAACCGTAATTTTAATACGACTCTCGTAACATACGATATTAACAATAGGTGATGTTAATCTCTCGGCATTAAGTATGAACACGTGCACAGAATACGTTATGAATGTGTGCGTGCGTGTGGTATAGTATCGTCTGGGGGGGTACTATCGTCGAGAACGCGCCACCTGTCGTGTCGTCTGTTCTTCCGTCCACGCGATGAAATCGAAACCATCGATTTACCTATCGAAAAACCAATTGGTTTATTCCGCGACACGAACCAAAACAGTCGCCTACGGAAACAATTGGTCGACTGGATGGATTTCATCGACGTTATAAAAGTGTGTATGTCTCCAACTACGGACGATATTAATGACTTGGCTCGAATCGCAGCTCACGTAGCGACAACCTCGCGTTCACCATCGCGTCGACCAATCGGCAGACGGGGACACGCGCGCGACGTATTATACCCGACGCACACGTTTCCCAGAAAGCACAAAAGGACGCAGGAAGGAGAAGAATCGCGACCTTCAGTCTCATAAGGAGACGAGAGACAACGACACCAAACAGCCGAGGTCTATCATTTCTAAAATTACGAGCCGTACTGATCGTTAACGAAGGCCGATTCGGGATAGATAGCGCACGTCAGAAGAATTGAACGTTTCCCAGAGTTCAAGCATCATTGCACAGGAATTGCACATCGAGATTCTTCAAATGGAAAGATCGTGATAGATCATCGATGACATCTCGCTTCTAATCTCGTAATTAACTCAACGTCGCGCTTCTCCACGTTTCATCTCTCTTTTCATTTTTTGCTTCTCGCTAAGTAAAGCAAAAAGAAGTTCGCTGAACTTTAAAAACAGGTTATAAAAGTTCAAGTTACAACGGTGCCATCTTTTAAGCGACATTACCAACGTAATACGTTTCTACGATAATTTCCACAGTTGAACAACCTGTTGGCGTTACTAGAAATAAGAACCAAGATCACTAACCTTGCACACCCATCTATATAGCTTTCGAAATGTATATGTATTCTAAATTGTGTGCTATTGTCTATCAGTTCATTAGCACTTGTCAAAATGCAAATATGCTTTGTGAATCATATTTGAAGAAGCTAGCTTAGAACTCCTCCACTTTTGTGTGAGAATTTATTATGCATGTATTTATAACATGATTACGATTCATAATCGCGAGGCTACCACGCTGCCGCGTGTGTCATCGCTAAAATTACTTAGCATACCAACGGGTAGCGACTTTAACAGAAGAGTAATCACCCACCCACAAGATTCACCCACCTATCCGCTCCCTGTTCGCGCGTAAACTTGTGGAATGCTCGGAGCGATAAACTTAGGCGTTACAAAATCGTTTTCGCGCGTCACACTGTTCTGGAATTTCAGTTTTCAAATACTATCCCTTTATATATCCACGAAAACCACGTTTTTTCATAGATTTTAAAACCATTCTTTTATTCACAAATTGGATAATCTTCTAAATTCCTTCTTTAAATATTCTTCCGTTATTTTATGTATAAAAAGTTAGGTTAGACGGGGTTAATTCATCGTCTCGACCTTCGTACGAGTTTGTAATTTGCTGTAAGCTGTGTCTGATGCGCGCATGCGCATAAATCAGACGATATATACACTTGGAAGCTGTCACGTATATATACGTATTCTGTATGATTTCTCGATTTGGCACGATCTGAAATTTACAACCCTGACCATTTCGAAAAAAAGCAGTTCCGTTATAAACTGTAGTTATTGAAAGCTTGATAAATTTAGAGGGATTTACCAACGTGAAAATTTATCAGTCGTTATTTACTTCTTATAAGCTATAACTGTGGTTTTTTCTTTATCAGATTGAAAAAGAGAGACAAAGGTGTGGCCCTTATCGTGTCACACTTACCCTTTAAAGGAAAGGAAAGGAAACCGATATACTCGATTTCGTTTATCTAGGAAACACAAAAAGCGACATCCATTTGTTTGCACTGGAGGATTATCGAATTTACCATCTTGAATCGACTTATATTTATCCGTTGCGAAAGCGATAAAATGATTCTACAATTCTTGTTGTATTTAATTCCTATTACTTAATCATCAATTGCTCGTAAAAGTATTAAACATTTATGAAAATTTTGTATGACATATGACAAGATACAAGTATCATGATCACACTGATAAAGTTTGAAACAAATATGAAAATGTATATAGAAGTTACAAGATATTTGTTGTACACATCACTTGTGAAATTATTTAAGCAATCAATTGTCCATTACTGAGTCCACCTTTAGCGTTAATTATACGATAACTTACTACCGGAAAATCAATTCTTATGCCATTAAATATAGAATTTTGATGGAACAAAAAGAAATGATTGAGGATGTTAGAAAAAGAAAATATAAATTTGAAAGTTTGAAATTCAACGAGTGGATGAAGGTTAATAAAAGGAAATGCTCGCGCTATCAGTTTTTTTAGCGGTCACGAGACTGCGATTATTACCACGGCCACGGCACATTCGTTAACCGACGGGCCGTTCACCTTACCGTGCATCGTCAGTTTGAATATGTCAGACGATATGTGGCGCTGGTGGATGAACTCTGTATCATTTTGTCAGACGTGTCTGTGCAGGTTCAAGTCAACGGCTGCCCGAAGATCGCGTCACGACATGCTTTCGATCGACAACACCGTCCATCATACTCGTGTTTATTCTACCCAAATATCTATCATAAGATGATAATAATTCATACTAATATTGAAATAAATCCAAAAAGAGAAGAAAGATAAATAAAGAAGTTTTTAAGAAAATTTATATAAACGTCAAACGTTTTGTTCATTAATCATTTTTTTAGGTTAGAACAAAATTATATAAAACTATGAGAGTCCTAAGAATCGTATTTTTCATGCGGTAGTTATAGTTACTGGAATATATTGTCCCGCATTAACATGTTGCAACGGCAAAATGCATACATATATGCATTGTTTCTAGAAATAGCTGTCTACTCTCGATTCTAGTATCTATCGCATCGTGCATCGTTAATCCAATCGCGATGAGAGGTATGCAAAAACATTGATCGCTGCGGTACGTGTTTTTTTCCGCGAGGCAACAAATATTGTAATAAATCAAGCTTTCCATTTTTTTTTACTACTGACTAGACGTTTATGGTAAATAGATAGATATTTGCTTCGCAAATTATCATCGTGTAACTACATCATAGATAGGCTTACTATACTGACAACTGATATTCACTAATATTCAAAAAGTATACATATGTATTTAACTTTGCTGCGTTCTTTTGCTTACCTACAATCCAACTGTATCCACTCGAGTAATGATAAAAGATATTACATATACGAATAAAATATGAAAGAATGATTATCGTGTTCTTTTCAAAGCATTATAAATCTTTATTGTTTGTTAAGATGAGAGGAAAAATGAAACGTAAAAATTCGAGAATCGCATTCGAGTTAATATGAGCACAATATCTACGGAGTAAGAAATGTTTTACAAGACAATACACAATTATTGACATGCATCTCTACGAGGACAGCATTTCAATTATCGCCGAGAGATTGCGATTTTGAAATCAATCAAGCAGCAAGGTCATGCAAACGTAGCAGACGATAACAAAAAATCAAGATAGTAGAGAAACGGATATAATGGTCGGCAAATGTCAACCCCAATGACACCCTCGTAACGAAATACACAGAAATATTTGACGCAGATGCGCAATGTGCTTTTTTTTTTCGATGTCGCCGTTGGTATGCAGCACGTCTTCCGTTTTGTGATGCAGTTGTTCCCTCTCTCTCTCTCTCTCCCTTTTCCCGTTGTGCTCGACACCAAAGACAAGAGAGAGAAGGAGAGAAAGAGAGAGAAGGACATAGAGAGAGAGAGAGAGAGAGAGAGACTCGCAACGAACACAGCGCGCTCGCGCGCGCGACATAACGTATCCGAGCAACACACACGACCGCTCTTTCTATAAATAGATGCGTTTGCTGTTTTAATCTGCCCTGGGCCCGCGTTACGAGCGGACAAAGGGCGATATCAGCAACCAGAAAATCATTGCGAAACGTACCGCAGTCAGATATTGGCGCAACGTTTTATTAGACAAGGAAAAGATAGTAAAATAGAGAAAAGATTAATTAGAAAGAGATAGATGATGAATCAGTGAACCACCACGGCTCTCCAGGCATTGCACATGCGCGTCGTAACTTTACACCGCGGAAAATACATTGAAACAAATTCACTTTGAATATAAGAGAGCGATACAATAATTGTAATTATATATATGAATCATTTAGTGAGGTAATGCGTAAGACTCGTATAAATATAACATTGTTGGAACACATAAAGTAACTAACATATTGTATTGTTAAGGTATGATAATTATACCATTGAAATAATATCTACATTACAGAATATATATAAAAATTATTTACTATAATAAATTACTTTAGAAGTCTGCGACAGATACAAGGAAATTTTCACGACTTAAAAAAATAGTTTATCATAATATTATGGATACCTCAATTTCGTCAAACTTCGGAAAAATTAATAAACTGGCAAAAAATTGTCAAATACGATTTGATAAAACTTCAGTATTATTCAGTGTCCGAATGGTAGATGAGAGAACCATGAATATCGGGAAACGTATCTGACGGTAGTGTGTGTACGATATTGGTTAAGTTTTTTACAAGACACAATATTCGCGCCACGTCTTGAGCATCGAGGTTACTTTTTTCAACCGGCTGTTTTTCTCAAAGGCACGTGGTATAGTTTCAGCGGTTTTTACGGGTACGTAAAAATATTCATTCCGCGGTTTCATGCGCAACCTGACCATTCGTTTACGATCTGTTTGTTTCATCGAAGCCGGTGGAACTTCCAATCGTTATTGCACAACGTTGCACAATCCCTGCTCGTCCGCATTGCAATAATGGTCCCACATACGTTAACAGGCGGCTCGATAGTGTGGCATTCGCGTGTCGAATAGACTTTCTCCTTCAAGTTCATCCGTCGCGACCGCCATGTTGTTTCTTTTTTCGCGCATCTCTCCTTCCTTTCCCGCGTTCGTGTTCGCGTCAGAATCGCGTTCGTGCTCGCGTCAGAACCGCGCGCGCGTGCCTCGAAAGGAACGCGATGAAATGTGGATACGTTGCTCCTCGCCAATTTACAATTCTTTCCAAATTCGAGTCGACTTCGTTTGGCTTGTTCGACTCGAACCGTGCACCACAACGTGAATGAAACACTAATTCGGAGGCCTGCCAAGTGGTGTGTTTATTTTAGACGGCCGCTTTCGAAGCCCCTCGAGGTCCTTTAGACATTAGACTGTTTTCTTCAAACAGAATGCTACTTTGTGAGGAGGAACAATGTAATCGAACGTGATCTATCTGACGATAGGCAGTAGACACGTTATCGTCTAGTAGATCCGTTCAAAAGCGTATTGTACCATCTTTTAAGCGATTTTCTAAATTTATGCTCGCTGCTTTCACACGCGACCTCACCGTTCATGAATTAAACAGACTCTTTTTTCCCTCTATGCGGTTAAATACACGCGCTCCTCTTATCGCGACAAGTTTCTAAACAGCGAGACAACTTGTATGGTTTTATGTCTGTCACGATATATGACTTAAACTAAGTACACGATTTCAATGTTTCTAGATTTTTGTCAAGCTTCCTACTTAGAGGACGTGTGGACCCGAACGCGGTAGCGACTGTTTAATGCCTGGATCTATTTGCTGGTGTAGGGTAGAAGATACAGCTTTAGTCGAGTATCCGTCTCTTTCAAAATAAATCTAGCAGCTGCTTCAACAAGTCTCGCTTAATGACAGACACCGTCATTTGTTTGGTCGTAAACAAAAACAGCATATACTTGACAGCGCTAGATAGGTTATGTGTCTATGTTAGGTTATGGTTAGAACCACACTAATCACTGCAAATCCTATATCTTAGCCATTGTTACTAGTTTTCCGACGAAAAAGGGTTTGCCCCGAAAACATTGAGAACAATTTTACGTCGTACAGTATGAAAGAATAAAAGTGAACGATTTTGTAAAAATCTGCAACATGTATGGGGATTACCTGCTGATAAAGCAGTTCCTGCGCGAGGATATTAGCTATGTCGACTGGATCCATGGCGGTGGCTGCCATAGTTCGTGGTATCGGTTAATTCGTTCAGTTATTCGTTTTCGTCGTCGATAGAAATAAATAAATAAAATTAATAAAAAATCACGTGAGAGGAGAAGGAAAGGGAGACGTTTTTATAGGAAATACGGGAAGCGGGGTCGAAAGGAAAGTACGAGCGAACTCGTTTTCGTGGAGGGTTAACGAAAAAGAATCTAGGGGCTTAATGCAAGAAAAAAGTAATTTCAGTCGATCGTTCGTTCGTGAGAGATCGTTTGGACGTCGGTGTGCGCCTCCCCTCCCCTCAATCTCTTTCTCCCTCTGTTCTGTTTTACACTCTCGATTCTCCTCCCTCGTACACGCTCTTCTTCTCACTTTTCGAAAGAGTTCGTCACCACTGCGTCCTCCACCGACGCCTCTCTTACACTGAGCCTGCCGATGCCGTTCTGCTCTTCGTGGCCATACGCGACGAGGAAACCTAATCTAAAAATAACCTTCGAATTTCGAGTATGTGCGCTTGACAGAAAGAGACGACAAGAAAGACAGAGCCAGAAGAGAAAAAGGTGGGAGAGATTTCCGCGCCCTTCTTTAAATTTGCAACATGCTATTGATGAGCTTTCTCGTTATTTCCCGTATGTAGCTAAATAAAAATAATTTTTCAAAAATTCAGAACGGATTAGATTAGGTTATTTTATAGATAATTTAATGAAACTATTTTCTAAGAACTTTTTTATAAACTAATTTTCAGCCAAGACTATCAGAACTAAATGACTCGGTTGATATTGAAGTTGCCTACCAAGCCAGAGACCCGGGTTCAAATCCCCGTCGTTGGATTTTAATTTTTCCCTTTAAATATCATATTTATATCCATAGCGTTTTATGACTCGTGAAAGTGTTCGAAGGCAAGCCTCTGGTAGTTAATGCAAGTGTGTAGCCAAAGTTTATGACCGAAGAGATAAGAAAGGGGTGCCTTTACGACTTTCTCCATTGTTCCCCGCTCGCCAACAGTGACATTCTTTCGGAATCGCGTAATGGTCCGAAGTTTCCAACTTAACGCTCCTACCGATTTATCTGTAGCCACCGCGTTCCAAAAGATTTATACTAATGCGACGAAATCTTTACTAACTGCGAAAATATCAAGTATCGGCACACGCTATCTTTGAAATCGCTAATGGTCTAAGAAATTTGCATATTCGTTCTAAAAATACAAATGTTCGAACTAACTTTATTTTATGAATAAAATATTATCAGCAACACACATACAGAATTAGGGTAAAATATACTGATATATAAAATTAGAATAAGGTATAATCAGTAATATAAAATTGTATTACTTTGGATACGTTACTAGGTTTGAAGTTAGTTAATGGCGTTACCAACAGACAAGTTAATACTCGCGAAACAAATTGAAAACAGCCGTAACACCAAATACCAGCTGATACTTGAGAGCTTATTCGCAGTAGAGCGGTGGCTTTTCCCAGCATCTCCGAAATTCCCAATTGCGCGTCCGCCTGGAGGATCTTAATTAACCCGAGTTCTAAGTTTAAACACCTGTGGAGCGTCGTTTGTCGTCGACGCCGGCCTCCCCGCGACTCGTCGTCTTGGAAAGGGGCCAAGAGGTCTCTTCGTAGAACTCTCGACCCAACCGAGAAACATTCCGATCCCGAAAACTTCACGAAAATTTCGTACCAGTTGTTTCATCGAACTAATCGATTCCTCGACTTCATAATGTAATCTCTCTTAAGTAAGATTTCCCGGAATAAGCTTTTTACTCGTTATATTGGAATTGGTTGGATACGATAGTGAAACGCATGTTTGGACGATATTATCGTTTATCGCGCGAATCGTTTCCAGGATGTGGCTTCCTTCGTGCATCGCTTCGTTAAAGATGCGTAAACAGCACCACCATAGCCGTAGCTTTTTCCTTTAGTTCTGAAAATATGTTTGTGCACATGGTCACCTGACAAGCGTCTGGAACTACATCAGCGACGATTACCATGACGATTGAAATGTGGAAATGTGGGAATGTATTCGTCATTTCCGTCGTGTTATTGATGGTACTTTTCTGTGACGTTGGTGAAAATATGGCGATTAGCAGTTACTGTTTACGATAAAGCAAGTCGATTGGTTATTTAAAAGGAGTATTTTAACGCGTCTGTCGTGACCATGCGAGGAGGAGAAGAGAGATGACGATAATTAGAATACGCTAGCCGCTACGCGGTAGCGGAAAACCTGTTCTCTTTTGCGTCATTCGGAAATAAACGTGTCCCAACCAGTCACGAAGTGGCTCGTGAACACGAGATGGACATTCAAAACCAGCTTATCTCCGCGACTTGATACGAAAACATGTGTGCCAGCCAGATTTCAATAAACAATCTCCGGTGTTTTATCAGCCAGTAGTGCTCGGAATTTTTAAACACAAAACACCATGCAACATTGCCCGTAGTATCTTATTATGTTACCCATAAATAGAGATCATCGTGTAACGAAAACATTTCTCCTAGTTGACTCTTCAGAAGTCGTATTAAAAACACCAGCTTAAAAATATTTATCTTTTGATCTATGAAAATAAATATTCTCAAATAATTGAATGACTTGAAAAATGGTAATAGATTTTTGGCGGGATGAATAAAATTTTTGCAGAAATAAACATTTCCGCGAAATACACTGAGCTCTTCGCTATAACCTATTATCCATATTAATCTAACTATAGCAACCCTCCTCGGATACCTCGATGCCTTCCCTTCCGCCCACGCGTCAATTTCAAATTCCAGGAACTGCCAGCATATTTCCCGGCCCCGATAAGAACACGGAGGGCGTCCAATTAACAGGAAACTAGCGGATCTGAACCGTTCGACTGTTCGTCGGAACGACAAATTTGCATCGAACGTTCCGCGAGATCGTCTACCTCATTTCAAAACAATTTTACATTAACTAGATGTTTCATCTAGTCAAACTAGACGCGGAACAAATAGGAAACGATTTGATTTTGCGTAAGAAGATCGTGGTCAAAGATTGACTAATCGGATGTCCATTTGCATCAATTATTACCGACTGACGATATCTTTTCTCAAATGGATATTTTCGATTTACGTAATAACATAGAGATCCATTGTAAGACCGGTACAAGGTAAACATAGCGTGTGCCTGAGCGATCTCTGGTATCTGTTCTGAATTCTATTTCGCTTTTTTGTTTCCACGATCAGATGCTGCAGGCCCGTTTACATTAGCTAATTATGCGACGATGAGACCGAAACGCTGTCGCACGTGGCGTCTCAAAACAAAATGAACACGGTGCACAAACGGTCGGGACATAACGGGCGGAGCAACGATTTTTCCACGAAAACCTTTCTGCGGAGGGCATTGAAATGTCAGGCCAAGATCATCGGAGCGCTCAACTCGGCTCCGTGGGCGACTCAAGGACGCGTTCTCGGCCAAACAAATTGCGACGGCGATTCTTCTACGATTGAACAATGTAGTTATCGTTATTTTTTTTCCCGGCTAATTACAGGTTTCGGCGGAAGAACGATTTCTCCGCATTACGTTTGCTAGTAACGCAATCTAACGATAATTTGTTTAATCTCGTAGTTTCTCTCTATTATTCTGTATGCTATCTGGTAGACGACCAATGAGCGATAAGCACCAACAATACGAAACGGCGCAGATAAAATAAAATACGCGATAGTTCGTATACAACGATACGGATGCAATTATCTAGCTTAATCGAACGTGTAAATAACATTTGTTACATATACAGTTGAGAATGCGTTCCAATTTCTAATCATGTTTTAATTCCCCTTCGATGGACCAATTGTTACGTGTTTCGCATAATCTATCGTTCGTTATTGCTATGTTCCCGGCGTATGTGCACGGACATGTTTCTTTTTTTCTCTCGTTCTGCGTGGCCGTTACGCGACGGTTGCTATTACGTGGTAAATAATAACGCAATTACGTCGTTGGTACGCGGACCGAGAGGCGTTATCGTGGTACGAAACGAAAAAAAGGCATGGCAGACTGCTGCACGACATGGACACGCGGCCTTGGATAACAAAGGAAATCGTTTTTACTTTTCGAGTCCTTTCTAAATGTAAAAAAAAAAGAAGAAAAGAAAAAAACACATTACAACACGTTCGACTTAAAAGACTCCAATTGTTTAAACCGAATTTAGATTTGAAAGTACGAATTCAAAATGAAATTCAACTTTTAAAATTCAGATTCATATTCGAATTTCAAAATTCAATCGCAGGTACAAATTTAGATCCAAATCTAAATTTAACTGGAGTTAAAATGTTGTTGATTCACTTATATAATGCAAAATATGCAAAACTAGTTTCTCGTTTCACGTTCTCATATAAGGAAACGATACATGAAAAGAAGTGAGAAGAATAATTCCGCGTAGAGGTTAGGAAACTCTTTGCTCCGAGTACTCGTCTCGAATCACAATCTCCTTTATTCCAATCCTCTTCGGAAACAGAAAACTTAATAGCGGAATAATTTTCTAATCATTTATTCCGTTTGCCTCGTTGTTTTTCATCTACGAGCTCGATAGGGAAACAATAGCAATACTATGCGCAAATTACACGGAATTTTCAAACCAGAAGTTATCTACATACGAATATGCAAAATATAACATACAAATGTAAGTTTTCCGCTATTGGAACGTAATTCCCACGAATTAACTGAAACAATTCATTTATCGTGTTTCTATTTTCATTATAAAAATGATAATACACCAGCTTTTATATACACATATACATACACATACACATTAACAAATAAATAAAATTTAGGCAGAAAAATCTCAAAGGAGCATCATCTTGTTTTATACGACTACATAAATACATGCATGGCCTAATCTGTGCCACGAACCCGAACTACATGCATATTATATCCAATTAGTAACGCAAGAATAACGTAATTACAGATATCAACTTGATCTATTA
This sequence comes from Bombus hortorum, assembly GCA_905332935.1. NCBI lineage: Eukaryota > Metazoa > Arthropoda > Insecta > Hymenoptera > Apidae > Bombus > Bombus hortorum. The sequence goes on along the minus strand of HG995197.1, from coordinate 4,603,207 downwards.
ACCGAGTCGCTCTTTAATCAGAAGTTTCTATAATCACGAAATTAGAAGTACGCGAAGACAAATCAATTGCAACTGGGTCGATTTTAATGCCTGTAAATGTATGATATGATACGTTATTAACAAAAATAGATCGTTAAAAATCCTTACATAAACACAATATCATACCTAGGAGATTATCAATACCAGTTACGTGTTTCCTAGTTAACAGATTAAAAATTAGATAGAAATTTTCCGTGACGAAGAGAACGAGTGGTCGAGGCGTTTAAATTTAACCGAGGCTAATGGAAAGCTCGTGAAAAATCGGACCGTTTGCAGTGAGAAATATATCTCTCCCCCGACAATCCGACACATATAGAAACGTTAGAGGAAGCGGACGCTAAAAAGCGCGATCCGGCGCAAACATCGATGCACCGTCAGCTCTGGACAAAGAACAAAGAATGTAAACACGATAACACGCGGCGATCGACTGCGCGCTCACAACTTTCCCCGTTTGTTACGCTTTTTTACCGTTGTGTGCTATACCATGTAAGTTACATAACGAACAAGTTCATTTTCTATGCTGTAGACCGTAGACACTCGTTGGTTCCTATCGAAAAGATAGGGAAATGGGATAGGTATTTTTACAGTGTTATTCGATCGCATAAATATTTGTAAAACATTACAACAGATTCTATAGAAATTTTCAAACTGACTCGCGCATTTATCTTGCTATTTGTATATTATCGATAAGATCTTGAAATGTTAATACTTGTAATATAGTTAGTTCACATATAATGTATCGCATATAAGTACTAATATAGTATATTAGTACTTTTTAGTAACTTATGTTGCAAATTATTTTACTGATAGAGTACAATCGTATAGAAAATAGAACATAGGATTTATTACGATATATGTACATAGTTTACCGTGTTATGAAATCTTATGTCGGTTAATTATTATATGGGTAAGATTCCATAGAATATCAAGATACGCTATCTATAGTAAAATGGCGAAAATAAAATCGCATGAGACCGTTAAAACGACGTTTACGCGTTATTCGGTAATTACGAAAGAGAAACACGTACGGTATTTCCGGGAACATTATCGACTCGGGACGTCAAGGTTTCGAGTTCGAGTCCCGACTACTAGCCGATTCGTGAAAGCTTACTTATATGTACGTGGGAAGAGGCACGTGCACGAAGCCAACTGTGACGAGTCTAAAGTGCATCGAGCGAAAGAAAACAAAAAGCACAGACACCGGCTATCAGCCAGGAAACAAGATAACGATGCTATTAGAAAAGAAAATATCCAGCTACCATCCTTTGTTCGATGTCCGTAAATACTTCGAATCCACGATCGGGTCCGCGATTCTTTTTCTTTCGCTTTTTGTCATTTAGCCTCGAGCTCTTATCGCGGAATTCATAATCGTTCCTTGCGTGCATCAACAATAACGTAACGTTACGGCTGTCACGCTTACAGGATACGCTTAAAAAGTTGACCACTGGTAAACGCACCAAAAATGGCAATGGATTTTTAAAAGCGTGAACTCACCTCGAATCCTCGGCTCCTCGCGACCTCGTGCCTGTTCACGAAATCTATATCGACTATGCGTACTAAAATAACACAGTCGATGTACAGAAACAATTTCTCGTTTATAGACAGAACAACGTAGATTATTTTGTGAAATCGATTTCGATCTGAACTCTTGAATTCGAAGAATCGTTACGAGATCAAGGGAATGCCAGCGTTCATTGAAATCGTCGAGAGAAAAAAAAAAAAAGCGAGGAAAAAGAGAGACGTACGAAACCTCGCTGAACAACCGCGCGCAACGGCAGTCGTAATGACACTGACAGTGCTTCTACTGCTTCTGTCATCGCGCTATCACCACATGGTCGCCCGGTCGGGCTCGGCCTCGCAGCTTCGGCTATCTTCGGATATGCTCGACTCTTTTCTCGAGAGGATACGCCAGTAACACAAGTGCACGTGAAACACCCGAAGGAGAGATGAGAGAATCCTCGTGGATAAAAACACAGAAAAAGAGACTACAGCCACACGAGGGAAGAGGTTGCATTAGCCGGGATAAGAGATGACTTCATTCCGGCCACCGAAACGCGATCGAGAAATGGTTCTCTCTCAAACACGAGGAGAAATCGCAGAAATCTTTCAATCACGCTAAGCCATCGTGTTTCAAGGTTTTTTTTGAGGGGGAATTTCGGGGAAGTGTAGCCGTTCAGGAATACTTGGCATTTCCGAGTACCCCACGAGAGTAAAGTTTCAGCGCGACAGCTAGAGTTCGATTGTCGGAATCGTATCTTGCGTAACACAGGTTTCTCTTTTATAATATTAAAATATATATGTATATCTATGTATATAATTATCATAAATCGAATAAAATTGGGACCAATAAATAAAAAATAGATATACGTAATAATATATTGTGTAATATTTATGCGGCAGGACTAAAACGTTTTAGACGTATTAAACATCAAACTATATTAACCATATCGCAAGAGACATATCAACAACGCTCGTCGTTATCGAAAGCGGAAATCTCGGGATTTTTCCGAATGGCATAAAAGGAACGCGAATGGCTATCGCTTTCAAGTCACGTGGCCCCTTTCATCATGCTAGGAAAAGACTCGATCGATCGACATCGATAGACTACGCGAACGATCCACGAGATTTACATAAATGCATCAAGTACATACGCGCATGTATTAACAGCGTCCGCAGACATTTGATTACTAAATAGGCGCCGACTGCGTATGAGTCACGAGGATTCGATAGCACAAGTCACAGAATCATCGTACCAGGAAAATCGAAATCGAGCACGTGTCGTTGCGTCATACTCGAGGACCTCTTCCGGTTCGAAACGCGACTTCTACGAATTATTCCATGAATATAGAACATCGCCGGCTCGATTTTTATCGCTCCTGGGACCGTTATTTTTCGTCGATACTTTCCATCGCCTTGAAAGTCCCGCTCGAAAGACACGTGACGCGATCGCGTTCCAAGAAGTTTTACCGAAACAGAAATATCATTTTTCTTCTTCGTACCTATATAGTTGTGCAAGTAAACGTTTTCACTAAACTTTACTAGAGTATACTGAATATACTAGAATTGTGTTTAACTTCGTGTTCTACATGAGAAAGAGGGGATTATTCATTTCCAAGATCGGTTTCTTAAGTCGGTTATCTTGTTGGTGGAAGCCTGTGGATGGCTTCCGTATGGTAAACCGTTCCTGTGGTAGATTTGCCTCTAGGGAATCAGTGGTGTTTTCGTAAAAGACTGCGACGATAGCGACCAAAATGTTAATATATTATGAAATGAAATATAACTAAAATTATATAAAGTTATATATAATTTAATTAAAAGCATACAATTACAATTGCATATAATTAAAATATATTAACTCGTGTCGTCAGCGATGCTTTAGTTTAATATTTGATACTAACGTATAATATTTGATAATTATGAAAGACTTTCAAGAATTTATATAATATTCTGTTTCGTCGCTATTTCTTCCATAGACCCATTTATCACACACCCAAATCGCTACAACGTTGTAAAGTTTAATGAAATTGAAGTATTTATTACATTCTGATAAAATGTTTTCTTTTCGATCACACAGAAATTTCTTTTATATTTCAAATTTACGTAACAAACATTCTGTAGACTATAATTTTTTACAAGAAATAAGTTAAATCTAATTGTTCTATCTTTTCACAGTACGAAGGCGATAAAATTCGAATAATTTCCTGTTCTAAAATCGACGTTTAAGCTACAACGATGTAATGATCTAATGTATTCGACTTAATTAATACCCCAATGATCCATAAAATTTGCTAACTTTTCATCAAGCGTATACAGATAGGCGCACACGTAGAAAAATGTAAAATGCAAAAGCCAAGCCATAAAGCTGCATACTCTTCTTTCACATCTCATTTAAGTCCGGCCCGACGTAGCCAGCCTCTCTTCAGACAGCATCTAGGGCTCTTAATTGAAGTCTGGCCTTTCCTGAGTCTCGATTAACGATTACCATTGAGAACAGTGCTTCGTTGTTGGTCGCACGCCGCCTTTTCCACGAGTAACGCGCACCCTTTACAATCGTTTCTCAAACAAACACGCTTGAATCTACGTTTGAAACAATTCATTATGCGAGAACATACGAAGGAACTTAGAATTATATTTCTTAGATTCTCTCGTTATAACGAGGAGATATTATAGTGATTTATAGAATTACGTTTCCTAGGTACTTCAGTTGGGATTACATTAGAAATGTATAGAATCATATTTTCTATAAATACTTTGTTAGAATTAGATTTATAGAATTGTATTTTCTAGATTCTTTGACTGGAATTATAATACTTTTACGAAACAACTGTGTCCGATCGCAAATGACCCACTGGATGCAACACGAGTTAACTACAAGTTCGGATATAGCGAACAGAACATTTCTATTATTAAAAGAGCCTGGTAAAGCGAAAGCCTGAATAATCGGCGTTTTACTGTATCCAGAACACGAAGAATCCACGCGACGTTCCTTCCGCATGCCCTTGACAAACACCATGTATCACATTCGTTATACGGCACAAAGTACTTGGACTGGTCTGTCAGTAGTCGATAAAACGACGCAGATAAGAACAAAGTGCTCTGACTGACTGTTTTTAGCACCGCACTCCGGACAAAGCCGAAGAATGAGAAGCAAGAAGCGATGCGATGGTGGTCCCTCAAGAGCGTGCTTTACGTTCAGAGGTGAACGACACGACGGAGAACGGGCTTTCCCGGGGTAATTTTGGAAATTCCCTGCACGTCACGGCCCTGTCCTTATTCGTGTTCGCGTTCACATGATATCGTACTAGTTTTATCGCGGTAATGAGAATCGCTTTTACGGATGTGCTTCATATAGGTCAGTTCTATCGTTAATAAAGTTGCCGTGGAACATTCTTTTGGTGTGTTTCGTCTTTCTGTATTTCGATTGTGAAACTGGATGATGAGAAGGGTTACATTTTGAAAAAAACCAAAACAATAGATCTTTAACCTCTTAAGAGAGTTCATTAAATTATAGAAAAACGCGTCAAAACGGAACATCTCTATATAGATATTCAATTTTTTTTAGTCATACTGCGTATTATTTTGTAAAATTACTTCGTGAAACTATATTGAAATGTAATTTTTGGGGAAAGATACTTTTATCTTTTCACGATTATCAAAATTGTACCTCCGGAAGTGGGCCGCGTTCTTTCAGAAGATATGCATACTATGGAAGATAAGCTCAAAATCCTAACTCACAGTTTTGTACTTATAACTGGACATTACACATACAAAATCTTAAAAAGCTATGTAATACTGTACAAGTGAAACTTTATATTATCATTTAACAAATATGGATGAATAATATTACAAAGGCATTACTCGAGAAGTTAAAATTCTTCTGAAAGAAAAAAAGATCTGTTTATTGTCGTACCATTTTATCGTTGTCATACAAAATTATTTATTGTTGACCTTTTAGAAATTTCTTCAATTAAATATTAATTGTTTTTTCTAAATCTTTAACAGTACAATATGGAACGATTTGTCACGAGATAAACGCATCTGAAAGGATTAAGCCCCATTCTCAATGTGTAAATGTTAATGTCGTCTTTATCCGGCAATCATGTAATCGATCTCTCGTGACGCAAAACAACGATTCTTGCGAAACTGGCGATTCATTCTCAAGGATGTTTAATTGCCTACTTTTCGCCAAGAATGATCCATTAACTTGAATTCATCGGTATATAATTGCTACTTTCTACGCAAAACTTGCCATTACATTAAAAATCTTAGCGAAATATCAAATTCGCTCACATTTCTGCATGACTTTCGCGGAATTTTCTAATGTTTATCATCTAGGTTCAAATTTCCCAAGAATCGCTGATTCAACGACGAGACAAGGCTTTTCAACGTTCTTATTACAATGGCTATAGTTGTTAAATCCAAGTACAACATTTTGAATGATTTAGCAGAAAAGTGGCTCGTGATCACGCGAGGAATAGTTCGATAATTGCAAGGTTGCTCGCCTGTAATGCACCGCACTCGAGCCTCTATTAATTCAATGTTCAAATAGTAAGAACTACATTATTAGATCAAAACTTTAATTTGCGCGATAACGTTCAATCTATCCTTTCGAACCATACTCGAATTAAAAAAATTAAAGATATATATATATTTTTTTTGAAATTATGCTCAAATTAAATAAATAAAAAAAAAATAAATAAAAAAATGTTCGATATTCGAAGGTATACGAATATAAATTAAGAGAACAAGAAAAGTATTCAATGTAGATACCTTCTGAATTGTTGCTTCGATTAAAACGAAATAAGCAACTTTTACAATTACACTAAAATCGCAGAAAGCCAAAGTAAAAGAACAAACTATAGATAAAACCATACCTACTATACCTACCATTATCCCTGTTGCAATTTTTCTCTCCCTAAAGATAAGAGAAAGGAAAAAAGAAGAAGATTAAACAACTTCCTCAACTATTTACACAAAATGCCTACCCTTCTACCGCGCTAATTCGCCTGCCGCTTACATGTACACAAAGCCAAAGAACGGTCAGCGGGATAATGTTACGCGCGCGCACGTCGTGAGGACGTTAAGGACGAAGGACGGAGAGTACGAGGAGGTCGGCAACGCGATCGTAAGGGGGGAAAAAAGGAACACGGGCGTAAAAGAAAACGCTCCGAGGGCAGAACGGTCCGTGAATTCCTGACCAGTGACGCAATCGTTCAGGCATTTCCGACTGGTTGCACTTCGGCGTTCTCCGATGAGAATACCTACATAATCGCGCGCATAATGCCGGGCTACGTGTGGACCTCCACACGCACCTCTTTTCCCATCCCTATCTTTCATCCTTTTAAACCGTTCCACTTTCCTCAGTTCATACTATTTCAACGACCTTCTCACGCGACACCGCGTTTTTTCACGCGAACAAAGAACGAGCTAATTAGTTTTAATGGGTTCCGTTGCGGTTTGCTCCGTTTGATTCTTCGATATAGAAATGTAGCTCTTTTCATTTCGTAATTTTGCTGAGTCATGCTGACTACGGGAATTTTATTTGGATATTAAATTAACAATTTTGTACGTCGAGCTCTGTCATGGGTTTGGATAATTCGCAAATTGTATGAATTTATAATTTAAGATTCAAGTTTCGTATGGTTGATCGGAATTCGTGCAATTTATAAATTGTTTGAACATTTCATTTAACGGGAAAAAATTGCCACTTCGCTCTATAATTAAATAAACGACGACCTATTAAAAAAAACCTTCTTATATAAACAACTAACTAACAGTAAAAAATTAAACTTCTGTTTTATCTAACAAAACAAGTATTTACCCAAACAACCAAGCTCATCCCATTTAGACTGCAATGTTTAACTCCAAAACACATTAGCCCATAATGAACTACTCAGTATAGTACCGCATTTAAAGGCACCCACGTCCTTTTCGTCGACGTCCAGCAAGGCTTCGGACTGTCACGGTCATAATAGTTTCACGAAATTGGATACACTCACGTCCCACGTATCAGCAGAGACCCAAAAGGGCTCGCTGGGTTCCATGACCTTTTAAACGAGACAGCGCCTTTTATAGGGGCGAGCATCACCCTGTGAATAGGTAGACCACTTTATCATACCATCAGATGGGAAGAAGACGAAGTCTTTTTGAATTATAACCAGCGTACGAAGCTTAGAGGCCGCCCTGATTCCTTCGTTTACCCGAGCATCACGAAGAATGTAGCTGTGAATAAGAATACTTCGTTTCTTCTTTTATGCCAGCAAATCAATTTCAAGAAGGGTCAAACGACAAATGGATGCACGTGATACGTATCTACGCACGTTCTTTTTCACATAATACGTATCTACACTGGCTCACGAAAGTATTTGAACACTTAGCATAAGAACCTTTTGTGACCATATTCTATGCGTTATACGAAACACTATGAAATTTCATTACCGCTGCAACGAGACACGACTGTCATGAAACTGGGAAAATTTGTACAAATTCGTATTCTCCAAAATGTATTTATAGATTTAGAAGTTTGATAAAAAAATTGGTGTACCTACTGAATTATATATAAATTATATTCAATTATTATTTACAGTTATATTTTATAACTAAATTACATATTACTATACTATTATAAAAAGCATCATACTTTGGATATTTTATGTATTATTTCACATTATGAGCAATCTTCCTACCTCCACACTTTCAAATTTTAAATTTGAAACCAATCCAAAACTGTATATAGAAATTACAAATATATGTATTTATTGCAAACTTCTATATACGTATTTAGTAAAAAATTAATAGAAAGTATAAATAGCATTCTTTGGTCAAATTGAATGTCGAGGCTTATTAACATAACGGATAACCGGCTGTTCAAATACTTTCGATAAATATCTTGCATTACCGGATTGGTTACAAACTTTATCAATGCAATCAAGATAGTCGAGCCTCGTAATAGCACCAATGAAATTCCAAAATGTTTCGTATAACACACATGATACATACGTTCGTAAAAGATTTCTAGAAGAGTTCCATTATAATATCTTTTGTGAGCCTATGCGTTCCTCGCGCGACAAAAACGACTCCGATGGGTATGTTAAATATTTTACGGAACAGACGGGTCTTGATGTGGAAACAATGGACTATGAACGTAAATCTTTGAATCTTTTCGGCGATAGGACGATACGGTGCCAGTTCTTCGAGGGACAAACTGAATAGGGTTTGAAACTCGGGGAATATTAAATCAGAGTGACTAAGGTGGAGTTTGTCACGATGTTTGGAATGGAAAAATAAGATAATGTAACGGTATTATTAAACGTGAAGCTTCTTCCTTCATACGCGTCCACGAATGAGATACGAATCGCCCAGAAGTTGCGCTCCGTATATTAAAATACAGAGAAACGACATGGAAGTAAATTAAAATACAGCGAAGTAAATTTTTGAAAATCGTGTATGAACCTATTTCTATTACCACAACATGTCCTTGACAAATTGTCAATAGAAATTCCAAACGAAATTTCTGCTAATTACCAAAAAAAATTACTACAAAAATTCTTTGCAGAAAGATTCCTTCAAAATAGAAAATTCAAACTAAAATTCCATCGCAATTATAAGATTCTAAAAATCGACGTTGATCACCCGAAACATCTGCACTTTAGTCAGCTAATGCTGCCACTCATTAATCATCCTGCGTCAGAGGAAAAAGAAAATCGTTGGCGCGCGATGTAAAAAAGGAAACAGATACAACGTAAGAAACATCGAAATCGCCTCTAATCTATCGAAGATTTCGCAATCGAGGGGAAAAACCCGGGACAGGTAGATGGACGTCGAAGGTGGAGACGTTGAAATCGAAGAGATCCCCCATCCATTCGAGGCATTCTCAAGGGGAAAGTGTTAACGTATTGACGTCACTCATACGCAAGATATCTTTCCGTGGAATCGACCTCCTTTCGAGGTCGACTACACCGGATTACCGTCTCGCTATCCACGTGAACAAAAAGGTAATAAAAAAAAGAAAAAGAAAAAAGGAGGAAAAAAAAAGATAATAAAAATCCACGATCATAGTATCGTGGAAATCATACGAAGCCTACGAAGTTTGAGTTTCTAAGACAGGTTCGAGCAATTTGCTTCTACAATACGCTGGATCTCTGTTGCGAAACCACGTTTTTGCTTGGCGCATTAAACGCGGTTTCGCAATGCAGACATTTCTTCCACGCGATTTCTTTTATCTGTTAATTTGTGCGAGGAAAAGAATCTGTCGATGATTTTGTAATAATACAGTGAATCTGTTACGAATCTCTCTTCTTTTCCGACTCAATAGACCGCGTATGTTTGCGCATGTTCGTAACATAATGATTGCAAATATATTTAGAGCAATGCAGTCTAAGTGGAGTTTCATGTTTCTCACTAACCGCTTCACGTCGGATATTTTACATATTTGTTTTATGACATATACTTTCTACAAATTTTTACACCTTTAAATTTTCTATAAATCTAGATCAGATTCGTATCAAGGAGACTGTTGGACTATAGCATATCGTAGGAATAAAAATCGAAATTCAAATAAAGAAATTCTAAGTAAATGACTCGAATGCTTAAAAAACTATTAACCACTTGTTCATACTAAATCACCCGTACAAGTTATTTTGAGCGAACTCAATTTCAACTAGATTACACCTCTTAACTGCATTGACGTTAAAACCAAACGATACCGGATTTGATTTGCCTGGTATCATTGTAGAGCGCAGTTGAATAATAATTCTCGGTAGCGCCAAGAGGTTGAACAACGAAACAGAAAAAGATGAAGGAAAGAAACGGAGAATATGGTTAGAATCGCCGCGACAGAAACGTAGCCGTATCACGTATTTACGAGAAATCGCATCTCTAAACGTTTTTCCTGGTACCGGATGATGTCTTGCGGGAGCGATGCAGCATAATCGACATGTTTACGAGGCGTCGCGAATAATAATGGAGGGCGATCTCGCGTGTCGCGGCACTGGGAGCCAGGCACGCGACACGTGCGCGGATTTTCATTCATAAATCGCTGGTTAAACTACGCGAGACCCCGATGACTCATCTCCGCGTATACGCGTCGCGGAACTGAGGTAAGCCGTCCGAAAATAAAAACCGACAACTTCCGCTTTTTGCGCATTTTCATGCAAATCCCTGTATGGGCGTTGCTTCGTCTCTTAATGAACGCCTCGACGATCGTCAGACGTCTTTTTTCTCCTTCTCCGTAACAGCCGATGAACGAGGAAAAAATGGAGAACGCTGTAAGAATATAGTCGTTTAATCCACTTTCCCTTTCCCCTTGTCCTGTTTTATGTTACTTTAAATAGCTTTTATTTAACATTAACCAAGTTTCAATTCCTAATATTAAAACTTCGTTTTATTGCCAATCAGATACATTATAGGTTGTGCGAAACAGAAAATCTACCTTTGCCATTGAAATACAGAGCACACGATGTTCCAAACGTAGGAATAACCATCAACTGCCATTCGCCAATATTCCTGCTAGTAGTGGAGACTATTTGTTAAAAATGTGATAAAGGATTTTTAGACTGACAACGAATTAAAATTTATTTAAACCAAACGATTTCTACAAAGTACATTCAATCATTTTCTTATCGATAAGGAAATCCAAATTTTATCCGAAAGAAGTTACAAAAAAAGAAATAATAGTCGTGAAGAGATAAGAGTTATCTTTTCATAGTACTCGATACTATAGCTTTCTCTGTGATAATGACCAGATAACGTATCGTATGTGACGAAGAACTACAACGCTGAGAACGAACGTCTTAGTTGCGAGGCTAAGAGACAGGATGACACCTCTTGCCTTATGACCCGTTTATATTGCTCTCGCTAAACTTAACCCTGCCTTCGTTTAACTAAACCTTCTAATTGGTGGGTTAACGAGCGTTAACTCCGGGCTTCCTGTCAGATTTAACTGTTTTCCTTCGGTATTATGTGCACAAAGAATGCTAAAATTTTATCAGCGGGGACGAGGTTTTTCTTCCAAGATAATCCACTTAGGTTCAATGACACAATCGAATAGATATAACAGGTTTGAGAGAAAAAGTCAGAATTGTACACGCGATACAATCGTATTCTGTGCGAATTTCTAAATTATTGCATAGATATTTGATGAGTACGATAAAGAAGATAACCTCACAATAAAAGTCAACACGTTTTTCTCGAAACTAAGCTTACTGTGGTACAGGTCAAGGTATGTCCAAAGGTATGTTTCCTTAAAGTCATTTTTGACTAATTGTCTAGAAACGGTTCCAGACAGATACAGGATTCTAACGACAACATATAATTACCGATGACTCAGAAGTACCTCAAACAAACGAAATATTTAGTCATAATAAAGGCTTGCATGGCCTTCTTCTATTATCTAAATGAGCATCTCAGTGCAACAAATACACGACCTATAGCAAAGTTTCGAATTAATTTTCCCAATTTTACTAATAATTATTAGATTTAAATAAAATTTTCCCTAAATACTATGTTTTTAATAAACGATATACATTAACAATATTTTATTAGAAATCAAAATCCCTCAAAATCTAAAGATTATTGACTAAGTTGCGAAAGAAAAAATATTTTCATTGCTAAACATGTAGTTGAATTAATTAATTGTTTACTTTACTACTTTGAAAAATAAAATAAGAAATTTAGGCAAAAATAAAACAAATATTATACATATATTTTGAAGATAAAAGAGAAATATTTTCGAATAACCGATAAATAATTTGTTTTGAAAAAAAAAATTGTAGGTATGTGTATTCTGAGAAGCGAAAGTTTCTTAGTAACCTAAAAATTCGATAAGAGTGGCGATCAAGGGTTTCGGGGGATAACGGCACTTCTTAGAAATTTTGAGCAAAACGTCACTGTCAGCACGCCCACACTTATCGCATTGATTTTTCATTAACATCGTACAACGCTATCCACTTCCATACTTAATTTTTAATTGCCATTTCGTTCCTACTTTCAGTGTTTAAATTTTGCTTCCTACGATAGTAAACAAGAGAGAATTCTTGTTTTTTGTTCAAAAAAAAACCGCAATATAACACTCAATGTGTTAAATAAATTTCTTCTGACAATAACGAAGGTAAAATTACTACTATGTGAATGGCAACTAAGTTCAGAGATAACTCTAGTTCGACAAAATCGATTGACCTTTGACCGTGACATTTGACCAAACGTACACACAATCGATGCTCGTACTACCATAGAACATATTCAAATGTTTCCTACGTTTTATTTATATGAAACGTTTCTAATTATAACAATAATATTTACTAGAACTTTACTAGAGATTTAAGATAAACGAGAAAAACAGATTTTTTTAAGGAATTGGTTTAAATTAGGAAGGTTGAAATAAAAAATGTTATTAGCAAGTAAATACTATAATAACGTAAAACCAAGTCCAACTTCGAGACAATCAGGCTAAATACAATACAAATGCTATAATAAATACTTTTCACTGCAGTCACTGTATATATATTGAATATTGCAAAAAAGAGATTAAGACGGAAATTCGAATCATGATATTATTCTTATTATTAGCAATTGTGATACTTCCATCCTGGTACATAGATAGCGGAACTTTGAAATGTATCACTCTTCTACCAAACCAACGATTTAATGTTTTATACATATAACAGAACATTTATAAAAAAAAAATAAATTCTTAATATAAAATAATTTCTCTTACCGTAAATGCATCTAATTTGTTGGATTGCCACGGGTCAGATAGGTTAGAATTCGGCGGATACATGGAAAACATGGTGTAATTGTGATCTTCGATAAAGGTATCGTCAAAGCCTGCGCTCGGTACACGTTGCGTCATCTGTGAGCGCGTTTCGCTTTCAAAACTTCACCACGGGAAAAAAAGGAAGAGTCGCCGGTTCCGACTCTAAAAACGTTACACCTTTACAAGAAGTACGAGTTCAACGTGAGGCAAGAGCACTAACTAATGGTCACCTTCTTTCTGTTCACCGATATCACGTTCTGTTCAAAGTACCACTAAACGTTTGTTGAAGAATGACACGTACGAATGGTCGCCGGTTGTCTTTTCGTCACTGTCACGTACAAGTTCAATCACGCAATACTGGATTTGCTATGTATTGAAACCTAGTGGCGCGTGTTGCTTACGTATCTCAACTGAGCCCGCCAATGTAACTTGGAAACTATATAGAAAGAGAGCCGCTCGACCCCCCACCAACGAACGTCGAGCAACCACCGCGTGACGTCATCGCCATCTTGATTGCTGATTCGCACGATAGCACACGACCAATCAACGTGTTCGTCTACACTGAGGCTTCCTATCGCGACGATTTCCACGGAATCAGGGAACGCGCCACTGAGAACTAGAACCCCTTTTCCAGGTAATTACGCGAGCTCGTTAACTTGCATAATTTCGAAAAACGAATAGTCGAACAGAAAGATTTTCGTCTCACTTAATGGCTTACATTCTTACATTACATACCCTGCTTTATGTTTATCGCATGTATTAAAAGATAGCTTAAAGTAGCATTTCAAAATGTCTTAACAAGTTGCTGCGTTACGATATTTCGAGCGGCTCGTGCATGTGCGTTGAACTACATTTAATTGTATGATGGATTTCAAATATCGAAACGTTTGAAAATAGTGATACTTTAATGTAATATATTTATCCTTTGATCCTTAATTATATGTCAGAAATACGTATAAATGTATCGTATGCGTGTTTCCCTATATAACATGCTTTTTACAGAAAACCCGAGTAACATGTATATATTACCATTACAAAGATGAACCATAATCTGCACTAGGAATCAGACATAACAAGGTAACGAGTTGATACATTAGTAAACAAGATACGCGCATAAATAGTTAAAAACGATAATTACCGCAGTTTTCTCACTTTCAGAAACGACATTGCGAAGAATATGCGAAGTGTAACAGCTCGACACAATGTATGACAGCGGTGGAAATATGTCAAGGAATTATTCAGGGGGGATTTGCTCCGTAACTATATTGTAAGTACAACAAGCTCAAGGCTCGACTTTTCGCAGTTGCTATTTCTCCTTGTTTTTACACGTTTAACATATTACGACGTAATATACCAATTTCGTATCCCAAATACATGGTTTTATTATAGTTCCAGATTCGAGGATCGCAGAATAACAAAAATTGGTAAACTTATCGCGACGTTGAGTGGTCGTCACTTATGCGAGATCGTTTGTCACACGTGCTACTTCGTTTCTTACTATTTCGGTACCGGGAATTCCCTCGTGCATGCACGGTTCTTTGTTCTTATTTCGATATACGTATATTCGCCACAAACACACGTACAACGAACTCGGCTCAAACTCCGTCGGTTGGGAGCAACGTTCAACGTACGTGTGAACTTTGCACACGAATTAAAAAGAGAAAAGAGTAGTACACGTGGCCAGAGCTACCGTGTGCAAGATGCATGGGAAAAAAGGTTATAAAGATTGTCGTAAAAATATGCTGTTAGAGTTAGACCATAAAATTAATAGACGCCCATAAAATTTTATTATTACTGTATCTCTTTTCTTTTTGGAAAGTTGTTTAGTAAACATAGACCTTTTTAACGGAAAAGGAAAAATGAAGATCTTCTTCTAGAACGTAGCTACGGGTCCAGTTTCATCTTTTCAAAATCTGTTACATTCCCCATTACAGATATTAAAAAATAAAAAAATGGTCAGTTTTAAAATAAGAATAAATGGTTATCAGTCTTCACGTGTTTCGTAATACTGCGAATTCCATGTATAAATAAAAATGCTACTGGTATTGTCGTTCGAATAGGTATGTTTCGAGCTAAGCTCCAAGAAGCAGACATTGTGATTCATAACCATTTATTGTACCTTTAAAATGTGGTACCACGTGTGATAGTTTAACAGGGCGAAAGTAGCCCTTTGATCAGCTTAGGACATAAAATCTTTATCGGTTCCTTAAGGCGTATCGGCGGTAAATACAAATCCTAATAGATTTATGATCTTGTTTCGGTGAAAAATTTTCCAAGTAAAAGGCGCAGCGTGTCAACAAAGACATTCATAGACATATGAGTTGCCTATAACAAACGTTAAGTGTTCTCATTCCATCGAGAGAAACAATTTTTATGAAGACATTGTAAACCACCCACTACAATAGAACTAATCTAATTCTAGATGAATGTTATTTTAATGGAATTAACTTTATTTACCTCAGGTGGAAATTCTTTGATGTTGAATTGTCCCTTGCAGACCATCTCTGATAAAAGCGTTCGAGGTAAACAGAAAATTAAATAAAAATGAATTTAAGATCATTTTCTTATGTGGTCTTCACATCACATTAAACTTACCTAACTGGAATCTATATATTTTTATTAATTTTTAATTTTTTAATTACACAAGCTTCTGGTTAGGACACAACCCGTTTACCAGACTAAAGACAATTCTCGATGAATCGTGTCAATCACGTAGTAAGAAGAATCGATGACCTCGCTTACGGCAACGTTTACCATCGACGACACAAAGGAGTAGAAAACCGAAGATCGACGTCGCGAATGGATCGCGGCTTTGTTCTCCCGGCGAACAAAGAGACATTTTAATGAGCACGCGGCCGATGCAGCGGGGTTAATCGAATGTTTGTGGGTAAACCAAAAGATCGGTGCGAGCTGCACGCGTGGCATAACAATAGTCGCCGAAAATCATACGAGGGAAAGGCGGAAGCCTTGATCGGCCTTTGTATGGGGAAAACTCGTTGTGCTCAAAACACAAGACAACGACGGTATTTTGAATATTTAAGGGAACAAAGAGGAATAGGCAATCAGAAACACCGCCATGAATCAGTCGATTCTTCGTCTTCTTCTTCTTCTTCTTATATACGTGTCAAAGGATCCGCATGCTTTTACTCTAGCCAGGGATAAAACACGAACGCCGAGCATTCTCTATCGGGAATAAAAGGAGATACAATGGACGGGGGAAACACCAGGAAACAAGATTATGCCTCCGTGACTTTGCTACCGATCAAATGCTTACCGATTCCCGCGCATCACGTTCCACCGACTAATCGAAAGCTTTGAGTTCTAAGAATACTTGGATGCGTTCGTAGCAGATAATCCTTTGGACGAGGCTGTATTTTACCGTTTTATGGCTTCTTTTGAAGGAAATTTTAATCGATGGCTGTCATGTAACGACTTTAGCTGTCGATAAACAGCTCTTCAGAGAAAATTGAAAAATCTTCCATTATGAAGTAAATATTTAAAAATAAGAGTCTAATATGTAGAAAAAGATTCCGTATACAGATACGTGATACGGCGATAGTGTTCTACTAGCTGAACTTATCTAGGCCATTGACAGATATGTACATACTTACTTTCTCCCTAACTCTACTGCCCGAAAAATGGTCGCCGCCCATGGGCTAGCCTGACAAATCTGACCTTCTTTGATCTCGAACAATACCTAACAGCAAGGAATAAAAGATAAATCCTACGAGCCCTGATTAAAACACGAGTTTCTCTCGTCTTAATCACAATACCCTATAAATTGTGCAGATTTTTTTTCTCCTATCTAATATTTCAACATGGCCGCCATGTATGCCGACCCCTTACGGAACAACGCAGGAAGCCTTTTTCCCCGAACTCAGTAAACGGAATTATATTTCATACGTTGTAGCGCAAAGTTTCCTCGGTAGAGCTCGCAAATGTCTCTCCGGAATGACTATTTGCATTTTATCGGTCGATTTCACCGTCTGAACCCTATCGCTAATGGCGACAGAGATAATTAGGTGACAACAGCTGGCAGCTCGGTCGGCTATCTGTTCATAATATTAATGCTGCGCAATATACACTACGATCTATAGTTGTTCTTTTACATGTGTTTGGGATCGGCGTTCACGTGTTTGTGCATGTCAATGCAGTAGTGCGTGTTTTTAAATGACCGCGCGCTATCACAACCCGAGCGTGTACGGGTTTCTTTATAAAACAGCTGTTGGGGACAACAGAAGCCATGTCCAGTGGAAATGCTAGATCAATACCATCGTCTGCCACAGAATTTATGCGTAGGGTGAAACGGGGAACTGGACGAGGGCGCACGTCCAACCCTCGACGAAAGTCAGGGGCATGAAATATACTAGGATCTTTTTATTTAAAGATTATATCGTTTCGCCACCTTGCCTTATTATATATATTTTTCCGCATTATACCTTGCTTTTCTTGTTTACATGAATGTTTTATGTAACATGGAAAACGCGCGTAATTTTTATACGCGCCTCTATTGCCAAGAGTGACGCAAGGGAAAGAAAATGGAAATTAACGTAATCGTTCGTGCCTATAAAAGTATTCTACGTCAATGTATTCGTACTGTTTCACGCTGGAACCTGTTTTACTAGGCGTAGAATAAGAATTAGTCGATCTAGTTAATTTTATGTTTAGCTAAAAACACAATTTTTTTTTATAAAAGAATTAATACTGCTTTGTTATGGTGATATGTAATATTATGATGATATTTGTAATTTTTGGACTGAAATAGTGCGAAAATTACTTTATTCTATAATTGTGACTTCTTTAAAATAACTATATATCAAGAGAAAAGAAAAAAGGCTATGATTATGTTAAGACAAACAATTCAGTTACGCTCCCGTATTGCAATAGCAGCCATTCATTCGTAGAGATCAGTGAATGGACGACAATATATAAGACAACATTTCATTGGCTAATTCTATAGTAACTCGGAAGTTTATTGGCGATACTTACACACGTAGCGTGTGCCTTAAATGGATACCTAGCCAGCTGGGAGAAGAACGAAAGCTGTTTATCTGAATATGCACATCTTGCTAAATGGACATAAAAATTGCTATTATTGTCGTGTACGAATATCACTTGTGTTATATTTACGAGACGATTCTTATCGCTATTGCAAACTAGCGAACGAAAATTACGAAAACTGAAAATCATGTTTTTACGTTGAACAGTTTATATAGCGATGACGCCACGCGATTTATAAATTTAGATCTCGGTGTGTGTACCAAGTGTACCATCTTCGTGTGACGGGACGGCTATAGCACCGTTCAGAGATTGTAAAGTACGTTCCTAATTAATCGAGAATTTTTATCAGCCGAAGATACCATATGAGTTTGCTTTCTTATCTTTAATTTTCAATCGAATCTGTTCTATCAAGGAAACAGTCAAACTTGGAAATCGAAAGAGGTACACAGATAATACAGAAGTATTCCGCTTATGCTTTGATTTC
This sequence comes from Bombus hortorum, assembly GCA_905332935.1. Taxonomy (NCBI): domain Eukaryota; kingdom Metazoa; phylum Arthropoda; class Insecta; order Hymenoptera; family Apidae; genus Bombus; species Bombus hortorum. The sequence goes on along the minus strand of HG995197.1, from coordinate 4,584,431 downwards.
CAACGAATCAATTTCTTCCGCGAAATCGGCGAATGCATCGTGTTTACAATACTCAAAATACCTACATGCGATAATTTCTTTTCAAGATCGTCAGGTTTCGACAGGACACGCGAACGTGTTTTTCAGAAAAGTTAACAAGGCCGTTTCGTCCATAGGTTACGGGTCTATCGCCAACAATCAGCTAAATTATTTTGAATAATGCTTATTCATTCGAGGAAGTCACTATGTTACATAATGTGTTTGCTATACTTTTATTCGCTATGTTGTTACTATTCAACTATATATAACTTATTTCAAAGAAATTCGTCGTTCGACCAATCACGTGAACGCTGTTTATCAGACACGCGTAAGTACGAGCGCGCGTACACATAAGCATACACCTTAAGGATTGCATAAGTTGCCATATTTACGCGGAGAAATCTACTTCTTTTAACATTTTCTAGCTATGTAGAAAGGAGAGTATTCAACCGGTACTTACGTTGCTAGGTAGTATGGTCGTATTCGCGATGCTGGCGAGAAAATCATGGCTGACGCGGGAGCTTTGTGACGTCCCGCTGTCGCTGGACACGCTCGAGCTGTCGTAAAGCACGTCCGACACGTCGAGCTTCATATTTACGTCGTCGATGCGCAACGGGTTTTACCTGGTCGTATTCCCTCAGTGCGAAAGGAAAAGTCGACGATTGAGTTCGCGGCGGTTTTATAACCTCTATTATGAAAGGATCTACTCCCTTGATCGTCTGTAGGGATGCTCAAGATCCTCGTTACGGAGAACTCGAAAGCAGCACACACGGATCGCAGGTTCCTTTGCCCGAAACTGTGTGAAACTGCGCGCGATGACTCATACCGTGGGGGAATACCTCGAGGTTCGCGCACGTTCAATCCTTAGCTCAACGATCTGCCTGGACACGCTCTTTCTTTACACGCCGAGGCTCCACGAACAAGTATGACGTCACTAGCTATTCCCAGGCTACCAATAGCGACGTTCGCCGCGCCACGTTCACGATGCTCGTGCCAGGGCCGACCCTACTCGTGCTATCAATGGGATCTGCTTGCCAGGGTACTGTTTATGCAAACAGTGTTTTGCTTGGTTTTACTACTGTAATATTACTGGCGATAAATTGGAACTCTATTTGGTCGGTTATCGATGGAAATACATATCTAGGAAATCTTAAGTATTTCCTTTTTTTTCGTAATAAACGAAAATTGATTGCAGTAGTAAATTGAGAAGTAATAAGTTGTAGATTATAGGTTTCTTTTTACATTTTTATAATTTTTCGTCAAATAATTTGTAGCTTGTAAAATTCACTTATTAAACTTCATTTCTTCCCTTACCAAAGTTATGACTTGTAAAATTTCAGTAATAATATTAACTCAATTGTGCAAGAGGGTTCGGAGCCTCGTTTCAAGGAATTAATTTTATGGATTGGTGATCAGATAAGGATGGTCAGTTAAGATTCCACAAATCTACATACTAGTTGGTATAAGATAACGAATCATTTACGTAAACAAAACATTAGAAAATTACAATACAAAATTTTCATCTGATATTGAGAACTTCAAGCTTATAGATATTTATCAAAAAGATAAATATAATTGATATTCAAGAATGTGGAGATAGAACATTACTAAGATTTCTTCCAATCTCTCGCTTATGATTATCGTTTAGTCATACTCTAGGAATTTTTTAAACGACGTACAAAACGTGTTTAATTAACAACGCTTACTATCATCCCTGTACCTTTCATACGATAATTATTCTGCAATTGTTTCATCTCTGACTGACTTGCGATACTGTTGCAATGTCATTCTGACGCTTATCTTCTGTTATTGGCAATACGTGTGGATAATATTGCGCAATTGATAGTGCCATTGGAGCGGAATTTTCCGAGCAAACGGAATAGTACCGAGTACCGAATGCCAGAATCTATAGGATGTTGATTTTGTAGGTACTGTTTCCAAAGTATGCAGTAGCGTCACTTGGCGACGAAAATTTCAAACGAGCGGTACGCTCCGTTTCCAAGAATCGTCGATGACTCATATGGCGGGTCGTGTAGGCGGTGAACGGGGTAGCCGGAACATATCGAACAAGACGCATGACTCACCAAACTGATATGTCGGATATTCGCGCCTTAACCTGCTCCCTCTGGATGGCTAGACGTTCCACGACCTGCGGTTTCCTCCGCTTTGAAGCATGCAGGTGCCACCTGTATAACTTAATGCTCAAGATAAACGAGGAAGCTGGATCACTTACTAGTCTCTCGTTCTCTACCTTGTTATTAGCCTTATGCATAATCAACCGTGAACTGCGACACACGGTGTCAGCCAGATCAAAAAGATAGATAAACGATTTCTTCCTTCGCATCTAAACATCTGGTGCGTATGATAGTAAGGAAGGGATTATCGTAATTTCATAATTTTGCATTTGTGTATGATACACGCAAGTGAGGTGGTGTGATGAGAGACTTAGGAAATTAAAATAAAGATGTCTTCTTCAAATGAATTTTCTACTATTACTTAATAATAATGGATTACTAATTAATAATAAAATAAAGGGATTTCGATGGATTTGAAATTTATAAATTCAACTAAAATCCTCTAAATATTATACGAGCTTTTTTTGGATATCTTAAATTCTCAATTATCTTTCAATTTTCCAGTCCATAAGCGTCTGCACTCTAATTATCTCCATCATGACACTACAAAATGTCAAAAGCTTTAATTAAAGGCTATCTACCAGTCTACATATTTACTTACTCTTTTTCATGTTCGCTGATAACATTTTACATAATAGTTATTTTTAACCAAATCAGGTCCATCTACTGAGCACGGCGTTATGCCTGAAAGATATGTCTCATTACGGGCATGAGGCGTAAGGGGCTGACATTCACCTGCTTAGCTTCACACCATGATGAAATTCGAATAGACAGGCGGTCGTCGTCCTTGAGCTAACTTCTGCCTATAGCCAAGGCCTCGACTTAGCGGCTACATTTGAAACGTTACCCGATTGGAAAAATTACGACGCCATGGAATGTCATTGCCGTTTCGTAAATCGGTGCCGCGGGAGCAATCTGCCTCACATGTGCTCGAAGAATACACGGAGAATCGTTGTTTTGCCTGTTTCACGTTCGCTTGATTTTCTCGGTTAACATGTAGGTTAAGCCTTGTTCGTGGCGTTTTCGAGGTTAACAAATCACGCATCGATCTTCCTTGTAAAAAAGACGAGAAGAACGCATCTGTCGTACAAGATATGCATATATCGTGAAGAGTTCTTGATATTAACACATGCGCAATTAGAAATTGACAAGGCGATTTTCCACCGATACAAACGGTTGAAATATTCTCCTTTATCTTATCTGCATATATAACGCGGATAAAAAAGCAGTTATTTTAGTAGGAACTAATAATAGCGATTACTAGCCAGCGAATTTAAAAACACATACTCGTAACATTTTTTTTATTATTCTGTTTGCTCGTTTCACTTAACGTGCATGATCTATCAATACTTTTTATTGACTAATTTTTCTTAATTTTTCTCATCAATCAATTTTGACATTATAATGGACACTGTATGTACTCACGAATAGACGATTAACGATAAGTTATCAATCAGGTATAATCTTCAGAGATTTAATTGCGTACAGAGTATCGAGCACTATTCTTGCAACGAAATACGCCAAAAGCGAAATCGAGTCGTCACACGTGCATTTGCTTGTTAGTCGCTGCGTATTCTTTCCATAAACACACAGACAAAGTCTCCTAAGATAACGTCACTGCTGACATCGCGAACTTTCCTGAAACAAAGAAGGAAAGGCTTAACTCGTGAAAATGTGATCAGGCAATTTACGAACAATACAACTAGAGATCGAGGAATCGAGCACGTTTGGACTCTGCTCTCGGTCGCAGCTGGCAAGTTCGAAGCATAGCCGTGGAAGTTGCACGAAATGAGTCAATACCCGCTCCCGTTGCCTCTTGCAAAACGCACGTGCGTTTCGGTTCGCTTGTGCTGTTTGCAAACGTTCGAGATAAAACGCGCTGGACAAGAGGATACATGTCGCGCGCCTATAAACACGTCTGTTAATAAATTTGGCACGATGGCCGCGCAAACAAAGCGATTATATGCAACTTTCGTGCTACATACATAAGTACGTGTGCATAATGTCAATCAATCGGATTTTCATAGCAATAACTGTATGCAGATATGCAGAGTATCGTTGTTTTGTATCCTTTTTGAGGTTATAGGAACAAGTAGGCGAATGTTTGCCGAGAGTACGTAACAGTTTTTGTTACTAGCTTGCTGCAACGGACAGGAAGTCAAAGTTGAAATTATTCTATCGCAGTTTGGTATTTATCCTCTTTTGTGCTTGCCAAGGTTAACGACTAGAAGGAAGGCAATGCAGCAGCTGATAGAAAAACGAAACAAAGGCATTGTTTTTGCCTGAGAAACTGATTTCGTTCGAAGCATCGACAAAAATGTAAATTCCCAAGGTTGTTATGATTGCATTAACTAAATTATGTTCGTTTCGTTTATGTAAGTAGATATAAAATGTAAGCTTCAATATATATTAATATCGATTTAATGTCAATTTAAGTTGATCGATGATCGATTGACGAAATGTTAAATTGATCGGTTTTTACATTTGAGAATGGTCGTGATTATAAAATATTAAACATTCGAACGAAAGGTTTGAACCTTTGCTTGGATCGTTAAATGAAACAATTTAGTGCATCTGCGGTCAACAGTTTTTAAAGTGGCAGACGGACGGTGTTTGTGCGCGTAGCATTGTGGGCAACGACGCGTGGGCGTAAACAGTCGGGCGCCAGCACGGAATTATAAATTTTAAGAAGGCGAGTTTAAATTTCGTTAATCTCTTTTGGTATTCATACGCGGCGAACAGAGAGAAACAATGTGCATGACTTTTTGTGTATACTCGCCGAGCTGTCTAGCCTAACAAACTATTGTATGCAAAACAGTAGAATCTCGGCAATAATATTCCCATCCTTAAAATGCTTTGTTCGCGCCATAACTTCACTGTGGGAATGAAAACGAGAATTTTTGTTCGCGGTTAAATATTGAATTCTATATATTGGTTACACGACAAGAATAGCTATAACTGCGTGTTAATTTACAATAATACATATCTTTTTTATCCTTTCAATGGTATTTACAACTCAATACAATTCCTCAAGGAAACAACAATGCATTAATAATTGTTTGTCGTAGGTAATAAGAAAGACAAAAGTCAAAGTACATATGACATATTTGCAGTTTTATATGATATGGCAAAGCATCGTTTTAAAATAGTGAAAAAGAGATTTCGGATCGTGTTATATGTATGTTATGATTATCGTTGCAATTAGTCATAGCACTATCAAGAGTGAGTAAGATTTAAGCATGCAGGAAATGTTTTGGTAGACTGTCTTTGTGTGTGAATAGTCCTGTGAAAGATACTGACGCGTAAATGCTATGAGATAAGAAGTAGTTTAACATGCGCTACATTGTGATTTCTATTTTTCTAAGTTGCTCAGATAAACGGGAAATTTAAAAGCAGCCGAGATAATATCGGCCTGACTTTGATATTTAGGCTTACATATGCATGTAATCGATCAAATGTTTGTCATGTCCCGGTTATTACTAATAATTTTCTTCTATTCATGACATAGTGAAAGTATACAATAGGTTAAAAACCCGAATTTGATACGGTACATTAAGTTTTATACGTTTATCATTTGTTGCGAAATCCAATCGAATAACCCTACTTTCTTCTTAAGGAAATTAGGTAGAAGTAGATTACATTTTATAAAACAAATTTTCTTACCTTAGAAGAATAAGAGAAAACTTATTCACTTTTTGAGAAAATCAATCGCAGTATATTTAATCAAATGTATTTAAAAATGCATCGATAACACAAGAAAATGGTACATACATATTTTGCTAAAGAAAAGACACCAAACCATTTTCAGTTTTTATTTTAAACGTCAATATCATGCTCAATCGACTAAGCAGATCCCATCTCGACAATCGAATACCACAAATCACCAGTAGAGGTGCTAAGTTCGAGCTACCGATAAAAGAAGCGTTCTTACTGATCTACAGATATTTCTGCGCATATGAGATTCGTGGAAAATATCACGAGATGGTGCTGTAGTTACTCCGGTAGCAGACATGATCGGCCAAGACGCTCGTCAACAATCGATGACAGTCTGGGCCGGGAGTACTGAAGTGTCTGTAATTGCATTTTAACCGGAAAAACTTTCTTCTTTCGCGCAGTGTCATCGTTAATCGACGAAGGTCTTAGCGTATTTTGTACCGTGGGACGTACGTGTTGGGCGTTCGCGTCGCCAGTGAATCGATCGCGGTGTAGTCGTTTGTTTCACGCGACATAGGAAACTCGGGGTCCGCGAAGAGTGAGATAGCAGAAGACGGCGACGAAATATCACGAAACAATCGGTGTCGCGCACGCGGTTACGTTCCTGTTACTCTTTTTTCGCATCAAGCCGGCTCTATGCTGTCGTGTACACTTAAACTTCCTTCGTGATCAGTCGTGGCGTTTTTCCGCGTTTTACACCATCGTAATCCGTTCCGGTAGCAGTAGTAGTTTCCCGCACTATCGAGCAAGGTGCGAACACACAAAGCTGTACACACGAGGGCTACGTTGAGCGGTTTCGAGAAAGCAACGACGTGCTGGTCTACTGACATCATCGACCGGATGGCAGATCAGGAGAAAATGTAAGTGGTCATTGTCTCATAATTAATACGTTCAATCGATCCCTCGTCTCTTCTAACGCAGTATGTACATAACATAACCGCGTTCGATTGTCTGTTATATACACACATATATGAGAGAGTCCCTCAACGAAGAAGAATAGTCGCCGTAACAGTTTGAAAACGTTCTCCACAACCTTGCACTTGAATGTTATTCTAGCTCTTTTTTATTTTCGTTCTCATTGACATTATCGGGTTATTGTAATTTCCTCTAACGAAGAGTAAATGCGTTATTTTGGTCCGATTTATTGTTTTGATACCTCGATCGCGGACACGAGTAGGAGAGGGAGAGAGATAGAAACTATATAGAGAATGATGTTCCATCGTTTTCCTGAAACGCCGTGACCTTGCCAGTTAACGTTTTAAAGATTCTCTCGCTTTGACTGGCAAATGAGGGCCTCTTGCTCGCGACAAGTACCTTCAGCCTTCAGCCACAGCGTGCTTCCACTCTCTTGTTCACGAAAGACAGACTTTGATCGTTCTTTAGATATTACGGGTTCTACTATCTCGTATTATTCGTGTAGCTGTGTGTAACGAGCGGTAAATTATGGATACCCGCGCGTCTCCACTTGGACGTACGGAGACGCGTATATCTATATCGTTTTCATGAATATATGCGACCCAAACGAACTATATGCGTACTAAATGGTAGCACATATATTTGTACATATTTACTTATGGCTCGTTTACAAGCTATCCATATTGATCAACTTTATAAATTGAAAAGTAGGGAAAGATGATGTTACAAACATTTTTTCTAAAAATTTACCCTAGAGAATTCACTATTAATTATGCTAACTTATTAAGAAAAATAAACTTACTGGGTAAAGCCATTTTGACTTTCTCAAAAGCAAGGCCTTAAACGAAAAAGCTTTATTCTATATTTTCACATGCTGGAATGTAGAATAATCTCCTGTCTACTCTTGTCCAATTGAGACTAGGCAAATTTGGTTTTTCAGTTTCTCAGATCTTTTTTGAAAATGGAGCCTCTAACGTAACTTTATTACTCTTGATTTTCGTTTTAATTTCAATTGCACCAGGAATTGAGGAGCACGGTCTGTATATAGAAGAACGTGTGTAGGTGTTATTGGCACGACATAGTAGTGGCATCTGACCCGCGATGAAGGTGAATTACGGCATAGCGCGATTAACGACCAACGATGGTTTCTCTTGATAAGGGGCGGGTCATAAATTCCTGCCGAGGCCTGTAGATCAATTGACGCTTGCCACTTTGCGAACCAAAGGAGGCGAACTCAGGGAATGGTTCACTGCGCACTCCGCCAGCCATTTCACTGTTCTCTCCTAGACTGTTGTCGTGTTTCTGGGATTGTATTATTCTGCTTTAGACGTCGAGACCCTTCGTTGCCTCGACCGGTCGATATTTGGTCACGTTACACGAAACTCAGCCCATTCGTTTTTCTGCTCGCACAAAACGATTGGTCGCGTTATTCGGTACATTATGCTGTTGTTAGTTTTTATTTTTCTCCTTTATTGCGCAACTATTAATTCGCTTTGGGTGGCAGAAAATTTCTCTAGTTCGAAATTTTAATTCAGTGTTGCGGATAGAGACAGAGACAAAGGTTAGACTATCATCGATAGACGCACAGCTGAATTTTTCGAGGTTAGACGGGAGTCATTTCGCTTCATTTAACGCGCGCGCAATTGACAACGCTCTTATGATAAAACAGCGATTTCCTGCAGCGTTCAAAATGTTTATCTGGGCTTCAGTAGTTTTTGCTGGTCTCTTAAAATAGTTCGACGATTTCTAAAGATGTTACGCGGAAGACTTCGAATATTCGATGGTTATGGTTAAGCCCGTTATATAAGTTTGCATACGAAAAGAGGAACTTAGCTTTTTCTCCGAACTATTTCATAAATACTTGATAAAAGCTTAAGTTGCACTATTTGTTTGATTTTAATTTTATCGAAAAAATTGTTTCGCGACAAAATGTTTGAGGTTATCGTGATTTCAAGATCATCACAGACATCGAATCTGTATCTACAGGATATTTAATAGATTTATAAAAAATTTTTCGATTTTATCGTTACGATTTTTTAAAGAAGAAACGTTATCTCGAAGAACAAAAGGTGTTTTTTACACAGACCATTACACTTTTTTCTTACTATATGAAATGTTAGACGCTTTTGAAATAGCTTCTATAATCTCGTGGCGCCATAAACGTATTGCGAAATGAGATCTGGCAGGTCAGTTTGCTGGATTGAAGATCATGCTGCCATGTTAATTTTAAACCGTGCATCGTTGAATTTTTGTATAAACAATCATCCTACTATACTATAAAAAGAAATATCTTTTTTCTATAAATTTTTATTTACTACTTTAATTTTTTATTTTAAGTTTATTAATTCAAATTTTTCATATCATATTACTCATCGTCGTGTATTTTGTTGGGGGAAGATCTACTTTACTTCTTCGCTCATAGATAAATTATGATATTATCATGGGTGTATAGGTTACATTAAAAGCGTAATATGTAATAAGATATACACTGACTAGTGATCAATGCGACTGCTGTGAGACCATAGAGAAGTATCTACTATATTTAATAAATGTATTCATTTATCAGACGTTGCATACATTTGTTGCAACACATTTGGTATTAAGAGCGTCATATGAAAAGTCTACTTTTTAAATATAGGTCTAAAAAATGGATGAAAAACTTAATAACTCCTAATTTAATAAATTTATGCAGATTATCAATTTGCACGTGGTATGTTTACTATTATAGGTATTTATTCGAAGCATGAGGTGTTCATTTTATGCTCATAGTTGCACATACATACGTACGATGTACATCTGCTAAATAGCGACAAAGTTCGTCTAAATTGCTCCATTTTCATTTCAGTATAGTGCTTCGACTACACCAAGTTTAAAAATGTACGTTTCCAGTTAAAATTGAAAATTCGTTTATTGCTTGTAAACGCATATTTATAAGGTAAAATACTAAATAAAGACACATATAACAAATATTTTTTTTTAACAAGTTTTAAAATAAAATGACTAGAAAATAAAAAGAGTGAAAAATATCGACTCGTAGCAAATGTCTCGCAGCTAGTGTACGTACCAAGTGTACGTAGGTACAAGTGTATTTATCGTAGAAGCATTAAAGTTTCAACTTTTACTGTTGGAAGCATATATTTACATATGTAGACTACCAGATGAATTAATAAAAAATAATTAAATTCATAACAGAATAGAGTAAAATAGCTGGAGAATAAAAAATATTACGTTCACCCATTAATAAATATTCATGAATACTTATTAATGAAACGTTAATAGTAATAATGAAATATTTATTACTTCAACTTTTACATGTATAATAAAGTGGACACGCGCGTGCATGTAGAAATCGAATGGCACAGTCTGGCGCGATAGGGATCGATCAAAAGGCGAGCTATTTTTCACGCTGAAAGCGTTTCTCGCGATTTATGTTGATCGCCGCGTAGGCAAACGACGTGGTTGCTTGTATTGTATATCATCAACGGGTGGCCATTATCGCTACCACTTCAACCCTATTCGCGTTGGTCAACGCGTCGACTTTCTGTCCGACTTCACACACCTATGAACGCTGTCATCGCTTAACATGATAAAGTAATCTGGGTTATGTTATCTCCTTTGGCGAACGTTCGAACGGCTTCTGCATTCTTTTCTTTTGCCTCCTCGTTTCCATCGTTTCAACGTGTAGTAGAGGAAAATGGAGTAGTTGCGTTTCAAACGTAAAAGATTCTATCGTTGAGAGAGCTTTAGTTGCTAAGATTTAAAGTCGTTAGTCGAAGTTAGATCGCAAAGTTCGAAGTTCGAAATATGTAAAATGCGAGAATTCGAAACGTCGATGTTTGCCTCATTTGGAGTGATGTGTATGCAAATTTACCGATATGCGTATCAAGTTTTTATTCTATTACGTACGTGCCATATCTTAGGTCCGAAAAGTTTCTTTCGTTTCATAGGGAAATAATAGTCGCACAATGTTTTTTGTTTTATATTCGTTTATTGAATTATGCACGACCATAATAATAGAAATATAACGAAATGGATCATACATTCAATAAATAATAATATATTATTTCTAATTCAATAAAATAATATAAAACAAAAATTGTTGTTCATCTATTATCACTTTATGAAACGAAAGAAACTTTTCGGACAACCTGATATATCGTACAGAAACACGATTAACAGTTGGAATAAATGAAAATTGGTGAAAGCTGGAATAGGATACGATGGAATTTCATTTTAACGGTATTAAGAAACTCACGTCAAGCTTTTATCTATCACGCCATGAAGCCTATGCACTGCAGGAGACGTAATAGAAATCATTTTCATGGAAAATGCACGACCAAATTCAGAAAGCATTTCGAGACGCAGAAATGGAAGGAAGCGCGAATAGTTCAAACGCCCCACGCGCGGAACCGCGGTCGTGATCCAGCAACCTTGACGAACTGAGTCGATGCATAATTCCAAGCCAACCATCGATGTCCATGTACTTGAATCTATTTCCGACAGAGGATATTTCCGTGAGAGGGGAGTGAGAAGCGTTGCGCAACTAACTTTTATCGTCGAATACCATCAATGCGATTTCATCGTCGTCATATTCCGTGTGTCTTTTCGAGTCGTCTCGCGAGGGTGTTTCCGCGAAAAAAAAAAACCCGATTATCAAAGAGAGAAGAATACGCAAAAGGAGAAAAAAGAAAGGAGAAAAAGGTACGTGGTAGAAAAGACGACGGCGGACGGTTCTTTGAACTTTTGTCGGGTCGCGTAATTAGCAAAGGGGTGGAAAATGGTGAAAAGGTGCGGAAGTTGAGGTCGCTAGATAAGGCACGCGCACCGCCTCTGTTTTACCACGATTTTATACCGTGGATGGCACAGCTCATTTGCTTATATACACGTGTATCTAGCTGCATATCTAATCACGGTTAGGCGATCCGTTTACACTTATGCTTTGAACATGTTGCACGTGTCCGCGCATCGTTGTGCTGCTACGTATTGCTGTGTTGCGATTGTGCGTTTGTCACGCTTCCGCTGATCACCTAACGCGCTTGATGATCTTACTTTGAAGACGTTTTCGTACTACGTAGATGAAGATTTTAGTAGAATTTTTAGTACTTTGGTACGTTACTCGGTAGTTGAAATTTTGCGATATCTTTCGGAATAGCTGAATTTTTGGCATTTTGGAATTTTTGGGATTACGTATGTATGGATAGCTGAATTTTTCGATACGTTTTCGCAACTTAATACGTACTTTGGTAAGAAACCAATGTAATTAAAATATCCAGCATTTATCCAAAACATGGAATCGTATCTTTTAACGATTGGACGTATGATTTTCCTTGTAATTAATAACTGAAGAAAGGATATATTGCACAGGTTGGACGATATACAAGCGACTGATATTCATTGTCAATAACATTCAAACAAAATAAAAACAACAGTCCTGCTAATACAAGATATCTATTAATACGTGGAAATTATTTATGGATTTTCTTTTTTGTTAATTGTAAGTGCAATTTGTTATAAAATAACACCAAGCATTTGTCGTTGCGGAAGAAACTAACGTGTACAAATTTAGTAGATAAGGTACCTGTCTTCTCTTATCTAAGAATCACTTAAAATTTGTCTTTTGCGCCCAATGCTTTGAATCTTTTAAATCTACGTATATCTGTTTGTTTCTTCAAATAATCCCTTGGTCAATGTATCAAAATGAAGGAGTAGGTTCTGCAAATGAAACGTATGGAATATAATATCAGAAAGATGTTCGCCTTCAGACGCTGTACAAAGTCGAACTATGTCAATCGCATTTTTCATTGCATTTTCATATGTTTGCTTTATCGACATACTTTTTACTTTTAATCCTCAGTCGTCCTCCGTGTCAATTTGACACGCTTTTCAAGTTCAAAGATTATATATTATTGTTCTATCATTTCTGAAACAATTTTTACAAAATTTGTTTACTTTCACCTACAAATGAAAGCAGATCATTTTGTAGAACTAGCGCGAATACACGTGAACGACAAAGAGCAAAATTAACACTAGAAGTACCGATAGTTAACACGGAGATATTTCTACCAAAACCAATCAAAATGACTGGTCTTTAAAAATACGTAATAATAGAATATTTTTATGTTTATTGATTTATTACTTTCTTACAGAAGCAATTCCATGTTAGTAGATTTTTGGTATTATTAATCCATCTGGGATACCTAAACGAGGGTTGACATATTTATAAAATTGTAGAGCCAGTCATTTTGACTGCTGTGGTATTTCTAGTGTTAGCGTCTAGCGATCTAGCGATCGATCCGGAATTTTCCTGATAACTGATATCATCATATTGAATGATACGCGGTAAAAATTGTAAAAACGCGTAGGAAGTTGTACAAAACGAGGAAACTGGTTAATTAGGGTTGGATAAACAGATTGTAGGATCCTTTTACACTTTGACAAGTTCCAGTCATTTTGACTGGTATTGGTAAAGTAGCCCTGATACAAAATTATTTCGTATTTGAATACATAAAAAACAAAATAAAATTCATTACATTATTCTTTTAGTTATCGTAGCAAAGGTCATTACATCATTAATAAAACCAGTAAATTCGACTGGTGTGATAGTTCTAGTGTTAATAATTTGTTTTTTTTTCTTTTTCATCTCATTGACGTTTTACCATTGTAAGATTCACTTGATACGAGCGACCCACTAATTTGTGAAAATGAGGGAAGGTCAGGGTTAAAAGAAAAGCCCACGAGAAGAAGTTCGGTAAAGTTAAATCGGTCTATCTATCAGGTCGAATGATGTCGCCAACGTAACTTGCTTAAAATCATCGCCAGTCGACGAGTTACTTTGATCAAATGTTTGAGTAGTTTTCACTCGCCCCTCAACTGTGCAACGCTCCACGATTATTTCATATTCTTCCATAAAACAATCGCTAAAGCGGAACAGAACGCGATGGACGCATCGTTTCAGTATGGCGGCACTTGGAAATTAGTTATATATTGTCCACCCTGTATATATATTACTTCTCACATTTACTATAACACATCAAGCTATTATAAAGAACGAGTCGTAAGAAATTTAAGTTTGTATAAAGAACTTACGTCCAGATTTATGATCGTGTTGAGAATTGTGGATCTTAATCGCCGAAATAAACGTAAAGGAACACTAAAGTTACACTTGGAATTCATATTAAAATAGTTTTAGGTTTATTCAATAAACGATTTCCAAGATCTTCGTCGATACTCGTTTGCTCGCGTCTCAGCACTCTTTTCGTCTCACCATCTTCCATATCACACTGCCAACGGAACAGTTACATTCATCTGTTTTTCGAGACGCTGTGCACACACACACTTCCATACACTCGTATTCACATAAGTGTGTTATTACTACGCGGCTAATATAGTCTAGTACACAAAATTATACATTTGTCAATAGATCGTAACAAGCGCCATCGTTCGAATTGATGAAAGATCGTCGAAGACGCGTTTCAATATTCGAGAATCGTTCGGTATACTTATTACACGATAGAAACGATATCGCTGGTAAGTTTCTGGCCTGTTATCATCTAAATAAATAATGTGTAACAGAGGGAATGTATTGCACGGTGACAGAACGAGGCTTTTTAAATTTGCCCGATCCGATCAGCTCGAAACGTGTCAGTTGCGCAATAAGTCATATCAATTAGAAGACAAGAAATTGCATATTATTGGCAGTACGTGGGCTCTTTTGTCTGTCAACCTTGTACGTATACGCGCCTCTCGGTCATTATTCGATCATTCTAGGAATATTTACGTGAGAGAAATGAATACTTTTCAGCTCGAGCGTGATGACTCGTTCGATTCGGTGCATGCATATTCGTTGTTTCGATTTTTACATACTTTTTGTCTGTTTTACGTCATGTCAGCAGTAGAAATGCTCATTTATATAAGATATGTTCCGGCGATTAGAAATTTGCTCATAAAATACTCGGTAACGACACATATCGCTGTTAGAGTTAAAGTTAAAGACGGAGAATCTTCAAATGTAATTTTAGAGAAATTTTGGGAAAAAATGAGATTCCCATTACCCAGAAAGTGTTAACGAGATAATTCTTCGTTCTTCGTTCAAGCAAATTCCACTCTTTGTTCGACAAATTGTCACATACTCGGTGATCTCTGGACACATTAAAGTCATTAAAATTATCATTAAAACATTGAAATGAAATAAATTAGACTGGAGAGTTGGACGGAATAGAACGCACGCGGTAAATGGAAAAGAGAAACTGGCTCGAATCGAACAGCTCGATCCATTGTTTGGCGTTGTCCTTGAGCCATGCAGCCAACTCGAAAAAGGAAACAATGCTTGGCAGACACGTTGAACCCGGACCAACAACACGTACGTAATAATAACAACGCTCTGACTCATTATTTCTCCCCAAAACCCTCCTCTCTATCTCCACCTTCATTTTTCTTCCTCCGGTTTCATCCCTCCGCCGCCGACACGGTCGTTAGTTACCCAGAAGAGGATCCTCTGTCTCTCTACAGTAGCTTGCCAGACTGTTCAGACACTTGTAGACATTTTGCGAATTATATTACGCGTTTTATACGAAACCTTCTGAAATTTTGTTGGCACTATAACGATGTTACATATACATGGACTTACATATATTGGGATGGCAACTAATTAGCACCTAATGACAAAATCCGCAATCACTTAGTTGCCAACCCAATAGATAGACTGCGGATGTTCGTGCATTTATGTTAGATAAATTTAAAGATACAAAAATGTGGAGGATCCACTCGATACGATATGAAATACGCACAATTGTAACATTTATCAGGTGAAACAAATTTCTAGCTAGGCTCCATAAGCTTTATTATTTTCATGAAAATATGAATTTGCATAAATATCCGCAGCCTAGTAACAAGACTCGGCTATCTATATTTATACTGAAATAAATCTGGAACTGTATATGGAAGGCGCAACGTATTATATTATATCAATAAGCGTCGATATTCAGGAAGATTTTACACCACTTATGTTTCATGTTTTAAACGATACTTCGCGCTCTGTACTAAATGTTTATTAAATATAACGTTCGCAGTGGACGACTTAAAATTTTAGCAACGTAATCACGACAGCCGTGTTTCATTTCGCCACAGCGATAACTAGACTATGAGCCTTTGTGCGTTTGTAAGAAATGTGGCAGAGCAAAATTACACAGAATGCACATAATACGAAGATTCTTTTTTTTTTTATTTGTTTAATTTGTACCTTACAATTTGGACATTCGGTAAATTTTTGTAACTTCATTGCTAAATAACACGTGGATGGCTACCCCCAGCGGGATACCATCTTCGAGTATAATACGAGGTTCTACATTTTTAATTATATGCTGGAAAATATGCGTTTACATAGAAATGCGCAGTCCAGTGGCGACGAAATTTCGAAATATTTTATATAACGCGCCTGATACGTTCTAAATAGAAGTTTTCTAAAAGTACGTGTGCGTTCGTCTTTAAATACCTGTAATCAGAGGGAGGAAAGCAGCGAACAGAAAGTGAACAGAAAGTGAACAGAAACAGAGAGGACATTTCCTCATTTTCCGTGGTTCGGCCGCGACCTTCGTCCGCTTGGAAAAACCGATGGAAAATCGCTCGAGTTCTCATTAGAGACGGCCTTGTCTACCATCTCTTCCCTCTTCTATTTTCCTTCTCTTGCCCCTTTTCCCTATCTCTCTTCCTCTACCTTGCATCCTCTTTCCTTTTCTTCTTTTCGTATTTTCTCCCGTTTCCACTTTTTTTCGGTTCGCCGCACTTCACTCTCGCACCTATGCACACTATACACTAGGTGGCTCTTTCGTTCGGCCTCAGTTTCCTCCCTCTCTGCTCGTTTTCCTCATTTCGCCCCCAGAACGAGCAACGGGATCATTTAGCGTAATCTGCGGCCGCGGTTCGGCCCGAGGGGTTGTTAAGATGGAACGAACATTTTTTCCCTTGGATTTTTTGCCGTTTTTTTTTGTGGCCGATGGTTGATGTGGATCAGGTGAGTTTTTGGGGAAGATTCTTCGTCTTGCGTTACTCCAGCCTATTAGGGTTATAGAGTATGGAAATCGATTCTTCCCCCGTCTTTCTTTTTTCTTCTTTTTCCTGTGATTATCGATCAACGTCTTATTTACATATCAAGCTACGAGAATCTTAATAAACTGTTTAGGGGATGAATCGTAGGTTTGTCGAAGCTTAGGTAAGCTTTGTAACAGAATTTATGCGAAATATTGAAGATGCTATCACTGATTGTATCGCTAATGAGATTTCTTCAAATTCAGAATTACTGCACACTTGAAGAGGTAACTTCACCGCATTAAGAGCAAGCTTATGCTATCTGAAGCGAATGCTAACTTTGCCTACATCGTGAAATTTATATTCCCAATGAAACGCTTTATATCTCATCTTTTACAAATTTTCATTTTTCGAGCCAAGGATAATCTTGTCTGGTCGAAGAGAGTAGATGCACGTTTTCTAGGACGAATGGTAAATTTGTCAGACTTTTTTAGAAACTTTTTAACCGCGATCGAACGTAGAGAGACACAGGTATTCGAGATATTCGCGGCCGTGCAATAAAACATTTCGCAGCTCTTCAAGTTCTTACACACCGCCAAGACGTTCTTTCCCGTGAACTGTTCGAACAGTTTCGATTAACTTAACGCGAGTACCACTTTCCTTCAAGTACGTACCTCTGATAAACGTTTCCACTTGAAATTAACCCGTCCATAGTGTCTGACACTTGCAATATAAAAATAAGACGCGAGAATTCCGCAATTAGAAGTCTAGAAATCGTCTGGTGTAAAAACACTGCAGCTTCGGCACGCAGTTGAAAATTGAAACGCTTGTTTGCCCGTGAATATGAAACTCGTTAAAAATTAATTCGTCATCAGGATTAGAGAAAACAGTGGCTCTAATAGTTCGACGAGAAAAACGATTGGCAATTTCGAGGGCAGCGCGTTTAGTATCCGCGCGAAAATTATCGAAGCTGCGTGACGAGACCGACGTGTCTTTAACGAGGTTACCGTTTCGTCATCGAACGTTTCTTTTTTTCAATCTGCTAATAATAAGCTTCGCGAAGCCTCATCAGCGGCACAAGCAACGAAAGAAGAGGAAAATCTTAATTATTTCTCCACGATACGCCAAGAACTTTGTTAATATCACGACGACGTCGTTTCATTTTAAATAATTCCACCCTCTTAGCTCGTTGAAATGCATCGCGAACATCCGCGTTCGCTATGGATCTTGTTCGTATTACGGATCGATATTCTCATTTAATATCGGCTTTCGAGCGATGCGTAAATCTGTAGAACGCTATCTTTATACCGAGAGTTCGTTATTGTGAAGTTATCTCACGCGTAGAAAAATAGGGGCGCAAGAGAGTTTGACGAGCTTCCAAGTGTCTTAATGGCAGTATACTCGGGGATATTACGGATGTGTTGATTTCTAATGTGTATATTCAATCACAACGTAATTATATCAATTTTATTAGAAAGTTTTTGCAAATTTCTCACCCTTGCTATCGTATATTATCTCGCGCGTAGAAAAAAGGGGTGCGAAAGAGATTGATCGACTTGGAGATCTTTCAGTGGCGAATATTTGAGGGTTGCAAATGTTTCAAATATTTTGCTTGTAATATATTTAATGGTCATAAAATTACGTAAATTTGTTACGAAGATTTTACAAACTTTTCAGCGTGGTAGAATTCTTCGTAAAACCCGTAACTTTCGTTCGTGGTAAAATGTAGGGTCGTAGAAGCTCGATGATATTCTATACGTATTATACAATAGTATCGATTATGTATAGTTCGTAGGTATCACGTTATATTTTTATTGTTTTTCACAGGAATTTTTTTTTCCTCTTACCCCTACACTGGTTTCTTTATTGTTAGAATTTCTTCTTTGATGTTTTTGTATCGTTTTTTTCTGTAACACTGTTCCAGGTTTCTTTTTCTAATTGTTAGAATTAATCTCTTTCTTGATGTCTTCGTGTTGGTGTTGCTTTTTATTATAAGAATATCTTTTTTTAATTATTAGCATCTCCCTTTGTTGCTTTCTCTAACGTTGGAATTTTTTTTTTTTTTTTGGTGTAAAAACAAATGTCCTTATCTTTCAACCAAGTGCTTTTTATCAAGCTTTACTTCTCATTTTCATAACGCGAAATTTTTGTATTCATGTACGAGTATTACTAAATGATGCAAAATTCAATACACTTGCAGCTAATTGGAGTTAATTAAATACCCACGTAAGAGTGCAAATACTTTCCATAGCCACCTCATTACGTATTCTGTATCGCTCTTGTATCACGTTTCTGCAAATTTAAGTTTCTCGTTAGTATTCTTTGTATCAGAAAGTATAACTCTGTACCGTAAAATTGTTTTATTTACCCGTTGTATTACGTTATACCTTTGGTTCAGTTTCCATGGAAAATACGTCTCTGGACGCGAGTGTGTCAATTAGTGGTGCAGCTTGATGTTCCGATGTAAGGTACTTCCACTCTGTAGAGTCTGCTACACGAAACATTCTAATCAATACTCTGCTTACTATAGAAATCGTAATTGCCTGGAAATTTTTCTGTCGAGTTTCTTCTCGTTACATAACAGGGGAAATGGACGAGCACGCAGGGCGAAGTTTGCAACGAGAGTATTTGTTGGTATGGTGATATATAGTTAGCTATTCCGAGTTTCAGGCCGTCAGGATTAGGAAGTTCTTTCTTGAAAAGTAGCTTTAAACGGCGATTTCAAAAGATACGGGAGAGAGAGGGAGAGAGAGAGAGAGAGAGAGAGAGAGAGAGAGAGGGAGGGATCAGTGATATGTCGTCGTATATTAAAGAGGCTCTTTGTGTGGAAATAGGAAATTCTCCGAGACAGAAATCTTCCTGCCTCGCATGAAAAATAGAAAAAAGAAAAAGTAAAAACAGATAGAATACAGAGACTCGGGGATTAGTATTAAACGATATCTTGGAATTAATAAATTCTCCGACGCACGACAGTTGTTTGTAGATAAGCGTTATACATATTCTTCTTCGAAGAATAAAATAAAGGAATTAGGATTGGCAATAAATACAACGAAGAAAAGTAAAAAAAGAGAAAAAAAATATAGAAAAACCAGCGATAAATGTAGCAGCAGTTCGGTATTAACGCTGGAAACGTAAAACTTGCCTTAAGCAAATCAAAATAAAAGGTATATAATAAAATAAGGAGAATAAGGAGAATTCCCATTAATGCTACAAATTTATTAAATTCCCTCGATTAAGAATTCGTCGTTTGGTCATTTTACCATTTTGTTCATTTCGATAAATAATTTTCTCGTTATAAAATCTCATGGTAATTCTTCGCGCGTGTTTTCCTTCTCCGTAGAAAAAGATTTTCTTACGAAGAAGCGATTCGAATCTGTCGAGAATCTACTCCTTACGTATCTCTAAAATTTCGATGGAAAATTGCCAAAAATCGATCGTTCTCACCAATCTGTTAGTTCTAGCGTTAATAAATCGTCGATTTGAAGGGTTGCTCGAATTCCGCGGCGCGTGTAGCCTGAAAAATGGGATACGTTTGTACGATAGGCACGATAGGATACGTTAAATAGGTCAGTGACGACAAAAGGATCGCTTAAATGGAGCAATGGCGTGTTGCAAACACGCGTCCTTGAAATTTCCTATACCATCTTGCATATACACGTGGGATCCTGATTTATGCTTGGTCCCATGTCGAGAGTCAAAACACACGCTACAGTTTCTCTTCCTTAATGAATCGTATGGAGGAAAAGGGGTAGCTTGGCACCGTAAGTAGAAGGGGCAGATCGCGGAGGCCGTCGATATTGTACGACCTTGCGTCATCGATCAACCCCCTGCCCTCATCTTTTGCCTTTTCGATTCTCCACAGAGAAGCATCTTCGTACACTACCTACCCTTCTCCTCTTCTTGTACTCTTCTCATTCGACTCGTGTATCGCTCCCACCCTTTCGCGACCTTCTTCTAACCCACCACCAGCTCTCCGTTGCCGAGTAATCGAATTTCTCGGAATATTTCTCTGCGACGTTGAAGCGCACGAAGTTGGTTCGATTAATTAATTTGAAGAATTTTCGCTTCCGCGGAAAAAAGGTTTCTTTTTTTTTCTTTTTTTTTCTCGGATGATAGAAACGTTTTGTGAGATTAGGTTCGATAGATTCGTCGGTATTTTTTTAGTTGTCGGTATTATAATTGGAAGAATTTTGGTTTTCTGCAGGAATAAGACGACAAATATGTTTCGTGAATGTTTAGGTTTGCCAGATTGATCTCACCGTCAGTGATCGAATTTTTGGAAACGTCGCAAGGGTGGGGGTTGTTTGATTAATTAAGAGGATCTTGGTTTTCTCGGAAAATGAGACGATTAGAATGCTTCGTGGAATTGCCGAAAAGCGGAAACGTGAAATTTGTTTGATTAATTAGAAATAAAGTAACGCGATAGGGACGTTTCGGTTGGTTTTAAAATTAGATTTTCAATTTTTAGACTGGTCATGTAGAAGAGTTTTATTGGCCAGCTGCAATTGTAAATCTATTTTGCTGCTTTCCAAAGTCAATATTATTATATGATTCTTCTTGTAATCGTTTCTCTTTATATCATTGCTACATCTGCATCAATAAAGCTTAATCGATCGTCTCTTCAAATGACCATAACAAGAACCAGGACACACATAGATTTGTTCGATTCGAATTTTATAGGTTAAATTGCTTCGTAAAATTCATCGTTGATTCATATCGAAGTTTTTCCCTTCTTTTATTTCCTTTTTTTTCTTTCTATTACTCTTTTAGTTTCATTCTACTATTTTATTTTTATTATTAAAATGTTCTTTTTCTTCGAAGTTTCCAAATTTTCTTCTTTTAATTTCTAAATTAAAAAAATTATTATCAGCCACTTTAAATTCTCTCTTTGTGCTTTCGAGCGCCTCTTTTCCATCATCTCTTGCATTATTTCTTCCGATATTGGTATTTTTATTAGTATTTTTATAGTATTTTCTAGTATCTCTTCTTCTTTCCTTTTTCGACAGGCGAATTTTCTGATTAATTTCGAAGCGGATGCGGGCATACGTTTCGATGTTGAAACATTTTTATCTGTAGGAATGCAAAAAGTAGAGGAAATTAGAGAACGTTTTAGTCGATGAATTCACAACTCGATCCATCGATTCCTCCTGGTCTTCGTCCTTTAACAATGTTGTCCAAATTTACAGTGGAGCTTGCACGGTTTTAGCAACGAGAGGAACTAGGTCAGAAGATCTCGAGTTTCAGAAAAGTTGATTTAACGAGTTCTGAAAAATTTCCTGCAACTGTTTACTCTGTCTTTTTAATTTGTGTATCGCGAACGTAATTTCTGGCGCGTGTCGGCCTTCTCAATTACGCGCTATGGTCTTCGAGAAGCTTTATCCGTGACTTTTATTACAGAGGAAAGAATGAACTGTTTCAAAAAACATTCTTTAAAAACAAATTATATACATACTTGCTACCATAAGTTTATTTGTCGCGGAAGACTATAGTATGGTAATCATGAATTCTAAGAATATCAATTACTTTTTATGAAAAAAGTATTTTTTAAGAAAATGCTCTATGAAAAAGCAAATGGTCCAGAGTTGATTTAGCCTATAAATTCGAAAATAAAGGAAAGCGATGATATTACATTTTCTTTTTTTTTTCAATGATAAAAATGATTTTCTCTTTTCTTTACTTTTCAATTCATGGACTTAGTCAGAATGGTCTCTGAGCGAATCGAGTATCGACATTTTGTGAATTTTGTGAAATTAAATCGAAGAAACCAGAATACATCGGATTAAAATATCACGACATTCTCGTGCATAAAGCAACGTTCAAATTTTAGAAAAAGAAGTATTGATAAAGTATCACTGGCAGATCATCCAGAGAACAAGCCAACAAAGAGATCGAGATCTGTTTGTTTGCGATATCACAGAATGTAATGAATTAATATTACCAGCAACGTTAGTAACATTCTACATATTTAACACGATTGTTCGCAAAAGTACACGTAACGCTTTTGGAGCGCATAATTCCCGCTGCATACTGGGTCACATGGTTTCGCAATAAAAACCATTCGTCAAGCTTAAAATAAAAATGGCAACGCACAAACTGCAACCTCGTTTTACCACTACCGAAATTTACCTGCTGCGTGTACCACAGTTGCGTTCTGTGAATAGAACAAAAGCGTACAACCGCTTCTACGATTTGTCATGCTACCTGTCGCCGTGAAAACCTACATTTCTGGGTACGATCGCTACTACGAGACGTTTATCAGTAGAATAGGTCGTCTGACTAGCGCGCAGATGTTAGAATTTTTCTTACGTTTCATTGCAAAACGACAGATTTGCTTCTGATAACATATATATTGTGTTCATTTTGTCACGTTCGTGGCAATTTCAATCCATTAAAGATTAACATTGCGTTCAACGAAACGTTTCATTATTTCTAACTTTTGTTTAGCCAATTCACAGTTATCGCTCTTAGTTGCGATTTTACGTTTCTTTGACGGCTTTACGTTAATCGTAAAGAATAACCATATTTATAGAACGTATATTTGGTTTGATGTAACATTTACTTCAACAAACTTTTCATGCCAATTTTTCGCGTCTTAAGTATCAGTTTATTCGGGTCGTTCGAATTCAAACGAGTGGATACAAACACGTATGGCCGGTACCTTAACCGATGTGAGAACTTGAACTGTTCTAGCGACCTTGTACGCTCGTTGTCGTTAACTTAAGTCATCGCTTCGACTCAATTCAGTGGCCCGAGATTCGAGCAAAACTCGACTAATCCGAACGAGGCAGTTCGATGTATGTAATTTGTAAACACGCGTGGCACAGCAGATCTAATACTAATTGTCAAATGGTAATTCCACGAACAATTCACCCTTCACTGGATCAATAAACTAGAACTACGAATCTGATTTCCGTCTTTCAAGTCCGGCGTACAATTGGCAAGAATTTCCATCGTATGCCATAGCGGTGGTCAAACCGAGCGGAAACTTCATCGGGCGAAATCGGTCGCCTCATGTCTGGCTAAACACCGTCTCGTTCTCCTTGCCCATTAAACCACTCACCCGCGCATTAGACCTTCCCTACAAACTAATCATCGGCCTTGCCCGCCGTCTCATAAAAAATATACGGCCGATAAACCCGGAAAAGCGAAACTTTCTTCCATTCTGGCGCCGAAATGAAACGTGTCAGGCGTAAAAGGACAATGGCGAGGAGGAGTCCATTCTATCCGTGGTACGTCCTATGACAGCGTCCATCCACGTCACGCTGCAAGATAGAAAGAGAAGGAAAGTCGGGGTCGCACGCTGCTCGTCCGGGGGTGGAGTCTGTAGGTGGGGTGGCAACGGTGTGCGCTGTGGGGTCGTGAGAGGGTAGCTGGTGCGGCGGCGGCGAGAGGGAGGAAAAGGTTGACTGGGCGGCGGAGACAGGGAGGGTGCGCGATTCTGTTCAACTATGAACACACACCGGCGAGACGTCAGTTACCTCGCGACGATCTTTCCGCGAGGACTTTACCCGCCGGATCATCGTCTTGTTGTACATCGTATACACATAATTTGTTTCTCTGCGCTGTTTCCGTCGTTCCGTGTCGGTTACGTGGTCGCGTATCGTCCAAGGAAGACAGGCTGCTGCGTGTCTTTCGTCTTGTCCACAGTTTCTCGATCGATCGTGTGATTTTTGGTAAGAGCGCGTGATCTCGCGCTTTTTTTATTCCCATACGCTGTTTAGTTTCTACGCTGTTTTCGTCTTAATTATACACTTTCTACTCAATTATACTCTGTCGAATAGAGGCAGACGCTTGTTCCTTGACTCTCTTTTTTGGATCGTGCGATTTTTACCAAGAGAGCGCGATAATTCCGCGTTTCCTGTTCCTCTACGCATCTTATTTTCTACGCTGTTCTCGCGCTAGTTACGTATGTTCGTCGAACGAAAACAGACGCTTGTCTTTTGGGTTTCCTTGCCTCTTTCGCGAATCGGTCGTGTGATTTTTGCTAAGAGTGCGCCATAATTCCACGCTTCTTGTCTTCTTGTTTTGTACGCCGTTTCGAGCCGAACAGAGATCAACGCTCGTCTTTTGAGTCTTCGTCCGTTTTTTCATCGGTCAGAATTTCACGCTTCTTGTCCGTGCACACTAGCTGCTATTATTTTCTACGCGGTTTTCGTGTCAGTTACATACATACGCCCGTCGAACAGAGACAAGCGCTTGTCTTTCGAGTTTCTTTTCGGGGCTGGTCGTGTGGTTTTTGGCTAAGGGTACGCGATAATTTCGCACTTTTCGTCGTTATACGCATCTTACATCGTTACGCTGTTATCGTGTTAGCTACGTAAGCCTGTTGAATAAAGACAAACGCTTGCTTCGTCCTTTTCATGATCGATGATAAGGCTGATTATCGACAAGGGATGCGATATTGCGCTTTATGCATCTTTGTCTTTCGTCCTTTCGTATGACTTTCGCAAACTCGCGGTTTCTACTGCTACTTTATTTTATATTATTTCTGTTATTAATTATATTGTCGCGTATCGCGTCGAATAAGAAAACACACTCATTTCTCACCCTGTTTTACATGTCGTGAAGGACCGTGGAATTTTTATTATAATCGTGGATTATCGAAACGTAGAAGCGTTTGAACGAAGAAGAGTGGTTTTGAAAATATAGTAGAATTCCGCTGATCGTCGGTTTCTTAGAAGAGCGACGCGTTTCAGAACGAAGTCGATCGCTATTTGCGAAACTGCATTGTTTAAGAATATCTACCAGCAGAAACGTTCTCGATATCGAATGAAAAGATCGATAAACGAACAGGTAGTTTCGAAGGTCGTGTATTTAAAAGACGCGCGGACGTTACAGCCTGCCGTCTCTATTTTTAATTCTTCACTTTCCTTTTTCTCCTCGTTCGAACGTCACCCGTCTATGGCACGTAGACATTCAGTTAGCAACGTCTGTTGGCAAATATATAGAAGATGTTCGCGATGAACAAGTAAGATAGCTCATACTGAACCTTAAAAAAACCTTGGAATATTTCAGAACAAATTTGAAAAGTCTGTAGCAGATTCGATTTTGTATTTCTAACGATACAACGCATAAATGTGTGTTTATATAACACACAATTAATAACTTTATTAACAAACATCGCATTGTATCATTAGAAATCTCTCAAATGATACAAAGTCGCTTTACCAATTGCTCTGCGTCGAATTCTAAGATGAAATATCGACATTCCTAGCAAGAAAGCTGCAAATCGACATACACTGCGTCGTTAGAAATATTAATTACAAATACAGGGTGAATATACACACGAAAAGAATAAAAAAGGTTTGTGTATACTTACGCTCTATTTGACTTCGTTTCAGTTATAGCAAAGTTTTATGTTGTAGTAATTCTATCGAAAGATGAAGGTAGTTGAACTAATGTCGTCTGTCTGTTTGCAAACAAGGTGTCCAGAAAATCCGAACAATATCCAGAGAAATGGAGAGAGCAACACAGTCGATAACAAAACGTCTCCATTGTGTTCGGTTTTTCGGATGCAAAGAGGTCATTTTCAACATATCTCGTAAACATATCTGCTTGCAGACACCGTTTGTTGAGGAAGAAACTCGCTATAACTCGAAAACAAGGTCGAGTACGGAATATTATGTTTACACGAACTTTGTTTTCTTCTTTTCGTATTCGGATTCATCCACCGAAGCGGTTCCACGACGCGACGGCACATAAGATACATTTCGATAAATTGTACGTAAGACCTTGTGTAAGATGTTTTTGAGTCGCCGCGAGAATCGATTCTATACATCGAGACAAAAATACATATGTCTGCACATTGAATATCGAACGAAGCTCGATTATTCCAATTACAATCAACTTGATCTTGCGCTGGAAACCCCTGTATGGTGGTGACCCACCTTACGCTGCTGCACGTTAGACCCGCGACCGAACCCTAAAGCGCCTTCACGTACTTGCTCATTTTCCTTTTTTTCCCTACATTTTCGCCCTATTCCTGCATATGACTTCGTCTTTGTTACCTTGCACGTGACATCAGCCGAAAATAAACGATATGTGTTTCGTCTCACGGGGAGTTTATCAGATCTGAAGAAAAATCCAGCTCGTCCTTGGAAACACCGGCTGAAAACACACTCGCGAGTGCGTCCCATTTCGAATTTTTATCTCATTTTTATCTCTCCGCCGCCTTTTCGTCGTGTGTCGTGTTTCTTTCGTTCCGCGTTATGTAACATAAATATCACGAACACGTTGAGAACAAGAAACTTCATGGAAAATGTCGTCTAGCCAGGAGAAATACAGACTGTTCGCGCTCTTCGGCTCCGCAGTTCTTCTCGTGAATGATAAGCTCGCGACATAAATAGGATGTTATATATCATCTTGTGAATGCAACGCAACACCTCGGATAAATTTATCCTGTTCACTGGACAGCAGACACAGGATTCTTTTAATCGATAGCCGTAACGTTTCTTCGTGACACACAGGAGCAATCATCGAGATGTTGTTCTCGCGCGTCGACAATTCGACGTTTCTACGTTTTTGAAAATGTCGTGTGAAATTTCGTCCGCGTTTTCTTCTCGCGTCTCTTGCCCCAAGGGAATATTAAAAATTTAGTAAAATGAAAGAACTGACGAAGCTGTACCATTGACGCTACATCGAGGAATTTGCGAAATGTAACAGTTTGTTAGAATTACATGGAAAAGTGATGTACGATTCGTCCCTTTATTCTCCAAAAATAATATGCGTGTTATTACCGATGTGCAATATTCAAATTCAAATATTGTCCAATTTAATGACTTCTTTCAATAAAAATTAATTTTTCGCAATTTAGAGTATAGTAATGGTTCTCTTTCATAAAGAATCGCGAGTTTCGTAATTGGAAATGCGATTCTATTGGGAAAAGTACGGTTGATCTTCGTGTATCTCCTGGATGTCTAGGTGAAAAAATATCGCAGATACTTATGACTATTAAATCATATACGTGTGCTTGGAAAGTACTTAATTTACGTTTGGAATATTCTTTTCAGGACGTTTTTTTGGAACGTTTTTTCTTGTTCCTAACATTTCCAGATTATTCACAAAGACTCATTTAAATGGGATACTTCGGTGAGCGACGTAATCTCTACTACATACATACAAACCTTCGACTTCTTCCTCTTAACAATCTGTACTCATACATAATGAATTAAGCAAGAGCAAAACGAATTTTGATGATTAGTGACGCGCAAAGAATACGATTTTAAATATTTAAACCGGCGTTGGCAACTGCATCATAATACATAGATATGAATGTTTAATAAGAAAGCAGCTTACTTATTCGATGACGATGAAATGTTACACAATTCTCCTAGCAGATTTAAGTGGCTTTCAACGTTCAAACTTTTCAATATCGCGTACGATTTACTTTCTGCTTTTGCAGGAAATATTCGAATTACTAAATTTCAAGTTCCAGTATTTTATTTTTTATATTTTATTAAAACACCCAAACGTTCATGTTGATTCTTATTAAGATAGAAGCATAGTTATTACGCATATCTATTTATCTACATCGTGAAGCATTATGAATTCAAATAATAATTCAAATTTTCATCAGTCTGTTTGACGTTGAAAATTTCGAAAACACAATTTAAACGTAAATTTATGCAAACTACGTATCTAAAGATTTAGGAATACAAAAGGAAATATTATACGAAGATTATCCACTGATACACGGTGTAAGTTAACGAAAGTCATCTCATCAGTGAGAGCAGAGGAAAAGATTATTTTGTTTTATGCCTTGTAAAGTATAGAACCCTCAAATGATTCTCTTGGTAAATTACGCTTTTAAGAGGTCAAATAGTCGTTTTTCGGAAACAACGGTGCTCGTTATTCGGCGTAAACAACGTTGAACAGACGGCGCTTGGCAAACGACAACCGACTGCCTTATCTCGTTAGCATGATAACGTTAATTAGCCTGGAAGCAAGTCGAGATCATCTGGACGACTATGAACTCTCCCTCTGGAGCTAAATTTCCGTCGGAATTTAAGTAACGAAATATCTACGTGCAACGGAAGCCGCGTTTCCTCGACGAGACGAAACGAAACCCTCGACCAACTAGTATATCCCAGGTTGTGTATCTGTCCCGCATGCCATCCTCAAGGCTTTGTTTCGGCCACAGTGTGTAGCCTTTGTAACGAGCACGATACGTTGCTCTCATGGCGACACGGTGTCTGACCCGTTCTTATCTTTGGCCGAAGCGCACGAAATCGTTTGAGTACTTTAATTTTATATTCATTTATTACGATCATATTTTTTGTGGAAGATTATTTGTGCCGAGTTTTGCATTTGGTTGCGCAGGAAGGAGAAAGGAAGTGTGAAAAGCTATTTTTTACAAACAACGAAGCGGATAAATATTTATCAAAAAGTCGAAGCGGAGATTTTTTTCTTCGAGATTATCGAGAGTGAGTTTGTTCAAATTTTGAAGATTCTATCTCGAATGATTTTTTGAAAGATCGTGCCGAGTTTTACAATTGGTTCCGCAGGAAGGAGAAACGAGGAAGTATGAAATAGGAGCGGACAAATATTTATCAAAAAGTCGAAGCACAGATTTTTTTCTTCGAGATTATCGAGCTTGTTCAAATTTGAAAGATCTTATTTTCAGTTTTTCTTTAAATAGAATCTCGGATTGTTACATTTGGCTTCTCCAAAAAGGAAGATAGAACGGGAAATGAATAAATTTTCATGGAAAGGTTGAAAATGCTGTTTTCTTTCATAATTAGGGGTAAATTATCGCACTTTTTCTTATCTCGAATACACGGCGCAATCGTAAGAATTGAAGAATCGAAGAACTGAAACACTTTGATACTTCGGCAAGGAGTGAAAAGTTACATCCCTTTCTGTAGTTTCATTTTTCTTCCAACTCCGTGTGTGTCTTTCGATACAACTTGTAGCTGATGGAAAACGGATTTATTTTTCCAGCTAAGAGAACTTTCATCGGACAAGCTTACCAATTTTATCGGGAATTATCGCCAGAATTACAGATCACGTTTTTTCGATTCGAGGCGTTCCGATAGAATTTCGTAATCCGCGACCATCGCGCACGGCTTTAATTATTTTTTCATTCTACACCGGATGCTGCACTGAAATTTTTCAACCTGACGCAACCTCCACGTAAACGTTCCCTCTATCGTTATTACCATCCCCCCTTCTCTCCAACATTTCTGACCCAGTTTGCATTCGAATCAAGTAAACGAAACATTTTAATCCCAATCGGCGAGATTCTATGTTTACAGGTTTTTTTTTAATTGTTTCCTCTCCCTCCTCCCTTTTTTTTTCATTAAAAGCTATTTCGAAAAGGATTAAAGGCTGAACAGTTAGCCCATTACTCGTCGTTATTTTCATTTCCATTTACACGAAATAATAACGATAATTTCTAGGGATGTCGAATCTCTTGTTTTCCCGCTACGAATCTCTCTTGTTTGCCTCATAAAATCAACAACACGCGTTTCAACCGATATTACCCTTATAAACCTTTTTCACTTCCAACTACCTGGCTAAATACGAATGTTATAAATTTCCCATTTTCACCATGAGTTCGCACTGTTTCGTTGATCTTTTTTTTTTATTCAGCAACAAATTCCTTTACCGTTGTGATGAATAAGTTATAAATTCATATTTTTACGAAATTAATTTTCTTCCGCCGATATGATTTCCTGTTAATAACTTTACTATACGATATTCGTCGTTAAACCGAGGATATTTATGAAAGATAGCGTGAACTGTAACTTGTGAATACTCAGGATTACTTTTCAGCGTGATTTGTTCTTTATAGTGATTTTTATTTTACTTTATATTATTTCATTTTCATTATTTTATTTTATTTTATTCTATTGTTCTTCTAACTTTTCTTTCGTTATGTATTTTGAACAAACTCAGGCCCGTTTATTATTTCAATGAATAAATAATAAATCTCTCGCTGTTCGTAATTTGTTGCGCTAAAGACTCGACGAATAGCATTCCGCAAGCTCTCTACTCGCTTGATACGGCTCCGTGCGACTTCTTATTTCCTTGGCTAAAATTACCGCCTCGTGGACACCGTTTTGAGTCGACAGATGCGATAAAAGAGAATATACGCCTGACGTTCTCAACGCACTATACCTCGACTAGACTATAAGAAGTGCATCGGCCATTGGCAAAAAATGTTGCCGGAAAAAGTGTACTGCAGCGCAAGGAGATTATCTTGAAGAAGACGAAATAAATTTCGACGAATAAATTCATAGCTTACATTCCGTCGGGCCACGGTACTTTTTGGCCACGGTATTTCTGAATTCTTAGTACAGTGGAACCCCGACAACTCGAAATGTACGTTGAATAAAACGAGTCTAAGAGGAACTTTGAGATATGAAGACTTCCCAGAGACGTGAATGCGATCGTGCCTTCGTACAAAGCCTCTGTACGTCGAATTTTCGTTTGTTAAACCGCCTTTATTCGGAAATTTCGATGAGTCGAAATCTCTATAACTCGAAGATTTATAGCCGTTCCGCCGAGGTTCGATCGTATAATATTGGGTTGGCAACTAAGTGATTGCAGATTTTTTCAAGACCAGCTAATGATATTGTTAATATAATAATGATATTATTAATATAATAATGACATTAGGTGGTCTTGACAAAATCCGCAATCACTTAGTTGCCAATCCAATATGTTTGTTCTAATATCAACGGGCCAATACGCTTCGTTACACGGTAGAAAGTTGCAATCGGTGACTCGATAAAAACGCGTTATCAATTATGATCGACATAGAGCAAAGTCAAGTTTACAATACGAATCAGCGTTAAGCACCGTACAAATTTATAATAGAAAGTCAAGATTCTTTGTTTTTCTTTATTAGCACCTTGCGAGATTTACACAGCTTACACATCTGCAAGTAACGTTGCTAATTGTACATCGTATACCTCCATAACTCGAAGATTTTATCTCTTCCTTCGAGGTTTCACTGTATATGCGTTATACTTCTAATAATCTGTATTATGCTACTATTGGCTGCGACACTGTCCATGATTGGAAATAGTTTTTGTGCATCACGGCGGAAAAAGAACCTCTCCGCGTGGTCGAAATCGGTTTACTGGCTTGTCGAATCTCCGTGTTCGCGAAGATCCGATCGCGGATCGAGGGGACGATTGAATTTCCACCGACGGATTTCGCTACAAGCCTCCTTTTCCCTCCACCAACAGGAAACAAAGAATCTCTTCAATCGTGCTAGCAGACTGTTTCTCCATGTTGCAATGTTCTTGAAGGAAAAATCTCGTTATGATGTCTTTCTTCTTATGCACAGGTAAATCGAATTCATCAAAGTAGCACAAACTTTACAAAGTAGCCATAATAGATCTACCCTTGGTTCGTTTCTACTATCCCTCGTTATTACAGATTACGTTTCCATTTCCTTCCATTACGGATTTTACTTATAAATATCTAATTATCTGTTTTGAATTTTTAACTTCCATTCTATTTTCTCGTCCTCTGCTTGATTGTTGCATACATACAGCGAGAGACAGAAGCGAGTGTACACATTGCAAAAATGAGGTTCGCGTTAACGTTGACTTAACACTTTGACTGCCACGCTGAAATTACATGTTTCGTTCAGCACGCCACGGGAGTATTTTTATTATTCAAAGCATATAATGGCAAAATAATAATAAATTGATGATGTAAGACAACATTCTTCCCCAATGGACCATTTATCTTATTGGTGGTCACGGGTGACCACCGTGGCGCTTTGGTAACAGTTGATAGCGACATATTATAAGAAGGCTTCGTTTATTTCAACAAACCATTCGCATTCGTTATTTCGTCGTAAGCAAAACGTGCAGAATATATTATTGAAACGAGTAGAAGATATTAGCAAACAGTATTTGCTCATTTTACATATAATAGTAATGTATGTTCACACTTCTAACTTCAATTACATGATTATAAAGCAGCATTTGCAATTATTTTCTAAGGTGTGCTTATAAAAATATTCGTAGATTACCCCTCAAAGATATGGAAACACAGTGCACCGTTACATGCGAGATTTGTTCTCATTTTTTTTTTTATTGATGTTCTAATAAAAATGTTTGATTGTTCAATGGGGCACTTTTTATTTCAAAGTATCTTCTATTTATCGTTTATATTCAAAATGTCCTAACTGTTAATTTTTATACAATTTTTACAATTGTAAGAGGTTCAAGTGCTCCGGTCACCAATGACCACCGTGGCGTCACAGGAGAAACCGTGACCGGTCATATATGACCAGCGTGCCAGTCAAAGTGTTAACCTACAGACTTTTCTGTTCTTCTTTTACTATTAACCCTCGGAGACCTAATGCCGGGTCACCTTGACCCGATTCGTAGACCGTTCACCGTATCGATTGAATCGTACCTGATTGAGAACGAAACGACGAACACAAAACAATGTTATCGCGAAACTATCCTTTGAAACTATTCTTGTACATACATGTACACTCGTGTGTGTCTTTTCTCTATAGGTCAAAGTTACCCGTTATTCGGACTTCGCGTCACTACTCGAGCAATTCCGATAGTCTCGGAAATTTTATTCGAATAGAACAGATAACGAATGAAAATAATAGGACTAAATTTGATTCGCCGCAAACGAATAAATATCCGACTGAGCGAGTATTTGTTCGAATAAGAATTTCTTCGAATATGAAATTATTCGCGTGAGAATTTATCTGAATAAAAACTTAATCGAATAGTTTTTCCGGATAAGAATTTACTCGGATAAAATGATGTGTTGTATATAAATATTTACGTGTTACACGGAGGATGATATTGTATGATGTTATATTGTATTGGTTGGTATGATATTGAACGGGAGACATGTTTCCAAACTACGTTGTCCAGTTGTTGTAACATTGGCTGTTGTAGCTTTTTCGAATGCCAGATTGAAAAGTTTATCGTTCCTTGGTAAATTATTCACTCGGTAAATTAATAAGAATTGTTATCTGTATACACCTGTATAAACTCAAGCAGAAAAAACAATTATTCGTATTGTTATTCGAATAATTCCGTAGTTATTAGTCGAATAACCATAGAAAATAATTCGTTACTGGTAACAAATAATTATCCCATGGATAAAACATTCCGTTGCTATGAATTTATTGTGATAATTAACCCAGATAAATATTTATTCGAAACAATATTCGCATTACGCCTAACTCTGGTCTTGGAAGACTAATTTGTATTCCTTCATATTTTACATTTTTGATTTTCAATTCACGCAATATACGTGTAAGCGTTTTGGTATAAATTTTATGTCTTCGAGATCTACATATGTATTCGCTTTTGATTCTCACTATATACAGGGTGTTCGTAAAGGAGGGTCCATAACTTAGTGGTTATAATATTCACCGAGGGGAGTAAAAGATATCAAATCAACGTGCGTTCTAAAATCATTCCTTTCGGTGTAAAATCAACCTTTATTTTTCCTCTAGCGTTGTACGTGTGCATATCGTAACCTAATCTGGTCCGTTCGCATCACGTTGAACGTCGATCAAGCGACACGGCGTTGTGAATTCGAGCATGCGTAGTAACTAAATAGTAAACAAAGTAACTCGAGACAATATTAGTTCACGGTTGTATACTCGACGTTAGATGTGATGCGAATACTTCGAAGAGGTTAGCATGCGATGTCTAGCGTTACTGAAAAATAGAAGTCGATTTTACGTCTAAAGGATTGATTTCTAGACCTACGTTTGTAAGACGTTTCTTGTGCTATAGCTCCTCTAAATTATGGACCCTTGTTTACGACCAACCTGTATTTAGCATACGTTGCATATTCCACATTATAGCAGAAAATTAACCAGAATTATAATCTGCTAGGTCGATCGTTAACGCGATTCCTTTGGTAATTAATTGTTTGGTACATTAGCACGAAATCGGTAGAGAGTCAAGTTGTCTCGAGACTTAACTTAACCTAACCTTACAAACTGCGATGTAAATTACAAGATTCTATAAGAACAAAGTATCCTCATCGTCCTCCCCGTTATTTGGAAGAAAAAAAAAAAAAAAAAGAAAAACGAAACTATTTTCACATGCAAACTTAACCAACCGATTGGAAGTAGAAATTTGATACCGGCTGATAGATAACGTTGGAAAAATTCGAGTGGTTGGATCCTTTCTGTCTTTTTGTCCGCTCGGGGGATAATTTTTTTCTGTTTGAAACCGTGACAATGCGTGACGTTTCTGGGAGGAAAAAAAGCGGCTTTCAATGAGAGGAAAAGCCAGAATCGGGGCGGATAACGAACAACGAAACGATCTTTTTGTTCGTTGTTACAGGAACGGTGGAAGGGAGGGGGCCAGGTGAATCGAAAATTCGGCCGAAATAATACGAGCCGACGTTATACGCGCGTTTCGTTGCTCGTTTGTTGCGTTGAATTATCTGGTGCGACCCAGCGAACGCGTTTACACGCGTTGCTTTTAATCTTCGTAATTTGTAGCACGGTTTGATTTTCTTACAATTTCTTCGAAATTTTCACGAGATGCGTTTATTCACTGTTCTGTTATCTCTACGCGATTGAATTTTTAGGGAGCGCAGCCTCGTCGAAATAGAAATATTCATCCTGAGAGTTGAAAATTTCAACACGTAATCCTCACAGCAGGTGGCTGCAAAAAATGGTTTTTTGATTAATTACGAGAAAACCGATCGATAATCGGAGAGTGCTCGTAGAAGATAGCGTAAATGGGAAAATTGAAAATTCTGACCTTTTATTGGGAAATGTTCTGCATGCCAATGAGGATAACATAGAATACTATACTATGTAAAGTGACCTAAATCAAAAAAAAAAAAAAAAAAAAAAAAAAAAAAAAAAAAAAAAAAAAAAAAAAAAAAAAAGAAAAGCGAGTTTGTCACTTAGTTTGAGCCGCGTCCATTTACGCTACAATAGTCTGAGAGCATCTTCGCGAAGTAGTAGAGGTTGAACCGTTGGGTCGAGTTGCGAGATATTAAGAGTTTTATCAAAAGGATTGTTTCAACAGAAATTGCAAAATTGAAATCTTCGCCATGTTTTTATTTAAACCTACCAACATGAAGATAGTGCATCTGGGAAACCGTTTCCTTCTTTATCTTATTTGCGCTGTGCTGAAATCTGAAAATTACATTAAAAGAGTTTCTCCTGCGCAGAAATTTCTCGCACACATTTTCGAAACGATCGTGGTACAAATGGAACTCCTGCCCTGTAATTACGAATCGAGGGATGATAACTGGACACCTAAATTTTATTTCCGAGTTAATGGAAATCTCCTTTCTCGATCTTTCGTGGCACAGCTCTTTCTTGCAACCTTTGGACTCCTCAGTTCGGCTCACGCGTCAAGCGCTAAACCTCAAATATCTCGAAACCAGAGACACATGAACAAACAACGTTTTCATAATTACCGGCGTAAGCAACGAACCACCGTTTGTTAATACGCGCGCGCGTGTAGAAAGCACAGACAGCGAAGAGCGAAAAAATTTCTTCGAAGAGGAAGAATCTCAGACGTGCGCGAGGAATATGATTTTCGAGCCTCGGCGTGTTTTACTTTTTAGGGATATTGTCGCGCTACGAATAGCTTAACGTGGCATGCGTTTATCCCGGAAATACGCTGCGTTGTTTGAATAATCGTTCCGGTCGGAGAGGAGGTAAATGACAATAAAATTACTGCTACAACGTGGACCGTGCGATTTGTTGCGAACAACAAATATATACGGTGAATCTGGATGAATTATCGAATCAAGGGAATTCGATGTGAAACGTTGTTTTAAATACACGCGTGTGTTGTTACGGGGAAATTGCAGTGACCACCGATGATTTTCTGTTTTCCGCAAATTCGTATTTTTCTAAATATAATTTTTGTTAGTTGATTGTAATTAGATACATATTGTAGCAATTAATGTAATAATAATAGTGAATATTATGAGCATTCTGTGTATTTTTGTGTCTTGAAACTTCTTATAAACGCAGAAAGATCCTCAGTCTAGTGATAATAGAAAGTTGGGGGGTTGATTAATTTAATTAATCTGTCGAGAGAGGCTGGTATATGTTTCAAGCATGCTACTGTTGAAAGTTTCAGCTTGCAAGTTGTTTGCTCCATTTATTTGCGTCATTTTTTTTTTTTTTTTTGCCAAACTTCTCTGATAATTTCTTTGATAAACGAACTTACACGAGTGAATTATTTGTCGCTACCAATTTATACAGAAACTTATTAATCTATGTACAGTGGCTGCAAAAAATAATTACACGTTTCCTTTGTTTCCCAATGAAGCGTTTTTAAAAATTAGATTCGATATTTTATTTTCACAGCATCACGTAATATGCTTGGATTTAATTAATTATGTAAAACGTAAATCGAATAAATCGATAAATACAACGATACGTAATTTTGTACCGTTTCTGGCCACTGTGTAAGACGTCGCTTCAAGGAATTTGTATTTTTCCGACTAGAAATTCCAGTGGAACAGTGGCAGAAAATAATTGGACTTTTTTTTTTATCTTCTCTATCGGTTTTCCCAATGAATCATGGCTTTTTAACGCTGATAAATCGACGACTTGAAGCAATTACCAACGTCGAAATGCCTGCTGATTAAGCTTGAGATCAACTGGACGTTGTGCGCGCGATTTCTCCACCAGATAACGCCGATTTCAAGCGACGATAAGTTTGTGCAATTACACGGCCGACGATAATTATATTTTCTGTGACACCGGGAATGTGACTTTTTTTCTTTTCTCTCGTATTTCGATTATCAAGGCGTACAAAGTACACGTCTTTATTGCGATTATCGAACGATCCGAGGCTTGCATCGCACTATCATTCGCCAAGCTTCTTATCGTTCGATCGTTGCAACGGTATTTAACTATACGTTTCGTGTTTCGAAACGTATCGTGCACCTAAATCGTTGTATTTTACATTCTATTGCTTTTTGATAGTAAATCATCGAATAGAAAATATCATCTTCCTGCAAGGTTCTCTGTTATTATTGTAGGTTATCGTGATTTTACTTTATTTTAAAGCTGTACAAAACTCTGTACAGAGATCAAAGATTGTTCCTCTTCGTGTATTATTCTGCTCAGAAAACTTCGCTCCATTGTTATTTTCATTGATGACGTTCTTGACTTATATAATCTATTATTAGCATAATTTATTTTTAATTAATTTTATTTAATTAGTCGTTACTTCAATCCCGATTTTTATCGTTAAATTGCCAGTTTGCTTCTTTCAAAGTAGAAATAATTACAAGAATGTGAATTGGCGCTATTTTTCTCTTTACGAAATGTTGAATGTTGATAATGTTGAATCGATTTAATTGTATATAATTGGCAAGAAAGCGTATCTCGATTAGCAAGGGAAACTCGGCAGCTCGAAAATTCAACAAAATTTGGAACTTGGAAAAATAGCAAATTAAACGTTGCAATGTTCTTTATGGTCTAATTAAAAAAAGAAAAAGAAAGAAATTGTTAATCAAGATTTACCCTTACCACCTATAATTTTGTGAAGTTTCATTTTTTGCTGTCACCAGAATAAATGGTCTTCAAACACCTCTTTACGAATATATAATCGATTAGAAAAAACAAAATTTTTAAAAAAATTTTTGGACCTTGAACATAAATTGAAGACTGCAACGTACAACACTGACTGTGAGCCTCTGTCGAGTTGCGGTAGCTATTATTTATATTAATTCAATTATACTAATTACCTACATGAAATTATATATATATAATTTCGTATTTGTACGAGCATAGAGGATTCGTATTCGACAATGTTTAATTTTTAATATCGTCCTATTGAATTTTTATTTGCATATTAAAATTCTCTCGATTAAACAGGGATTTATTAAAGAAAGCTTTGTCTTGCATTGCGGATTTTATCTATTTATTTTCTCCCTTTCATGTTCTCTCCCTTTGTTCGCGCGGTACAATAAATCCACCATACATACGTACGTTCCTAATTAATTTTTTTACACGCGATTCATCCTCATTATTTGTCGTTGGATATTACATTTGTTCAAAGTTTCCAATCTTTTTCGATCGTCGTATTGTCGAACTTTCGTTGTAACGCAAATCTCGCTTCGATTAGAAACAACAGAACAACTATAAATAACAATTACGAATAACGCACAGTAACGAGTAAGAAATTGTTCACGTTGGAATCAGTTGAACTGCGAAATATCAAGATGCTGATCTTTCACATCGCATCGTATAATTTACAAATGAATATAAAGCTGATTTTGTATGTGGAGCAGGCGGGAAGCACGCGGAATATGAAAGTAAAACGTCACGTATCTTACGAACGCGCGCGGAAACTAATAATAAAAGTCGGAAACGTGATTTAACGTGTGACGTGAACCGTTCGCCAGCTACCAGGCGCAATATTGTTATCTGTGTCGCTCGTTTCTTGTGGGAAAATTGGTCACGTGCTGGCTTTTATCTTGCGCGTAGCTGTGAGTATAATTCGGCCGTTGAAATTCACCTACAGTGCTTTTTTTTTTATTTGAACGCTAGTCAGTTTCTAATAACGTTATAAAAATGTAAATTGCTGTAATAAAGGAAATCACTGTATTATGAGATAATGCGTTTTAACTTGTTCGGTATTTCAATCGAATTGAAATGACATCATCGAAGTGGTTCGCGTTTCTTCTTTCCGGCGGCCAGATGCGCTTTAACTAACGCTATGATGGGAAATCTATATTCCTTTCTTGGCTAGAACGAAGATATTGCATTCGAATGTCATTACGGAAGATTGTCATTCCCCGTCTGTTTTTCACGAGCTCGTTTTCCGTGCACGGTGTTTCGAGCATCGAAGATCTGTCGATGGTTACACTAAACGACGGTTAAACAGCAATCTCCTGCGGAATGTTGCTAAAGTGTTGTGTCATCAATAACGAGTCAATTTTATTGACGATAATGGGTAATCTATCGGGTTTTCATCATAATGTGTTTTCATTCTTAAGTTGCTTGTTAAACCTTACATGTTCTTTCACAAATTTTTAGCCCGATTTCGTTGAATTTTAAACAAACTATGCTATTTTCTTTCAAAGACAAAATTCATTTTATACGGTGGAAATTATTTCAATAAGATCGGTTGGTGTTGGTAAACGTAGCTATATTTATTTCTCTTCTTTCCATCGTCCTTTCCAAGTAACTTTTCCATCACATTTCAGTATTTTCTCCACAGTTTGTTACACGATTCTTATAGACACTATGACACTAATACTTCCAAAATATCACTGTCATTTATTTTATTAGCTCTCCAACCGTAGGAAAACTTCCTCTTAAACCAACGTATTCTCAAATATCTTCTAGTCCTCAAACTTCACCCTCTTCAACTTGCTCCCTGTATCCTCTTCATCTCCTCGATCATCAGTCATCACCCCTTGCAGCACGGTCTTTCTCATGTAGCGCTTCCTTTGGTGAATAACAAAATGTCTTACAGTCTACAAACTTCCTCCTTTCCATCTTCTCCCTTACATCGTTTTAATTATTTGTTCCTTTGAATAGGTGTTTTCGCTACGATAAAATTAAGAAACAATAACTTCCCGGTTAATTGGTACTTGCTTGATATATTTCGACGGATACTAATTACTACTTTTAACTCTTTACGTAATAATCATTACGTTAATTGAAATAATTACGTCAATATAATTATATTTATTTCAACAAATGCTAATTACTATTTACGACATTTTATATAATAATTACGTAACATACGAATATGCAAATATACTTCGTATTCAAAAATATTAAAATTATACTAATGCCAGTAAAGTATAGAACATGGTATCTTAATTTCCGCAACCTATCACGTTATCAATAACAATAACAATTTAATGCTGATCGATCGGCCCTTTTTGCGGGCTAGTCGCCTATTAATCACTGCATCCCCATCAAATTCAAATCTTTCAACTAAATTTACTCAATTTCGGATCATCGACGGTTGCTAGGTATCTGCATAACACGGGCCAACTGTTAGCGTGCACGCGTAGAAAATACACGCAGCAAAGAAGGTTCTTGCCAGGGAAAGAATGTCAGATATGCGCGAAGAATATGGCTGTCGGCGTGTCTCTGCGCGTTTTACTTCTGAGGGATATCGTCGCGCTGCAAATACCTTAACACGCGTCGGCTGGCAATCCACGAGCGGATGGAGCGTTTATCGTGTTTCAATCCAACGGAGGGTTAAGTGCGTCGAGAGGAAAAAAAGCTCTTACACTCTCTTTGCTCCGCCGGCTGTTGGGTCTCTGCCAGCGACAGATAATAACCTTCAGCCACCGCTGCCGACGACCAAGCACTTTGCATTAACGTCGAATTAAAACGCGCCGCGGACGTTTCACTCGTCCGTTCTTTTTCCGCGCTCGTTTACACGCTCCTTCTGTCTCTTCTTTTATCTTTCTGTTCATTTAGCGTCTCCGTAGTTTATCGTTTATTCGTGGTTGTTGAAGAACGCGAGCTGTTTAGGTGAGTTGAGCGTAGAAGTGGTTGGCAGATCGAGTACGTGGGTTTTGAAATATCGTAGTTTCTGCAGTTGGGATTCACCTGTATGTTCTACGCTGCAGATTACGAAGGCAGATGCTGCTCGAACATGGTTTCTGCAGTAAAATATTTATATCGTTGTACTTTTGGATTTTGCTCCTGTAAATCTTTATAGTGTTTGCCGCCTTGTTCCAGCTGGGTGGATGAAAGGGTTGATAAATCGTTCCAATTAATAAGTAAGATGTCTTCATAACGATACTCGGTTGAATTTTTCTCAGATTGTCGGAGATAATCTGTAGGTGAAAATTTATGTCGTTAGTTCAGTAGATCGGTTTCATCAATTTGAATGGCGCTCGCGATTTTGTTCAGTCTTCCTGATAAAAGTGTGCTTTAGTTAAAGATTCTATCCTCGGTTAGTCTAAC
This sequence comes from Bombus hortorum, assembly GCA_905332935.1. Taxonomy (NCBI): domain Eukaryota; kingdom Metazoa; phylum Arthropoda; class Insecta; order Hymenoptera; family Apidae; genus Bombus; species Bombus hortorum. Next base: position 4,542,746 of record HG995197.1, on the reverse strand, counting down.
GAGTTAATTCGATTTATTCAATTAGCCTGATGTAATTTCATCAATTTCTTGATATGAATGATTCAATTTTTTTTACGATGTAACATAGGCGTATTCAATTTATATGTACGCATTTATTATTTATTATTTATTATTTTACATGTATCATTTATATGTATTAGTAACGATTATATGCAAGAAAATGTTATCGAAAGGTGGAAAAGTAACGGAATTGTCTGAGAACAAGGAGAAGAGAAGAAGAGAGAAACGTAGATCGTAATTCGCGAGTGAAGCACTAAACTGATCGCTCCATTTTTCAAACGAGCATAGATATAGCATCGAGCGATTTTTCTCTGACGCGCCGGACAATTGGCTCGAACTGATTAATTGTGTTAGCGGGGGGAACGTCGTTAATCGTGGTAATTTGACAAATGACCATTTTGCAGAGGCCTGTCGTGGCTCGATTTTCCTCCAACGTCACTGAAATTCCATTATCGCGGAGCGAGCCGTGCGAAACGGAATGGAAACCGCAACAAAATTCGCGACGTTCGACTATCACCCATACTTTCGCTCTGTTTGTTCTTCGTGATTGCAGGATCCTCGATTTCCAGAGGATTTTCTTGTAATCCTGACCCCTTCTGTGCTCTTCCTTTGATCAAACACCTTTCTCTAATTTTCTTCTTGCGCTAGAGAAACTGAAAATTGAAAAATTCAGAAGCAATTAGTCGTGGATAATATTTTAGTTTACTCAGTTGCTGAATGATGATTATGAAACTTTATTACTTTTAAGAAACATTATTTCTTTTATTTGGTTAATTTTAACCCCTGAACGTTTGATCTCTAAAGCAATGAATATGTAATTTGTTTTAGTTTAATTAGTCGTTGAAAGACAATTTTGAAACCAATTGAAACAATTTCAATTTCTGAAGACCTAACCTATGAAGCAATTAATAATTTGCTTCAGTTTAATTACTAAATGTTTTATAATCAAGAAACATATTTTTCTTTTATTGGTTAATTTCAATCCTTGAACACCTATCTTCTGAAGGAATTAATGATTTGTTGTATTTTAATTAATCAGTGAATGATAAATATGAAACCTATTATTCCCTTCTATTGGTTAATTTCAACTTCTAAGCACGTAACCTATGAAGCAATTAATAATTTCCTTCAGTTTAATTACTTAATGTATAGTATCTAAGAACGTACAATTCCTTCTGTTGCTTAATTTCAATCTCTGAACACCTAACCTCAATTAATGATTTGTTTTATCTTAATTAGTTAGTGAATGACAATTATGAAGCCTATCATTCCCTTCTATTAGGTAATTTCAATTTCTGAACACCTCACCTCTGAAGGAGTTAATAATTTCCTTCAGTTTAATTACTTAATGTATAATATCTGAGAACACACATTTTCCTTCTATTGCTTAATTTTGACCTGTGGATACCTAACCTCAATTAATGATTTGTTTTGTCTTAATTAGTCAGTGAATGACAATTATGAAACCTATTATTCCCTTCTATTGGTTAATTTCAACTTCTAAGCACGTAACCTATGAAGCAATTAATAATTTCCTTCAGTTTAATTACTTAATGTATAATATCTGAGAACACACATTTTCCTTCTATTGCTTAATTTTGACCTGTGGATACCTAACCTCAATTAATGATTTGTTTTGTCTTAATTAGTCAGTGAATGACAATTATGAAACCTATTATTCCCTTCTATTGGTTAATTTCAACTTCTAAGCACGTAACCTATGAAGCAATTAATAATTTCCTTCAGTTTAATTACTTAATGTATAATATCTGAGAACACACATTTTCCTTCTATTGCTTAATTTTAACCTGTGGATACCTAACCTCAATTAATGATTTGTTTTGTCTTAATTAGTCAGTGAATGACAATTATGAAACCTATTATTCCCTTCTATTGGTTAATTTCAATTTCTAAGCACGTAACCTATGAAGCAATTAATAATTTCCTTCAGTTTAATTACTTAATGTATAGTATTTAAGAACGCACAATTCCTTCTGTTGCTTAATTTTAACCTCTGAACACCTAACCTCAATTAATGATTTGTTTTATCTTTATTAGTCAGTGAATGACAATTATGAAGCCTATCATTTCCTTCTATTGGGTAATTTCAATTTCTGAAAACCTAACCTCTGAAGGAGTTAATAATTTCCTTCAGTTTAATTACTTAATGTATGATATTTGAGAATACACATTTTCCTTCTATTGCTTAATTTTAACCTGTGGATACCTAACCTCAATTAATGATTTGTTTTGTCTTAATTAGTCAGTGAATGACAATTATGAAGCCTATCGTTTCCTTCTATTGGATAATTTCAATTTCTGAAAACCTCACCTCTGAAGGAGTTAATAATTTCCTTCAGTTTAATTACTTAATGTATAATATCTGAGAACACAGATTTTTCTTCTATTGCTTAATTTCAACCTGTGGATACCTAACCTCAATTAATGATTTGTTTTATCTTATTTTACGATTTCAATTTTTGAACATCTAATTCCTAAAGCTATGAATATATAATTTCCTTTAGTTTAATTAGTTAGTTAGTGAAATAGTAGTTAGTGAATGATAATTATGAAACCTATTACTCCTTCTACCGTTTAATTTCAACTTCTGAGCGCCAAACGCCTGAAGCAATCGATAATTTGTTCTGATTTAATTAGTTAGCGAACGACGAATTCTATTATTTCTTTTATCTTTTTATTTCTTTTAGGTTAATTTTCACCTCTGAATATCTAATCTCTAAAGCGATCGATATAAATATCATTTGTTTTAGCGTAATTAGTGAGCAATCTATAATTGTGAAACCTGTTGTTCCTTCTATCTGGTTGATTTCAACCTTTCAATATCTTTCTCCGTAAGGAATATCAGAATTGACAGGATTATAGTGAAAATAAGTGTGCAAAGAAATTATTTCTTATCGCAAAAGGTGGACGATAGAAATATTAAATATGAAATTAAATTAATCGATATCTTTCAGCTACGCCATGTTGGCGAATCATTGGCAAACATAGGACCACGTTTATGAATTAGAAAGGAAAAGTTTGTTGAAATGTCCATTACTCTGGGATTGCGTTGCTGCATAATCGGAACTCGATGTTGCAAAATATATCGTGTATATGGAATTTTCATTTGACGAAAATGCGAACGCTCCGACAACGCGCGATATAAATGCAAATAGCAACAAACAGAGAAAAAAGGATGAGAGGAAACGATGGCGGAGGCACGAGTGACAAATGAACGCGATGGAAACGCAAACGTTGGCCAACAAAGTGTGCCATCGGAAAAAAATATTTCGTGAAAGCGGTCGTTTTGATTTGCGAAAGCCGTCGTTCTGCTCTGACATCGGATCGATCGATCGTGTGCACGCGAATTTGAATATATTTATAATCGCTGCATCGAAATAGCTGCATTCTTGATCGAAGTAATTTATCGACAAGCGTTGGCGTATTCCGAGTTCTGGAAAATTTTCTTTCATTTCTCTGTCCTTAATCTTCTCTACGATCAATTCATTAAAATTAAAATTCAATATACAGTAGAGCCTCCCTTTTTCTAAAATAGGCAGGTAAAATTTTCGTTATTCTGCTCGAATAATATAACTATCACCTTTTTCATAAGAAATTTCCATTCTTTTTTTTCGAATATATATTCAGATCAATTGACAAATTCTTGAAATGTTTATATAATTTTTTCAATATAAGTAACTGCACTGAGTTGCGTTCTTTTTGTACTTTGAACTAGCGAAGCTCCTTTTCGACTGCCGCGAATGCTTCGGCACGAGAAACACCTCTTTATTATCGCTCTCGTTTGTTATTTCCACTTTTATAAAATCGCCATTATTATCGTCTTCTTTCGCGATGAAGCCATTTCATTACATCGGTATATAAGGTTTCTCTGCTGTTTCCAGTATCAGAAGAATCTACATGCTCCGGGAAATTTTCAATATTAAGTTTCTCCCTTTGAATATCCGTGACGATCGCTTCCCAATACCATCGTGTCTGTTTGTTAATTCTATCGCACCTACACCGCTTTCGAGCTTTTTTAATTATATATCGTATCTTATTTCAATAGTTGGAACGCTATTATATTAAATCTTTTTAATATTTCGATGAAAGTTTCATATTAAATCTTTATAATCGGAATTTACTCGATCGAATAGGCGGAAGAATACGTTGTATATGAACAGCGATAAAATATGTAAACATTTGAAAGGGAAAAAAAGCATCTGTTACTGGGAAATATTTTGTTTGAATAATAGTACGTTCGAATAAAAGAGGCTGTGCTTGTAATAATAATTTTTTTTTTAGCAATATAATAGCGCATTACCATATTACAATTTTGTTCTTAATCTTTCGTTCAAACGAATTTACTAATGTTAAAATTCGATATAATTATTCTGTAATTTTACCAAGAAAAGTGTGTATTACAATATCATATCGGCGAAATACTCTTTAATCAACGAATCTCTGTTATTATACTTCTTGATTCATTTCTCTTTTTACATTTTTTTCTTTCAATTTTATTTCATTCCATCGTCATTTCTGTAGAATTACTCGTATTGCGCATATGTTGCGAAATATTCTGCCCTCTCGGTCAAACGATCTTTCAAAATGCATTTATTATACACGTGCGAGTTCCACGGCATGTTTTTATTAACGAAATTATTCCAACAACAACGAGAACAACAGGAAGGCAATGTTATCGGACCGATAATTTCTGCCGGAATCTCACGAACGAACGTTTCGAGGCGAGCTGCGCGTTTCCGAATTCATTAATTCGCGTGAACGCAGCCTGGCCATCCTAGGCCACTTTTACCTCAGTTTATCATCTCTCTAATATTCCATTAACGTGAAACGCCGCGCGTATAATGCACCCCGAACATACGCAAACATTGTGCACGCGAAATTTATTCCAATTATGTTAACATTCGCGAGAGACACTTGTTTCCGCGTCGAAATGCCCCCGCTTTCCGTATACGAAAATTTCGCGGGAACAGCCGTCGTCGTGTCGTTAAATAGAACCATCGAATTTTATCTCCAAATTTTGCAAATATTTGCGATCTTTCTTCTTTCATCGAAAATCTCTTTATTTTCTTTTCTTTCTTTTTGTCGATGAAATGATTCATCGGTTTGTTTAGTACCACGAAATTTGCACAAATAAGAAATTTATCAGTGGATAATTCATTCAGTGGACTCTATTATTCTCAAATTACACGGAATTACAATAAACTGAATTATAAAATAAGATTACGTATCGATTTTCGATTTATTGATATCCTCGTACTAATAAAATTCACATCTAGACATTTTTCTAAATATGAAGATTATTCGTACACAATTCGTTTAACAGACTCTGTTATTCTCCAACTAAACCGGTTTCTTTTTATTAAATTACAGACTGAATTATAGGATGAAATTACCAACCATGTAATTATGAATATCTCCGCAGTTGCGAAATTGTTATATTGATTTATTAATACGGCGTTATGTTATATTCACTCATGAATGACAAATATGATTATATTCTACCGAGTATAACCGGTAAATTAATTAAGCTATAGCAATCAATGACACGGATAAATACGCAGAATTAAACATGACCGTGTTGAATTTAATGTAACTCTACCTACTTGCGCGACATTGAAGTTTCATAAGTTCAGGAGAGAGAGTTCCATGGAATGCAGTCGGAACTAAACACGTTCTCGTCTCGTACGAGCGTCTCGCGAGGATTTCATCGATCGGAATCCGACGTGCTCCATGGTTCCTCAGGTTTGCTTGTTCCTACGTCGAAATCCAAGTATCGATAGAAAACGGATATCCTACACGTCCTGCGCAGAAACGTTTTCTGCGTTATTTGCAAGTCATCCTGCAATACGGCCGCACGTCGTATTGATCGATGGGAGAGATAATAATAGCGGGCCGTGGCACGACGAGGCCGAGATTTGATAAGGAAATTCATTAACGCGTCCCACTTCGCCACGAAATCGGACACTCTTCCGTTTCTTTTTTCTCTCTCTCTGTCTCTGCATGCTGTGGCGTCGCGTCAGTCCACAAATTACACGTCGCACAGTGTAGTATACGGTGGACGAGGGTCGACTGTAATCGTTGTACGATTCTGATTTTATTATTCGATGATATCAGTCTGTTAGTAAGAAATATAAAGTGTAAACATTAATTTCGTAGAAAATCGATAGAGACTTGGTAAAAATCGTTTGTACGTGAAAATCGAAAATTACAAGCATATCGGCTCGTTCATTCTTATTATATCCTTTTCAATCTTTCAAGCTTGTCAATCTTGGTTAAATGGCGTTTGTTACACTTTTTAAGTGTGCAGAATTTAACCCTTTCGCTTCGAGCGCCGCTTATAGGCGGCGACCACGCGACGACTCCTGGGTCCGGCACCTCATATGATCCGACATGCAAATGATGTATATACAGGTGCTATCTGTAGTCAATAATATATTTTTTCGTTATCGGCAGAACATTTTCTGTTGACTTTATTGACATATTGGATTAATCACTTCTTAAGTGTCATTTGTAGTAAAAATGATAAAAGATCCGGATTACGATATGAGTGTAAAAATTGGCTTATATATAGATTCTTGTTTCGAAATATATCATACAGAATTACATGATTAATCTTTGCATATTAATATATTAACTAATTTGCATTTCATAATTAATTATATTAAACATTTTATCGTAAAGTCTTGTAAATATATAAATGCCTATATTATCTGTGATTTTCATATTAAGCCTTTTCATATTAAACATGTAAATTATACTTATCATATTGGAGCGGAGATTGATTTATTTAGTACAGTTGTTATTTAACACTAGAATTATCGATAGTTAACACGAAGCTATTTCTACTAAGACCAGTCAAAATGACTGGTCTTTAAAAAATACGTAATAATAGAATATTTTTATATTTATTGATTTATTACTTTCTTACAGAAGCAATTCCATGTTATGTAGTAGATTTTTGATAATATTAATCCATCTGGGATCCCTAAACGAGGGTTGACACATTTATAAAATCGTAGAACCAGTCATTTTCACTGCTGTGGTATTTCTAGTGTTAGCGTTTAGCGATTTAGCGATCGATCCGGAATTTTCCTGATAACTGATATCATCATATTGAATGATACGCAGTAAAAATTTTTAAAACGTGTGGCAAGTTGTACAAAACGAGGAAACTGGTTAATTGGGGTTCGATAAACAAATTGTAGGATCCTTTTACACTTTGACAACTACCATTCATTTTGACTGGTATTGGTATAAGTAGCCTTGCTACAAAAATATTTTGAGTTCGAATACATAAAAAACAAAATAAAATTAATTATATTATTCTTTTATTTATCGTTGCTAAAGTCATTACATTATTGAATTTGAAGAATTTTAAAATAAAATTGTAAAACCAGTCAATTTGACTGGTGTGGTACTTCTAGTGTTAAAACTTAGGAAAACGTATATACAGCAACCACGCACACTGTGCGTATTTCTGGCGTGCGTTTCCATCCAGTGACAGTACTTCGGTGGGCTGAACTTCCGAAGCGAAAGGGTTAAACAAAAATACGTATGGCTTTAATTTCCAATTTGAACGTTTCTCTCTTTCTTTAAAGAGAGCAATGTGATAAAAGATGGTACAAAACGTCCTGTAATCTTGATTGTTCTGTGTTAAGATTGTAGTACATTGTTGTACAGGGTGGACCAGTTAATTAGAGTCACCTAAATGTCTGGACAAGCCACGCTGCTCAACTTGGTAAATTAAAATGCGTGAAAGATTGATGATTACAAACATTGAATCATTAATCAAACTTCCTACAAGATACTGGTGTACCTTGGATCATTCTAGTGTCGGCGGTGTACTTTTCATTGGTATCATTCTTTTCATTTGTGTTTCATTGGTACACTTTTCGATAAAACGGGGACAACAAGAGGAATTTTAAGAGGTCGTTGTGGAGGGTAGCGATCGATCTTCAAACACACGGTAATCTCAGCCATAGAAAAAAATTGTTAATGTCTTTAGAGACATCTGGGTTTCTATGATTTTCGAGCAAAAAAAGCATCTTCGTTTTTCTATCCGCTGCACGATGTAAAAACATCTTTGAAAAAAATGAATTTGGTATTATGAAAGTTGAGGCCTCACGCTCTAAAATGAGCCTTTTTCTTTCCTCGCCAAGTTAGAACTGAAGTTACAACAGTTTAAATATCTATAATTTTTTCATTTTGCACGCCAGTGTATTTTAGCATAAAATTTGTTACTTCATGTGCATCTCATAATAGAATTCTAAATAAAGCGCAATTTCTTAGAGCTTTCGGATTCGGTTTATGATGGTTCCTTAGGTTTATTGTGGCTCGTTTTAAGGGGGTGTGGGCCTTGGCGGCCAGACCATGAAGGACGTCGCACGGACCATCTCACGGACCATCTCACGCGACGTAACAGCCTATTTTGAGCAGGTTTTCGCAGCCTCCTTTTTAGTTTCTTACGCTATATCATAATCTTACATCGAGTTCTAAAGTTACTATATTATATTGCTATTTTATCGTGTTGTACAGTAAAATAAAGTGAGCTACACCGACGAGAAATATCGAAATTTTTGAAGAATTTATACCACGAATAAAAAATTTGGAGTGTAACGAAAAACGCTAATAAAAAGGATGGTACTGGCGGTTTTACCACTCAAGTGTTTGTGCAGTTTCAAAATTCGCGGTGTTTCGAAAAGCATGACTGATGGCGTTGAAAAAGCCTCGCGTTCGTATTTCGATTTTTCCGCTGTTTGCTTTAAAAACTGCAACGGCACGTCCGGCTGTTACACGACGATCAATGTGTTCGAGTAATTTATCTATTTATTCTAGCGCTGTTTCGTCGTCTAGTAATCGAGCGTTTACGCGAGTATTACGTGTACGCCACCGTGTCCTTGCACAACCCGTTGATAGCGATGGATTTCGAGTTCTCAAAGTAACAGTCGCTCTTAGTCTTTCCTTGGTCGTTCCCTTAGACACGCGTTTTCCACGCAATTAAACAAATTTCAAGTCGTTTGAAAATCGTCGTCAGATTATTTCAAGGTCGTTCGAGATCAACCGGGGAAGATTTAAGGTGATCCAATAGCGTTTGGCAGAACCATTCGACATTTTTCGTAGCCAATGGAATGCTACTTCAAGATCATTCTGAATCGTTGGAATATTACTTCGAGGTTATTCTAGATCGCTACAATACTATTTCAAGTCGTTCTAGATCGCTAGGACATTATTTCAAGTCATCCTGGATCGCTAGGATATTATTTCAAGTCATTCTAAATCGCTAGGATATTATTTCAAGTTATTCTAGATCGCCAGGATATTATTTCCATATATCGTTGATCGGTAGGATATTATTTCAAGGTCATTCGTGGTTACCCGGTGACATTCAAGATTATACAATAAAACCAACAGTATGCTGTTTCAAGGTCGTTTAAGATCTCTTTTCTAATTTATCCAAGATGCCTCTGAGATGTTATTTCAAGGTACGTCAAAGGTCATGCCAATTTACTCAGCGTCATTTACGATCGTCGAAGGTCGTGTTATAATCGCTCGAATGTCGTGTACCAGCGACTGCAACTCATCCTAAGGTTATTTAAGGATTATCTCGGGGTTATACAAGACGAGATTTCAATTGAAGATCGATTAATCTGTCTCAATGGAAAATCAATTAATCAATCTCTATATTCAATTTGACATCTTACGTTGTACCATTAAAATTATTCGAAGGTTGTGTAAACGTCGTACAGAAATTAGCGCATCTGGGAACCCCTAGAAGACTTTCAAACGCGTGAAAGCTGACGATACTTCAACTGCTCAGAATCCAAATCGAGATCTTGAAAATTTTGGTAACTTTCCGAGAGATTCGAAAATATTACCAAATTAGTTACACGATGAATGCGTGGAGTTAATTTTAATCGACAGTTTCTTCAAGTTTTTGCTTGATCCGATTGGGATCAATTCGTAGCTGTCGCTAACGAAAGCTGATGAAGCTCTCGTTGCACAGCAATGAGCCGACTTCTGGACTTGAGAGACGCCTAGAACGTTGCGGAATCGCGTAAATCGTCCCGACGAGTTTCCATCTGCCCTACTTCTTGCTAATGATACATTGTAGAAAGTTTAGTCTTACACAAATCCGAGTTGGGAAACGGTCCGCTTCGCCGACGCTCCGTCGTGATTCCACGCTCATGCCATTTTCGATATTCTGTCAGATGTTCGATATTTTATTAGAGTAGGCTGATTCTCCAGGGTCTTATTGATCAGTTCGTTTATTCAAGTAGTTCTCGTCCGTATTTGTCGGATATAATCTTGCTCACGAAGCTTTTGGACAATTTCAGAATTTTTATCTTGCTATTCGGCAATTATCAATTACGTATATGACATTATGTATATGAGGTATGAAATTAGGTCTATGAGATATATGAAATATGTGAAGGGTATGGAGTAGATTGAGTAGGTGTATGAAGTATATAGCATAGGTGTAGGAGGTATATGAAATATATGAAGGGTATGGAGTAGATGAAGTAGGTATATGAAGTATATAAAATAGATATGATAGATATGAAGTATATAGAATAAGTATAGAAAATATATGAAGGGTATGAAATAGATGAAGTAGGTATATGAAGTATATAGAATAGATACAGAAAATATATGGAGTAGATGAAGTAGGAATATGAAGTGTATAAAATAGATATGAAAAGTATATGAAGTGTATGGAGTACATAAAATATAGATGAAGTAAATAGGTATATGAAGTACCTAAAATAGCTATAGGAAACATATGAAGTGTATGAAATAGTTATGTGTATTATATGAAATAAGTATATACAGTGTACAAAATAAGTATAGGAAATATATAAATTAGTTATAGAAAGTATATGAAATATACTAAGTATATTAATTATTATAAGTATATATAGAAATATACTAACTATACTATAATTATATATATAATATATAAAGCATATAAATATGTATCAGAAGTACATGAAATGTATGGAGTAGATAAAGTATAACATAGGTATATGAAGTAGATAAAAAAGATATAGGAAGCATATGAAGCGTATAATATATGGAACAGATGAATAAACTACGCATGTAAAACATACGACATGATTTAAGTATACAAGGTTACAAATAATTATTTGTACGATAATACATCGTCGAAGCAGGAGAATGAATTGTTTTCATGAAGAAGTTGATCAAGCCCCATTGAGGTAGTCCTCCATCGTTAGCTACCATGCTTGTGACCATTGGTCGTTACTCATAATTATCACAGTTATTATTAGTTTATAATCAGTACTGATTGTTACAAAGTGAACACTTGTGTCTGCCATTCACGTGTTCTGGATAGAGTACGTAAACTCAGTATGTAGAAAATGTGCTGCGTGAAATGTCTCGGGATTTGTGCATTTTCCAGTGGTTAATGTCAACGTATTACGCCTTTATACCTACAACCAGGCACAACAACAGCGTTATATTATTAGTCGATTTACATTTACTCCCCTTACATTCACGTGTGCTCGCACTATTTGTTCACACGTGTGTTTACACAGTGGCCGATGGAATATTCAACGAACAATTATCTTATCGAGCACTGTACACGTTAAAGTGCTTTGCGTTTTCATTATATCGCACGATATTGGATTTCGTTGATGATCGTTCGTGGGAGTTTAACGAAAAAACCGTATTCAGCGTGCTTTTTCCTTTTTTTTATTAACTTGCCAGGTATATTTAATTTTTATTTTTTTCAATTTCCTAACCGTTTTATATCTATACAATATATATCGACAAGTGGAACTCGAAATGTTTTTTATTTTATGATAAAACTTTTTCCGGAATTATTCGCGAAATTACGAAATATCTGTGCAATATTTCCGTCGGTCTGTTCGTTTAACACTTTTATAGAATTGTGGATTCCTTTTATGAAAGCAATCCACCAAGAGATTATTTTACAGTACATTGTACACTCTTTGTTGCATATTATTAAAACGTATTTCATACGGACATAAATTGTTAATTTACTTCATGTTTAAGAGCAGTTTATTTTTAACTTACCAGCAATTTTCTCTAATATATTTGCTATACGAGTTGTCAGGTTTTGATCGATTCATGCAAATATGTCCTAAACCATAGACTATTGGTGAAAGTGTTTCAAATAAAACTTGCTTTGTCTCGAGGAAGACGCATTCTGATGCCGATAAATTTCATCTAGGTGGATGTGTCTTCGAGATTTCCTCACCATTGTTTCCTTAAATGCAACTACACGCCTGTTTTTATACACCATACGATGTATTTTTTAATTCTCTGCACAAAAGTATTAAGAAACTGTATATAAAAGTATTGGATGGAAAAATGATTATTAGCTTAAAAGACATTCTAACTTTAATCTCGTGAAACGTACCGTAAAGGCAAGGAGAGTAAACGCAGTGCTTTTATATTTATGTTTCCCTCGTCTTTCATACACTCAATTCCATAAAATGAACATTGAAAGATCTTTTAAATTAAACATTTTCACGCGCAAGTACCTTTTCTTTTAGAGTATTAAAGATTGCATCGAATGATGGATAAAAAATGTATATGTAGGTCCATAAAAAAAAAGAAAAAAAGAAAAGAACAAAGGTCGCCTCGAGATCACGAAAACGCCTCCAGTTATACAAATCTATTGGTGGAAGCTTCATTTGAAACACTTTTTCGGATAATTTATACATAGAAATTTGCATGGATCAATAAAAATAAAACATCCTGTGTATTCAATATGTATATCAAACCAACGATATTTACTATACTACTCTATATTGTTCTATTATATTCTATAATATATTCAGTGATAAATCACTGGAGCAACATGATTTACGTATTTCATCGTGACGAAATTGTTCACCGATATCTGTCGAAGCGTGAGATCGTATGAGAAATGTTGTTGCCGATACACTTACAGAGATCATGCTATTTCTCGTCCATCGTATTTTTGATGCATTGTGCGCGTCTGAACCGATATAATCTTTTGTGTCCAGCCTTCAGGCAAACAGTCACGCGATACTCGTGTGCAGATTATGTACGTAGAAAAGATTTCGAATGGTTACGCTGACCTAATTCGCGAACAAGTAGGTTTACCGAAGCTTTCGATCGCGACACACGTAACGCGACTCAATTTTTCCCTGTTTCCGCCCCTTGCCCCTTTGCTCTGTTTCTCAAAGACGAACACAGTTCTACCAATGTACATTGTTGGGAAGGTATTCTCCGACTTCTGCAGTTTATAAACTCGTTTCGAATGACGAACGTGATCAAGTTTTACGATCGTTGTACGCGCACCAGCATAGTTCGAAAGATTCGAAACCGAAGATTAAATAAGTTCCGGTATAAATTCTTCTTGCAAGTGTAGATAATCTCCGAGGCAGACTATTTATTACGTAGAGAATGAAATACCAGGCAATGTTCGGCGAACGATGATCTAATTCGTTTCTGTTTAGATGTTATAGTTTCTTTTCGATATTTGTAAAGAGACGACAGAGAAATTAATGTTATTCTATTTCCAAGCGACAACAAAGAGAAAAAAAGCTGTGTCTTTCAAATTATAATTCCAATTCAAACTACAGTAAAAAAAAAAAATGCAAATTGTACACGAGAAATCTACCAAGGGCCCCTACGATATTAGTGTAAATTAAAAATTATTAATTTAAATTAATCAACAAAGTAACACGCTGCGAAATATTACCTTTTCTCTATCCTCAACTCTACGTAAACTCGCATTGATCGTCTTTATCGATTAAGATATAGAATACACAAATAGCTAATCAAAAAATAAATTAAATAATAACGAATTAAATAACCTACACTCCTCGTCAAAAAGATAACCCAGGTGTGCTATCTTTAATTTCTCGATGACGCGTGTAAAGTTTTTCGTCTGTAACGTATAATATCAAAACAACGGTTCGTTGAAAATAATTAAAAATATCACGAGGTTTAGTGTGTAACAAAAAAATTGTCTTATTTTAAGAACGAAATGATAACACATATGCAATAAGAAAATAATAATCAACATAAATTGTAACTAACAATAATTACTTATCAAACATATACACTTATTTAACAATGGGTACATCCCCCTTTATTTTCTATTACTTCTATTGTACGATTTGGTATCGATTTATATAGTTTCTGGATATAATTTTGACTTAACGTATCCCATTCGCGTATAATTGCATTTTTTAATTCTTGTACGTGTTGATACTGTTTTGCATTCCCGAAATTTCTAATTATTTACTTGACAAGCGTAACAAATATCTGAATCAGTCACTCAACTCCCACCGTTTTCTTCATTATCGCGTTTGTCTCTAGGAGGCTTCAGGGATGAAAATCAATTTGAAAACGAGGCTCGAACTTGTATGTTTATCGTAACACGATTGCAGGCGACAAATTCCACAGGCGACGTACTCCTTTCGATTTGTCGTAATGCCAAAGGTCGCCGGGCGGCCTTGAAGACTGCGTGCGTATCATAAGAGGATTCCGAGTAATCCAATATGAGGTACGTGCTAACTCCTCGATAACGTTGCCGGTACGCTGGTGCATGGTCAGCACGAGATTGCGGTAGGTCAATATGCAATGCAAACTAACCTGCTTCTCGTCCATTGTTTATCGTTCTGTCGATAACTTATTGCTTGCATTACGGTTGTCTTATTCCCTTTAAGAGGAGCAATAGACGTTTTTTATTGATACTACCACGACAAATAAATATCGAGGGTTCCAGAATGTAGAAAATAGCGGTCGTTAAAATAAGTAATGGCTTTGTATATTTTGTGGGGATGAAGGGACGTTGCGGAGGAATATCGATGTTCTGTTGTGGATGTTTCCTGTGACAGGGACGATATCCGAATATTTATTTCAAATTCACGATATTGAAATATTAATCATGCGGCTGATTTATGCGTCAGAAAGTGTGAAGCAAACGCACGACATAGCAACGCGTATAGAAATTGTTGAAGTAGAAAATTTGTACGGAGTACGGTGCAGAAGAATGTTAGAAATGCTTTCTTGTATCGTGGAAATGTTCGCAGTTGAATAGCTTGCTCTTGAACGTTTTCGAGGATGAAACGAACGTATTCGGAGATTTTGATATTTGTAAACACGTACTTGGTCTGAAGGAAATACTCGAACCATATCTATCTCATATTCTATTCAACGTACGCGATAGAACGTTTCATTTAGATTTGGAATACGACGTTTACATATCGCGAAACTGAACCGTCCAAGGTTATCATAGATGAAATTTTACTTCATAGAAATTTTATTTTAACATTATCGTTTCCTAATGATACTATTACAATATTATTTAGAAGCATCGTAAACGAACATCGCCTTTAAACATAGCGTTAAAACGACTTTCTTTAATGATAAACACGTGATTTAGCATCAAGATATATTCACTGCATCAAGACAAGCACATTTTTTAAATATAAAACTAGCATAGTATAATTTCGAAACAATATCAAACATATTCGTCTATAAAAATATGTAAAAATTCTAGGATATGAAAGGGTTGAGGGCAGTCGATAGGAAAAATCTCGTTCGACGAGATTCCTGAAAGCTTAAAGGACCGTGAAAATACGGGTGAAAAACGATGTACGTATAGTACGTACGTAGAAATATTGAATACCGCGGGACACGTTGGAAATGCATAAGATGGCGTGATGTCTTCGGGCGATAGACGCTCCACGGTTAATTTAATTTTGCTCGAGACGTCCCCGACGAAACGTTGAAATTATCGGGATTTTACAACTCACGGCAACTCAACTTACATCGGCAACTTTTCTCTTTAATGGTTTCCTCTTGCTGACCGGGACGGAAATAAATTTTATCGACGAACACAATGGCCGGCGTGCGATGTTTAAACTCTGTAATTTTCGTATCTTTCGAAGCGCGCGTAATGAAATAAAAGTAAGGATAGGAAAATACTGAGAATTCCTTCGAGCGGCCTCTGTTTCACCAGATTAATAAAAGACTCGCGGAACGTGCGATCGACGGCTAAAGCGCGTCTGCAGCGGCGAAATTACTACAATTAAATCCGAAAAATTGTTCAAGCGCGAGCTTTCCAATTATAAGTTCGTTTCGCTCGTTTCCGCATTGAAACCGAATCGGTAAATACTTTGCGAAACTTGTAACGTAATTCACGAAGAACGTAGTTCTAGGATGTTCGAAGAATAATTTTCGACCACCATAAACAATTGTTAATCAAAGTTACTTTCTGTGTCTATTTATTTAATTTAGTTTGGTATGCGAGCGAACGAGATAAAATTATTATTGAAAACAGCGCGGATAATTTTTCAAATTTAGCACCGGTTCAACGACAAAGCTACGAATTTAACTCTTCTATTAACAAAGACAGAAGACTGGCGAAAGATTCGAAACAGAATAATTTCTTTTTACTAACTTTTATTATTTTTCGTGTTGTAACACCAACACAATGAGACCCTCGATGGGTGATAGAAATTGTATTCTCGTTGGTTGAAATCGATATTTTCTTCTGTCACCAGGGTAATCTATTTTATATTTGAAACGGTGCTTTGTGGGCTTGTTTCTCTGCTTGGAGAGATATTTCTCCAGGGGTGGTATCACGACTGGTACATATTTTTTCCCTCGCGTTCAATCGATCATCGATTCTGCCAACGCAAATGGAAAGGAGGAGGTGCACAATGTGTCGTGACAACCACGCGATCGTGATGAATACGAACGCGAGAAGCTCTATTCCTGCGCGTTTCTTTGCTCCCAACACGTTCCAGGTAGTATCCTTGCGATCCTTGCGATTGTTGTTGATACAATCGAGTTTCTTTTCACTGATCATTTATACATGAAAGATCCACGGGAAGAAAGAAGAATGCCAAGTTTCAATGTTTCTCAGAAAGCGAGAATGTCTTTCTCAGTATACAGTACATGTAAAAAGAATAGAAAAAGATAATTCTTATAAACATTCAAATTATTCATATAAACATATGCTGTTTATGTTATATTTGCGTTTGTGAGATATAAGGAATTTTTTAATGAGAGCAAATCTATTGAAAGTGTTGCAATACTAAGATTCAGATTAGGACAAGCTTTTTAATAAATTTGAGAAAATTTGGGAACCAGACTCAGACAAAGTAGGAATTTTCAGCATTTTCAGTTGATTCTATACCTAAAAAGAATAAAAGAATTCGTACAAACATATGCTCTATCTGTGTTCGTTTATGAGATATAACGAATTTTGTAAACAGAGCAAACCTACTGAAAATATTGAAATATTAAAATTCAGAATGGAACAAGCTTTTAAATATATTTGAGAAGCATCGTCCATGACGACACGTCTACAGATTTGTTTTGAAACGCAACGTCATTTTGTGCATTTTCTGTGAAGTTGATTAAATATGACAAAATCAGAACAGAGAATTCTTTAAATATCATAAACGAACGCAGATAGAACATATGTTTGTATGAACCTTTTTCACCGTTTTTACTACGATAAATAATACAATTATATACAAAGTTATATACGACAGTACAATAAATAATATAATTTTGTACGATCAGCTGCCGACGTGGGTACCAGATATTCTGTTCTACCCTGCACAATGTCACAACTTCATATTTTTTTCATAAATATTAAAAAAGAAAACGTTTTATTTCTCATTTTATTCTTTTATTTATTTATTTATTCTTATATCTTATTTTCAACTTTTACTTGCAATTGCCAGTAATATACAACACATTGAACCGTAAAAAATAAGAAGTACGTTGTACGTCTCACTTTCTTGCAACTATGTGCAACTCAGGAAATTTTAATTGAAATTAATACGACATAGCAAGCGGTAAAGGGCACACACGAGAAAATTCTCCATTAAATTAAAATTCCTCTTTTTCTTGTGGACTTTTCATATGCGTATGACAATGTATAGCACGATAATACGATAATCTGCATAGGAATATTTGCAAAAGGAAATAAAGGGAAATTTATTTCAATTTATTTCGCAACGTTTTATTCCAATGGAGAATCGTAATATTTTAAATTATTGTGAGACAAATATTTTGTCAGTTGTCATTGCTCTTTGAACTCTCAAATCGTTTTGTTTTCGCTGTTTAATCATCGTGTTTTTACGACTATGTATCAACTAATAGGTTCGTTTAACCATCACTCTTGCAGATTGAATCGATTTCATTGAAATATACTCGATTATACTATACGCATTTTCTGATTAATAATTAATAACAGTATGTAACTATTTCCAGCATACAGCATAGATACAAAAATTACAATTTTCCTCTTACATTTTTTTCACTAGTACGTAGTTATAGCATCGTTTTTCATAATCATGATTTTTCTCGTTACACTTCGTAATCTACATTCTACATTATTTTCTCCGAGGTTATAAATACATATTGCCGATAGTATATAATTTATAACGTTGTAACTAGTATACAAGTATGTTGCAATAACGTGTCATTTTTTATGAAATATAGCGTGGCATAATTTACGATATACAATCACGCAATATCGATATGCGTAACATACCACGATACAGTACATCGATCTAAGATGACAATTTTTTCTCTCATCTACTTTGATAATTAATACTAGAACCATTGAAAATGAAGAAACGAGACTCGTATAAAAGAAAAATGGAAATAAAAGATACACGAAGAAACACGAACTTGCACGCGTTTTTCAGAAATGCAAGAAATCGTTGAAATTCCCAAAAATCTATGCTGTCCTATTTGTACTGTTCAAATTTCCAAAAAAAAAAAATACTGTTAATCCATAACACTTCTATGAAAAATGATGAATTACCACTCTGATATAAAGTTCCATTATCAAGTATAGTAACTAGCAATGTTTTTTTCTTTTGTAGTTAATCTTTTTCCAATACACGTTTTGTATTCTTTATGCAATTTTTTCTAAGACTGGAAACTTGGTATTCGAAGCGCGAGTCAGCGCAGTGAAGTAATTTTCATTTCCTTCCAGCTTTATCTCACAGTCTCTCCTTTAATATAGAGGACAGAGATTTTTCCATCGCAACGTGTTAAGAACGCTCAGCTTTAATCTATTGGGGAGGCAACTAAGTGATTGCGGATTTTATCGTACCACCTAATGACAACATCCGCAATCACTTAGTTGCCAACCTAATGGATACATCCTATGTAGCAGTAGAAAATTTGCCAACAGTTAGATCGTAATAGTTATCGTTTGCAAAAATTTGGTATCCGATGTGCAACGCGAAAATGGGTTGCTTTGACAATTATCTCTTATCCGTATCTTTGTTTCGTAGTAAATAGAATTTTAAATTTGTTATTATCAAAGCAAAATAGAAAGCTTGAGATCTCAATTTTCGTACTTTCCTGTTCCCTTTCATGAGAACGATACGTATCTGGATTACTTGATTTTTTATCATTTTCTCAATTACTAAATATCACAGGTCCATTGATCTTAGTTAAAGTTAAAGTTGGAATTGCAGCGAGTTTCACGATTTTATTTGAAATCAAATTTCTCAAGTCTACGATAAAAAGGCTTCGAAGCGTTTTCATTAAATGGAAAAAATCCCTCGCTGGCTTGCTCGTTCCTTCCATTAGAACTAGCCGACATCGGAAATTAACTAATCGTCGACTAAAATTTCATCGCCTTTTCCTCCTTGTCGCTATAGTGCGACACGATGCAGCGATTGTGCTCTTTCATCGTTTCTCTCGGTAACGCTTCCAGCTGTATAACGAACGTCGCAATTATTTTGTCAGCGTCGTTATCGGGCCCATTCGGTCCACGTAAAAGAAACATACGCGTACTCAGAAAAAAAAGAAAAAAAAAAAATGAAACACGAAGAAAAAGAAAAATTCTTCATGAGATAATTTCATCGATCGGACTATGTTCGTTCTCATCTCGTCGAATGCGCGAAGAATGGAAATTCTGGTCAGTAGCCGAGCTTGATGACAGGAAACCGTTGGTCTACGGGTCGATAGTTTATCGATGACCTGGATAGTTAATTAATCGAATTCCGGAGGAAAGATCCCACGAATTTGCCGATACGGCAAACAGCATGGCTAATTCATCGGAGAACAACCGAAATTCAGGTCGTTTCTGTTCATTACGAGCTGATATTGTTGTCACACCTATCGAGAAATCTGCTTTGTCTAGAATAATTATACTCCATGCTTTCTTTGCCATACTTTTTTCCCTAATCCTGTCATAGTCTGAATTTTATTCGCTTATTGAGGAAGGCAAGATTATAGTTATTATAAGATTAGATCGCACAGAAATTCTTCAGCTTTTTAAGCTTAATGTTCCATTTAGGGCTTTCAGCGAGCTTCCATTATTTCACACATCTCTCTGTAAGACTAAGTATGACTCTATCTGTATCAATCGTATCTGCAAATATCTCAATTTACTTCATCTTTTTGCTTCATCTTTTTTGTGAATCTCGTTTAACAAACATGTCAGAAATGTCGTCTAATAATTCATGTCTATTATTGCAACATGTGTGATTTCCTACTAATTGTCCGTTATTCGTTCACTTGTATCGATCTTTGTCTGTAACAAAGGGTGTTACCAGTATAATAAATGTAACGACACCAACAACAACAATTGATTGTAGCTTCTCACTTAAGTCTGAAAATTGTAAAGAAGTATGATAGATAAGTAAAGATAAATAAATTATTTGGTAGTGGTATTGTAACGTAGATATCAAATAGAAGACACTGTTAAGCAATTAAAATAGAATGCTAGGGTTTAGAAAGAAATTATACAGGTGGATTTTCTGGCTAGTTAAGGCGAAGTCAGTGTTAGAACTTGTGTCAAAAGGGATCATTCAGCAATGTATTCGTATAGTAACCTCTAAATTACACGGCATTACAGCGGGTTAATCCTTCGGCACAGGAGATCGATACCGGGAAAAATAGGTTGCCCTATTAAATATGTAAATTCAGTGCCTCTAGATTCAGCCATAATAGGAGCCATTTCTTTCGTTTCGCGGTAAGCTTGAAATTTAGTTAGCTCTGAATCGGGCGAAGCAGAAACAAACTTTGAATTCCGTTTAATAATGTAAATTAATATTATGAAAAATAATTAGTAGAGTTTAAAAAGTAATCAGATTTGAAATTTCGGCAAGCGGAATGTTTGTTTCACCGTCGCTGGATTTTAGGGATGAAAACTTTCGAAAAAGCACTAAAATTAATTAGCTAAATATTCAGCTAGCAACGTCGTTCAAAATTCCAATTAACGTTATATTTTATTTGTTATCGTAAAATATGCAAGCCCTCGAAATTCCGAAAAATTAATCAGCTAACTATTCGCCGAAATTAGCCAACTATTTGCTATGATGAGCATCCACTACTTTAATTATACATATTTATTTATCTTATTTATTTCGTTTACATATATACGCGTTCCATCGAAAATCGATGAATTCTCAATTTAATAAAAGCGAGATTCGTACGATTGCGCCGATATCAACACAATATAATCTTTCCAAACGCCAGGCAAAAAGGGGAAAGCTTGTCTCCTCGATCGTCGATACAACGACCTTGACGTCACGTAAAACAGCGAAAGCAGTCGTTCTTCGTTCGCTCTTCAAGAGAGAGCTGTCCTTCCATTACAACCCCGAACCAACCCCGAACCAACACCCCCTCCGGCATTGTGCGATTGTCTCGGGAAGTAGGTCGGCACAATCAGTCCTCTGCAATCGCACAGATAGTGCACCGGCTGGTTACAAGTTCGCTCTCGAAATTCTTCCTCCTCAGCCTAGCGTACAGCACGAGATTCACCTAATTTCACCACCTTCGGCTACTCATGAATTTTTTGTCGTAGGGAAAATTCTTCGACGGAAAATCTGTTCCCTTGAAACAAAACAAAATGATGGTATCAGTAGTACAGTTTTTGTTATCTTGTCTTTTATCGCGCGATACCATCGATACAATACGAAGGTCATTTGACATAAAAGCCTCAATTCCAGTTTCGTTGAATTTCAGATTTGTCGTAGAGGGAAGCGTTCGTCGCAAGCCGCGGCCAACGTGCATGTTACTCAGAACCTTCCCCTTTACGACATAGCTGAAGGTCAAGGTCATTGGAGTTGAGTCATCGCTTCCGCGCATAATTACCGATTATTTATGTAACTTTTTCGTTTGATACGCGTAACCATTAATAGAAAGGGTTTCTAACTTCTTTAGGACGTACGATATGACGTGACGATTTTATCTTGGAGCAGCTACTCATTGACGTTAGAAATTAATCTCTGATTTTGAAACGTTTGTCGTTGTCTTTATTGCTTTCTTATTCTGTTTTCATCCGCCACTTTCCTTGGAATATTCCCAATCATTCGGGACGAGTAGCAAATGGAATGGTTTGAAACTTTTGAATTTACGAAGAAAGCTCTTCTTCTGTACAACTTTCTCTATACGAGACACGCAATCTTGTATTCTTCGTCGCAATCCGAACAATCAAAATCCTTATTTTAATTTTCGGTTATTTTTACCTTCCCTGGCAATTTGTTGAACATTCTAGGAGGCGAAGAAATGAACGTAAACGCAGAAAGTCGAGCGATAGAGTAACACTGGATGGGAAAGGGTCGAGCCAAGGCGTTTCGGGTAGTTTCGCGAGCTAATATTTGCTCCATCAATCAAGCATCTAGCGTCCTTGGCAGAAGAAACGGCCAGGTTACCGCTAGTCGGCCGCACCTGCTTGGTTCTATCGCGTCGAAAGACGACCCTACTCGCCCTCATTCCCTCTTTCTCGATCGTTCCACTTTCGCAAGAATTTCCGTCGTTAATAACCTTCCAATTATCGTCAAATTCACGCACGAACCCCTCTGGCACGCGACTTATCACGGTGCTTAGTACATTTAACAGATTACTAGGTTAAAAGATAGTAGATAAAAAAAAGGGAAGAAATCGGTTCGGCAGAAATTTAAATTCCACCTGTCATGTACAATACATAGAGTTATATGTTTTAAGTATTAAAAGTAGAAATACTCCACTACATGAGATACGAAAGTATCGCTAAAACCTGATTCACGTTGACGGTCAAAGGTGTTGCAGATTATGCAGGGCGCGAGCCTATTACGATTAACACGTTCGTCCGACCGCGTCCGACTGTTGAGAATTGTGAATCTTAATTGCCGAAATAAAAGTAAAGGAAAACTAAGGTTACACTTAGAATTCAAATTAAAATAGTTTTAGATTTATTTAATAAACGATTTCCAGGATCTTCGTCGATATACATTTGCACGCGTCTCGGTACTTTCTTTGTCTCACCATCTTCCATACCACACTGCCAACGGAACAGTTACATTCATCTGTTTCTCGAGACGCCGCGCACACACATACTTCCACACACTCATATTCACATACGTGTATCACTACTACGCGGCCAATCTAGTCTAGCAAACAAAATTATACATATCTTAATGGTGACAAATATTCACAGACAATTCGAGTTTGAAACCGTAGAGAGACGACTAGAACGCGATCGATCGTTGCGATCAGGTGATCGCGTCTCCTGGCTATCCGAGTCAATCGACTGTGTATTAACTGGAGACGCGCGTATTGTACGCGGTAAAAGTGCAACTTGAATCAAAGCAATAAATAATAAATTGCAATTCGGACGCCTACGAAGCATAAGTAAAAAATTAAATATACCCAGTGCGTAAGAAGGAAATAGGCAAGGAAAAGAATAAATGAATAAATCACGGCTATGAGGAGAAAGACGGAAAGGAAAGAACGTATTTCATAAAACATTCGTCGAACTCGTTTGAAGAATTTAGGTTTCGAGGGACTGAGTCAACGTGGTAAGCGAACCGATGTCGTTACTCAAAGAGTTCGCAGTTTCACAAATGCGACTAATAGGATCCCTGGTGGAGGACAAGTGTCTCTGTACAAGGAAAGGTTGTGCTAGTCTTAACGGTCGCGTAGGTGCATGCAAGTTGACATGCTACTTCTTGCGACTAAAGTCACGTAGTTCGCTGTAATTTCGGTACAAACTCAATTTAAACGCTCGTTCTCCGTGTTCCCTTTCGACTGTCGATGGCGGTCTTGATCGTTATGAAACCGACGCCACGGTCAACAGTTTTTCGCTTGACTCGACCGAACGTGCAAACGATCTTGACCGATGCTTGGCCTGATTTGACCGTTGGTGTGAATCGAGCTTAAACAATACGAAACGCAGTGCAAGTACTTTATACGCAACCATTGCATTTATTCTAGCTATTGTTTGGGATAGTATCTTGTATCGTACTGTTGAACGCAATCAGAGGACTGATACGAACGTCGTTTAATGATCCATCGTGTCGTTAATGACATTCAATGAATAAAGGCGAGGATATCTTGCAGACTTGGTAGATCGTTATGTTATTCGTATGTTAGCGCGATAGTAATTAAACTCAATAATAACTTCAGTGGTTAAAGACAACGATTAAAAAGTAATGAAGTAGATATAAAAAATTGGAACGACACAGAGAACGATTCTTTGATTGTCTTCAGTTGTGAGCTATTATCCAGTGCTGTGAAACATTAACTGTACAGGAATTGTTCGTCACGGAGGTTTAGAAACATTGGGCAGGCTATTATATAGCTTTTATAACTTTCTCGAGTGTTTTAAAAGGAGCAAATCCTCTCTCGCTTTTTCACTTATTCGTTTTATTATAGACCCGTTAAAAAAGAATTGTCCACTTCTGGCTCGTAGATTCTTTCTCAGACTGCAAACTGCTGAAACGCTCGTAACACGCATGACTGATTAATAGCTTTGACAAAGGAGGAGCTTGGCGTTGCATATTTTGCGTTCTAAACTTGCTGACGCTGTACCTCTCTGGTATTTGCTACGACGTTCATTGTCAGTGGTCGTGACACAGTGAAAAAGTTGGGTTAAACGTCTGACACACACTTCGATTATTCTCTTCTTATTACGTTACTTTTAAGTTAATGTGTTACTTTACGTTAGAACACACACGGGAAGAATACACTGACCACGCTACAAATGAAACGGCAATTAGATTATTTTGAAGAGACGCTGAAATCAGGTCGATTCATTCGCCTGACAACAGTTCTATTAGGAATTTTATTTGACTGGACGATTTAACAAAGGACAAGCGCAGAGTGTTCTAATTATAGGAAAATTGGAATTGTTTTAACGAAAGTTGCCACTTCAATGGGGTGAATTATCACTGAGCCAGAAATTAACAGTTTCTCGTTGCTCCGCATAAGGCTGTCTAATACTTTATTCTGGCAAAGCGTTCTCATAAACAAGTTCTATTTTCAATGGTTTTCACGGGTCATTAACGACTCTCTTAATTCTGTGAACGAAAAGAGGGTCACGGTATATGTTCGATATGAAAATTACAACGCTAACGTGATTATTGCAAAAATCAGTGTATATTTCAAAGACGTTATGCTATTGGTGTGTATTTCATTTAATTTTATATTTTTATATTTAATTTAACTCTTATAAATTGCGTCTAATATTAGGTTGTTTGAAAAGTTTCTTTCGTTTTGTAAGGTGATAATAGATGAACAACAATTTCTCTTTTATATTATTTTATTGAATTAGATATGATCCATTTCGTTCTATTTCTATTACTATGTTCGAGCATAATTCAGTAAACTAATATAAAACAAAAAATATTGTGCATTTAATATTTCCTTATAAAACGAAAGAAATTTTTTGAACAACCTGATACAATGACTCTTTCGTAATTATTTCAAAACAAATTAATTATGCAAATTTTGAAGCAGCTTTTAAGCTTTCGTTCGCGTCTGTATCTAATATTCCGTATCAACGCGTCCAATCAATTTATCCCTGACATCATCATCATTAATCGGTTGAACGAATTATCTTAAACTGATTCGTCGCTACGCCAATCACAGGCTACACGCGCGAATCGAGGAACGAACGCATAAACTAGAATATTATAATTCCATCGCTTCTAAAAAAACCTTTGAAATTTACATTCGTACTACGCGTCACGCATAGCTTATCCCCTCACATTGTTTACACGTGATCGCGATATTTCGCAAGCAGCCGCAACGAAACAGAGGATTACGTTAAATGTTATTTCTATTCAAGCTCGAATTTCGAATCTATCAACATTTGCTCGCGAAGAAACGCGACTAATAAATATGGATTTCAAAAAACGTAGGTTCCGTCTAGACGCTATCTATATCCTGATGATGTAATTTTATATTTCTAGAAATTGTACAAACAGATTTGTTTTAGTTGTTATTCGCTGTTAAATTTTTGAACAAGTAGTTTAGCAATTTCGTGTATCTAGAATCGTGTACGTTTGTGATAAATTTATACATTTATCTGTATTTACCTACTTCATATTTATTTCATATCTAATTGTGAGATCTGGTTTAATTTCCCATAAACATACAGATATTCGCACAATTACATTTTTATGAATATGAAGAAATGTTTTTTATATGGAAGGCAATTACTTTGATTTATTACAGTCGAGGTTTCAAGGCTGATGACTTATTTGTACATGTCAGTAGACTTTCAAATACGCATCAGTGTAATCTGTAATCTAGAGAATTTAATTATCGTAGATGTAAACGTTGAGCATCGTGGATTGCAAGCAAAGAAGAAAAATTAGTGAAGAAAGAATTGCTCGATTATTAACTTAATAACAATAATGGTGAAGTTGTTAGTATTCAAAGTTTATAATTCCATTTGCGATGTTATATTTGAATTATGTAAGGAAAACGTAGTCAGGAAGAAAATCAATTGCAAAATATTCGCAAGACGAAAGTTGACAATTTATCTTCTCACACATCAGGTTGAAGAGACATAACTACTTTCTCTTTACCTACGACCTTCGTTGCACCTGAGCGACTGCGTATTGTCGTATAATGAAGTTGTTAGAATGTGACTTATGCTTATGCATTTTCACCAGCATATTGTTTTATTAAAAGAGAAAAGTTCATCGCCTCGTAATCACTTCTTCCTCTACATCTTTTTTATATAAATATATACAAATAATATAAAAATTTATCTTCCCGAAATACTCAGCCTTATTTAATAACATATCTTTTATATTATTTATATTTGCAGAAATATCTAATTTAATTTTAATTTACGCTTTAAAGGTTCGAAGATCTGTGCACGATCAAATCTAATCTCTCGATTATTTACAATTCTTCGTAACATTTTCTTCATATATTTATCCTATAATAATAAATTCTTCTTACTATCTAACAATCATTTATACATCATTTATGCAACACTCGTACTTCTACGAAATTACACATCGATGATGCTCAATTCGATCGTGCATTATTACCAACAAATAACAAACTCCTGCCTAGCAAGTTTCACCTCTCGTTTTATCTACGCACGTAAGTCACCAAAATCATCCAATTATCACACGTTCTGTGTCACACGCTGTACAAGCATCATTCTTCTTGGCTCAAGCCGCACGAATCTAGCTCATCGACGAGTATATATATTTATCTCCTCTCGAAATTAGAACGCACAGCGTCTAAAAAGAGCTCGTACGTGATTTTCGATGGTACGCCAGACGAAATATCGGCTAGATGAAAGGAAAGGATGCCATTTTTCAGGAACGATCGATAGAACTTGTTTTGACGCTTTTTGTCGTAGATCTTCCTTAGCGTCGCGGTGCTACGATACGGAGATAACCTCGCGATGATATATCGACGTGGTTAATGCGATTGTAAATCGCGACGCGACCAACGTCATCGCCGTTGCTTTAATCTGTGTACGACAAAGCGAGTGTTGTATTCTCGCTGATCTTGGACGCATGCCTTCCCACCGAGTTCCGTTCACACGAGCTAACTGTTGCCATTGCGAGAGCACAGAAGGCGCTTGGAGCATCGAAAATGATTTTGCGAGATTTTGCGAGATTTTGCGTAGGTAAAAGCTTACCTCGAACGAGCATACGCCAAGCGGTTCGAATTTCGTACTCTGAAAAGATTTTCAGCTTTCACTCGAAATCAGTCTTTTCTAATTTTAATTTATATAGTTATATTATATTGTGTTATATATATTATGTTATAGTTGTAATAATTCTAATTTGTTTGGACCAAAAAATTGTAACGAAATTTAACACTGCTTCGTCTACTATCGGTATAAAGTTAGCCCGGAAATTTTGAAAATCTTGAATTCGTTGTTGTTGTAAATTGTTCTACGTAGTTCCAAAGAAAGAATGATCTGTCTCGAAAGGTTTCAGAAACAATGCCATTTTTTTTTTAACCGAACGTTTAAAAATTGTTCTGAATTGGTCCAGTTATAATATAAAACAAAAAATATTCTAAAAAAAATACAAAAATAAAAATTTATTATTTCCATATAAGACGAAAGAAGCTTTGCGACAAGTACAGTGAAAGGTTTTTCTTTTGGAACAGGTACTTAATCTTCTGGAACAGCTTAGAACAAAAGTTTGAAGACCGGAACACGAATACAAAGGTGACTTTACTCTTACGTGATCGTCGTCAGCGAGCATCGTCGACGCAATAGTAAAATACGCGTTAGTACGTGTTCCAAAGGAATCCTTTTCCGTCTATTATCGTTGTCAAAATGAAAAAAAAAGTATCCATAGTTTTATTATAGTTATAGTTTTGGCGAATTATTTCCTAAACTAAATACGATATTCAAACGATACTTTGAAACAACGTCTGGAACAACCAGAACAATCCAGAAACTTTTAAACGTTCTTAGAAAATGAGGACCCGTAGAAAATTGAACTTTTTAAGGTCGTTTCTGGGACCTTTTGACATCAATTATTATTTCGTTGGAATTACGTGGAATAAATGCGAAACAAGTTGAAACGAAAAATTCGAGATTTTGAAAATGGAGGCTAATTTTATACAGGTTCGTGCAATATGGTCTGAGGCTTCCAGGCAAGAGTCGTGTCTAGAAAGAAAAGAATTTCGTGACCCATGACCCATGGATTCTGATCACAGTTCCGTAACAATCAAACCTACCCAAAAGCACATCTTTATTTTCAAAGGTTTCGACATCTCTATTTTAGCATTCGAAGAGAATTAAATGTCTGTAGACAAGCACATGTACTATAACTTGATAATTGGAGTGTGTGATAATTACAGATACACGGAAATGAAAGAAAAATTAGGATTTACATCGATTCATGAAATAGAATATTTCTTTTTATTGAGATATTTCTCGTAAGAGAATCAGATAGAGAATGTCATACTAATCGTACGAAAGTGGTGAATTATTAAGATAAGTTAGACAATTTTCTAATGTCCAGTTTTTGTTCATCTTGACTTGGACGTTACAAGAGAATTGGAAGTTTTTGCACCACCTATCATTAGGGAATAAATGATCATTAGTATCGTAGAATAGTCCGAGGCACGTGGTGTTTTTGTATTGAACTTTTTTCCCAGCGCAGCGCATTTCCTATTAGATTCCGTACGAGATAAACAGTTTGATTAGAAAACGTCACGTAAAACCTTCGGTCGTCGTTACATCATCCGTGGCTCGAAAATGTTCTATTCGAAGGTTGTTTCTATCGTTAGTGATTAATCATTAATTATCCGCTCTTTGTGCGATCCTCGTGACCAAATGACAGGGTTGGCTGGTTGACGCTTCCAGTAGAACGTTCAACTTACCAATGCGAGTAAACAGCTCGGCTTTTGTGTTGCGTTAATCTACACGATCGACGTGCATTGACAGAGCTAGAACATAGTCATTACCTTATCACCAGTGCAACTTCGTTTATATGAATTCCAATTTACAGTCGTTCAAAAAACTGATTGTACGTGCTCGCATTTTACATGAAATTATCTTTGTAGAAAAAGGAATTAACGAGGATAGGAAGACTTAAAATTATTGGTCGAGTCGCTTGTTGCTCTTCGAGCTGAATGAAAAATGAAAAACGTGGACACAAAAACCAAAGGAGAAGATGACACGTACAGCAGAAATAATAAATTATCGACACAAAGAACATAGGAAATGAAGTAAAAGAGGAAAAAAAGGAAAAATGAAAGGAGAATATGAGAGCAGAAGTTATTACAAATATATATCTTTGGCTCTTGCTCGTAGAGTCCAAACAAGTCTATTATAATTAACAATCGCCATTTATATATAAATATTAATTAACTTCGTGGAGGACACGATTGAGCTACCCTTTGACACACACGTAACATTTCTTCGTATACATTTTCAAACAAATAAATTGCAACTGCTTTCCAAGAAACGGAGTAACTGTTGATAATACGATACGATTAATCTAAATTAGCGCGATACCAGCGAACCAGTAGCGCAACGGTTGTATCTAAAAAATGAGAAAAAATCGCGGTGGTATTACGAATTAATCAATTTTTAAAGAGGAAGTGAAAGAAGAAACGGGGTTGAAACGTAAAAGTGTTTTCCGTGACACAGATTACCATCGCGAATGGCAATACCGTTGACCGCTGAACGATGATTCGACTCTACCCTGTTTAAACATGGAAGAAGAAACTCTCGCCCGCCACAGAAGGCAAAGAATTGTCTGGAAATTGGCCCATGGCACGTTTATAAATTACGAATAGGCTAGGAGACAGGCCGTCTGGCGGTAGCTGGGCACACGGTTTCGATCGTTTCTCTACAGTCCAATCCGATTGCCTTATTTTCCATCGTCCATTTCTTTTTTAAGTGACTTTCTCAACGTTTTCGTTTCAATTTTTATCTTATGAACGTCTTCTCTTTTTTATCCTACATGCGGTTGTATATTCTTTGTTAATACTTTTTATATCTCAAGAGAAGGAAGCGTTTTGGCAACGTTTTAAAGTTTCGTTTAAAAGAAAGTTTTGTAGGAGAAAGTTTTACTGGATCATCTAATTAGAGAAATGTGAGATCGACGTGTAGGATAGCATAGCACTCGAACAGTTTGGCTATTACGTAAAGTTCTAATGGAATGTGAATTAATAAGTTATGAATAAATTTCACGTTGCTATTTTATTTGCTCACGTTGTTATTTCGCGGTCATTTTAGAGAGATCCTCAACGAGAATTCTCGAATTTCCGAAATAGAAAAATCGTCTAAAAATATAGGATTGTTTTGGAACAGAGAATCTGTTGCCAATAGAAATGTGTACCATAGGATACAAAATTTAGGCGAAGATGGAATTAGGGGACGAGAGTCGTTTTAATGAAGTAATTTCTAAATTTGTACATTCATTTCTCCTCTATTGGACATACACATTGTGTGAACAAGTTCTCGTTACTTCTCTTCATGTTATGTATATCATGAACCGTACATCTTTTCAACAATAAAATATCTGTGACAGTATAGTTCGTCTATAGTGTTTCCCTTCTTTTGACGAGAGATGCAAGAGTATTGAAGAATTTTTGAAGATATTTCAAAACGTAGAATCACAAGAAAAAAATGGTACGGATACGGAGCCAGTAACACGGATTTCATGAATTTGCTTCTAATTAACACTGCTCGTAGCGGCTGGCGAAAAGAGCCACGGAGAGGCAGAGCATTCAACGAAGATCAAAGGACGCGAGACCTTTCGGCGGAGACTTGGTCGATAGTGTAGAGCCACTGGCTCGGAGACAAGGCCGTGACTTTTCCAAGACTGTTTAGTGTAATTTGTTGAAGGGTTCGAATTACGTATTTCACTGGAACATTTCTCTCTTCGTCGTTATATGGTACGAAATTCAAGCTGAACGAGCTTCTTTCAAATGAATTAAAGACGAAAGTAAATTAGTTGCGAATTCATCTCTGATTTAATAAATAAAATAACGAAATTGTCATGTACGTAACAACATTATAACAACGAAGACGCGATCGCATTTACATCTTCGGAATGTCTTCGTATCTCAAGCTTCCTCTTCGAACTCATTTTATTCAACGTACATTAATGCAAGAGACGAAGGCAATTACGAGTTCGACTGACGAAAAGCAATTAACGTTATCGTGGATATGCTTGTGGTCGAATGACGAAGAAACAGATGTACGATTTGTGTCGTCTTACGTTATTCGAAAGAGTTCTAACAGTTGGAAGAAACGAGAGAATATCGAACGGTTGGTTTCTCGCATCTCATGTGATACACGGCATAGCTATTGGCGTACTTCGAATTGCAGAGGCAGCGGCGATAGAAGTTCGACTTGTAGTGGTAAACTTCGACTTGCAGAAGGTTGCGTGTTCTAAACTCGAGTTACAGAAGTAAAATAAGGGATCTGGAAACGCGGCAAATAATTCGAGTTAAAGTAAGTCTTGCTTCGACTTCGACAGGTTTTCTAGTCGTAGAGGTACAAATATGCGTTTTTAATATCAGAAACAGAAAAATTTTCGCTTGAATTTCAAACCGAATTCACCAAGGGAAATTCCCCTAAACTTCAGCGAATTTCATGGACGCAGTTGCGTGTGGAAACTCGGCCGAAAGATAAACCCTTCCATCAAATCGCAGTGTTAATTAACATTTGTCACGAGACTTGCTGATCGAAGTTCGGCCCCTGTGCGTCCGTTCTGTCGAAAATGTGCCGGAACGAGTTGGTTACCGTGCAATGGCAGAGCCGCGATTGGTCGGAGTTTGCCGGGGCAAAAGGGATCAATACACACCGGGAGCAGGAGTAGGCTTTCGACACGGAGAGGCGTAGGCCGGTTATGTTCTCCACTCTACGAGAATCGGGACTGCCAGTCCTTGACCTTACCGCGCTAACCTTGACCTAGCAAACGTCCTTCAACGGAAGCCTGATTACATCAAGAGAACGTTTTGGTTGGAAAATTTTTCCATCCCTCCCTTTTTCTCGATGATTCTCACCTCTCTTCCTCTCCCTTTTCTTCTCTCTGTGATCGTGCGTCCTGAGACTTTTTTCGGTGAAATAGAAATGCAGAAAGGAGACAGAAAAAAATAGGATTGGACGAGTGTGTTTGCTTTGAAGTCGAGGGTCGAGGGTCGAGAGTCTCAGGCTCCGTTTTTCGTTCATCGAGTACACATAACTTCAGACTTTTACAAAGATTCGTATTCGCGTAGCCTTTGCACGTGGAACTTCCCCGGATCACCAAAATTATATTTTGTTCTGTTTCGTATCCTTTCATCAAATATTGCAAAACTTTGTTCACGTAATGTAGCTTCTGGTTTCGACTAAAGTTTATGATTAATTTATGTGAATTTATTATAAGATATATATATTATCATCATCATTATTATTAATGTGTTTCGCACTCTTATATACATATGTGTGCGTGTACATACATGTATATTTTGCATAAATTGATCAGAAACTTTGGTCGAAGTCAAACGATACATTACGCGAACTAAATTTGACAATATTTGACGAAAAGGCAGAGAATAAGACAAAATATTATTTCGATGTTGAATTCCAATGTTGTTGAAATTATGTTTGATGAAATTTGAATTTTTAAATTGATGAACATAAGAATGATGAATTTTTAGATTCCATACAACATTTCCAAAATATAGATCGTTATAATGCGGGTCCCGATACTTTGTATAAAACTTCGAATATTTGTCGCGTACTTTTGAAAGGTTTGCGCCTCTAGACGAAATTCAATTTAAACTTAAATTAACAAGCCATTCTTATTTTCAATTAGATCGTGTCAACGCGCAAAAACTTACCATTAGAAAACGATGCGTAAGCAACTGCTACGAAAAAATTGCAAATCTACGTTCGTTGAGCGAAAACCATAAATCTATCGTGTGGTTCATTTCTCTAACATCGCAATATAAAAAACAAAAAATAAAAAAAAAAAAAAAAAAAAAGAAACGAATGAAAATCGATTTATTAAATGGCTTTCCTGTAATCTCCAGTTCCTCGTTCCTCGTCGAAATATCCTCGCGATATTTCAACAATGCAGACACGTTCGATTTTTGAGTCGCTCTCTTTTAAACATTTTATGCAATTTTTCTTATTTGCAAGCACGCATTGTGTCGGAGACGTTGTCCGTCTTCCATTGTTCTTTTATTTAAGTAGTAAACATTTACAATTTGGTTAGTAGCCGAGTCGACCAACGATCCCGGCGACAGTGGTCGTTTTTGCGCAATTGAAATCGTATGTTGCAACCTTGAAAGACGCGTGCCACTCGAGAAACGTAATGAAATTTAACTGAGGTTGTTAAGGTCGATTGTATCTTATCGCTGTTGCTACCAGTTGCTATCTATCATGAGCCTTTGCACACTTTTCTTTCGCGTTTCGTTGCAGACAAGAATGGCCATACAATTTTCTTAAATTCTCTTTCTTCGACGTAACAACTTATCGACTGATCTACGTCCTTCTCTATACACTCGTTTAACGCTAAAAATAATTCTATCCAAGCTTTACATATAGTTAACGTTCCGCAATGTATAAAGATTACGCGAAACGCGGATCGAACAATAATTTTCCTTCGAAGAATAGATCGAAGCAGTGGAAATTATTCGAATCTAAAAGATCTGACTGATTTTAACGCACTTTCATCATTTGAATATCTGTTCGGAAAATACACGTTTCGCAGATCCCATCGTTCGAGTGTGTCATTATTTGAATATCTGCTCGAACCTTCCATTATTCTAGGGTAACATTCTTCAAATGGTCTCACTATCAAAATGTTTGTAATTGAATAATTTAACACACAGAACGAAGTTCGACTCAATTTAATATGCTAATGAGAAATTGAAAATGCATCGTATTTGTGTCACACCTTATCGTTTGCTATTGTCATTGATATTCTTCCTACGGTATATCGTAGAATGGTTATCGTAGAGAAAAATGGCTACGTTTGTCTTCTTTATAATTCTTTTATTTGAACGATTACGTAGCAATCAAGTTTTACGATTAACAAGAAAATTCTTACTCGTCTTTGTCTTCGACTAAATCAATTTCCATAATGAGATCAAATTAGACGACTCCTTGAAACGATTAATAGAAACGTACTAAGAGAAGCAACCTACTGTAATATACAAATTTAAACAAAGTTAAGCGCGAAAAGGAAGAACTGATCCGACTGTTCTCTATCAATCTTACCATAGAGAGCGTGATAAATGCGCTTGGAAGTTAGCACGAGAATGCTTCACGTCAATTCCTTTCGATCGCCACTCGATACGTCTGCGAGTTCAATACGAAGCAGCAGCTTTATTTCCCGTTAGAAGTCGGCGAACGAATAAAGTTCCATCCGAACGTACACGACGTTATCGCGGTGCTTTTTCTCCTTTCGGTGAATCGGAAGGATCGAGGTTCTTTCCTGTCGTATGAATTTCACCGCCTCTCAAACACTCACGGATCGTTTAATTCCTTAGCCGTGGTGTATTTGAAATTTATTTACTTCGAAGGTTAATTTTTTAATCGGTGAGGATACATGTTGAAAGCTGAAGATTTAACAAATACAAACACGTAGATTGATACAAAAAAGAAAAAGTAAATACGATATATATCGCGATATCTTGTGAGAAGATCAGAAGAAAATAAAGTTTTTTCTTTTATTATTTAATTTGTACTTTACAATTTGTTCAGCTGGACATTTGGTAAATTTCTCTAGCTTAATGTGAGTGGCTATCCCCAGCGGGATACCATCTTCGAGTTTGACTATTTTATTTCTTTAGTGAGGTCAGTGAGGTGTTTTCTTTTTAGTCTTCTTTTTATGAGAGTTTTGCTCGCTTCAGCAGCCAGCTGGTTTGGCTGCTCTTTCCTTGTATTTTTCTGCGTATCTGCTGATTTCTTCAAGGAAATAAAGTAGAACACAACTTTGTCATACAACATTTTTGAGAAGATCAGATTTAAAAATTTTTCGATTAAATTTGCCTGATTACCGACCGGATGATGAGTAAAATTCGGTATATATAAATTAATAATAAAAATCGGTAGAGCGTTATTCCGGATGCAAAAACAAGTGAAAAACGTGAAAAGGAATTTGTCTGTTTGAAGCTGAATTTTTCGAGAAAATAGAGTTTGAACGTGTTTAATGAGAAATTGGCCTGGTACATGTACGTGTTCAACAGTCAGATTTATTTTCCAACAAAACGTCTCGCGAACGAAGTTTATTCTGCGTCTTCGACTTATTTCCGCGCGTAGAGTAACCTTCTGTCGATTGTTTACTCCTATTCAGTCCTGAATTAGCCGTGTTCGAATATACTTGACAAAATTTCCAAACTCGATTCTCTCGAGAACGACGCATCATATGAAATAATTTTTTCTATATCTCCTTATTTTTTCCTTTTTTACTATGTCCACTTGTATATTAAATCTCCCTTTGCAGAGAAATACATTTTTGAGTATAAAGTATGTTTCGCTGTAATTTTTACGCAAATTCCTATTTGCGCTATATTTGAAATATTCCACTCTATTATCTGAGGTTCCATTTCTACGTTATTTATATTATCTATAATGGTAATTCTAATTCACCAGGTAGAATATTTATAGAAATTATTTGCCCAAAGAAAGCGTAATTGCATGTTAATTGCTTCTTCTTTAATCGAGTAAACTTCCTACAATAGAGAATATTCTACGTTGTCGTCGATCTATGTAATTTACAGGAAAAATATGCACTTGACGAATCTATTGTGTAATAGACCAAAGAACTTTGGTCGTCGATCTTCTTAGCGTTCGGTCGCGCGAGTCGCGAGCGAATTGAATCATCCGTTCGGTCGTACTTGTTATTTAACGAGCCTCAACAAGTCGTTGACGTGACTGAAAAATCGGTCTGGATCGTAGTAAGCATTCGGGCCGAGCTGCTGAAACCATCTGTCATCGAGCCCTCCGCGCGAGTGTTTCCATCCGGAAGATATCTGCCTCCGGTAATTGTTTAAATCGTTATTTAAAAATATTTCCTTCCGCAGGATAATTTATTACAACGAACAAGATTCTCGACTGCCGACGAAAGTGAAAATTGTCCGTGAGAGACTTTTGGAGAAGCGAAGTGTCTTTGGTACACAGATAACGAGAAACGTAGTTTTTCTAAATAATTACGATCATTCTCTTCGTTCGCAAAACCAAAATTATTTGTTTCGTTCGTTAACGCGTGTGAAACAGAATTTAGCAATTATGGAAATAAGTCAGATACAGATATTATACGATTCGCGCTTTCCCTGCAATTCTGCGTGTCCAACCTAATCGATAGCCTCGTACAAACCTACCAAACCGTCATCGATCGCAAATATCGCGTTAACTTTCTACGCTGTCACGTCTATAACTTTGAAGTTACGTACCTACAGTGGCTGTAAAAAGCTTCTGTCCAGCTTATATACCATTTAACCATATGTTGACTATACTGAAAGTATACTAAAATTATATTATTTCTACAACTACCGCACGTCTATATTTACGTTATACAAGTCATATCGTACCACAGCACTATCACCAAGTATTTTATTTAATCGTTCATTAATTCATCTAACCCTTTTGAGACCTGTTTACCAATCCTTTAAGCTGGCTTTACGCTTGTCCAGTCGTTGGTTCGACCGATTGCATGGCAATGGTTTGATTGGAAATCTGAAAGTTTCTTTCGGACTCGTCGAAAGTGATGGGCTTTAGTGGCAATGAATTCGCGCGGAAAACCGACTACTGCACTGTACTAAGCTTCAGCCAGCACTGGGTATTGAGCCGTCCAGATGATTCCAGCAACGCCGTGTAACGTTGTGTTGGCGATGGTGGGGCTAAACATTGGATTGAAAAAGTAGACTTTCGATCCGGTAGTTTGGTCGGATTACTTGCTGGAACGAAAACGCTGTACTGGAATGAAAACACCGTAGTGGAACGTTGTCTCGATTGTTCCAATTACAATCCAGCACCGGATCTCGCTGCAATGCTACTGGACCAACGTAAAGCCAGCTTCGTGCTCCTTGCGAATTAACTGCAAAAAGTTCAAAATTCAACTGAAAATTCAATTCTCCCTGAAGAGAAGGACGAAGCAGGCGTATTTCCAATCGATTCCAAAATTGCCAGCGTTCCAGCCAAAATTATTTTGCATCGTTGATGGATATTTTCGGATGTTCCGCGTATAGTCTTATTCGCTTGTATTTAAAGCAGTCTATCATGGGAAAATATTTCGCAGAGTAGAAACATTATTCGGCGACTGGTTGGGCAGAAAGCGGCGAACGCTCGTCTTGTCCAGTGATTCCTCGTGCTCGCGAGTGCCTCGATGATGCTCGCTCGACACGCGACCTAGAGACAGTCGCAGCGGATCGAGCGAGTCGCGAACTGTTGTGCGAGTGTCAGATCGACACACTTGGTGGTTCGGCGTAAGCAAGAAGAATGGCGTTGTTCTCCGGCGGCGGTGGCGGTAGTGGCGGAAGTGGTCCGCCGCCGATCAAGTCGAAGGAACCGGCCAGCCCTTCGCTTTCCTCTAGGCCAAGGCAACGGAGCCTCAAGGACCGCCTCAGGGAAGGTATCACCGGGAAATTCAATTGGCAGTGAGTACCCTCGATAATTCTTCGCTTTGAGTCCCTTTTTTTTCTACCACAGAGCGTACAGTTTCAAATCGAGACATTTGGAATGATCAATTTCTTGCATACGCTATCGTCTGTAAATCGTGGGACATTTAGAATTTGTAGAATTACATTTAGCGTAGATGTAAAGGAAGATTTTTTCATTATAAAATGATATTTATATTGTGGAACGTCAGTTGTCGGACCATAATTCGCTTGGGAAGTTTGTTCGAAAATTGAAACCATTTTCCTATAAGAATTAACGTAAATGATCGCTCGTTTATCTATACTTTTATAACAGTTTTCAATGCATCAAGTCGGATAGAGAAACAATAGAGACGCGTGGAATCTTACGCGAATGAAATACGCACACGTAGCAAACGAACAGCTTTGTTTTTACTAAGAAGAATTCCTTTCTGTAGAGACACTGGGTATTAATGGTATCACATATTAAATTGGATACGAAATACGAACGCCATTCTCACATTTCGACGTGACTTCTCTTTATTTGTGGTTTTTATTTAGCTTATTTTTCTGTTTGTTTTCCTGGGTGGAACTTTGTATGCGAATTTTCATCCATTTTCCGACCAGCTGAAAAGCTGATGCTTGAAACGCATGCTCGTTCTCAGTACAATAGTATTTTACGAAACTGACAATATTTTTTTATTGGAAATAGTCTGATTAGCCGAAGTGAAATTTGACAAAATATTATTTGATAAAATATTTGCATATCGTGGGATGACAGTTAAAGAAAAAGAAGTAGAAAATAAAATATATAAATAAAAGAAAATTTCTTCAGTGGCTTTTGTTTAAAAATGTGCTGCTAAAAGGGAGAATATAATTTTCTTAATCAGGCGTCATTAAGTGACACACGTATATTAAAATATAGAAATGAAAATAAAAACTTGGCTGGCTCGTATTAGTCTAATTACAAAGTTCCCAGAATTTGTACACTTTCAAAGACTCTCTTCTATTCGATCAGATGAATATCGGACTGACCATTTCAGTCAAATATTCTTCTATTTTTACCTCGTAATCGTTAGAAAACTATCTTGCTTGCGTTCATTGGAAATTTTGTATCCAAAAGGTTCATTCAAGAGAACAGAGGAGATGTTAACCGGATGGCCTCGCAAGGTTAATGCAATGAGCCCGCTAGCTCTTTATTTTTAGTAATATGAGTTCAACAATTGAGTAATACCCTATTATACGTGATTACCACGTGTGCTCAATCTATATAGATTTCCCTGTATAATATTATTACATTCAATTACTTAATGATACCTGATCGAGGAAATTATGCTCTTCTTCTTGCTACATCTTTAAATAAAAACCATTTAAAAATATCTTTTTTATTTTCACTTTCGTCGTAGCTCTAACGACTTTTCTATTCGATTTTCCACCGTCGTTATCCTTCGCCGGCCAAATAGCCATTTATTTAATTAACGATAACGTATAAAAAAGCATAGAACGACGAAGAAAATTAAGGAGAGACACTGGAAATTCGAACAGAATTCTGCACTGAACAGAAACTGCGACGTAACTGATACTCCGCCACCAGAGTGGAGCACATGATTGTCTGTTCGAAAATGCAGATTCTGTTTGGAAACCGATGCGTTCTTTCTTTCTTTTTCTTTTTCTTCTTTTCTCTTCTTTTCAGAAAACATGTGGAGAACCGATTTGATCGAGACGAAAGTCGTTCGATAACCGAAGTTCCACTGTTCTCGTTAACCGGCTATATTATAAGAGAAACTAATTTACATATGCATGCTACGTTCTCAAGATTGCCTCGTAAATCTACTTTATGTTATGACAGTTTCTTTTCCATACATAATATTACGACGGTGTTTGGAAGTTACGTTTTCCGAAGCGTAGACGCGTTCCTTTATCTTCCATCACTTGGATATTTATAGAGTTGATTCCATCAGATCAGAACGACGAAAAAATGTTGCTGTATAAACGTACCGTTCGAACTTCACCTACGTCGCACAAACGTCAAATAAATAACGTAAAATGGTATTTTACTCTGGAAGCTCCACGTATTTTCCGACACCCTGTACATGTGTATTTGCGGGAATCTTAAAACCTTATTACTAGAACTACCGATAGTTAACACGGAGATATTTCTACCAAAACCAGTCAAAATGACTGGTCTTTAAAAAATACGCAATAATAGAATATTTTTATATTTATTGATTTATTACTTTCTTACAGAAGCAATTCCATGTTATGTAGTACATTTTTGGTATTATTAATCCATCTGGGATCCCTAAACGAGGGTTGACACATTTATAAAATCGTAGAACCAGTCATTTTCACTGCTCTGGTATTTCTAGTGTTAGTGTTTAGCGATTTAGCGATCGATCCGGAATTTTCCTGATAACTGATATCATCATATTGAATGATACGCAGTAAAAATTTTTAAAACGTGTGGCAAGTTGTACAAAACGAGGAAACTGGTTAATTGGGGTTCGATAAACAAATTGCAGGACCCTTTTACACTTTGACAACTACCATTCATTTTGACTGGTATTGGTATAAGTAGCCTTGCTACAAAATTATTTTCAGTTCGAATACATAAAAAAAACACAATAAAATTCATTATACTATTCTTTTAGTTATAGATATAACATGAAGTAGGAATTTTAAAATAAAATTGTAAAACCAGTCAATTTGACTGGTGTGATAGTTCTAGTGTTATGTACTTTAACTGATAATCTTGCTGGTATGGCATTAAAATAATACAATGATCAGGCAGAGTCAGGTAATGGGATGAAAGGTGACGTATGAACTACCATTACAGAATCCAATATCGCTCGCTTGAATTATTCGCGGCAATAATTCAAGCGTTATCTTCGAGCCAGTGTTTCTCAGTACGTAGCGTAATCAGTAGATGGCAGTCGGTGTTAGTGTGGCTGGTTCTCGAACGATTCTCCGGACATTGTGGCGTCGAGAGGCTTCTTGAGAACCCGGCGAACGAGTACAACTATCAGTCACTTTCCTCTCGTTATGTGCGATGCCGAAGAAAGGGTTAAAGTAGGGTACGAGAATCTATGGTTTTCAGGCTGATGAATAAAAATGCGTTCGGCCCTTAAATGCATAATTTTGTTAGATAGAAACAGAGAGAAATAATTTTGCCGGATAGAAACAGAGTATAAAGTGGATGGCGGAGAGTACGTTATTACTTTAATCTTCTTACGAATTTTTATCGCTTCTCTTTGATGTTCGATGAGTTTCATTTACTCGTAATAAAGTAATAATAGAGTTGAATTATGAGAAGAAATGATACTTGGAAATACAGCTGCGTAAGTCGATCTACACACGCGAATTCGTATTCAGATGAAAGAAGACGCGATGAACAAAAGAGAGAGATAACGATGTGAAAGAGGGAAGTAATGATTTGTAGCTCATTGCGATCCTTTGTCGGTGATAATAATAATCCTTTGTCGTCGTTGTTTGCATCCAGCGTGTTACTTAAACACGTGATTAATCGCAAAGAAACAAAAGTTTATTTCTCTCTGAAAATAATTAGTTTCGGCTCTGTTACCAATTACAAGTCTGTTTTTATTTTCCTCGATGTGTACTACGAGTCCTTGAGGTCTTGTTAACTACTGATTTGTTAATAATCTGTCAAGTTTAAGAGAGAATTTTCATTTCTTTTCCTTTCCTTTCTGTTTTTCTTTTTTTTTTTTTTTTTTTAAATTCATTGAAAGCTACGAAATTCCTTTACTGAAAATAGAAAACGAGACGAGGAATAATATTTAAGTATACATACACGTATACATAATGCAAATACCATCGTCGAAGTTTATCACGAAGCTAATACGCAGTTCGTTAGAAAATATCGCGCGAGTATCGGCTATTTCGCGAAAGGAAAATAGGGAAGGAAATTCTTTAGCAACAGCCTGGAAGTTTGCTTGGTGAATTAGCAGCCGTTCACAAACTAGTAGCGGAGTAACATTTCGCGAATAGTAACAAGCACTGGCTGGTTTGCTAGCGTCGATACGCTAATTAGCTGGCAGTTCATCGATTTGCCATTAGCAGCGGCGGTCACAATGCGTCAACTGCTTCTAAATCGATCTATTAAATTATGACGCGATCGGTAGATCGGCCGCTTATACACGAGAAATTTATCGTTATCGAGGAAAGATTGCCTGGCTTATTACGAAACGAGACCTTTCTGTTCCATCGCCAATGAGATTATTCATCGTTTACATGTAATTGCTACGATTCACATTTTTTTATCGCGAATATAGCATTTTGTGGACGAAGGAATTTCAATTAATTTATGCAAGGTGCCTGGCGAACGTAAACTCTGCCAACATTCACTTAGCAGTAATTAGAGCAAGATTTCGTTGGAGGATGGTAAAAATACTGTTTGAAATAGTATTTTAAAAATTGTTTTTACTGTACAAATTTCTATATTTACTTACCAATTTAGAATTTAGAACGAAAACGAGAATTTAGAATTTGGTATTTTATTTTGATTGTTTATTTCGATAGATTGGTTTATTCCAATAGGATGTTCTTATATTTAACAAACTATAATTACGTTTACTGATAAATGTTAAGTAACATAATAGTAGCTTTAGACCAATTAGATAATGATTTCATTGCAGAGATGGTAAAAATACTGTTTGAAATATTATTTTAAAAATTGTCTTTACTGTACAAATTTCTATACTTACTTATCAATTTAGAATTTAGAACGAAAACGAGGATTTAGAATTTGGTATTTTATTTTGATTGTTTATTTCGATAGATTGGTTTATTCCAATAGGATGTTCTTATATTTAACAAATTGTAGTTACGTTTACTGATAAATGTTAAGCAACATAATAGTCGTTTTAGACCAATTAGATAATGATTTCATTGCAGAGATGGTAAAAATACTGTTTGAAATAGTATTTTAAAAATTGTTTTTACTGTACAAACTTCTATATTTACTTTAGAATTTAATATTTAGATCAATTTAGAATTTAGAACGAAAACGAGGATTTAGAATTTGGTATTTTATTTTGATTGTTTATTCCAATAGATTGGTTTATTCCAATAGGATGTTCTTATTTATATTTATAATTATGTTTACTGATAAATGTTAAGCAACATAATAGTCGTTTTAGACCAATGAGATAATGATTTCATTGCAGAGATGGTAAAAATACTGTGTGAAATAGTATTTTAAAAATTGTTTTCACTGTACAAATTTCTATATTTACTTATCAATTTAGAATTTAGAACGAAAACGAGGATTTAGAATTTGGTATTTTATTTCGATTTTTTATTCCGATAGATTGGTTTATTCTAATACGATGGTTTTATATTTAACAAACTGAAGTTTCGTTTATTGGCAAAAGTTAAGAAACATAACGATCGCTTAAAAATCATTGTACATTTTTTTTATCTTTTGAGATATATTGGAATTTAAAACACCATAAAGAGATAGGAGTCCATACACGAACATATAATAAGTTCAAACGTTAAATATCTAAAAATAGCAATGAAATTTGGTGGCGATAACGTGATGGTGCGAGGTTGCTTTTTCACGTAACGGTTCTGATCCGCTGATACAAATAAAATAAATAAAATAAAATAAACTATAGACAGTTTCCTATATCGTGGTATTTTATAAATTCATATGTTGCCACGTGTAAGCGTAAAAATGTGAACAGAGTGACCATTTCGATACGAAATTAACTTGAAACGAATTCTTCTAAATCGAAGTTGACTAAGATATTTATTCCGGGGCAAAATGTTAATATAATGAAATGATCGAGTTAATCTCGTGACTTGAACCCAATTGAACATTCGTGGAATTACGTTACATATCAATTGGGTTGTCAATGTTTCACAAATAAAATTGATGGAAAAATTAAAAAAATATAGTGCGAAATATCGACAGCGTGTTGTGTTCGATTAATTGAATCAATGCCACGCAGATGACGTGCGATCATCGAATCCAAGAGTTAGCCAACGTCTTATTACATTACTTTTTATTTAGGTTTTGTTAAAAATAGTAAGATAATTCCACTAAAGTTTGTTCCTCAATTTTTCTCACAAAGTTCCATTCGATTCGTCCGATTCAATACCAATCGTGAATCTTACACGAGTGTAATCTAAAAAAAAAAACATCTTGTAATTTCATATATGCACATTTATGAGAAGATAAAAAATACCTGTACAGTAATTTCCAAACGATCATAGTGTT
The DNA here is from genome assembly GCA_905332935.1 of Bombus hortorum. Classification (NCBI taxonomy): domain Eukaryota; kingdom Metazoa; phylum Arthropoda; class Insecta; order Hymenoptera; family Apidae; genus Bombus; species Bombus hortorum. Next base: position 4,498,165 of record HG995197.1, on the reverse strand, counting down.
TCTCTCACTTTTGTCACTATACACTAAACACTATACACACTTGTCGATATAATATAATTTAACGCGAAGGTTCAACACTCTGGTTACTTCCATACAAAAGCAAACTATGTTAACGATCGAAGATTATCGCACTTAAACGTTACATTAATTCTGTCAATCGTGGCAACGATCGTGCTAACGATCCTAAAATCATCTCTTTTACAAACAACGCTCATGCAACATTCATCATAGTCGTCGCGATGCTTCCTCCCTTAATTAAGATACGACGAACGACGTTTTAATCCAGCGATGAACACCACTGACCCATCAAGTTGGTTTACAAGCTGTTGGAAACTTCAAACGGTTGTACTAGCCGGTCGGTTAACTCGACTAATCCGCGTAGGATCGGATCGGGCCAAATTTGGCCGACGCCATCATTATGATTAATCACGATTCTGAATAACCAGCCAAGGCGATTACCCATCGACGTAACATCAGATGTTCATTCATTGCCACCACTTTTTACGCTCTTTTCCATAAAGTGAAAGAGAAAGTTATTAAACAGCCGTCACCTATATAGCAGTTATTGACCCAACCGCCTCGAAACTCGTTTCTTCGTACGACCCTGACTCTTCTGGGCTGTAAATCGCCGCCAGAATCGGGCCAGTTTCGTTTCCACGACCGTATATCATCTGTTTTGCTCGACTTCTGTCGGCTGCGTTTTCTTCTCTCCTTCCTTTCATTTTTTACCGTCGCCGATTTGCATATTACACTATACACGGTCATAAATATTTGGACATTCGGTGCAATTTCATCTAAAGGTTGATGTTTTTATATTTTATATATAGAATATATATATTATATATTATATAAAATAAATTAATAATCATATAAAATAATTATATAAAATATATATATATTTTAGAAAGTACAAGTATCAAAGGAACTTTCGTTATCAGGGAAAGGATATACGCACGCGAACTTTTAAACACTTTCTGTAATTTGTAATTTGCAAACATCCTAACACTTGCGGATAGTAACGTGTCCTTCTCAGCGATAGTTTCGCATTTCGAAAGATCCAATTGAAGTTGGAGTAATTCGTGTAGGATGTGGAGGCATTTGTCTGTTGTCAGGATTTCCGTGGGTGTGGGTGTAGGAAGGAGTTCATGGTGATTGTCACGGTGTCTTGATCGACGAAAGTTGTATAATAGGAAGTTTGTATTTCGAAGCATAGGAGCGACGGTGTATCGGGCAGCCAGGTTGAAATGGAATGGAGAAATCAGGAAAAAACAAAAGAGCTGGAACGAAACGATGAAGCATTGGAGCTAAACGCATGACAAAATAGGATTTTCATTTCGCAGAAAATATGTGGAAATTCACGCAAGAGACCCAAAGCTTCTAAAGTTTCCAGAAAACGTTAAAATTAAAGGATAGACGTAGACAAAGCGCGTGGATTTTTAGCGTGCAACAAATACCTGTATGAAATTCAACGACGACGATAGAAACACGTGCGGTTTCTAAAATTTAGAAAAATTCGAAATTGCGGCATAGACATAGATGAAGTGCGGGAATTTTTATTGTGCAACAATTTCTAGCTACGTAACGATCTTCTGAAACGCCGCAGCGTGATCTATACGCTGACATATAGAAATTGTGTCTGACGGTATCTGATGAACAGACACGAATACAGTGTATGATGCATGCATGTACAACCGTCGTCCCGCTGTACAATGGAAAGGATGGTTCCTTTGTTTTCGTGCAGGCCATAGTAGCGACATAGAAACGGTAACTTCTCTCTCTCTCTCTCTCTTGCTCTTCGATGTCCGATATTGTGCGTGGCCTTGATCATCCGTAGACCACGAATCCAGGTCCTATTTCTTCATTTGAAACGGTTCCCGCGAACAAAGAGTACATATATCTGTTCATGTACCTTCGATCGATTCGCATCCTTTTAGCCACGGAATATTTTTAGATCACCTTCTTTCATGTTCCATATGAATATTCTTCGAATATCAAATTTTATGTCAGTTTTTCGTGGTTTCTTCGATTCTTGAATGAAATGTGAATGAATAATCGTACACCAACTTCTTCAAGCTTCTCTTCTTTTTCATCGAGTTTCAAAAAATTCAATCGATCATATCCTTGGAGCTCACATCAGAATATCCGTAGACATTTCAGACAATGATAACTTACCAAGTTAGGAATTAAACGCGGTGAAATCTAACTTTTAATCATTTAGACGCGTCGATTTTTTACGATTTTCACTCTCACCCTCTTCCCTAACACGTTGTCTGCCGTGTCACCCATATTCGGGTGACAGCAAAGTTTCTGAGGGTCGCGTCACCCATATTCTGGTGGCGCTTATTTGACTACTTGCGAAGGATCGTCGTAGGTATTTGAGAAGATATTCCACAGGAAGTAGTAAAACTATTGAATTGCTATAAAAGTAATACGAAAATGGTTTATTAAGAAAATTATTTAAAATGTAAAACTTCGAAGCATTCTATAGAAAGCTGAATTTGGTCGAGACAATTTGGATAATAAGTTGTTGTTTTCTTTAAATTCTTCCGTGTCTTTGATCGGTCCGTTCGACGTCTTTTATCTGCATAACATAGTTGTACGCGCGTCTAATGCTTCTTCCGGAATCATTTTTCCAAACGACGATATTATGCTGACTCTGTCGAAGACAAGGATTTTTTGTATTTTCAGACAATCCTAATAATTTTGCAGCTAATAATCCTCTAAATCTTCTAATATTTACATCCTTCCTTGTTGAAATTTTCTGATACGAGTCAGTTTATTATTTCGTCATCAACGAACAGCTCGAACACATCATATGGATTGACATTGCCAAGTAATTGCCTAACGAGGCCGTCTGTCTCGGGGAAAGGAAATGACTTCTGCTGACCACTAAATTCATTCCATTCACCAAATTGAATTGTACTTTCTTCGGTATCATCAGTTCTTCTTTCTTCCTCAATGACCAATTCTTGTAAAATCTAGTCAACAGTATCTTCATTATATTCAGTATCATTACGATTGCTCTTATCAATATTCGAATCAGAATCAGACGACGTAATTCTATTTTTATTTCTATTTCTAGAAAATCTGATTTCTTCCTCATCGCTACTATCCGAATTTGTGTAAGCCTCGTAAAAGCTTTCTTTTTCACTGCTATTTGACTCACTAAGAAATAAGTTTTCCATTTTTCTTTTTGACAATTAGGGCAGAGATTTTAAATTATCTAAAATGTCGGTGGAAGTACCTAACAGAGTACGTTTGGTACAGCGGCACTCGTGGCCTGAAGAAGATTTCATTAAAAACGCGCTCGGCAGTCAACGTTCTAATTGAACTGTTCGACTCGGAAACATCAGAATATCGATTTCATTCCAGAAATCTTGCCAAATTACGAACTAAATGCGCTAGAATCCCTGCGACCATTTAAACGCGTCGAGGTTCAGCCTCTCAGCGTTTGACCCGTTCGCCCATGACCAATCGAGCTTTTCGTTCCCGCAACAATTAGAATATCGATTTCATTTCGAGTAGCAAAACTCCTTGCAAATTGCGAACTAACCGCGCTGAAATTCTGCTCTTAACCCTTGAACCTCCAAATTTGTCCACTCAAACATCCAAAGTTTTTGCTTCAACCCTCCGGATGCATTGAATTTCAAAATTTTCCACAATTCAATCCTTCTGCCTTGCCCGATCGAAGAATTCCTCAATGACACTACGTCAGAATTCCAATCTCATCGGAAATACCAAAAATCTTGCGAGATTTCGAATTAAATGTCTCGAAATCCAACTTCTAACCATTTAAACGCGTCAATGTTCAACTTTTCACTATTTCACCTTCACTCATTCCCGATCGAGCCCTTAACCCTTGAACCTGCAAATTAGTCCACTCAAAGTTCAACATTTTTCGCTTCAGCCCTCCGGATGCATTGAATTTCAAAATTTTCCACAACCCCTTTGCCTTTCCCGATCGAAGAATTCCTCAATGCCACTACGTCAGAATTCCAATCTCATCGGAAATACCAAAAATCTTGCGAGATTTCGAATTAAATGTCTCGAAATCCAACGTTTAACCATTTAAACGCGTCAATGTTTAACTTTTCACCATTTGACCTTCACCCATTCCCGATCGAGCTCTTCGACCCCACAATATCAGAACATCGATATCACCCCAAATACCTTCACAGTGGTTATTTCCCACTTTTGCCAAAGCTACCGTGATATAATCGTCCGTTTCCATGGTCGAGAACCGAGGTGCCACAACATACCTAGGTGATCGAAGCCTGGAATCTAGGCCATTGGTTAATTCGACGTGTATTAGGAAAAGTAGCACATTTCGTTTATCTTACGGACACTAACACGCTCTCTGTATCTGTCTATCTATCTGTCTGTCTGTCTGTCTGTCTGTCTGTCTTTCTCTCGCCACGAAAAATAGAATGATTCGATTTGATTGCGGAAAGCAGGATATTTTCATTAGTTTCAGGAACAATGACATGTTATGCTTCTTCGCGATGGCAGGTAACACATTTCGGCACTTTGCGTGAAAATTATCCCGGTTTGCCTTTAACCTTGAATTAATGGATTGAAAAATTATGGATTGTCTAGGATTCTATTGCTAATATATAATATATTTATATATATATATATAAATTATAACATATACAATGTTATATTATATTATATATTCAATAGAAATATTATCAATATTATATAATATAATATAATATAGAAAGATAAAGGCTTTCTTTTCAAGCGAAATACAAACGTTTTTAACGACGTAAGTAAAACTCGATCAAACGTAAATTGCCACAGAGTAATCTACTTAACGAACAATGATATTATAAAATTAAACATCTTCTCTCGGTCTAAGATCTTAGGACACCATCACTGATAGATTTTTCTTCTCTTTTTCTTTTTTTTAAGATATCGCTTATAGTATCGCTTGCGTTTTGTAATGTATATTCCTTAATATACTATTTGGAAACATATCGTCCTAAAATTTGTATTTCGAAACTGTTACCACTTAAATCATATTTCACGTTAATTGAATTCACGTCTGGTCGCACACATATCTCTCGAACTGCAGTAATTTTAACAAGAGACCAGTTAAACTTTTTCGACGAGTCTCTCGAGTTATATATGTCCGTCTGCGATTTTTCTTTAACAATTTACGAATTACGAATGTTGCATCCTCTCATCGATCTGCACCACTCGTCTTGCGTATAATATCGATTTGTTTCTGCAATGGAGTTCAATACGAGCGCGCACAATCACCGTCGTTCTCCGTGTGGCAAACTTCTAGAAATCTATGAAATCTGGACGTTGAACAACGAAAAAATGTGTGTGTATAATGCAATCCAAACTGCGTGCCCTTTTTGCCTTCTCGTCGGTCCACGAGTCGCTGTTTCCACCTTTTTTTTCTCGCGATAGCTTTTCTTTCGACGTGTGTTCTACGCAGGGCCGACGCAAGGCAGGTTCAGCGCGTTCGCCAAAACCTGACCCCGCTGTCTATGAAAATTAAAAAACACCAATTTTGATAACTTTTTACAGAATGATGATACCATTAACAGAGGCAAGATACTTTTTTTAGTAGCGATAATTCAGTTTAAAGGAGTGAGAAAAATCATGAAACTTCAGTGTAACTTCGTAAAGTCCTCATATCCTGAAAAAAAATCCAGACGCTTTCAGAGAAATGTACTTTTTAGAGAAATTAAACTACATCAATAATTTCTTGCAAAAGTCATACATGATTATAAATTTTCTACTTTCATTGAATTTTTTGCCCCTTGAAATCGAATTACGCGTGCGAAAAAATATTACTTGGATTTGTTTAAAAAACTGCTTATAAAAAATATATAATATGTAACAGCATTTGTAAATAAATAATTCCTCGTTGTAAAATTTAAGTGTAGAATTTCAATGTGTATTCAGACCCTGCAAAAGGTCACGCCGGCTCTGTTTCTACGTATATGAGAGACGTGGCTGTCCATAGAATTGTCATAATTATCAGTGTTTCGCTCATAGTTTGTCTCGTTATTTCATGTTGCTGCGTGAAAAATAATTTTCTCTTTCAGCTGCTACATCGGCGTACTCTCGAACCGAATGCCGCCGTATATAAACAGGATGACAAGAACTGCAAAGTCAGAGTCCGAATAAGAAACAATAACAAACAGTGACATTGACGATGTTTGTGAATACAAACAGTGGAAAACACACAACGCAGTAACGTGAATAGTAACCAGCGATACTTACAAAGCAAGATGCTCAATATGCAAATTGTAAAGATAATTATGAAACTTTGGCGATGCGTAGAGAGACATACGTATTACGTGATCTTCTTTTACTGTCCAAATTTTCACTTCAAGGGACTGAAATTGACTACCGAGAATCCGGCTATTTTCCAATTTTGCGCTATACTGTTGATTAATTTTTTACCAAGCGATAGTTAATTAAAAGAAGTAACTTTTGTCTGAGAACATTCTTTTCGCGGGAAATCGGAAACTAGCTGGATTTTCACGGGTCAATTTCACCCGCTGAATTGCCAGACGGAATTTGGGCAGTGACGAAAATTGCGTAATATGTATGCTAAGTGTCATAATTTTTTTAATTCGCAGCTTCTTCGGCTTTTTAAGGTTTTTTGGGAGAAGGCAAAGTAGCATGCAATTGTTAAATCTGACAGCTATTTTCTTATAGCAATTTGCTATTGAAACAAAAGTAATCACGTTTCCTTCGTTATAGTAAGAAAAGAAACTTTACACATTTTTCATGTAACGTTGACAAAAGTATTTATCCGCCGCACGAGGCAAATTACGATTATTCCATCACTCAAAATCTGTAATTGTTCCGCTCGTTTAATTACATCTATTTAGCTTAGATTCGTTGGAGAAAAAATATTTTCGAGTCTCATCGATCTGCTACCGATGTACTTACAATCATCGTATTCACTGCTAGACATTGTAAATATATAGTCATTTCCTTTCGTAATGAACGTACAACGATAATAATACAGACAACTGGTAGTTACAGAAGATCAACGTCAACCATTTGGAAATTGAAATAGCCTACTGTTCGGCAAACAAACGAAACGTGCTGCTTCTCGCTGCAGCATTTCAGATAAGCTACTGCTCGTGGCGAAATGTGAATAATGCTTGCTATCGCGGTACCTATATTATACGAAACGTGCTTGTTATCGGCAGAAACATTGAAACGTGCTTGTTATCGGCAGAAACATTGAAACGTGCTTCTTCTCGCCATAGATTGACGTGTGCTACTTTTTGTAGGAAAGAAAAAAAAAAAAAAGAAGAAATGTGCTACTTCTCGCTACTTAACCCTCTATTTGCATACTGGATCGTTATCGACCAGAGATTTTAAGTAATTCTACGTTCTCCCCGTATCATCTTTTGTTGGAATTTTTGCTTGGAAAAGTTAAGGCAACGCGTTAACGACAAAAAGCTATTATATGATAATATTCTATGAACTAGGTAAAGTACTCGGGGAATTTTGGGCAATTTCTTCCTTTGGAAAACCTAAAAAAAGAGCCCGTAAACGACCCAGTACGCAGACGACGGGTGAAGAGAAGGTTGCAGATGAAGGGTCAACGCACGTCAAATTATTCGATTCTAAACGATGCGTCGAGCCGTGTCTCTTTCCTCGGCCACATCCGGGCCGTTTGTTTCCATTCGGACACTCGACACGCGTCATTTCGTATCCATCACACGGCCGGTTCGTTCTCTCGGATGTACAAGAGAAGACGAAACGGAAACGGTGGCCGTCACCTTCGGGTGAAATGACGTCGATACGTTCCGCGTGCACGCCTCTCTCTCTGTGACACAAATCGAGAAACTACAAGCACATGGCTTGTGTATGTGTGTGCGCGCGCGCCTATCTATACATGTAGGTGTGCTCGTCGCTTCATATCCTGCGCAGAGTCGATGTATCGATACAGAGAGACCTCCGTGGCGTGGACGTCGAATCCTGTCGAGATCAATACCGTCACGCTTCCTCGACAGAAAATTAACCGGTTTTCGTTCTACCACAAAATCTCAAGCTATTAGACGCGGATAAGCGTGCAGCAGCTAACGAAAGTGTTGCAACACTTGTAGAAACATTCTATGAATATATTGTACGCGTTATATGAAACCTTTTGAAATGTCACGAACACTCCGTAGCGAGATACGATTATCGTGTTTCTATCGGCAGAGTTTCGAAGAAATGTGCAAAAGTACGTAGCAGTCACAGCACCATAAATGGAAAATGTGTGCAAGAAATTCGCACATTCATTTTTGATCAATTCCAATGTCAAACTGTCGTTTTGTTCGGTTGTGCGTTAAATACAATGCCGTCCATGAATCATTGCACCTATTTTAGGCGGAATGATTGTATTACTATATAATATAGTGGTTACGTAATAAATAGCTATATACTAATATAATATACTAGCTACTGGACATCCTAAACGCAGTCACTTTCTTTGACAATGAACGAGCAGTAAACGGTACCGAGGACTTGGACGTTTGACGAGAATGTCGACTTTATTTTCTAATATAAATTGGCTATATCATGTAATACACGCTCGTGTATACTTCAACTCATTTTTTATTGGAAGTAGTTTACAATCAATTCTCATTGAAAATTATAAGTAAATTATTCTGGCGTGGTACTATAACGTGAATAATAAGTGATTGTCGTATATTTGATTTAAATCTAGAGGGTAATGTCTTTTCAGCCTGCGGATCTGACCCGTCGTGTCAAGTGATTGAGTAACTAGTGGGTTTTGCTGGTTGTTAATTCTTGTTATATCTATTACTGAATTTGGATATTTCTTCTTTAACTGTAGGTATCTTAAGGTCGCGATGTATTGTTTCGTTGGTAACATATCAAGGTGCATCTATTAAGGATCTTAGAGTTTTTGATTGGAATCGTTGAAGAATTTCTATGTTGGAATTACTCGCTGTTCCCCATAGTTGAATTCCATAGGTCCAAACAGGTTTTAATATGGCTTTATATAGCATTATTTTACTCTGCACGCTTAAGTTGGAACGTCTGCCAATGAGCCAGTAGAATTTTTTAAATTTTAATTTAAGTTGTTTGGATTTATCTACGATGTGTCGTTTCCATGTCATTCTTCTGTCCAGAATCATGCCCAGATATCTGACTGAATCTTTCTTTGGAATTGGAATATTATTTATGGTTACCTGTGGACAGGATTGTTTTCGCAGCCTGAAGAGATTAGAAATGAACAACAAAATCAGTCTAAAAAGTCGCGTCTGTTATCTATTTGACCGTTGAGAAAATCCGTAGGTTAGTCATCGATGCTCAAGCAACTCGTATTTGGCGACCTAACAAAATTATTAAATTACCAGAAATGAACTTGTTACGCTTTCTTCTCGGGGACCCTCCCACAGCTATAAAAGTTCGTAGGGTAGAAACGGTGGAGAAGGCAGCCTCATCCCACCGAACCTAAACACACGCCCGAAGTATCGTTCAAAAGTCTGTCCTAAGCTTTCATTTCGTCTCGACAATGGTCACACTCGAATCGAGTTAAAAGAAGTCTCCGTGGCGAATTTCCTCGACCAGGTTCTCGTGATCGTATCCCTTTACGAACGTTTCGAGGCCGGAAGAAAAGTTGGTGATTCGCGACCAACCAACTTTACCACTACTACTTCAGCCGATCCGGAGTGGAAACTCGTCGGTGAAAGCAGGGGATGGAAAGATTCGACGAAGGAAGGTTTTCTTCGATGAAATGGAAGCTTGGACGCCTTGGGCTGCCACGCGAGTGCACCCAACTTTCTTGATTAAATTATCGGAGGCGTGCTCCGCTCGTGGAGACTCCTCCAGGCTACGTTCCGGGCGAAGAATCGATCGTCTCGATTTTCTCACCGAAAAACACCGCCACAAGTTGCCTACACGTTGGCTGATTTCTCGAGCCTCGGTGTGTTTTCGTTTGAGAAAGAAGAAACGTGTGGTTTCAGCTGCCTTCGAGATTATCGCCCGATCTTGCCATATGTTGGAGTAAGTTTGACCGTCGAGGAGTCGATACGTTCTTCTTCAACAGGCTTAGGTACGTCGAAGGCTTTCGAGGATATTTTCGGTTGATGCGGTTCTCTCGATAAAATTTTGGTACGCCATACATGGCTTTTGACGACCCTTGATACGGTTTTCTTGGAAAGTGTTGCGTATATTGCAGAATGCATGCTTTTGAGTTATCGGTGTCTTTTTCTTGAAGAAATTTGGATACTTCAAGGGGCATCGAAAGTCTTCAAGATATTTTCGGTTGACGCGGTTATCTCGATAAAATTTCCACACGCTAGAGTTAGCTTTTGAGGACGCTGTCAGCTGCTATGGTTTTCTGAAAATAATTCCGATATACCACGTCCAATGGATAGTGTTGGGTTGTTTTCTTGAAAAAAAAGTGGTTACGTAAAAAGTTCCTGAGGATAGTTCGAGTCGACGCGGTTTTTTTCCGAAAAATTTGAATGTATTACAGACCTTTTAAAAAAATAAATCTAATAAATCGGTTCGTGAAACTTGTTTGAATATTTCAACTATTCAAACGTAATACTAATATATGGATACTTTCTAAGACGACGTCAAGTTTTGCGCAAGCTAATAATCTTCGGACTCGTATTTGTCAAGACTTATTTGCTTGCTTCGATGATTGCTCTGTACTACTCTGTGGATTCGAGAATGATCCGAAATTCCAGTACTAAATCTATGCCTTTTCTCCGCGAGAAAGTCTGCCCATCAAATATCTAAAGTGTCTCCGCTCCCCGTCTCGCCATATTAAATACGTTTCCATCATCCTCTTCGTCTTTAATCATCTTTGTTTCACAAATATTCGGAAGACGAAGCAAAAGCACGAGGAGAGGAGGCTCAGGGGGATGGATTCGAATCGAAAGGAAATGTCAAGTCGGTGGAATGAGAGTCAGTCGTGCCATTAGATAGACACTCTGTTGAAAAGTGCACCCGGGACGAGGTCATCGGGTAAATGGGTCAAGTAGACGTGGCAGGTACTTGTCGCGCACTTAAGGATGCAGATTGCGCGACGACGGCCGCGTCCTCCGCGCCCGAGCTCGCCTAAGTACTCGTTTATGAATTATGCGCGGTCTTAAGCGTTCGTTCGAGACGCGAATCCTTTCCGTTGTGGATGTTTAATTAATCAAGGGCTCGTGCCTTCCAGTCTGTTGCTAAATGTTTCGACTTGTTTGCACGTCGTTTGAACCTTGACGCCTACGCATCCTTTGTGTTCATGTCCCCGCCCTTCTATTGGGTTGGCAACTAAGTGATTGCGGATTTTGTCATTACCACCTAACGTGTTGTAGTTGCCAAACCAATAGTACCGCAGATGACTGCAATTTTTCGCTATTAAATCATTCTGCTATATTATGGATGATTCTGTTGAATACATTGTTTAAGAGCAATAAAGATAATGTAATATACAGGTCACTGATATTTATGCAAATTTATATTTTTATGAATAAAACTAGGAAAAAGTAGAACTTGGATGAAAAGTTGTTTTATCAGTCAGATGTTATGAAGGGTTTATCTCATATATTTTAGGCTTATTTTATGCGCTTGTGCGTATTCTGTGTATTTTTGCATCTTCAAATTTTCATAAATTCATAAAGATTCGTAGTTTGCTGATATACAGGGTGTATCATAATATTTAATGAAACCCACTGGACATGAGGGAGAAAACAAATGAAAAAATTTACACGATCGTGTGTCTTATCTGACCTTCTTTCGAATCGATGGCCATTTTTGTGTTTCAATAATCGGTGACTGTTTACCTTCGTAAAAGGTACTCGAAATGGCCACCTTCGGCCTGCGCACAAGCTTGCAGTCGACCCACCCAAGAATTTGGCTGCCTTTCAAAAATTCCAGGTGTACGTCGAATAATACAGACTAATATTAGGTACATACGATAATATATTTCGAGCACCTTTTATGAAAGTAAACAGTTGCCGATTATTCAGACACAAAAATGGTCATAATTTCGAAACAAGGTCAGACAAGACGCGAGTTCGTGTGAACTTTCTTCATCGTTCTCCTACCTCCTGTCCACTCCCAACATGTTAAACTGTACCCTGTATACGAAATACAATAAAGAAAGAAACAAAACGAGACTGTACCCGTAACTCGTTAAATTCAGAAAATCAGCTAGACTGGCCTTCGAAGTTATCAATTACTTACTACCAATTTGACATACAGCGGCATAGGATGGTGGCAGCGATCAAAATAATTTCGCAGATCACTTTCTCTGATGCGCATCTCCGTCGTTTTCGCTGTTACACTTTCTACCGACAAAGAATATCTTCGATAGCGAGGCTCGAAAAGACTCCTCCGCGTTAAACTTTTTCAGTTTAACACTTTGACTGCCACGTTGGCCATATATGATCGGCCATGGTTTCTCCTGTGACGCCACGGTGGTCATTGGTAACCGGAGCGCTTGAACTTCTTTCAATTGTAAAAATTGAATGAAAATTGACAGTTAGGGCATTTTGAATATAACCGATAAATAGAAGATACTTTGAAATAAAAAGTGCCTCATTGAACAATTAAACATTTTTATTAGAACATCAATAAAAAAAAATGAGAACAAATCTTGCATCTAACGGTGCACTGTGTTTGCATCCATATCTTTGAGGGGTAATCTACGAATATTATTATAAACACACCTTAGAAAATAATCGTAAATGCTGCAGTATAATCATATAATTGAAGTTAGAAGTGTGAACATACCTTACTATTATATATAGAATGAGCAAATACTGTTTACTAATATCTTCTACACGTTTTAACAATATATTCTGCACCTTTTTGCTTACGACGAAATAACGAATGCGAATGGTTTGTTGAAATAAACGATGCCTTGTTATAATATTTCGCTATCAACTGTTACCAAGGCGCCACGGTGGTCACCCGTGGCCACCAATAAAATAAACGGTCCATTGGGGAAGAATGTTGTCTTACATTATCAATTTATTTTTTATTTATTTATTTATTTTGCCATTATATGCTTTGAATAATAAAAATACTCTCGTGGCGTCCTGAGCGAAACATGCGATTTCTGCATGGCAGTCAAAATGTTAACAGGAAACTTGATGTTCGATGCTTACTTTTAATGGCCGACGTGTTTTTCGACCGAGCGAGAGAACACGTCATTAATCGAAGATGCCGATTTTCGAAGAAGCGATCGAGCTGATTTTTGTAACGTCGTCTCCTTATCTTTCTCCTGCCGCTCTAGGTCCTCGAGCTCGTAAGTTTTCTTCTATCACACTTCGTATTATTAGGTCTTTCTTGCTTTTTAGCAGAGTATCTCGTCAGTATCTTTCTGTATACAATCTCCTACGCTGTGTTTTTGCACTGTTTTTTTTTTTTTTTTACATGGAACCTTCGTAATTACTCTTTTTCTCCATCTTCTACGTTTCCCGCCACGTAGATTCTTCGTAGTTACTTTTCTTTGATGTCAGCTGCTAACGATCGAGGAACGATTTCGCCGAAACGACTGTGATGAAACTTTGATGGATGTTTTTGGAACGAAGGTTCGAGCGAAGAACGAAGATAGACCGTTTCCTCGGCAACGTTCACTTTCAACGCTATCGTTCGCTCGGATAAATCTTGACGGGGCGGAACTATATTACAACGATTCAATGTCAAGATTCAGAGGCCGGCCACGTCTTTCTGGACTGGTGATTTGGGTCAATGACGAACACACCACCGGAGTAATCGCTTCCCGTCCCTTTGATCGGGCGCTATTGCGTTCCCTTCCTGTTTGCGAAAGTGCTCTTGCTTGACGACTTCACTATGGCGTTAATGTTTCGAATCGTTATACACCAGCACGCTGCTACGTTTAATTATAGAACGTGACGAACGTGAAAGCGTTTCTTTGTCGCTTCAGGGTTTTCTGCGAGTGCAGCGCGAAGTTGGCTTTCAGAAGGGACTCTCAATCTCCGTGACCGATTATGAATATACCTGCAACATAAATCATTTCTCATAAGTGGCTATCATTTATCGAGTTCCCGCAGAAATTTCATTCGAGGTCGAACCAATCTCCGCTGCATTTAAAACTGCTTGCTTTTTTGTAGATAAAAAGCATTTCATAATTTTCCTGCTTCTTTCTTTCTTTTTTTCTTTGTCGCAGTGTTTGCAACTGTCTGGGGCTCCGCCCTTCATTTTCGTTCACTGCGAGAATCGTTTCTCTCGCAACTAACTCGTAAAACAAGCCCACTTCTTCGAGTTTGTCAATTTCATAGTCCAGGAACATATTGTTCGATTTCTGGGAAAATTATTGTTACATAATAACACATCTGCATGAGTTTATTTGTCGAAGAAAGATGGTATACATAGTCGTAAATTGTTCATCCTCACATCTTCTTAAGTATATGCGAACGTCTATTCTATATCGGTTGAAACAAATAAATAAAATCCACGTGCTATTACTCTTATAAGTAGCAGTGTATGTTTCTTTCAAGAGATGCTAAACTTGTATTTCATAGGAAACGTAATAAAACTATATCTGTGTCAGACGTGTACCTCGCGAGACCATCTATGGCTCGCCAATCAGTAGAATAATCTTAGTCTTAATCTTAATCTTAATCTTCTTAGACAAATATTCTCTGTTAAAATAAGATAGACGGCCAAGAGAAGGCCAAAGAATAGTAAGTATCGCTCAGCTCTATATAATATAATACACCGATATAACTTTACCAATATAACTCTAGGAAACTGCTTATCTTCCTTTGGACACAAAACGCGCGAATCTACCGCCACCCTGACCTAAATCTACCGTCAAACCTAACACGAGTCTATATTTCATGGAAATTCAGAACAAAATATACTTTAGTTTCTCACTGGAAAAATTTCTCCGCGATCTCGCCGCTACTTTTATTCGTGTCCAATCCGCTCCAATATACTAAAACGATGTTCCCCTTTAGACTCACCGTTCTACGAAAACGTCGATGTTTCCATCTATAGGAGCAGAATGCATCTGCAAATCAACTGCAAACCCAGCCGAACCTAAACCTAATTGAAACCAAGGTTTCTCGATCCACAAACCACTTCTACAACGTCTAATTCACGCGGAATGCAATATCGCCGAGCAAATTGATAAACCCCGTGTATTCCCGCGATCCGCGCTAGCTGTCGTGTGTTCATAGGGGAATTAACAGTTCCATTGGCGACTTCGATCGACTGCTGGCAGTACGTTACGTAACGCGTTTCGTGCACCAGGGAACAACGATCGGCCACGATTAGATTAATTGGACGCATTAGACTAGTTTAAACTGTATATTTCTCGGCACGCGGGAAGTGTAATGCTGATCGTAAACTGCTGTACGCGTGCATGCGAGTACGTTTATGGATTTCCGAAGTAATTGAGGGCCGTGTGGCAATAAGGAAACTCTGTACGTTTGAACTGTATTTATTGGAGGAGAAAGGAGGATATGACTTTCGTATTCAAAAGCTGAGGAGAATTATTATGAAAATTAATCGAATATCCAGCTGCCCTCGGTATAGGATACTTGTTGGCTTCGTACAGAACGTGACAATTAATTCGAAGTATCAGGAAAACGGAGGATAGATCGATCGATCGGAATTTTATACGCACGCGAACAGTACGAGTTCGTACATGTACGTTGTTTGCTGAAGAAATTCTAAACGAGGCTCGTCGAGAAAATTTTTATAATGGACGAGGGAGTTCAGTAAAATGTACAAAAATTTGAGTTTGATTCGTGAAATCGTTTATGGATTGCGTGGAGTCGAACGATGATAAATACAATTGGAGATTTATTTATATATTTCTTTATTTCCGCTTACCTTCCGGTTTATATTGCACAAACATACACACTAACAATCACAGTAATATCCAACGGCAGATTTCATAATATAAACGATTTTTATTATTTTCTTTCTTGTTTTTTTATTTAGTTTTATTTTGTATTTTTGAGATTTTTATTATGAAAGAATACACAGCTTACTCACGATGTTTAGAGTGACTTTACTTGATGGTACAGAGACGCTCCAGTTCTTGGACGTGTAATTGATTAGTCTGGAAGATACGCTCCATTAACAAATTACAGATTAAAAGTTATTCAACGGCTTAACATGTTTTGATTATCCAACGATTCGATTATTCATGCACAACGTAGTTCCACTGTCCTGTGCAATGTTCCAGATTGATATTTAGACGTTGAAGCCCAGGTGACTGAAATAACCTTGGTATGATGGTATGGTACATTATCATATTTGAAAAAGTAATTTAACATCGATCGACTTCGAGCCAAGTTTACTTATTTAGATAGAATTTATGTTGATTTTCAGCGTACGTTCTTTTTTGTTCGTTTCACTCGAATTACTGGCAAGTGCTCTTTATTGCAGCCGTCTCTTTAACTGGCGATCAGTTGCGTAAAAGCTGTACGTCCACGGGCCAGGAATGGCACGCGTGGAATTCCACGCGAAACGGTCAATGATATTTCCAATTCGTTGCTGCCTCGTGCACGAGAGAGTTGAAATTTCTTGCTGGATATAACGTACATACGTGCGGTTTCTCTGTGTGTGTTTACACCCGAGAAAGAGCATCTAGAGAGAAAGAAAGAGAGAGAGAGGGGTAGAGCGGAATTGGAAGACTTGAATTTGAAGAATGTTGTTTGAGTTTGATGTTGTGGGTGGCGGAGATTGGAGGAAGATGGTTCGGTCGATTTATTGGGCGATTAAGCAATGAGCTG
Source organism: Bombus hortorum (assembly GCA_905332935.1). Lineage (NCBI taxonomy): Eukaryota > Metazoa > Arthropoda > Insecta > Hymenoptera > Apidae > Bombus > Bombus hortorum. The sequence goes on along the minus strand of HG995197.1, from coordinate 4,481,450 downwards.
AGTTATGCAACGCGGTGAGATATGTGGCCTTTGTACGTGTTACGGATATGTAGATTCCTTTCCGTGTCTTTTCGATGCTCGAAATTTTTCGATTTCATCGTGTTGTCTGTAGACAATGTTTCATTAGACAACATTTGATTTACCTATTGAATAATAAATAACAAATTGAAATAATACCCTAATTGTGAGTAACAATTAAATTTCTTATTTAAATGAGGGTAGTTTAAACGATACCAGAAATAGTTTATTTATTATTTCTTATGTGCAAGTGAAGTTTCATTTTCCATTTGGATTTAATTGGACAGAGAATGATAATATATAAGTGAATTGATTTTTGGTTTTGTTTTAAACGTTTCGTGTTATGCACTGAAAAAGTCGAGAATGTAATACGGTTATTTTTCAATAGAGTTCATACTTGTTATTAAAACTACTCGCTTTTCGTTGTCAGAAAGTTATATTTGATTTGGAGAGCGTTCGCCGTGGCAAATGAACATTGTTAAAAATATATTTATGCAAAAATAATTTTGTTCGACGATCGATAAATAATACATAAATGTAAATTAGAACAATAAATAAGAAATAAAATTGTATTTCTGAATAACAATTGATTTCATTATCTCAAGTTACGTACTTAAACTTGTCGAGATAACGAGTAATTTATTTCTATTTTTCATTTGAGCTCTCAAATAACGAACGAGCCTCTATTTATATAACTATTTCAATGAAAATTTATTCATCAATGCACAACGTTATTATTTGATGATAATAAAATGCACACAGTAGTAGATACGGTTTTCGCGTATATTAAACTATCATGGGGTAATTTAAAGACTTCTAGTTAATTAGATTTAGTTGGTTTAATTCGAATGGAGAACCTTTTTGGTATTCGAACGAGAGACTAAACTTATAATTCTATCAAAAATCGCACAACGTTCTCCAATGTTTGCCATAAATACGATTAAGTTAACTCGAGACAACGTTTATGGTGGTTCTCCGCTTATCAAATACACATCTTGTACCATAAATGTAACGACTCGTAGTCGCGATAAATGCGGTTGATAAACTGAAAGAAGGACTATGGTTGTTAATGGATGCAACAATGTTCGTAAAAGCGATGATGCGTTCGTTAACCTGTTTAGCCTCTACGCATGTGACACGTACTTTCTTATCGCTTTACTTTATGCTTCGCATTATCTGAAGTTGAAGACGAAGAAAAATGAAAAAGAACCGAGGAAATGGGGTCGTTGAATCCGGCTACGTTTTTACGATCGGGATTTTACGATCTTCTGACATGAATCAGGCGACGAAGAAAGCACACGAGCCACGTACGTGCGAATTCTGGAAACTTCCTACTTCCTCAATTTTTCAAATTCTTTCATTTAATTGTTTCCTTTAAGAAGTTTCCCTTCTTGTCAATCAAATGCTTTGGCATTCAAATTTCAAAACTTTAATATTTTTTAATCATTTTTTAAAGGCCCATAATCCTTTCTCCTTCGTTTGCCAAATATCTTTACCAGTTTAGTTTCTCATGATTAATTCAGATAATCGTAGTACCTTGAGTATTTTATATTGCGAGAAGAAATGAGAGAGAAAGAGAGAAGAAAGAAAGATCGTGGAGAGAAGAGAGAGGAAAGGTCAAAGAGGAATAGGGAACAGTTTCATAAGCTGTATGGTCTCATATTATATCATACTTTCGTGTTTTTATATCTCTTAGAGATTTTATATTGTTAGACTTTCATATATTTTACCACATTTCATGTTACATTTATTTGTTCTGTTTGTTGCGCCGTATTTTATATCGGTTCAGGCCGTGAGACAATACGAGTAGCAAAGGAGTAGAAAAATAAGAAACGTAAGATGTACAATTTAAGGTCAAGTTTTAAGCGTTGGTTTCAGGTGGAATGTGAAGTAAGAGAGACGCGCTAAGCTTGGTTGTCGTCGTTGCACGCATTTTTACAACGACGATCGTATGTATCTAGTCTTACGTTTCCTTTCAGCGAGGTTTGCGTCTAACGTTTGGAAAAGTAGGTGAGAAATTGAAACCAACGAGAAAAATAGCTTTCCAGCTACTCGCAGGAGAAAAATAACAATGGAAAATAAATAAATAAAATTAACAGTACCTCGAGTGTCTCTGATGAAGGTTTCCGTCCAATCCTTGAACCTACAAGTTAACGCGAACGTTAGACCGAAAAGTTAAACGCGTGCACAAAGATACACATCGCCCTTGAATCACAAATGGACCTTACACGACGAAGAAACAGATTAACGACTGGCATTTCTCCAGGACCGGGACGCCACGCGTTTCAGCGCTTGTTTTCGGCAACTTGCATACTCTGTCCGAACAAACATGTCTTTATATTTTTACAACGGATTTCGAGAGTCACGAAGCGACGAAGACGAATGATGGAAGACGAAGGTCGACCTTTATCATGGCATACACGAGACTGGAGGATTCGGCTCAAGGATTCAGCGAGTTCCGTGCGATAGTTGTCTCGGTCTTTCGTCTTTTCTTCGTTGTTATTAACTTTCGAAACATTACGGGCGTGTCCTTACGGTTTCCATCCTGTCCTTCTGGTCAAGATACCGGGCGAGGGCGATATTTCACTCGGCCCCTCCTTTCAGCGACATCGCTTTCAGACAAACGTTTAACTCGCGGACTTCGTTACCCTCTGTCTGGCCGACCTTACGCGAAGAAAAATGCCACCTATAGAACAGCGGATATCTTTCGTATATTCCGTACACGTTGTTTCAACTTTGTCGTTCGATTTTGTTCATTAGCTCGTTAGACGGTAGAGACGAATTAATAGTTTCGTTGCGTTTGGCTAAAATTTGGATCAGCATATATCTGCAGATCATAAGCATAGCATTGATTTTTCAACGTGGGAAAATATCTTACAATAGTTCGTGTGAAACACGTATGTGCAGTTTTGCAACGTAGCATGGGTTTACTATTTATTCGTGCAACTATTTTTTATATTGAGATATGTATAATGTTGTGTGCTAGACTAGATTAGCCGCGTAGTAGTGACACACGTATGTGGATATGAGTGTGTGGAAGTATGTGTGTGCGTGGTGTCTCGAAAAACAGATGAATGTAACTGTTCCGTTGGCAGTGTGGTACGGAAGGTGGTGAGACAAAGAAAGTGCTGAGACGCGTGCAAATGTATATCGACGAAGATCCTGGAAATCGTTTATTGAATAAATCTAAAACTATTTTAATATGAATTCTAAGTGTAACCTTAGTGTTCCTTTACGTTTATTTCGGCGATTAAGATCCACAATTCTCAACATTTTAGTTCTGCGTTTCTATTACGTGAAAGGTCGGTACGTAGCGAGAGAAATTGTCCTTCGATAAATTCAAGCAAATAAATAGAGTTTTAGTGTATCGTTGTAGGTGTAAATATCGTGTAAAAATTATTTGTTAGCACGCGTTCGATAGCAGGAAAATTATTTGTTAGCTTGCAGTGTCGCATGAAAATCGTTTGTTAGAATCGTACGCAAGGAAAGTCGGATCCACGACTGATGCTTTCTGTCAAGACGATATTGTATCGATTAGTATACCGTGCAGTCATATGTATTTTATCATATTCATATTTTAAGCTTTTCAATGTTTATCCGTGAATTTTGAATTCTGAATCGAATGGAAGAAAGCGGAAGCGATATATTTCTAATGCCTGCCACGTGCAATGGTTTTAAATAAACGAATTCATAACGAACGACATCGTTGTGAATCAGTTTATCTTTTGAAAAACATCGCCGTGCGTTTATTTAATATTAACCAGGGCGTACCATCGTGTGTCTTGTAGAGTTCCATTCATTGTGTTTGTTATTCGACAGTTCAGAAATGTGTATCGTCGTTTAAAGAAGGAAAATAGGGCAGAAAAAAGAGGGAGGGAAAAAGTTATCGAAGCGGTGAACGTTTGGTGTCATTAGTCGAGCGATGGTACTTAGCTCGTTACATAAATTTCAAAGTTACGCAACTGCTGTATCTTGGCTGCATGTTTCTTTAATAACTAAATTATCCTCGTGCACCGTTATTACGCGGTTTCTTTAACGTTAATCATACTATTCTTCTGTCGCGCTCTATACCTTGAATTAAGAAGTTATGAATTAGGAAAATTTGTTGAGAGAAGTTTCTTAAACTACCGGAATTGTTAGAGGAGCATTTTAAGCAAATTTTGCATTACCTTCATAAATTATAAACACCAGAAATTCTTCGCCGTAAGATCTACGAATCTCACAAAGTTTCTGCCGTGCGAAGATTCATAAAACATCTCTGTTATGCAGCTAATCCACGAGTATTCTTTTGCATGTTCTCAGCTCAACAAATTTTCTGCTGCCCAGACTCCACAAAGATTTTATCATAAGAAGATTCTCGAAAGCCGTAACAATTTTATTGTAGAATAAACTGCTAAATTTTTCACTGGCAAGGATCTATCGATCTCTTCCGCAAATGTTTCATTACAAAGACTCACGATTCCACAAATCTTTCATCAATGCCCGCGCGTAGTCTGGCAAATTTACTACGTATAACGAACACGCAGAAATTGTAGAATCATGTTGAAAAAAAGATATTAGTGAAATTGACAGAAAATTCCCTTCGCCATCTTCCGTGCAACCAGAGACTCGTGATTTCATGCACGAGACCTTTACCATAAAATCCACAAATGCCACATAAACTTTGATATTGCAAGGTCCAGAAAGTGCACAAATTTTCTGTCGAACAAAGAAATAGGTAAATTCTACGAATGTTTTCTCTACGAGAGAAACTTCTGATCCCACAGATTCTTCATTGCATGCAAATGTGTGTTCAAAGGTTCTCGAGGCTTTTCCTCGTTTTTCCGTGGCCAATGTGCCACGTGGCAGGGGAACGACGCGACCGCGATTCACGAGGTAACAATCGCATCCATCGACGGGTACGGGAAGGCCGTGTGTGTCGCGTGACAAACAGCTGCCACGCATTCGTGGCACAAGTCGCGTGGGCACACGCGGCGAAAGTGTCTTACGCGTGCGAAACGTGCCAAGGTCGGGAATTGGCGCGTAACGTCGCTTGTTCCGCCGGATGTCGAAATGCTGCACGTTGCGAACCAAACCAGCTGAAGCTCGTATCCACCGAAAGTATCTTAAACTTGTCGATACTCTGTCATTTTTGTTATTGTTCTATTTAAGCTTTCTGCGACGAATTTTTTTTTTCTTATCAATGAACGTATTTTTTTAAATAGAATATATTAGTAGGATCGCATTCGAATATTTTTAACACTAGAACTATCGATAGTTAACACGAAGCTATTTCTACCAAAAACCAGTGAAAACGACTGGTTTTTAAAAAATACGTAATAATAGAATATTTTTATATTTATTGGTTTATTACTTTCTTACAGAAGGAATTCCATGTTATGTAGTACATTTTTGGTATTATTAATCCATCCGGGATCCCTAAACGAGGGTTGACACATTTATAAAATTGTAGAACCAATCATTTTGACTGCTGTGGTATTTCTAGAGTTAGCATCTAGCGATTTAGCGATCGATCCGGAATTTTCCTGATAGCTGATATCATCATATTGAATGATACGCAGTAAAAATTTTGAAAACGTTTGGGAAGTTGGTTAAAACGAGGAAACTGATTAATTGGGGTTCTATAAATAGAGTGCAGGATACTTTTACACTTTGACAAGTACCAGTCATTTTGACTGGTATTGGTATAAGTAGCCTTGCTACAAAATTATTTTCAGTTTGAATACGTGAAAAACAAAATAAAATTCATTATATTATTCTTTTAGTTAACATTGTGGAAAAAGATATAACATGAAGTTGGAATTTTAAAATAAAATTGTAAAATCAATTAATTTGACTGTTATTGGTATAAGTAGCCTTGCTACAAAATTATTTTCAGTTTGAATACGTAAAAAACAATATAAAATTCATTATATTATTCTTTTAGTTAACATTGTGGAAAAAGATATAACATGAAGTTGGAATTTTAAAATAAAATTGTAAAATCAGTTAATTTGATTGTTATTGGTATAAGTAGCCTTGCTACAAATCATTTTCAGTTTGAATACATAAAAAACAAAATAAAATTCATTATATTATTCTTTTAGTTATCGTTGCGAAAGTCATTACGTCATTGCGGAAAAAAATATAATATGAAGTAGGAATTTTAAAATAACATTTGACTGGTGCGATAGTTCTAGTGTTAAATAGGTTACAGTGGTAAGAGAAAAAGATACAATTAACCGAACAATATTTCTGAAAATTGCACTGCGACGTATCGTGTTGTTAGTCTGGAGAGGGATTATGCGACTGATAATAATCGACACTAGGTCACAATTTGTATCAGCCTCATTGTCGGTATCGGTGTTGGTCTTAAGCTAAATTTACGCTGTTTCATTTTGGAGGGACATGGCGAATGAACGCTGCCTTCATCCTTATTTTATACGCCGATGAGACGAGGATCAAAGCAGCGTTCATCCGCCGTATTCCTCCAAAATGAGACAGCGTAAAGTCCGCTTTAGTCTCAGTTTCGATATCAATCTCAATTTTAATGTCAATATAAGTTTCAGTGATAGTTTCAGTATGAATATCGATATCGGTCCCAGTTCACTCTCAATATCAATGTCAGTTTTAATCTAAATGTAAGCTTCAATGAGAATTTCAGTTGCAGTATCAATATCAGTGTCAGCTGCTGTCTCAGTATCAGCCTCAGCCTCCATAGCAGGCTCGGTATCGGTATCAGTATGAGCGTAAATTTCAAAGAAACGACGTTGCGTATGCATCATTGTAACAGCTGATGGACGTTATGTAAATAAGTAACATAAGGAAACGTAAAACGAGCGTCAGTAATTGCGGTATCGTGTTTGAACGAATCATTAAATAAATTGATCGTGATTAGAAGCTGATAGTTTCTGTCAGCTCTTCACCTCGCGCTCGATTAAAGTTACGCTTGGGTTGCAGGTCGAAGCGTGGTCTCGATCCGCTGGTTAACTAACTTCGTAAAAAGAAACTCAAAGACGGTAGGCTATATGAATTTAATTGACAGTTGGCCTCTTCTTTTACAGCCACGTCGAGCAAGGTTTTCTCCGCGATTACGCGCGAATAAGCGCTAGACAGGCGGAAAACCCATCGAAGATGCATTTCATTATCGAGCCATTAATCGCGAAACGTTTCTCAACGTTCAAGAAAAATTGAACACGGTGACCTCGTTTCACGCACTTTCCTCCCAGTTTTTTTCTTTCTTTTTCTCTAACAAGCGGAACACATGGTGGTCTATCTAATCGCTGAAAGTAGAAGTCCCGTTCAGTCTCTTCCTTTTATTTCGTCCAATGCCGGTTACTCGTTTCTCTAAGTAGTAATTATCAATGCTTTTTCTTTTTTTTTCCTCCTCTCTCTTGCTGATCTCAGAAATAGAATACTTCATATGCTATTTTGATAATTAGGTACACTTTTCCTTAAGCAGTTATTGCTACCTTCTCTTTTCCGGTGTACAGCTGTTTTTCATTTTTCCTTCATCATTATTTTCTCTAAAATGTCTTTCTAAAAATGACCATTTTCCAATGCTTCCAATGTAAAAAATACTTATCTTCACGCCTTTTTACTTTTAATTGTAAAAAGAAATCAAGGTAGCACTTGGACGTTAACAATCGCTTTTTCTTTTCTAACTGAAAATTACCATTTCTCAACTTTTCCAATATAAGAGCCCTCATTTTTCGTACTTTTAATTTCAGAAAGAAATCGAGAGATCACGATAGCAGTCCAATATCAATCGCTCTTCGCTCCAAGCAACGACTCTATCATTTCCCAACTTTTCCAACGGGAAAAACCGGTCTTCCGTATTCCCTTATTTCCCTTCATTCTCTATTTCAAAATTCACGAAAAAGAAAAAAAAGAGAGAAGGAAAGAAATAAATCGGAAGTACGATTTATTCCGACAGCATTTCAATGCTAATCCAAGTTCCATCATCGCAGTGGGAAATAATTCTGATTCGTTGGGTCGCGTGTCTCGTCCATCGATCCGCCATATTTCTCTTCGAACATATCCGGAATATTCGAGCAGACAGGGTTTCCATCGGAACGAGAGTGGATCATCGATGTCGTTTATAAGGTATTTCGTATCCTTCACTGACATTCCACGCACATGCTTATGCAAAACAAACGTGTGCACGGGCGTAATCGATAGAGACGGCAGCGACTTTGTCGAGTTCACCCGAGAATAGCAACGCGACGGGCCATATTCAACGATGACGCACTTCGACCACGATATTTTTTCCTTTTTCTCGATGAAATTCGTCGTCTGTTCGATAAAATTGTCGCTCCACGCGATCTTTATTTCTCAGCTTCTTAAATGGTTCATCAGTGTCATATTACCTTCCTGCTTTATTATTAATTATTATGCTGTTGCATAATAAATGAGTCATACGGGAAGAACATTGATTAGCTTCATTGAGATTGATTGCTCGGCGAGGATCTTGATCGTTTGAAAAATTAAGTACTATTCATGCACTGGCGTGTTGATAAATTTTCATGGTTGAGAAACTTTCAGGAATTTTCACGACAAACTACTTGAAAATCCGCTTCGACCGAAGACTCTGTTGGTCAATTTTATTAAAAAGTAAACATTTTTTTTTTTATTGTATAATCAGTAAAGGGAATCATAAATTGAAGATTTCTGAACTGAGATGGGATATAAATACGCGAACGAGAAACAATCGCGGAATGTTTTATACTTAATTTGAGAAAATTGCTGAAGCGTGATCTGATTTAAAAAAGCAATTGGATGTAACGAACATCTCTCTGCCCTTTGCAATTCCTTTCCTTCGTGCGCTATATTTCATTTCGTTCGTTCGTATATTAAATATTAAATGTACTATTATACGTTCGTTTACAATATCTTTTGACAACATTAATTTGCTTTTGTATTTTCAACATGAGATATTTATGCATTCTAGCGACCTTAAATTCTTTCCCTTTCTTCGTTCGAATACGCTGTGTTTAATGTGATATGCGTTTCATCTCGAATGTACAAAGAAAACAACAGAAGCTGCGCAATTAATAGAAAAATGTTTATTGTCGTGTTAGTCGAAGGTATTAATTAATTTCGCAACGAAATAGACGGTAATATTTTTTTTACTAATATTTCGCTTGCTTTGTCCTCTCGATACTGGCGTTATGATAACAAAAAGTTCCATCTGCTTGTCACGAGCGTTTATGCTTCCAGTGGCAGCAGCACATAAAAGAATAATCGAGCAAGATCACTGAGGTGCGTATAGGGGAATAAACCTCCCATGATCCTACACCTCCATACGACATACTGTGTCGCGTAGAAAAGGTGATACGACGGAAATGCTGCTCTTGATGGTTTTACGGGCTGAATGGTTTTTATGGGAACATTCGCATGTTCTTCTCGTATTACTATATACATAGCATGAGGAATCGCTATTATAAAAATTTTACTTCATAAATGGCCGCCGGTTCCGATGAGGAGATAGGATCGTATGGCATGTTTGATCATTAATAATAATACGAATTATTTCTGAAATAATTTGCAGATGTTTTAAGTGGGAAATTATTACTGTAGAAATTTTATTTCGTAAATATCTCCGGTTTTAATGGAAGATAAGGTCGTAAGATATTTTTTTCATTGTCGATAAGGATATAAATTATTGTTCAAGGATCTTCTTTAGATACTTTACATAACATCTTTCTTGGTCATTAATAAAAATACAAATTGTTCTCAAATAATTTGCAAATGTTCTAAATGGCAGATTATTACCGTAGGAATTTTATTTCACAAATTTCTTCGGTTTCAATGAAATCAAAGATCGTAAGATATTTTCGATCGTCGATAAGAATGTAAATTATTGCTGGAAGATTTTTTTTAGATACTTTACCATGGGAAATTGCTATTGTATGGATGTTACTTCGTAAATGCCTTGCATTTCGATGCGAAAATAGAATCGTACATTCTTGATCGTCGATAAAAATACAAATTGTTGCTCAAATAATTTGTAGATGTTCTAAATGGGAAATTATTACTGCAAGAATTTTACGCCATAAATATTTTCGACTTCGATGGAAACATCGGCTGTAAAATATCTTTGCGATCGTTAACAAGAATATTTTACGTTATAAATGGTTTTGAGGGAGAGGTAAAGTTGCAAGACATGTTCGATCGTTGATAAAAATATAAGTTATGGCTGAAAGAATTCGTAGATATTTTAAATGGGAAATTATCGCTATTGGAATTTTATTTCATAAATATCTGCAGCGTTTGATAGAAAGATAGGGTCGTAAGATATTTTCCATCGTAAAGAAGAAAATAAATTATTGCTCGAAGAATCCTTGGATACTTTACCCAGAGAAGAACCTATAGAATATATGCGTGACCAATCATTAAAATAATCACCATAGATTCTACGCACTAAATTAATATTCCAAGAACCGGAACACAAGATTTAAAAAAAAATCCATTACGATGGAATTACACACTGAACGCGATAACAATTTTTTGAGTAGCTAACTCAGTACCAGTATTAACACCTTGAAACCAACGAGTCCAAGAATGCTTCGCGTGCAATGTTAAGAGCAAAATACCGGTCTGTATGGAAATAGAAAAATCCTGGTCAAATGTTAGCGGCGACCGTGAGGAATATAGGTCAGTGGCATATAATGTGCTACATAAATTTACATAAGGTTGCCTCGTGACATAAACCAGAGTCCACGATTCATTTTCTTGTCTCGTTCCGTGCACCGTTCGTTACTCGTATCGTATCTCCCTCTTCTTTTTCCTTTTTTTTTTTTTTTGTTTTTTTTTCTCATCAAATTTTCCTCTTTGTTGCTTTTACGGTGGACAAACACGAGCTTTAATCCTTTCTCTACACAAGGATGTTCGATCGAAGTGTGCTTTCATCGAGTTTCGACTATGTCTCGTGTGTGTACCATTGGCGGGATTTTCGAATATCCGTGTGTACAAGATTTTGGCACGTTTGTACGCTTTGTGGAATTATAGCGGTTGGGAAACTGTACACGCTGGAAATTCAGTAGTTTAACTGCAAGTGCGATATGGTAGCCGATCGTTCGTATAGCATTGTGACAGTGTCTCGATTTATGGCTTTAATCGAGGTTTGATTAATGCAGAAGTACACAATTGTGGCGAGACATTGTACGCTCTGTGTATTCGTATCGAATGGACAATTCTTTGTCGTGGGAATGCAGAAGGTTTCGAAAGGGGAAAACATTATCAAATCATCTCGAACAGTCGAGAATAATCGTGTTTGTGTTCTGTTCTTGATACTTGATACATTTTTCAATTCGACGAGTGTATTATAGTCGAGTGGAACACGGTAACGTCTTATTCCATTTAGTTTCTTTCGTTTCTCGAAATAAATAAATTACTTGCTATTAAAAATCCATCGAATTTTCTATATCGCTGACATTTTGAGGGTAATTGAATAATCCAAGGATAGAAAGTTATAGGGTGAGAGAAGACGAGAGATAAGACGAGGACGAGAGGATAAAGTTATGACAGCAGGGTGAATGAATCGTTCAATCCTTGGAATGTTGAGTTGTCCAGATAATCTAATTTTTTAAGTGAAAAGGACAGATATCCTCCGAATATCGTAAAAGGCTTCTGTTTCTGAAAATTTGTTATACAATAGAAATATCGTGAAGTTTTTACACTTATTTATTTACGATAACATTATGTTAGTTTCCAGTGAAAAGTCTAAATTACTCGAACGTAGAACTTTAAATCGAAGAACGAACGTCGCTAGATCGAATCATTCGAACTCGAAGAATTCTGTACGTTTATATATCGTGTTAGATTTTTCCGACAATTGTAATCGAACGATTCAGCCGAGTTGGAGGCCTCCGCGAGCAAGTGGAACGGTTCCGTCGTGAGACAGCCGGAAGTCGATGAGATCGACAGAATGTTTAAGTCAAGATTGAGCTTCATTGGGGTCGAGTGGTGAACCTGACATTGATCCGAGGAAAAGCGGGTTATGGATTTGCTGAATGCTCAAGGGGATATGCGACCTTGCAGGCCTAAGGAAAATACGCTAAATCTGAAAATTCCTTCGTCTACAAGCGTATGGTGAAGGATCAAGATTTTTATAAGGAAACTTTAAGCAACATTCGAACTCTATGTTCATATTTTTGTTATTGCACAAAATTACGAAATGGGGGACTGGCACAACACAATCTTGTTACATATGCGGTGGAACCTCATTTGCTTGCATTCAGCGAGAAATGTGACTGGAACGTAAAAAGTAGGAAAATTTCTGCAATTTTGAGCGAAGAAAGATCATCTTCGATGTAACGTACTATTCCTCCGTAATATTGAAAAATAAGAAAACGGTGGCTTGTCAGGGACAAAGTATTATTTTTCGCTGGAAAAAATTTATTTAACACGTTTATAAAAATTCAAGGGATCAGGAAATCAAAAATATCGTACACTACATCGTAGACGGTCTTATGTTTGTTTAAATTCGCAGAAAAATGTCTTGCTCTTTACATTCCATCAACGTTGTGATTTTTCTGTCTTCAAAAATTTTGTTCTCTCAACTTATTTAGATATTCGTGAAGAGTTAAATTAAAGTGATAACAATTACAGAGACCAATTCTGAAAAAGAATTCTTTTTCGAATAGTTTTCACTTCCACGATATAGACCACAAAGAACACTAAAACTTTTAATTTAATTTTTTCTCTCTATCTTATACAATTTTTTTTTAAATATTCGCGATAATACGAAAAGTTTAAATTTCATTGGGGAGGTTTTTTAAACCCATAGCATCCTTTTTCGGCAGGAAAAAAATTCTTCCGTTATTAGCATCACATGAAAAACATTTCCAGAAAGAAGTTCCAAGTTTTTTAAATTTTCGAGTTACCTTGTTAGCGACCATAAAGGTACAGGATCCATAAATATTTAAAGAGACTATCGGTTAATTCTAATCTGCATTTGAATAAATGAAATTTCATATCAGAAAAGTGACCGTTCTATTATCCGAAAATTATCCAAACAGTTTTATTTATTTATTATTATTCTATTTATTTAATTCGTATTTTATTTATTATTATTTATGAATTATTGGTTCGTATAAAGAAGGCTCTACTGTATTATAATTTTACAAATTCTCATTTACAATTAACGGAAATTAATTGAAACTATTAAAATCTGGCTGCTTCGATTCAGGAGAATCTTAATTTTAGAAAATTCGTAGAAAATTTCGCGAAAATTTGTCGCACAGTATAATTTATTATGTTCCAAAGTGTAATAAATTTACAAAGTCTAATCTCTCTATTATGCGCCATTCCGATAGACAATACGGTTTCTCCTAACTGTTTCTTCGTTTCATCTGTTTCAACAAAAGACTAAACGTCGCTATTGTCTTCGTTTTCGAGGTAACCTCATGTTTCCGCAAATTACGCCGTCATCGTCGACCGCGTGACAACTGTTTTCCCGAGCCATTCATCCGGATGTCAAGTGTTATCGTGCTAATTCGCGGAAAACGTGCCAGTCGCCAACAACGTAATTGGCTGGCCGTTTTTTGAACCCCTCTATTATTAGCTGATTTGACACTTGACTACCGACACTTGTTAACACGTACTTCGAATGATGCAAACCTTTTATACTTTTTCACGCTTCGTCAGTGATCTCAATGAAAAGTATCTTAATTTAATCTTTTAAACTGTTTTCCATTTCTTCTTAATCGACGTGATATCGTTATTGAAATTCCTACATTGAAACGACGTAATCTTGAGTTAAGGAGATATCGCGATTCGTTGGAAAAATTGTTTAAATCAACTTTTTAATTAATATCACATTTTTCCGTAAATTATGAGTATATTTTTCAAATAAAATACAAATTTCTAGAATGTCGTATATGTAAATAGTAGGAATGTTTCTGAAATATCATATCTCTCGTGTATCGTTTATTTCTTTTTTAATCAACGTTTCCTCTTCGATGATCGCGACCAGGAATTCGCAGAATTATCTGTTAGCCCGTGTAAATCTGTCTTCTTGTCATCTGCCTTTCATCACAAAAGTGAACAGAAATGATATCGAGACGTGACGTTAATTATGCCTTAATTAAACGCGCCTGCTTTATTGGTCGAGAACGTTCGATAAAAATTAACAAATGATCTTCTCTGTTCGCGTTAGAGAACAGGCTGTGCAAATAGAAAGCAAGCGAAAGCAGTGCGTTTAAACTGCTGCTGCATGCGTGATGCAACTGTAAACATCGTGTGTCGCACATCTGTCACAAAATTAATGGGTAAAATGCTCTGAAATTCATCATACAGGGATTATTTTGTACGTAACTTATTTACATAACATATTTCTATAGTAAACATATAGCAGTTTAAGCGGATGATATTATGTAAATAATAGTAATTATTGGAGCATCAAGCAAGAATGTGGAGAATTTTGCTCCTTTGTTTTAAAATTGTCTTTGGCAAAGTAATGAAATTTAACAGAATGTTAATTGGATTAATTACAGGTACTGATCTTTCTCGTATAATAAACTGAAAATCATAATACTGTGTTCGCTGTTATTTTTCATACAGCTATATATTTTATACAAAATATCCAAATATATTTTCTAAAAATAACAGTAAGGTACATTGTGTTATAACAGACCATTACAGTAAAGAAATATTCTACAGAATGTATACATAGTGTTACAAAGGAAAATGATACGATACAAATACAGGAGAAACACAAATTAAAGATGGTGAAATTTTGAAAGAAACTTGTACAATAATTTATCCAAAACACACAAGTAAAGTTCTATGATATACGAGAAAAACATCTAAAATTATTTATTATCGATATTATCAACTTCTAATAATCGACTTCTTTCGCAAATCTTCGGGGTTCCTTCGAACTATCGAAATACAGTGCCCTGTAACGGGTGGTATAACCGGATAAGGGATGATTCTATATGAAAAAATAAGTAAAAAATGTAGAATAAAATTTTTTCATATAACATTTAGTTTCCCAGGAAATGGAGTTTGAAAGTTTGTCGGGTATGTACTTAAACTATGGCTAAGTAGCGACCAGGTATGAGTAAAATAATCAACAAGAGGTTACTCTAGATGCGAAAGTAAGTCAAAAATGTAAAATAAAATGGCTCCATTTGAAGCCTCGTTTTCAAGAAAATAAAGTTTGAATATGTGTGGTTAAGAACTGGTGCGCACGATATATTTTAAAATTTATTCTTCTCGAAGGCAAAGCATCCTACGAAGAAATTTTAGTCTACAATTCTAATTTATTTTGACATGAAATTTAACTCTCTGTCGATTATTTGCCTCTGTCCAATCCGCAATTAGCCAAGTTTAAATATACTTGTCAGATTTTCAAATTTACTTTTCTCGGGAACCAAGTGTCATACGTAAAAAATGTATTCTACATTTTCGACGTATTTTTTTCACGTAAAATCGCTCGCCACTCGATCGTACTACAACCTGTTACCGAACATAATTGCAACCAGTTTTGTAATACCATCGACCTCTTTTGCAAATCTTTAGGGCGCCCTCAGGCTTCAGACTATCAATATATATTGTCAATATTTCAAGGCTCTCGACTAAAAGGATCAATATGCATTGTCAATATGTATTGTCGATACGATATTGTCAATACGTCATTGCCAATATTTATTGACAAATCAGGTTTTCGTTGAGAAGCTCGTAAATGTTGACAATATTATCGATTGTCTGACCCTTGCGATTCTTCCAAACTATCAACTTTCAATGCGGTCAACTTGTCTGTACCACTTGTTATCTATGATTGTTATTTTTTACTTTAACTCAGTCCTCTGCAATATTCCGTAATATTAGGCCCATTTTGGAATATATTTGTATTATCTGGCCGTCTTACCGCAAATCGTATGCTTAACAAAATTGAGTGTATTCTATACAAATTCCTTAGACTCGCTGCTAGACATTGTGACTGTCGTCTGCCTCTTGTTTCTCACGTTTGTGACTTATGCTTCTTAGTATTAGGTTGTCCGAAAAGTTTCTTTCGCTTTATGAGGAAATAATAGACGCGCAACGTTTTTTGTTTTACATTATTTTGTCGAATTACGCGCGATCCATTTTGTTCTGTTGAGATGAACACCGCGACATTTCACAGACTTGGTTTCACGTTTGTATGAAGGTGCACTGTTGTAAAAAACACGTTTGCGAAAGAAAGACACTTTCCGGGCAACCTAATAATTCGAATCTTCAGTCACTGAGCGATAGAAGGATGATGTTTGCTGATATTTTTACTCGTAAGATATTTCAGGGTGTTGTATCTTGTTCTTACATTATTCAGCATTATGCTCTTTGAACGCTGCTTTTAGAATTCTAAGTAATTTCAATTTGCTTTATTCCAAACAACACCGCACGACATATGGCTATTACAATTGTACAATTGAATTGTATATAAACGTTTTTTATTATTATTATTTAATTTGTACTTTACAATTTGTCCAGCTGGACATTTGGTAAATTTTTCTAACTTTATTGCTAAATAACATGTGGATGGCTACCCCCAGCAAGATATCATCTTCAAATTTGACTATTTTATTTCTTTAGTGAGGTCAGTGAAGTGTTTTCTTTTTAGTCTTCTTTCTATGAGAGTTTTGCTCGCTTCAACAGCCAACTGGTTTGAATGTGTTTGTGTGTGTTCTTTCCTTGTATTTTTCTGCGTACCTGCCGACATATAAACGTTTAGTCGTATAAATCGCGTAGTTATCTATGCCATAGTGCGTTCATTCCACGATTGATTCATTTGGTTAGCCCTTTGATTCATAAAAACTCTTCTTTATACGCTTGCTATAGGTGCATGCGTCTAAATTTTAAGTTCACCTTTTTCCTGTGACTTATACCTTTAAAATATACGTTTTTTTATTTCTTATATCGTATACGCGAAAAAGAATTTTTCTCCCGTGAATAAATAAATAATAATAATAATACAGCACGTACAGAAACGTTCTGTTGCTCGCTAATTACAAACAGACATTGTTACTATCGTCGCAATAAAAATTCAAAACAACAGCGAACGTTATAACTTACGTTAATTCACGAGGCTTTGACTAACGTCAGCGTGTTTTGACTAACGCAACAATTTATCACGTCTCGAGTGATATAGCGCGCATCTCGAGATATAATTCACGTTTAAGCCGATCCACTTGGGTTTTCCAATTCGAAAGGAGGGAGAGAAAAGCAACGGGAGCGTGCGCTCGAAACGAAGGTGGAACGCGACATAAATAAAATATAACGTGTGGTCGTGGGCAGACGGTTTAGTGGGTCGAGCCGCGAGCAAACTGTTCTCCGCGAAGATTTAGCCGGGCGAAAATTAAAATTCATAAAGGGTAATCGGCGACTTTGCGGATCTGTCCGCGACCCTCGATGCCTCCAGCCCGAAGGCCTCGCGCCAAGTGCCCAAAGCCTGTCTGATCTCGTTTTTCGACGTCGTTCCACGAAATTTCGATATTCCCCTCCCCCTTTATCCTCTTTTTTTCATCTTTGTAACTACTTATTCTCGATGATTTATTCGATCGTTATTCTTTATTGCATGGTCGTGAAGTTTGTAAAAATTCCTTTCTTTTTTTTTAATTCTTGTTGCCGTAGCAACGTTGGAACACATGTACTGGGCGTAAAGAAAGTAGAATAAGAAACCATGGCGCGATTCTACATTTTCGGGCCGGTGAATATACGTAGAAAGGTCTTCGCGAATCTGACATCGAGACGCAAGGTCAAGATAAAAAATCATGCCACGGTGGTTTCTACTGTTGCTTCTTTCGCACCCTGTACATAGATATTGGCTTGTGAAATGTCAAACGATATGACAGCGACTATATTCAACACGTTGCCTGGAAAAAATGTTATGAAATTTATTACAATACTTTAACAACATAGCTCGAGAAATATTTATTTCCTATGAAAAGATAAAAGATGTTTTCCTTCGCGTTCGATGTTGGAAATACAGGAAGTCCGGAAAATAAAAAGCAAATTATTTTCTCAGTCGTTCGTCCTGCCTTCTTCATCGTTTATTACATCGTCAAAGTGTTAAAAGTAAGACGAATGTTCGAACATAAACACGCGACTAGATAATATTGTAAAATAGAAAGCGGGCTACACAACGATTAAGAATTTTTATTGCAACCATAAAAATTAAACGTTTTGATTTATTACGTTAAATGTTGTACGAGTGTAACTCTTTTGCTACTTTTCGCATATGTCTCGTGTAGATTATCGTATAGATATAGGTGTTTCTGTTCCTTTGGTTTGGTCCTGACACGTGTGACGAAATCGTGTAATTATAATGTTCGATTACTATAAGAATAATTCAGCAGACGTAAGACTATACAATTGAACAAACGTTAATAAAATCAGCATAGTGCAAAAATGTTTCTGTTAAATTCTGTTAAAAAAATGTATTATATATACAGGGTGTGAATTAGTAAAAATTACCACTTGAAATATCTGATCATCTATTGATTTTCTAATAACCATATATTTTCTGAGCTCTAAGGTGATTTTCAGTCTTTTCGTTGCCATCGTGTGTATTTTATGTATTTTCAGCTGAACATTCTCTACAAACAAGTGTTAACCTATTTGTAGCGTAAAACCATTAGTTTAGCGGATATTTCAACTTCAATTTGTATTCTTGTATTTACGTTGTCTGTGTCTTCTGTGCGTTAAACTTGACAAATTGTAGATAAAATATCTGCTAAACTAATGGTTTCTCGCTATAAATAGGTTAACACTCAGAGAATGTCCAGCTGGATCGACCGACGTTACCAGAAATACACGATGGCCACTAGAAAACTCAAAGTCTCTCGAATACCTGAAAAAATATAAGATAATAGAAAACGTACTCGTATGTCCAGTTTCTTTACAATACTTCAAACATCTTTCGATAAAGTCAATGGACGTCGAGTTATTTTAGAATTTGGTTGACTCACCTTGTATAATTATACTTATATAATAATTATACTTTAAATAAACTTACATTAATACTAGAAACATCATACATTATAGTGAGACTAAGCTGCGAGATGTAGATAGCAAAATAATAATAAACTATAATAAATAATAATAATCAAAATAATTAACTAAACTATAAACTAAACTAAATAAACTAAACGTTAATTATAAAACGACTCTGTAACTAACGACTTTCGCTGTACCATCGTGCGACTTTCGCTCTCCGTTTTACTCTCGATTCTTTCAAAAATTCCCTTTCTACGGCACAGCGCTCACCGAAATTGAAACTCTCGTTTAACCCGATCTCATCCGACCGAATAAAATTACAAGTTGCCTGAATCGTTAATTCCGCGTGGCCCATTCGTTACACGGGAATGGCGGAGGCTTCCAAACGAGCGTATTACGTGTCCTTTGCCGTAAAATATAGGTTGTTGAAAACGATGGAACAATGGTGGGCCGACCTGTATATGCCTACGCCGCCGTGCTCCAGTTTTCTATTCCGAAAGTGTGTCGCTGTACGTCCAACGAAAATAGTTTTACGGCATTACAGCTTTGTCCTAGTCGGCCGAATCTCCAATGCCTCGAGGCTTCACGAGATTCTTCGCAGGGCTTACTAGCTCTGCCGAGTAGACGCTTCAAGGCGAGCCTTCCTCGAAGCTGTTCGTGTACGCGATGACAGAGTTTAATGTTGCGATGCTTCTTCTTGCGGATGGAAACGGTGTTAACGCGGCGCCAGAGATCGAGACGATCGGGAGATAAGGAAAATACGAATTCGCGAAGGAGATTTATTTCGAGTTTCTCGAGATCTTCGTGCTCGATAGGTCAAATATTTTTGATTGCGGCCTAACCACGTTCGACAGATATTAAACGGCGACAGCTTTACGATCTGATTGCTCGGAACTATAGAGATTTCTCGTGTACGTCATAAATCAGCTGTGATCGTTTGCAGACTTTACCCTCGATTCGTACGATTGTGTTGGAATGTTCAATTCCAAGCTTAATTTTATTTATCGCTGCGTGTTCTACATGATAGGAAACCTCGATAGAAACAAAGTAGAAAGGCTTAAAGCGTGAAATATTAGATAAAACTGTGAGTTCTGAAATTAAACGAAACTCGAATTGTTATTTGATAAATTTGTTGTACTTGTGAATATTCGTATTTTTATGGATAGAATCGTAACAATTGGAACGTAAAGTGGGAACTTCGTTTTGCCCATTGCGCCATGTTTCATATATTTTTTATATTACGTGTACTCGATATATTTTTCTATACATTGAAATTTCCATATAAATAAAGTAGAGTCGCTATAATCGAAGATACCGAGAACAATAGTCAACGTCCCGCGGTATGTCAGAAACGAAGATATACGCAAAAATACCAACGGTCAAAGAAGAAATCGGCGGGTACGCAGAAAAATACAAGGAAAGAACGGCAATACATCGAAACCAGTTGGCTGCTGAAGCGAGCAAAACTCTCATAGAAAGAAGACTAAAAAGGAAACACCCCACTGACCTCACTAAAGAAATAAAATAGTCTAACTCGAAGATGGTATCCCGCTAGGGGTAGCCATCCACATGTTATTTAGCAATTAAGCTAGAAAAATTTGCCGAATATCCAGCTGGACAAATTGTAAAGTACAAATCAAATAATAATAATAAAAAAGAAAACTTTTAAATTTCACACAAATGCGTGAAAATCCAATCTGGTTATGGTCGTTTATTACTGAACAATATCAATTGAGAATTTAATGAAAAGGGTATTAGGTTGTTCTTGGTTGAATTTTGGTAGCAGCAGCAGCAAAGAATAGTATTACTCCTGATGACTTACTCTTCCCTCTTCCTCTTTCCTCCCTTCGTTTCCAGATCACTAATCCTCCGCAAGATGTCGAACTTGTTTCAATTATTATAGATTCATCAGACGAGTACTTAAACGGATATTCTACCCCGAACCTGTGAAAAAGGACACCATATATCTAGCATTTTCTTAACACTTTGACTGCCACGTTGAAGTCACATGTTTCGCTCAGGATGCCACGAGAGTATTTTTATTATTCAAAGCATATAATGGCAAAATAAATAAATAAATAAAAAATAAATTGATAATGTAAGACAACATTCTTCCCCAATGGACCGTTTATTTTATTGGTGGCCACGGGTGACCACCGTGGCGCCTTGGTAACAGTTGATAGCGACATATTATAAAAAGGCTTCGTTTATTTCAACAAACCATTCGCACTCGTTATTTCGTCGTAAGCAAAACGTGCAGAATATTTTGCTGAAACGTGTAGAAGATATTAGTAAACAGTATTTGCTCATTCTATATAGAATAGTAAGGTATGTTCACACTTCTAACTCCAATTATATGATTATAAAGCAGCATTTACGATTATTTTCTAAGGTGTTTATAATAATATTCGTAGATTACCCCTCAAAGATATGGATGCAAACACAGTGCACCGTTAGATACAAGATTTGTTCTCATTTTTTTTTTATTGGTGTTCTAATAAAAATGTTTAATTACTCAATGGGGCACTTTTTATTTCAAAGTATCTTCTATTTATCGGTTATATTCAAAATGACCTAACTGTCAATTTTCATTCAATTTTTACAATTGTAAGAAGTTCAAGCGTTCCGGTCATCAATGGCACCGTGGGCGGTCATATATGACCAACGTGGCAGTCAGAGTGTTAAAGAATATAATTACAAAATTAAATATGCGCAATCCAACGAATCCCGAACTCCTGAAATTACAGTTATTCTATTTTCCCTATCTTTCCTTTTTCCGAAAGATTTTTTTGTTTAATCTTTAAAAGTTGAAGAAACATGGAAAAAATTGACGATCGAACTTCAGTGTCGCCTCATAGCGTAGATATTTTTAATTATCCATTTTTTCTTTCGTTCTGATACCTGCTCTAGCCAAACTCATGCCAATCAAGAATCTCCTGCAGCATTTTATTTTCCATAAGCAGGACGACCGATGATCGTAGACGCGACGAAGCGAGTTCTTTTCTCTTGTAGCGCCATCGATTAAAATTTTTCCTCAGCAACAAGAAATGGAGAATGTTATGAAAATACATATAAATATAATGAGAAAGTTGGATCGCAAAAGGTGCCTTATAGCGCCTTTGCAATAAAAATCACGTAAACAAGTCAGAAGAACGTATTTTAACCAGAATACCCACTTGAGTCAGCAAATCCTTGAAACCTTCAAACAGTGCGCAATGTACTATACACAAGTGATTGTTCAGCGGTCAAGATGTTTAGCCTCGTTCGGAAAGGATCGAAGGAACGAAATGAAGAATATGTATATATAGATCGATATCGCGGATTCCTGACGGTGCACGAGTAATTTTTCAACGATAACGAGTTCCGTCCTCGTTCTAACAAGACTTATCAAGTTTCTAGGTTAGTATCTCGAGCTTGTTGTGTAACAGAAATTATTCGGCCTCGACAACGGTTCCGATCTTCTTGCTTCGGCTCTCTAAGCAGACCCATAGTCGTCTCTCTTCGACTTATTTTCTCTTTATATACACTCCTCATCAAAAAGATAACCCAGGTGTGTTATCTTTAATTTCTTAATGACGCGTGTAAAGTTTTTCGTCTGTAACGTATAATATCAAAACATTATGAGCTCGGGATATGCGGTTCGTTGAAAATAATTAAAAATATCATGAGGTTTAGTGTGTAACAAAAAAATTGTCTTATTTTAAGAACGAAATGATAACACATGTACAATAAGAAAATAATAATCAACATAAATTGTAACTAATAATAATTACTTATCAAACATATATACTTATTTAATAATGAGTACATCCCCCTTTATTTTCTATACTTCTATTATACGATTTGGTACCGATTTATATAGTTTCTGGATATAATTTTGACTTAACGTCATTTCGCATAAAATTGCATTTTTTAATTCTTGTACGTGTTGATACTGCTTTCCATTCGCGTATACGCTGTGAACAAGTTCTGCCCAGCAATTTTCAATAATATTAAGTTCCGGGGAGCGTGCAGGCCACGGCAAAATAGATTTATTATTTTCATTAAAATATGATTGGACCAATCTTGATGTGTGTACAACTGCATTATCTTGTCGAAAGATTTAATCAAGTCCAGAAATGGTTCTGCGTGATTATTTATTTGTTCTTTGATTAAATTTATGTATCGGGCACTATTTATTCTCCCAACGATGAACTTGATAAATAACCGATGCCGACCCAAACCATCACGCTGCCTCCTCCCATTTGTCGTCGAATTGCTGACATTGTCCTTTTTCTTGTGTCATGAAAATAATATTGGAACCCATCAGGATCATTCAAGTTGAATCTTTTTCGTCTGAAAATAGTACCCTTCTCCATTTCTTTTTCCAATGCATTCTTTCCTTTACAAAGAGTAAACGTTCTACTTTGTGTTTCGTTATTAACGAAGGTTTCTTTTTCAATTTTAGCCTCTTAATATCCTTCCAGGATAGTAGAACTCGACGAACATTTGAAACACTGGCACTAACACTAGATTTTTCCATTATTTGCTTCGTTGTTAACTGCGAGTTGGAAGCTACACGCAAAATTGTTCGCGTATCACGATCGGATAACGATGACGGCCGACCAGTACTTTTCTTTTTGCCATAATCTTCAACATTTTTTAAGAAATTGTGTATTACTCTACCATTTCATCTTATTACTTTCGATATTTTTGCTACTGATAACTGTTGTTGTTTTAGTTCAAGAATTTGCTTTTTTTCAGACTCGTTTAATTTTCCTCCGCGTACCATATACTTACAAATTTATATAATATTGTACTGTAATCTTTACTCGTTGATAGATCATGAACTACTGAGCAATTTCTAAAAATATTAACAGAGTGTGTTATCATTTCGACCTTAGTATGGAATAGTTTTTCTTTGTTACACACTAAACCTCATAATATTTTTAATTATTTTCAATGAACCACATATTCTGAGCTCATAATGTTTTGATATTATACGTTACAGACGAAAAATTTTACACGCGTCATTGAGAAATTAAAGATAACACACCTGGGTTATCTTTTTGACCAGGAGTGTACGTACGTGGTAATTCGTGGCCAACGACTATTTTTTTTCAGTACATCGATGAAGGCACATCGATGCGGAGATAAGAATTTCGAAAATTAAGCAACTGTTGCAATTTTGGCGAAAATACCCGGATACGAAGATAAGATAATTCGAAAAATTGAAGACTTTCGGCAACTTCTACGAGCTTAAGGATATCTACGTTTTATTAACTCGAGACAGTGATTGTCCTTCGGCTTGTTAATTCGATTTGCTTTTTATTTCGATTTAATTCGAGCTCCTTAATTTCGTCCACTATACGCGTCATCCTTGTCAGCGGCGCAATCGCGTTTGATCAGAAGCGGCGCACTCGTAAAATGAAAAAGTCCACGTCCGGGGTAGACGATCTTATAAAAGTTTACCTTCCAGTTTATCGTGGCTTTTATCTGGCTACGCTCGTTCACGATCTTGTTAGAGCTTCACCAGGTTCCGGATCAGTTTGGTAGGTCTGGTGTCGACGTTCTTCCAGCGGTTTGTTTCTTTTTTAACTTCATCGACGAACAAACTGCACGCTTTTCCAATGAGAATCTCCTTTTGAATCTACTCGTTTCCGAGCAGATGCAAATTCGATTCGTCTTGCGATTGTCACCGAGCCATAAATTAGCAATAGAAAAATCTAACGGGGTCTAACGAATCCTGCAGACCATCGAAACAACAACGTAGAGAATATTCCAGTGTCAGAAAACAGTAACAGCATGGCCATCTCTGACCTGGGTCCCGCCAACGCCCTCTCCATAGGAGCCAAACCCATACTATTAGGTTGTCCAAAAAGTTTCTTTCGTTTTATGAGGAGATAATAGACCCACAACGTTTCTTGTTTTATATTATTTCGTCGAATTACGTACGATCCATTTTGTTCTGTTGAGATAACCACCGCGACATTTCACAGATTTGTTTCACATTTGTATGAAGGTGCACAGGTTGTAAAAAACACGTTTGCGAAAGAAAGATATTTTTCGGATAACCTAATATGTAAACCTTCCTGAAATCAGCTCTCGACATTCTCTCTGTTCTAACACTCTGAACCGTCACTCTGTTGGATTCGCACAATAAATTTTACTACTAAATATATCTAAAGTTCAATTCTTTACCTTATTTGCTAAACGTTCGAACTGCAACGCGAGGAGATCACCGGTGATCTATCAACTTCGTGATTTCTTGTGTCTCCAACGTGACACGATCAACGACAGAAAGAATCTTAATTTCCACAAGATTTATCACGCGTCCGTAAATTGTAGCATAATTTCGACATGCCAATTCGAAACAGTAATTATCTAGTTTCACTGGTACGAAGACGACGTTGGGAAGAAATATTTGCCGCGACATTCGGAAGAACGTCAAGGAATTCTTGGAAAGTCGTAGGTTAAGTTTGCGTTGGCCTGACCAGAGCCTCTTAATCTTCTTGTTCCGTCGCAGACGGCTTTCTGCGAACAGTAGAGAATAGTCGTTGCACGTAAATCCCATGTAACGATAGACAGACAGACCCCCTACAGGCCGTATATTTTCTGATCGCTTGTCAGATAAGCGAACTTTTCTTTCTCGGCTAACTCGTCAGGCTCGCGATTGCATTACGTTTTGACCATTAATATTCTTCGCGTCGAACAGTGTAGAACCACTGTACGTCGTAAATCTGTACGTTCTTAATTGCAAATAGAAAATGTTGTTCGTATTTTAGAGATAAATGACAAATTCGGAGGAACCGTGGAACGGTGATCTCCTTATGCGAACTTCTCGTCAGCCATTAACGTCGAAGGTGAGCCAAGGCTAAGAGAAGCGATTGATTGGAACCACCTTTGAGATAAAGAAAGGTTAATGGAAGGAGATAGAATTTTTCGCTCGATGTCAAGTTCAGTTAACTCGAACTTTAATCCTCTGCACTTCGAGTATTCTGTGATATTAATTCTTCGGTGTGAACTTTAATACTAAACTTGAAATATTAAGAACAGAAATCTTGTTGCAATAATTCGACAATTTTCTCCAGACAAAATTGTCGTACGAGTTTAGTATTAGTAGGTTCTATTAAGGTTCTATCGTCATTTTCTATCCTATCCTCATTGTATTATCTTTTAATACCTTCCTTCTGTCGAAAGTATTCACGTACAGTTCTCTTCTCTATCTTTTTTTATTATTATTTAATATGTACTTTACGATTTGTCCAGCTGGACATTTGGTAATTTTTTTTAACTTAATTGCTAAATAATATATGGATGGCTTCCCCCAGTGGGATGCCATCTTCGAGTAATTCTTTTCTCTAAGGTTCTTCTTTGACCATTCGAACGATATTCCAGTTTCGTTGGATCGTTCCGGTGACTCGTTAAAATTCGCAGGAAAGATCTTATTTTCCAGAAGCAGCCAAGCAAAACAGTGGAAGTTCGGTTTAGAGGCTTGACCTTTCCCATTGACGAAGAACACTATCTGCAATTCTGTTTTTCTCAGATTTAACGAGCGTTCCGAGCCACCCACGTCTCGTCCATTCGCGAATTGTAAACTTGAATCGGCCGAAACGCGACAGAAACGCCGGAGGATCGGCGATCGAGCCATTTGTTCTGCAACTTGCAACTATGCAACCGTCGCTGATCGTTCGATCGCGTGTATTCGCGAAATTTCACAGCCAACTGAGCTCTTGATTACTACACGAGATTAACGAGTCATGGTTGTTCTCCATCGAGGATCGTTGGTTGCATGTTTCAAGAAATCGATGACCAATTGCAAAGATCATTATTCTCGGAGATGTCACTTTCGCGTTGAAAGACAAATTGCCTTTCGATTATTTCTCAGATCCTTTCCCTTTATTTCGTATAAATCACTTTTCCACGATTAACTTTGTTACGGTTACAACGTTGGAATTTACACAGAATTTTCAGATACCATAATTCGAGCGTTATTTTCGAAAAGCATTTTAGCTTCGTGTTTCATAAAATCTTTGTGAGTTTACTCCGTTCCTCGTTCTCGTCTGCTGTCGTTAAAAAACGTGCATATCGTCCATTATATTTATTTAGTATTTGGAAAAAGGCACGTCTAAATTATTCGTCTGCCGAAAGTTTCGAATATAATGATGAGCAGCTTTTGCAACACACCTGTTGTTTCGCTCCAATTCCAAGCTCATCGCCATCAGTTTACGACGAAACAACAAACTGATATCATCGTTCACAGTGTTCCTGCAAAGAGCAGCTCGAAACTATATGAACGTCCATGTGACACTTCCAAGAAGCCAACGCAATCGTCGTTTTCAAACTGATAAGTCGGCCAATTTATATGTTAACAGTTTCCAAAATGTATAATCATCATCAGCTGTAAAGTTCAAGTATGTACTTTCGTGGCCCACTGTATGCATAATCAAGAAAAAGAAAAAAAAAAGAAGGAATCTGTGCCGTGACATATAAAAATGAACCGAGATTTCGATGATATTGGGTTGTCAGTGAGGTTGGGTTTTCTCCTTTCAGAAGCAACAGAAATTCTGCGTAAATGGAATATCTCCACTGCACGATTAATAGCTGAAGGTCATCGAACGGAACGAATATCCGGTTTAATCGTATTGCCGCGGAAGAGATTCAAGTTGCTCATCCAACAACGTGATAGCATAGAGAGAAAGAGAAGCTAGTGACGTAATAATTAGAGAAGAAACACGAGAAAAACTGCAAGACACGTGAGAATGGGCAAAAAGTATGCGTCGCTCGCGTCCTCTGTTATTTCAACAGCGGATACCATGCCTTAATTGTCGAGGTTGATACGTTGCTCGGTTGGTCTCAGAGGCTCGATGACCATGGACAAAAGCACCGGCCAACAACAGCCTGGCCTTTCTTGCATGCATGATTAGGCGACGCCCGTAAAACTCGATGGGAACCTGTTTGAAAGCCCGCAGACAGGCTCAGTCATTCATTCAGGTGTGCCCAGTTATAAATAGAATTCCCGGAAGCCAATGAGAAAAGTCGATCCTACAACGCAGTAGAATATGGGCTACACCCTACACCTGGCCAACGGCGAAGACGAAAACCGGGCGAAAAGGCAGCAAAATTCTGAAATTTCAGGCCATCCGGACGCTCGCTCGCGGTAGGAATTTTGTATGTTTTGTCTAACGGTCCGATGAATTGTCGCTTACCTTGGCACGATATATTATTGCATTAGCTTGCAAGATATATCGCACTAGGTTGGCCACGATATAAATAGGAGAGAGTTCATTCGTAAATTTATCTAATTGAAGTGGTTGCTGCATTGGGAAGACCATGCTCCACATTCCAGTGATTCGACAAAACGGCACCAACTCGAAATTGATCGAAATCGAATGGTTTTTGAAACGTGCTATGAGCTTATACCCAGCTAACGTTCGCGAGGATGAACGATGTTCGTGCGAAAAATACGACTGAAATATTTGAACTCTGCCTTTTTATCGCTTGCCTGGGCCCTTTGATTCTATTTATCATCGAAAGACTTCTCCTTTCATTATTTGTTAGCAATGAAAATGGGGTGAAAAGTGGCGATCGTAAACTTTTATACGAAACTATGCCAATTTAGGGTATTTTATATAATTTGCCAGTTTTTCTATTGATCCTTTAAACCATCTCTTATGGCTTTTATAGGAGCTTTTATATCGAATTGCTGTCTATAGATCGAGAGGACGAAGTGTTCTATTATTAACGTAACATCGTACGATTCAGAAGAACATGAGCTTCAAGCCCTTCAATTCTACTGTCAAAGACTTTTTCTTTCATCCAATATTTATTAGCAACGAAAAGTTACGATCATAAATTGTTATACAGAACTATACCAATTTAGAGTACTTTAGATAATTTGCTAATTTTATCGATCCATTAAACTGTTCCTCATAGTAGGTTTTATATCGAATTGCTGTCTACAGATGTACAGGTATTTCATTATTAATATTAGGTTGTCCGAAAAGTGTCTTTCTTTTACAGACACGTCTTTTACAACGATGCATCTTTGTACAAACCAGAAAACTAATCTGTCGAACGTTGTGATCTTTATTTTATTAAATAATATTAAATTTTATTTATTAAATAATTTTAATAATTTAATAATTTTTTTATTAAATTTTATTTATTAAATAATATAAAGCGAAAAATGTTGTGCATCCATTACTTCCTTATAAAACGAAAGAAACATTTCGGACGACCTAATATAACATTGCACAATTCAGAAGAACGTGCATCTTGTCTCTTACGGAAATAGAGATATGATGATTTTGCGATGATGAAATGCATTCTCAGATAAGCGGATTCAACAATCACAGGAATTCGTTTAATCAGACGCTAATTGAAATTACGTTATATTTCCTCCAAATGGATTATAACTGATGAATAACGGCGAGGAATTATCTGTACAAACAAAAGGAGAAGGACAAAGAAAACGAGCAGTATAAAAGAGAAGGATCGAGAACAGATAGAGAAATAGATAAGAAACAAGTACTGGAAATTTCGGATCAAAATATTCTACTGCGTAGAATTGTTGCAGCATAACAGTAACTATAGGATAATAAAATCTCGTTACCACAATAGAAACTGCAAGGCGCCTATCTAGGAAAATTCCGCACTTGTTTGAAACGTTCCAGACACTGCGCCGTTTAGATCATTTCAATTTTACACTTGCTCAAAGAATGCCAGATGCGTACGTCTTTTAAACATCCTAAACTCCATCGAATGCTTTTCATTTTTAATCTTATAGCAACGTTCCATCGACTGCTGTAAACGTTCCAAGCAAAGCTGTTTTATTAGCTTTCTACAGATGAAACACTGCCTTCTCTCGAGTCTTCCTTGAAGGAGAAATTCTCGAAAGAATCGTTCAGTTCCCTAACTGTAATCGTGAGTTTTGTAAATGAGAAAAGTATACTCCTGTTTATGTGTGTGGGAACATCATTTGACTTGGGACTGTTCTAGCGTGGAACACGTTTTTCCAGTTACTTTAGGTGATTTTTTTTTTACGGATGAAATATAGTGCTTTTGACAGTCAAACTTTCAGATTATGCTTATGCATATTTTAATAATATCTGTTACTTTTCTTTCTCGAGAAAAAGTTACATTTGCTAACACTACGTGTCCACCTACACAGTTTGTGAAACACATCCTCGTCTCATGGTGCCCATGAATGCGGCCGTTTTAATTATCTAAAATAAAAGACCAGGGGAGATTCTTAATTAGGATGAGTCTGGCTATAACAGGTACCAGAAAGGAAGAAAAAGATATCGATGATTAAAAAAATGACAGATACTATGAAGTTTGATTATCAATCTCCCTCATGTTTTTTCATCTTCCAGGATATTAAGAAAATTAAATTCAGGCTATATGTATATATGATACTTGTGCTGACAAAAATGCACACAAAATTTTTAATCAATTGGTCAAGCATATTTTAATATACCATGGACGCCATATTTTATAGAGTCTATGTTATAGAACCATAAATCTGTGAAAATCACGTTTCAAGAAAAACCATTCTTTTCAAAGGTTCACACTGCGTATTGGGTTGGTAACTAAGTGATTGCGGATTTTGTCATTAGGTGGTATTGATAAAATCCGCAATCACTTAGTTGCCATCCCAATAGAATATGGCAAACTCTTACTTCCCCGCTCCACACTTTTTTTTTCTTTTGGCTAATTTAAAAGACGTGAAGATCGAGGTACTCATCTTAGCCAGTACAACAAACTCAAAGAAAGCCGAATTTTTATTCAAAATTTGCCATGGAACGTTGCGAGTTGAATTAAACGGAGCGCGTTTGTTCGGGACAAATCGGAAACAACTTTTCCATCTGCATTCGTTCGTCGTCTCGTATCCCGTCCCTGTCTCGAAGTCTGAAAAATTCTGTTTTCCGGAACGCGTCTACCAGCCGGCATACAAAACAAAGATATGGCCTGTGCACATATCTGAAGCCAGTGGAAACGGCGGCATTTGAAACAAGGGGAACAGCGCCAGCAGACAGACAGCATTCTAGACACGCGTTGTATTATTCGATAGGTCGGTAGAAAACAATAGAGGGACGACGTGATTGCTGCATGTAGTCTGGTCGCGTTTGCGAACATTGTCGAATATCGTCAAACATCGTCCGGTTGCCAATCTTTCACAATGTTGCACGATGTTTCATAAAAGTTGGTGCCACCAAGTACCAGCAAAAGTAATTTTCCAATTTTCCATACAGTTTAGAAATTGATAAAAAATTATTACTCTGCATAATACGTCCTTTTTGTATTTGATATTTGTCAGGCTGTTTCAGAGAATATTCTTTTATATAAATGTATGTAAATACTATAGAATCCAAACTACCCGCCAACCAACATTTTTACTTTTCTTTTGTTTTATCGGCAGTCATTTGCTGAATAGAATAAGTCACGAGAGAAGAATCGAAAATCGAAGAAAAATCGGTTCTCGACTTTCCACGTAAAATTTGTAGTAGATTTGTTATTAACTGTTATTGTATTTAATTTAATTATTCCCAAAATAAGCTCTGATTTACCCTAAGGATTTCTTATATATATTTTTTATATACATAAAACAACTGCATCTGTATGCAGTAATTAGCGACGGCAATATGAAGAGAAAGAAATTTAGCAGTGAGATTTTGCTAAATGACTTTCAATGACGTCTTTCAAAAAAGAGAAAACGCTCGAAACTTGTCTTTTAGCACAGAGATTTTTACTTAAGGTTCCTTTGGTCCGAGCTATTTGTTGCGAGGGTAGTCGTATTCAAGGCGATTTAAATGAAAGTGTAAGTTGATAATTGTAGATACGGCAGATTGATGGATGGGTTAAATTCTCAGATTAGATATGTCCGTGTGAGTTTGATGCGATCAATTCTAAATCTGTTTAATACAATTTGGTGTTCGTAACGATCGAGGTTCCTGATAACTGGCTCCTTGTTGAAAAGATTTTTCGTTGATTTCGAATGCATACAGAGTTTTGCTCCACACGTAGCTCCGGCTGAGTTGGAAATATTCCTTGACAAAATTTCAAAGATACCTAGGAGGCATTTTTGCAAGTTTTGTTTGCAAAAAGCAAGGTAGACGCGTGCTTTGCTGTCTTGTGCGCTGATTCGTTACCAGGGATGCACAATAGGAATATTGTACAAGTTTAATCACGTTGTTCAATTATTTTTAGCTTGCAGCAGAACTACGTTTATTTGGCGACTACGAAATTTCGATTACTGTCGAATTAAAAAATTTCTCTCTGCTTGAACCTGTTTATTTGAACGTGAATTCTAATTATATGAACGCAAAATCATTGTACAAGAAGGTAGTCGTGTATCGCTTCTAAGACATTAAACAACGAGCGATTGAGCATTTATAAACAATTATAACATTGTGCACGGAATATGATTTGTCGGTTTCTGTCTTTATATGTTGTATCGTATGCTAATTAAAAACTCCCTTCTCTCTGGTTCAATCTACTAATTTGAACATGGACTTTTATTATAAAAATTAAAAATCATTGTACAAAAAGATATTTGTATATTATTTCTACTACATTCAATAACGAGTGAGTGAACATTTATAAACAATAAACATGTTATGTACAACATATGATTTATCAGTTCACATTTTCATACGTGTTACATCGTAGTGTAATTAAAAGTTTTCTTCTCTCCACGTTATTTTTCTGAAATTCCAAATTTCGTCGCTACTCAGCGGCTTGAATAATTACGCTATTTCTAAACGAAGCAGAGTTTCCCGCCCATTCACGATCCCTCATATATCGTGCGGTAAAAATCAACCTCCTAATTTTTTTTTCATACGCCAGACGATAAAACAAGTCTGGAGAACAAACGTTGCCTTGATCGGCGCCACAAGGAACTGTTCCCTTCTGCGAAGCACAAGAAGAAAAATTCTCGTCTTTTTTATTAGATATTTCCGCTTCTCCTTATCAAGCAGTTTCTACCACCTTCTTCCACAGAACTCATTTAACATTCGCGCTTGATAACATCTTTATCATTAAAAGCACACTTAACATTTAAATTGCGGACTAGATATAAAAGCACAATTTTTCACCGCATTTATCGATGATAAATTAACATATTATCTAGCCCATTTTTTTTCTGCTCGTGAAACTTTTATCCGTGCGACTCAACAACCGAACTTTGCCGATATACTTTATGAATGCGATGGAGTAAAAAATGTTGTCGAACAAAGATAAACGAAAGAGTCGTGAGAAAAACAGCAAAATACAAAGAGAACGATATTTGTTATATTTTACCTTCAACGTCGTCTTTTATTTCATTTTACATTTTTACACCACAATTTATTTCTCTTCCTATATGTATAAATTTCATAGTCTCTTCCTACGTTACCGTAATCGTTCGTCGTTTCCTATTTAATCGTACACTCGCGTGTACCGCGTCGTTAGAAATACGCAATTGTTGAATTGTATAGCGTGAGAATCGCGAAATCGCGTCCCATGCGAAACCGATTGACCGTAGCAAATTTTGCGCGTGCATCCACGAAAGGAAGCTTGAATTAATCGAACTGTCTTCTTTTTTTCTCTGTTTGCAGGTGAGTAAACTCTTTGTCTCCCGTATGCTTTGCACGCCTGCAGCCACTTCCGTCACGTAAGTATGCGGGAAGATACTGTCGAAACGTTAACGGAAATTCGGCCTGTTGATAAGACGATCCGTGTGACACAGTCATGGTAAAAGTTTGTATGTTTATTATACATTTCTAGTTGGTAATTTTGCAATTTTGTAATTCTAAGCATTAACAAGAGTCAATTTTCCAACGTCGTAATCCTGCAATTAGTAATATTGCAGCAGGTTATCGCGAAATTACTGTTGTTGTTTATAGTCGCTTGTGTAAATACCGTAAGTGGCGTAGAATTACCAGTAGCCATCAGCTTGAAACTGTGATACTTGAAAACTGTGAAACTGAGATACTTCGCTGTGAAAGACGTTGATATTATTGCATGATATCACATAGTCGGTGTTAACAATAGCAACAGAGTTCCATTGTACAAAAGTATTCTTCTTTCGTAAGTGCGATACGTAAACAGACGAAGCTGCAAAGAAAAGTATAATTTCATAGTTTCGCTTGAAACGTGTCTTATCGCGTGCTGGTCTTCTCTACTTTAAGCCGTTTCCTTCGGGCAATGCTACTTTATAATCTAGATAGCATCTCCCATCGTGTATATTGCATCGTGTATATATAATTACATTTCAATTGAAATTATCGATCGAATGGCAATCTATTAATAAACTGGCGACTCGCTGCCAATTGCAAAATCTGTACGTTTCCGATAAAAGACAAAATATTAAGAGTCCAATCATCTAAATAAATACACAAGGAAATAAATAGAAACAGAGCTATTTGCAAGATTAGTATAGAATTGTGTAAATATGTGACGAAACACAGTTACGCGTATCAAACTTTTTCACGCAAAATTTTCACCCAAACGCGCTATCGACAGACAGGCAAACGCTTTGACATCGAAACGCGATGCGACTTTAGTTTTACCTGGGCACACGAGCTCCAAAATTTTCGAGCGTGAAATTTCACTAGCGCGCGCCTCGTCCAAATTCCTCCCCTTGTTGCGTTTCACGCGCAAAGAGACACGCGCGTCCTCTCTTTTGCAATTATCACGAATTTACCCGGCGCGTTTCGCATTTTTCCCTGGCGACAACAAAAAAAAAAAAAAAAAAAAAAAAAAAAAAAAAAAGAAAAGGAAAACAAGGGAACCGAAAAGAAAATGA
This sequence comes from Bombus hortorum, assembly GCA_905332935.1. Lineage (NCBI taxonomy): Eukaryota > Metazoa > Arthropoda > Insecta > Hymenoptera > Apidae > Bombus > Bombus hortorum. The sequence continues at coordinate 4,446,703 of HG995197.1, read as the reverse complement.
CGAAGTGAATGACAGACGCAAAGAGAAAGAGCGGCGGATATCACGAGCGACGACGTTTTTTCACGAGCGGAAAAAGCCAGAAACGATCGGAAACAGGATTTGCTCGGATGTCGATAAAATCCAAGAAGACGTACGAGCGGCGTTAAATCGCGAAATGAATAAACGTTTTCTTGTTTTCGTTCAGCCGTCTGATCGTTGTTTCTCGTTCGTGAAGGAATTTTTACGGCGATTTGCATTGTGATGAATGACGAACGTGTCGATAATTATTGGCGTTGTAACATAAGTAAGTCGAACTCGATAGTTTTCTTTGTCTGACCGAACTTATTTATGTTACCCACCGATAAACGCAAAACGTTTCGGGAAACGCACGTTGCAACATTCGTTACATGCTACTTTTTAACAAAATTTCCTGGAATTTTATTTCCGTGGGACGCGTAGACTTTCGTAATCGACTGTACGTATATCGTTTGCAGTATTGTACCGTGTTAAATATCGATCCTTCCTTCGTTACAGCCATGGCGACGAGTCGACACGATATCGCGACCAATTGCGTTCTGAAAAACCTGCTGCCTCGTGTTTCAAACAGGGATCCCTTTTCACTGTTATGCAGTATTTGCTTAAATTACCAACAAAAGGTAAACATTCGTCCGAATACTCTCGTTTACGAGCTCATTTCTATTTTTATTTTTGGTACGTTATATGGAACTTTTATGTTTTTATCCTCCGCAACTTCCATGGAAATTCTCTCTCGTTCAAAAAATATGTAGCGTCTGTCACGTCGGAACAAATCTTATTGGCAAAACTGGATGATTTCGAATGATGTATAATTTATCGTGCTTGCTCGTTGCCGAAGTGAAGATCACAGATTAAATTTTCAATCACATTAAATTGTTATTTGGATTTACGTCTCGTATTTCTTAGCAGCATTTTCATATAGCTGCAAACATTTGTAAATATTATAAAAGTGAAATGTCCAGGACTTGATAAAAAAAAAAAAAACGCTCCATTGGAAAATAAAGGTACGTGCCAATGTCTTGGACTCTTGGACTTTATCTTGGACCATCAGAAGACTGGATTGTGTGTAATACATTGTCATTTCACCGAACTCAGAAGAAGATAACGCGAATGAAAAGGAAAGAGGTGCGTGACTCGGCTTGATAAAAAGAAAGTAAAGGAACATATCGGTTAAACAATGTTAATGCAACAACGGAACCTTCTTATTCTCAATCTTTATCGAATAAAACTTTTACCAATGTACCTGTGAGAGATTCTTGCGGACCATAAAACAGGTCCAAACGCGATAGAACCTGTAGAGTATTTGCTTATTCGGTGACATCGACTTATCTTCTTTCGTCCGTTGCATATTTATATCAATGCTATTTAAACTACATCGAGTTTGCTTTCATTTTAATCAGAAAAATCAGAAAGATGAATTTACCGTTTGAGTCGTAAGCAGCGCGATCGCGCTATTTAGATTTTAGATAACTGACGGTATTATTTATGTCATTGTTATCTTCTCAATAATTTTTATTGAACAAAACTTGAAGTATTTATAAGCTAATAGTACGCTTATATAATACTATAGATGTATTTTATAAAATAACAAATATGACGAGCGCTATTGTGCCGCTTGTTACTCTTTGCAATCGATTAGGACAAGCGCCATCGCGTTGTTAGGCATTTTTCGACCCTGTTTTTTCAAAGACTCCTGCGACTCAAACGAGAAATGAAAAAGTTTCGCCATTGTCTCGTGCATAATTAGTATAAATTTTGTTGCTGAATTCAGATCAAAGTGTACGCTCAGCCACTGAACTTTGCGATGTCTCGAAGGAAGCGTTCTGGAACTTTTTCGAGCTTTCTCCGGTAGTGAAACGTAACGGCGATCGATTGGCACTAGAACTATCGATAGTTAACACGAAGCTATTTCTACCAAAACCAGTCAAAATGATTGGTCTTTAAAAAGTACGCAATAATACAATATTCTTATATTTATTGATTTATTACTTTCTTACGGAAGGAATTCCATGTTATGTAGTACATTTTTGGTATTATTAATCCATCTGGGATCCCAAGATGAGGGTTGACATATTTATGAAATTGTAGAACCAGTCATTTTGTTTGCTGTGGTATTTCTAGTGTTAGCATCTAGCGATCCAGCGATCGATCCGGAATTTTCCTGATAACTGATATTATCATATTGAATGATACGCAGTAAAAATTTTAAAAACGTGTGGGAAGTTGTACAAAACGAGGAAATTGGTTAATTGGGATTCGACAAACAGATTGCAGTACCCTTTTACACTTTGACAAATACCAGTCATTTCGACTGGTATTGGTATAAGTGGCCTTGATACAAAATTATTTTCAGTTTGAATACGTAAAAAACAAAATAAAATTCATTATATTATTCTTTTAGTTATCATTGCGGAATAAAAATATAACACAAAGTAGGAATTTGAAAATAAAATTGTAAAACCAGTCAATTTAACTGGTGTGATAGTTCTAGTGTTAGTATGGAGAAAATACGTATTAGGATATAGAGTGGAAACGTAACGTCATTCGGTAAAGTTACTTTGCCAAAGTTTTGGCGAAGTAAGATAATTGCAAGGAAGAAAGGTTTAAGATCGATGGGTGAAGTTCGTCGTATCCAGTGGCAACCTGACGATATTTATCGACATCCGGGAAGGTGCGTTCGATATTTTAAAATTCCTGCGACTCGTGCAACCGAACGACCTTATTGACCGATTATGGATCGGACATGAACAGCTGTTTTCCATTTACGCGCACTACCGCAAGTTGTTGATTAAGCATGTCTATTTTAAATAGTTAATTAGGGATCTCGATCTGACACTTCCTTCAGTCGTTCGTCGCGATAGTTTCAATAATACATGAGGTGATGGATCGTGATAGTAAGAGAAAGAAACACTAGAGTATAATTTAACAATGTAATTTATTCTAGTATCTTCAAGATGCGATGACACACTATCGTATGTCTCGCGGTTATTATTAATAACTTCGCAGTTGTAAGTTCGACTCGGGCGATGCGTTATGCGTTGTTGATTGCCGGAGATGCCGAAGACTCTGATTAACAATTACCGATCGCCAAGTATTGCTTGGGACCGATATATAACGACATCTGGCAATCATTTTGTGCGAAAAAGTAGGGTCTTTGTGCAGCGAGCCACGGGACAGAAACCGTTGGAAAGTTTACTGTCGAGTGCCGCTACATACACATTTCTGGATTTAACGCGTGTGCTTAACGTGTTAAATCCAACGTGTCTAGACAATGGCCTTTTCATTTGTATATCATAGTATCCTTATTCGATCGAAGCAGCAGATCTGTAACACTGATCGACATTGTTTTCGCTATCAGCGTACTAAATCGTTAGTTTGTTTCAAATAACGATTTAAATATTCAGGCTTGTAATAACGCGGATATTTAAAGATGTCGATAGATGTTTGAAGAGAAATTTCTGATACAAAAAATTCATCGATTTTAACTTCGAATCAGAAGGTTCATGAAAGATATTGCACGTTAATTCGCGAAATTAACAGCAGAATTTCGATAAATTAAACCGTATAGGATTTTTACAATGTTATAATCAGAATATTCTTCGTATAGAGTTGATCAAAGTATAAAAAAAAAAGAAATCTTCTCATAATGTCAGGGGTTGGTCGCTTAAACGACGTTCGCTTTTCTCGGTTTAAACGTTCTGCACAGGATAATCGACTTGAATATTCATTAGGTTGCACGGGTTTCATTCTATTTGTAATTATAAGAGCATAATTGTTTCGCGATGCAAATATCCTGTTGAACCGGTGCAACGTTCTGAACGTGTTCGCCGGTTTCATTCACGCGACTCGCAAATTAGAATCGCTTTGACATTCCTGCGCGACGATTAATCTTCCATAATGAAAATTATGTTTGCTTGGAAGAGAAATAATTCTAATTGATTGCGATTCTACGCTTATATTTGAAAGGCAAATAAATTATTATCGTGCTACATTGTAGGTAAATTAATCAGGTACAGTAGAGCCTGCATTTTAATTGGAAGACAAAACTGTTTGGAATGGAATTTTCGGATGATAAAATAATCGCTTTCCCCATATGAAGTTTCATTTACTCCAGTACAGATTAGGATTAATCGATAGTTTCTTTAAATATTTGTGGCCGTATCTTTTTGCCTGCTACGTCGCGTAATTCTTTCAACGTAACTTACATTCAGTTGCATTCTTTTTGTACTTCGAACCATCGAACTTCATTTTCCAGTTCCACGAATGTTTTTTTGTGAACAGCTATCTCTTCGTTATCATTTTCGTCGTCACTTTCATTTGCATAAAATCGTCAATAATTGTTGTGTTTATCGCTGTGAAATCATTTCATTGCGTCGGTGTATTTAAAGTTTCTCTGCTGTTGTCAGCATCGAGTGAGTGTACGTGATTCGGAAAATTTTCAAGTTTCTGTTTTCTAATGTCTGTGATTCTGGCTTCCTCTGCACCGCGTATTTTTGCTAATTCTGTCGCATTCGCGCCACTTCTCAGTTTTTTAGTTACGCCGTGATTTGTTTCGGTAATTGAAACGCTATTAGTTTCATATTAAATTCCTGTAATCGGAATTTAATCGGTCGAATAGAGGAAAGAGTACGTCGTATACGAAGAGCTGATAAAACACATGGACACGTTTGAAACGGAAACTACCGTGCTACAATAGTCAACAAACAAAGTAAAATTTAACCGATGTACACTACATTAGAGAGAAATTTCGTGAATTGTAAAGTATTTACTGAATGTCCAGCTGGACAAATTGTAAAGTACAAATTAAATAATAATAATAAAAAAAAATTGTTACGTATATTCAATGCAGTGAAACAAGAACACGTTAATGTCCTGCCACTTTGAATATTTCTTTAATCAAAGATTCATACAGGTAACTGAAATTACTTTCGATATTTGTAGCGATATTTTCAAGTTTAATAATGAAATTAACAAAATTCGATATATCTGAGTACTATTAGGTTGTCCGAAAAGTTTCTTTCGTTTCATAAGGTGGTAATAGATGAACAACAATTTCTGTTTTATATTATTTTATTGAATTAGGTATGATCCATTTCGTTATGTTTCTATTACTATGTTCGTGCATAATTCAATAAACTAATATAAAAGAAAAAACATTGTGCGTCTATTATTTCCTTATAAAACGAAAGAAACTTCTCGGACAACCTAATATAATTTTCTGATAGAGGAAAAGAGATTCGAAAATTTGTTGGTCAACAGTGTAGAGAAACGAGTAACTCCTAAGTTACAGAAGATTATAGTAACTTAAATTTGCGTTTTCATCGAGTTGTGGGAAAGAAAGAGGAAAGAGAGATTCTGCGTTCGTATGCACATAAAGAAAGTTTCCAGACGCCAAGCTCGTCGAGTGAAATTCGTCTTTGACGTGCGGCGGCGATTCTTTAGAAATAGCGGCGTGAAACTGCAAACAAACTTGACAGGATTTTTTATGAATTTTCACGGAAACGTTACTGTTATTTAACGAGAAGTGCGTGGCTTGTGATGTAAATTTAACACCGCAAGCGCGATTCTTTTTCTCTTTTCATTTTTATTAGAACGGTTCACAGGTCTGATTTGAACAAGAGTCGAGTCTGACCTCGATCCTTTCGAGTAACTGCTTTTCGCTGTTAAACGCTATTTGCACGTAAACCAGGCGATTCTGCAGGTTTCGAAACTAACTGACAAACTGAGGACTCGATGGATTAACGAATTCAATTGTCGAAAAGCGAAATTTGTCTTTCATAAATAAAAGTAGTTTTTATAAATAAAAGAACTGGTAGTTGGTAAATATATTTAGAAAGAACGTAGCTATCTGATATGGTATTTTGACAGTGGAGATATTAGCTACAACGTAAAAGTTATATCAAAGGAATTAAAATGAAATGCGTATGGAAAAACAAGTATAAAAACAAGTATATATTCGTATATCATACTTTACAAGCAGTCATTCGAATTTAAAGTATACTGTAATAAATAAAATATATATTTCTGTATAAAATCTTAAGATTCTAGGATTCTAAAATTCTAAAATTTTCAGATTCTAAAATTCCAAGATATTAAAATTCTAAAGTTCTAAGATTCAAAGATTCTAAAGATTCTGAGAATCTCAAATGTTCAGATTCTAAGATTCCAAGATATTAAAATTCTAAATTTTTAAGATTCGAAAATTCCAAAAATTCAGTGATTCACAAATGTTCAGATTCGAAGATTCTAAAGATTCTGAGATTCTCAAAGATTCAAATTCCAAGATTCCTAAAATCCTGAGGACCAAAATTCTAAAATTTCAGGATTCGAAAATTCCAAGATTTAAAAATCCCGAAATTTGAAGATTGGAAGATTCTAAAGATTTTGAGATTCACAAATTTTTACATTCGGAGATTCCAAAAATTCTGAGGACCAAAATTCTAAAATTTCAGGTTCGAAAATTCCAAGATTTTAAAATCCCGAAATTTGAAGATGGAAGATTCTAAAGGTTTTGAGATTCACAAATTTTTACATTCGGAGATTCCTAAAATCCTGAGGACCAAAATTCTAAAATTTCAGTGTTCGAAAATTCCGAAATTTGAAGATTCGAAGATTCATAAAATCCTGAGGACCAAAATTCTAGAATTTCAGGGTTCGAAGATTCCAAAATATGGAAATTCTAAAATTCCAAGCTTCTTAGCTAAAATGCTAAGCTTCTACTACTCTAAGATTCTCAAATTCCAAGCTTCTCTAATCTCCTCGTATTCTAAGTTTCTCTAAAAATTCCTATAACAGAACAGTTCCTATATTAACACAAAATTACGATTTTTCACCCGCTATTTCATCCGATGTTGAATACACTGTTCAAAAATAGTACACCCTGTTACGAAAGATTGAATTTTCGTTTCGAAATGCAACATCATAGTCGCCACGCCACATATGCTCGACAAGTAAATCTGTCGTTAGATCGATCAAAAATATTTCCACTCTCACCACACGTAACACATTCAAGGGTTAATTTTAGAATACTGAAGTCGTTGAAACTTCTCGTGGCAATGATTACTACCGTGCATTAATCAAACGGTTACGAACCTTAAGAAAGTTGCCAACACTTTCCCCTTTTACATCTTGCTCAGTTTTCCTACCATTGTTTTTTTTTTAACAATCGGTCAATAATAATTAGCAAAGAATTTAGGGCACGTTAATAATTCGGCATACATATATCGTTGACGAGCACAATGCAACAGTGCTTCCGTGGAAGAATAATCGCTTTGATACTGGAACAAGGATACAGGAAGCTCGAGATGCTTCTTATACAGGCGGTCCTTCTGTTTTAATTCCAGGTAAATGGGATTTTAATTGCGACAGCGACGCACACTGATTTGTCCGTTATTATCGCGCTCCTTTCTGTGCATCGTGGCGTTGTGAACGTCTCGGCGAGACGAAGGAATGAGGAATGGCAAAGGGGCTTCGAATAAAGTGAAAGCTGACCAGTATATTTGATTTATGTCTGAAACTGGAAGCACGCAGGTGTAAGACATTTGGAGCACAGATCGGTAGAAGACGAAAGTTCGGAGATTTGAGAATATTTGTAACTTTTCGAATTTTGGAAATTGAAATATTCCAAGACCGGCACATGTTCACGCGTTTGTAAGTTGAAGAATTAACAAATTATGAACATTACAAGATTGGAAAACTTGAATGGCTAAAAGTTTCACCGTCTGAAAATTTGAATATTCAAGAACGTAGAAATTCTAGAAAAATTCTGAAATTTGCAGGGCTGGATATTCAGATGTTATTTCTCTTCTGAAACTCGGCGCCCCAAAAAAGCTTCAGAATTAGAGCGTACGAAGAATATTACGACGAGCGGTTTTCCGCTTTATTTCCCCGAACCCTCGTGATAAACTTCGACCACTTATCCCCTCAGTCGTTCCCAATAACTACAAACGATCATTTATCCACATACCAACGCGCGTTGCATACTTCGCGTCTTCGAGTATCTTTTCCACTTCACTTAACAAGCCACTTTATATTCCCAATACTTTAACCTCTCCATCTTATCGTTATGCTTTTTACAGTCCACAAAACGTTGCGTTCTTTCACAGAAAGACTAGAAGAGCACAGGAAGGAGGACAGAGAAACTGAAAAAAAAGAAAAAAAGACAAAGAAGGAACAAAAAAACAATACCTTGCTTGTTCTCTGGTAATGCAGTGCACAACTATTTTTCCTAGTGGCTTTATTTTATTTTTCTTTTTTTTTTTTTGTTGTCGTATGCAACTTGACATTCCATTATACGAGAAATCCTTCGTTGGAAGCACCGTAGAAAAGTCGCGTTCGTGGTACTTTTTTCCTTTTTTTGTCTTTTCTGTCTCCTGTTCTCCGCCGTCGAGATACCTTTACGCAGAAGCACCGAGCGAAAACGAGGTTGAACAACGGCCACTTTCTTTCCTCTTCCTCTCTCCCTCTCCCCTTTCTCCACCTCTCTTTCTCTCGTTTCTCTCAGTTCGCCTTTTTTTCCATCGATTCTTTTCGGACACGATATAATACACAACGCATGGAGACAAGACGAAATGCGGCGAATTATATAATGAGAGGACTTGGTAGGAAGCGAAACGACAATCGTCGATCGCAATTGAAATAAACAGTCAACGATCAGCAATTGGCGTAATGGTTCAATTGAAACGTTTAGAATAGACCGTTGCAATTTTATTCTCTACATTTTCCTTTTAATTTTAAGCGGCAACATTAGTTTGAATTTGAATACGGATTTCGCGTTTCTGCTTAGTCCGTTTAATCAGTTTCTCCGCTTTGCGTAGAATCGAATTGAATTTCGCGAATATAAAGGATGAAATTGAAGGATATTTGTTGAGAAGTGTCGCTTTCTTTCGAATGGGGAAAAAGCGAAGGAAGTCTGGACTCTTAATTTTTTCTTCGAACGAAAAAAGAAAATTCTCCTCGAAAAAGGTAAAACTCAACAAAAAACAAAAAAAAAAAAAAAAAGAAGAAGTAAAGGAAAGGAATAACACGTTATTTGCTTCCCGTGAAATTGTTAGGTTTTCCATTTTTATTCTGAAACTTATCGAACCAGTTCTTTGTTGTTTAATTCTTTATTTATAGCTTGTTCGTAAATAATCTCGCTCGTAATACGCTGGTTAAAGATTAACATTAGAACTATCGATAGTTAACACGAAACTATTTCTACCAAAACTAATCAAAATGATTGGTCTTTAAAAAGTACGCAATAATAGAATATTCTTATATTTATTGATTTATTACTTTCTTACAGAAGCAATTCCATGTTATGTAGTACATTTTTGGTATTATTAATCCATCTGGGATCCCAAGATGAGGGTTGACATATTTATGAAATTGTAGAACCAGTCATTTTGACTGCTGTGGTATTTCTAGTGTTAGCATCTAGCGATCCAGAGATCGATCCGGAATTTTCCTGATAACTGATATCGTCATATTGAATTATACGCAGTAAAAATTTTAAAAACCTGTGGCAAGTTGTACAAAACGAGCAAACTGGTTAACTGGGATTCGACAATCAGATTGCAGTACCCTTTTACACTTTGACAAGTACCAGTCATTTTGACTGGTATTGATATAAGTAGCCTTGATACAAAATTATTTTCAGTTCGAATACATAAAAAACAAAATAAAATTCATTATATTATTCTTTTAGTTACCATTGCGAAAGTCATTACATCATTGCGGAACAAAAATATAACACAAAGTAGGAATTTGAAAATAAAATTATAAAACCAGTCAATTTGGCTGGTGTGGTAGTTCTAGTGTTAATAAAAGAAGAAGAAAAAAGAAAGAGAGAGAGAGGAAGACGTATTCTTTTTCCTTTCTTTTGCTTTTTTTTAGATAAGATGAGCAGTTTAAGTCGAATTTAAGTACATCCTGTTTCTGGCAAGTTGTTCACAAGAATGATGTTCGTGTCCTAACGAAAAAGGGGTTTTACGAAGTTACTCGAACAGAAGCTGGAATGATAAAAGAACAGGTTCTGGATACGAATTCGCATCTGCTGGGAAACATTCGCGAGTACTGAGTCACGACACGTGATTCACTTGTATCGAAATGCACGCGTGTGAATACGTTATCGTCGAGTATTTGGATCCGGTAATCCCGCTGCAATAATCATCGGTTAAAGCCGACTGTATCAGAGGAATTAGTATAACTCAGAAGCACGTGCGCGTGCTACTTGATTGCTACGAAGAAACATCTCGAAATTGATTTTTCTTTCTCTTTGTAATACTTTCTTAACTTAATATACGATTAGCTTTGCTTTTACTTCTTTCATTCGTGAAAAGGTTACATTATACACGTTTCGAGATTGTTATGGAATATGAACTATATAATTGTATAGATATCATAATTTATCTTTATATCTCGTTTTATCCTATTTTACACTTTCTTTTCTTTTTCTATATTCTTCTTACGTATTTTGTTAGTCACGATCGCTAGTGACCATAAAAGATCGTAGATGAGATAAATAAATACACAGTTCTTCGATCGATCATGAACTTATCGATTAAACGTGGGAAATATTAAATATAGAATAAACAAAGGTGAATCAACATATTTGTATAATCCTCTTCAGGCGACAGCGATTTTTCCATCTCTTCTTTATTCGCAGACTAACGGTATGTATTGATTGGATTAAATACTTTTCGATAATTAAGAGCGACGTTCTGAACTCTGTTTGCTACTGTAATCTTTTATTTGCACGTACTTAAGATTTTCGACGGATTAGAGAAATTTCCGAACTTTCTATCACCTCAACGACTTTCGAGTTTTGCAATTTTATCAGATTTCAAACAACTGTCAGCTCGTCGATGCTGAAAAATATAATATCGTAATAACCAAGAATCAGGTTGATCGGTAAATTATTGATGGTGAATAGTCGTATAATAAATTACTGCAAATAAAATTAGAATCAACCAATTGGAATCTTCAAATAGATCTACGTCTATTAACATCCTACTTTCGTATCTAAATTATTTAAAAGCCACGAACTATTCGACTGCAAATTTTTTGACTATTGTAAAACGTACAGCAAACACTTTGATATTTAAAAACTTGTAAAAATTATTTCAAAATGGTACAAAATCTACATATAATTCTACGATAAGTTTCTGATAAGAGACAGCATCGTTCTGCTTTACAATTCCAAATACAAAGCCACACGACTACCGTGAAAATGAAACAGTTAACAGTATCTACATCTAATAATATATTTTTATTAATTTATTCTGCACTTGATGAAAAAAATACGCATAACATTCTGTACGTGTCTAGCGCGTACAAACAACGCTTTCTTATTTGTAATACAACGTATGCATGTCGCTATGTGTTTACGTTGTATGAATCGACACAACGAATTCGATAATGGCGTTAGACAAATAAGGGGAAGGCCCTGAATGGTGAACGTGTGCAAAGCTGTTCGAGGAAACACGTCAAATTCTATGTTGAAACGGACGCGTGACGCTATTATAATTTATAAGGTGCCTGTGACTCAACATAAAAATTCGACAGGAAAGAATTTAAGGGCCTTCTTATTATGGTACACATAGTATAACAAGCTAATTCGTTTTCAAGTTGTTCGATGACGCTTTCAAGATTGAATTTTTATTGGGTTATAGGAAAGTTCTTTTTTGTCCATTATCAAATCTTTTAGGATTATAGTTTTTTTTTTTTTTTAGTAAAACTATCTTTTTTTTAATAATATTATTTATGAATGGCAGGGATACATTTCTCAGAAATTGGTTTTTAAAGAAGAGCACGCTGCAATTCAAGGACAATTTTACAGAAAGTAAATGCATTTATCTTATTTATTAATTGCTTGATAATTTATGAAGTAGGACGTTATTTATATGATACAAGGAGCGTGAAGTTTCTGAATTTAATTATATGGATTGTATTTAATTGACAGACTGCGGATGTTTGTACAGTTTTATATTTTTATGACCACAATTAAAATACTAGAACTCACATGGAAACTTGTTTCATCAATTGCAAACTGTGATATTTTATTTGGAATATTTTATATATTTTCTGCGTATTTTTGTAATCGCATAAAAATCCTCCGTTATTGTCGAACTTCTCAAACGAAACAAGTTACTCCCGTAAGTTCATTCGTTGCAAGAAAGTTTTTTTTATTATTATTTAATTTGTACTTTACAATTTGTTCAGCTGAACATTCTAAAAATGTTTCTAACTTAATTGCTAAATAACATGTGGATGGCTACCCCCAGCGGGATACCATCTTCGAGTTTGACTATTTTATTTCTTTGCAAGAATGTGACATAAATGAACGCGATTTCCAAAGAAATTCTTAGAAACACGTAACATTCGAAATATTATTTTTTTCATTTATTTACATAGCTGTTCTGGACAGTTCATTTACTTGATACGATTCGCAACCGATGATTCGCACCTGGCGATAATTAACCTGATCGAAGATCTATTTCGGCATCGAATTCGTTGAATTAAAACATCTGTTTTTGTTTTCGCTTGCTCGGTGTCACGGGTTCTTAGTAAACTCTTTTCTTTTTGGATTGTTCCTGAAAATATCTGTAAGATTGCGCGAGATACGCGATAGCGACTGCTCGACCGATTGGTCGGCTTTTATTTTTCAAGAAGATTATCAGCTTTCCGTCTAGCGTTTGCTATGAATCGCATCCTTAATTCTTTCGCGATTGTTGCTTGCTCGATACATGATCTTTCCGAGGTATTTTTCACTTTATTTTATTGCAATGTGCTCCCGTTCAATCGGAGCTTCTGTTTTTTCAGCCACGACAAAAGAGGAAAATCCACGTAGACTCCATTTGATCTTCAATCTTGCTACCAATAAGCGTGAATACTCGATAACAGAGATATTTCACCCTGGAAGATTAATTTTCTTAATTATTTCACGATAACCTTCGGAACTCTTAACTTCTTAATCGATGATTTATTTTTTCTTCCGAGTTCTTTGTCGCTTCGACTTCTTGCTGGATTTCGTCGTACAGAATGGAGTCTTTAACAAACTGAAATTGATGATTTCAATTGTCTAGATTACGAATGCAATAATTGACTTATCTAAGAGCTGTTTGTCTTCTACAATGTATCGCGTCATTTTTATTAAAAGTAAATCCTATTATATCTGTGTTTGTAATGATTAGGATCGATGTAATTAAGATGATCGATGATATAATGTCATTGGCGAAGAGGATCTTAATCAAACGAATCTGATCAAAAGAAGAAATTTCCGATAACTTTCCGAGAAAAATTATATTCGACATACATAACACGACTAATGTCTCGATTAAAATCGAACCGAAGGCAAAACTAATTTTCGGCTGAGCAAACAGCCATTTGAAATGTTGTTAAATTAAATTTAAATAAGAAAGCACCGGATTGTTTCTTTACTTGCTTAAACTAAGAAGAAAAGAGTCTAAAAGAGTCTGACGATAGATGAAGGCTAATTGTTCGATTATTCTAGTCACTATGCATCTTGCACCATCACGTGCGCTCAAATTAATCTCCAATTGACTCGTCAGATAAAAATACTTCAAACTTTAAACCATTCTTATTCTTAAGTGTCTGTCGGTAGTTCCGATGATCGTGACAAAATTAATTTTTATTTTTCGATTATATATATATATAATAGATAAAGCGTAAGACTAGTATCAAAAAGTTCAACACAAAGATACATGAAAAGTTATATAACGCTAGGGGAAAAGCCAGCTTTTATCTATATACTTTACAAAAATTCATTGAAATCATGAAAGAAAGCACCGCCATATATTGTGTTTTTAAATTTCTCTGGAAGATTATAAACTAGTTACTTTCGCAATTGTCAATTTGACCATATTAAATTGAATTTCGTCGCAATATCGTTGGAAAACTCAGAAAAATCTACGAAGGATCGCAAACTGGTTATTTTCGTTGGTATTTCGGTAACTTACAAGTTGTACAAATTACGAGATTATTTCGAACATTCCGAGTATTATAAAAGCTCATTATGATTCATCATGTGTCACGAGCTCGTGCAGTTTAATTCGAATGTATCGTATCACGTTCCAAAGTCGAGAGATATTATAGGATGAAACAATTTCGTTTTTATCGGTCGACGACTTTCACCGTGTTCGTGCAACCACCACGCCGTGTCTAATTGCGCAACGGATCAATCGGCTTTCGATCGGATTCGATCGTCGTTCGATGCACCTTTTCCTCCTCTTTCTTTCGAGTCGCAACGACACTCGTGAAACTTCACAGTAGCATCTGCCTATACGCACATATATTACACGACCAACTGACGCTTTATCGTTCCATGAGGCGATAAATCTTCGTTTCACGACAACTTACGATTCCACTCGGTTCACTACGTCGATTTTCCCATCTTCCGATGATTTCCTCGAAATTTATTGGCCAGTTAGACCAATACAAACGTCTCACGAAGATGCGCTACGCCGGTTCCGACTGAATGGAAAAGTAGATCGAATGCATTTTTCATCAAGAAATAGACGTGCAGATGCAGGAAACTGCACGGGAAGTGTATCACGATGTTTGGGCCGACTCTAATAGATTATCAGTTTATAGTATAAAATGTTTCAAATAAGTTTCAAGCTCGTTGGTGCTAAGTAAGGAATCCATTAGCATAATGAAACTCTCGGAAGCATATTTTCTTCGTAAAAGACTGAAATCACTTTATTGTCTTTCAAACAACGTTATTATGTACCTTTTTTCTTTAAACTATATGATATTATGCTTGAAAAATCTCCTCAATTTAGAATCTCGATTATATCTCGATCGACGTAAAAAGAAAGATTTACAGGGATATTTAAAAAAACATAGAGCAGTTTCACTTTTTTCTTTTTTTTTTTTTTTTTTTTAATAGAAAATTCTACTCTTATGCACGAAGAGAGAATACCGCAGTGATTGAAAACGTTTCAATTTCTAAAAATAAGAATACTGTTGGTCCGTAACAGCGGCCACGGTGCTGAACTAAAATCACACGGATCTTTTTATACACCTGACAGAATGATTGATATGATCTTTATTACAAGCTTACTGTAATGGTACGCGTCGTAAATCTGAGTTTCGAAATGAACGTCCATCAGGTTTCGAAGCGTCTGCAACAATTACCAGCGCTAGATAATACTTTGTGTCCAGTCGAGTTCCTACGTGGACTGGTTGATTCTGGAAGTAGGATAGCCGTCAACGTCATTTTTATGGTCGCAAGTTTTCCCATTGCCGGTTACTCGGTAAATTTACCGTAACGTTGCCACGTCGATCCTCGTCGCTCGGCCCAAGCCGCTAGAATTTCGAATAAACAGCGAAATTTCTAGACAGCTACTCTCTGAACAGTTTCTAGTCGACGTTTACTGCCAGAAACGAGAATGTCGTTCGTGTAGAAACGGTGCTTAATGACCCTTGGTAAACCTTCGTTCTCGGTTTTATGCCCACGCCGGGAAAGGAGCTTGCTTAAGCCTATCCCACGCTTGATTAAATCGAATCTACTTCCTTGCAAAGTCGCAGAGGCACGTGTCTATGGATGGGAAAATTCTCAACACCAAAATATTCCAAATTTGTCTATTTATCAGCTGTAGATTCGAAATCTTTTACGAAAGAGCTTCCTGAGCTCGAAGCACCTTAAGCACTTTTCACACGTGAAGAATTCGAATGATTAAAACGACTTCTTGTTAACCAGAGTACACGAGCAAGTCACAGATTTGTATTCAACGTCTAAACAAATAGATCTTATCTTCGTATGTTTGTTTATCATAAGAAGGAGGCATAAATAATTGAAAATTCCAAGAAGAATTTTCAAACCTAATATTTGTAACTGCCATTCTTCTGTACGTTTTCATTCATCGAGTTGATCGATTGGCTTCTAAGATGGAAATTGCTTGATAACTTTTGTTAAAAATAATAAATACGCGTCCATCGAACGAACCACCATCCATTGCATTCCCAACTAACGGAAGTTAAAAGGAAAAGCGAAAAACAATATACGCGATCGACCGAACTCCGTGTTTCATCGGAATAAAGCTGTTCTTTGTCGATTTTCCTAAACTAGGCTCATCTAGGAGCAAAATAAGTCGCGCGAGCGTGAATGGAGTATTATATCGTCGCGTAAAAAGATATCCTGGCAGGAAGAAATTTGATTTTTCACAACGTCGGGTGAGGATGTGCGGTTGGTCACGTAAAACATCTTCTGTTCGAATTCATCTCGCAACAGCCTTGCCGAGCCAGCTTATCTTTCGCACGACGACCACCGCTTCGAAATTCTTTTTTCATGGCTTATCGCGATGAATTTACGCGCTAGACGTCCGCCTCTTTTCGCGAAGCCTCGCAAACGTCACGTGACGGAAAACCAGTTAAGCTTCTATTCACGTTAGCCGTAAATAAAGATTAAACTATCGATTGTTTGGACGACGATCCACGAAACGATTGGCCAACGCGTGCTCTTTGATTAATGCCTTTTCTGTGCTCGACGTGGGTCATCGTCGGGTCATTACAATCAACGCAGTTTAACTTCAATTCGACAAATAAGGATATTTTCTGTTGTACGTGTTATATATCGTGTGTATGGCCAGACGGATGCAGAAGAGGACCACGGAATCGGAAATTCGATGAAAATACTGTTTTTCTTTCATTAATTCTATTAACGTGTTTTCTGCTTTTAATTGCTTCAGTGCCTTTTCATTTCTAGCGTCTTTCGGCGCTTTTTAGTAATTCCAATTTCATATCCTGTTCGAACAAGTACTTTTCCGTGAATATGAAAGCGAAACGTTCACGCCTCTTTCGCGGGAGCAAAATGAACAATTTTCAAGCGAACTTGAAATCGAGCCGACTAAAGTAAGGAAATTAAGAAAGTTACAGATGAACACATTTCCTCACATTGCGTGAGCAACGTGGCTGCTTCATACCCAACTTCGATCATTTTACTGTTTTCAATGAATTTCATTGAATGACATACGTCTCTTTATTATTATTTTTACTACAGCGTACAACTATTCGTTTGTTAGTAAAGTCAATAGTCGATAGTTTGAAGCTTCTTCGAAATAATAATAAGAAGTTGAAAGAGAGAGAAATTGTAGAACGCAATTTCACTTAAGTCATCAACCGACCCAGTTTCCTTACAGCGGGTTAATTAAAGAAAAATAGCGATTGTATTTAATTCATCATCACTGCAGCTTCTTTCGAATAAATTTTCCTCAGTTACTCTACCCAGCTTCAAAAAGCTATATTTCTTTGAACCGCAGCTTCTTTCGGACGAAACGTTTCTTTCATCTCTGGCATATATCGTAGGCTATCCGATGTTATGGAACGCGTCAACAAAAATTCTCGTGACGAAAAAAAGAGATATAAGAATTCGTCGAAATGCTAAACATACGAACTTTCGATTTCGAGAAACGTTTTATGAACGATTTTTATTGTTTCTCGCAATCAGCGTGTTACTTTCGAGCCTGAATCGACACGGTATATTCGTGCTAGATGATTTTTCAAATTTCAGTGGACGGATGAAAGGAAGTCTGGTTTCGATTGTAGCCATTCTGATGTTTTTACGAAGTTTTCTACGTAACGTCCGGAATAATAGACAATGGATTACTGTTGTTTGCTGATACTAAGTATAGTAAGTTTGTAAATGAGGTTCAACGTGAATTGTAGATTTTAATAATAGATTTTAATGATGAAAGGATTGTTAATGGTACGTCTGCTAGATCGTACGATTTTATTCATCAATTTCCTAAAGTTCTTTGCTTTAGTCATTTGGAATAGGTCATCTTACTAATTTTGCATAATTCGATTTAAATAAGTGAGCATTTTCGAAGATCGTTTGCTGTTAGGCTCGTAGCACTGCGAGAAATATGTGCTGATTAAAATTTGATAGTATAAACGTATACTAGTGTCTAGTTAATATGTAACTTTTAAATAAATTCATATTAATAATATCTTACATTTTTCTCTATCGTCAATAAAATATATTATGTCAACTATTACAAGAAAACGCTATTAAAAATTAATTAAAAATTAATTAAAAATTAATCTAGCTAATAAGTAGTTAGAATTCTATGCTAATAATGTAATTATTTCACTCTGTTACTGTAAAGTGACTCCGCGCGTCGAGTCGAAAAATCTTCTTGACCTGAATTTCCTCCTATTATTTTTAATAATCAGACAAAATGTCATGAAATAGGATAATGCCATTTTAACATTTCTTTTGATCACAGCAAGCTTGAAAACAGAACTTTCGTTACGATATCAACTGAGACAACCATAATTCGTTTACGTCAATCTAATATCAATATCTCGCTACCAAGATAACCTCTCGTCCTCAGATCATCTGCTCGCTTTGATTCTCGTGAAATCTCCTCCCGAAAAAACTCGTGTCTCGTATAAATCGTGTCTTACAGTAACAATCAGAAGCCAGATTGGGCAAACGTTCGTGCGACTAGTCGTTTTTGTTCGCGTCTTGGTACGCGCCGAGACGCGAGTGAAAGTTGCGTACCAAAGGTCCGCTCGATTTCTGCTTTTCAGCCTAACAATTATCTCGGCCCGACTTTTCTTCGTCCAAGAAAATTTCATTTATTTATATATAGGTACGTTTGCGTAACAAAATTCTCGACGTCCTTCAGTGCCGATCAAACGTGAGTCCCTTCCAGTGATTCCAGCGATGGGACTAAGTCCGACGTGTACTCACAAATTCAGATCAAAGACAGCATTGATGGTTCGCTCGATTAGGCTTGAATATTACTCGCAACATTATAATGATTCGTACGATAATGTTGCAGAGCATTTAATCTCCGTAGCTGGTTCAATCCAGAACGAGTATTTGCAGCTTTCAAAAATTTATATTGTCTAAATTAAATCTTTGTTAAAATCTGCATTATAACTACACTCCATTTTCGTTTATATTATATTATATATTGAATGTATAATACAATAGATATGCTAAATATCACGTGGTATAAATTGGATGTCCCCCACTAATTTTTTTCTTTAGTTGCTTTATTATAAATCCGTAATTTTCGTTCACATTGTATGTACCTCATAATGTAAAACACTAAACGAATTAAAATTTGCTCGAGATTTTCAGTAAATGTAACGAGTATCTGTCCTAATATTTTGTACTTAATACTTGGTATCTGGTACTAATACTTAATACTCAAACCGTAAGTACTTGGATACTTCGTAACGTAATAATAGTGAGCATCGAGGCTGATTATTATAACAGGTAATCGACAAATCTAAATCTTTTTGTGATCTCTGCGAAATATGGACCTGCACTAGACATCCTGTATTCTGCTAAATCTTACCGATATAATCATCATGGTTCTGCGTCATTATAGCGCCAGCGAAATTCCAAAATGTTCCAAATATAACACACGTAATACGTTTATAAAAGTTCCCAACAAATGGTGGCATATTTCCGTGAGTTATAGTATGCTTGAATCCCAACACTCGTCACGCAGGGTCATTCGGGTAACCGGTAATTTTCATGATCGCTAAGAGATGGTTTTCAGCTGGAAATTGGCCGCAGTTAAATCGAGGATAGTCGAATTTTGATTCGTGTTCTTTTTTTCCCTCTCTCTCTCTCTCTCTCTCTTTCTCTCTCTCGGTTATATACGTTCGGCTCTTGCGAAACGCGATTCTCTCGTTGATTTTTATTTTCACGTCGATGCACCGAGAACGGTGTTTTAGTTATTTCTCCGAGCATTATCGTGCACAGGCAATTTGCTGTGCGATTGTACGGTCGATATCGCGTGTCGTTCCCGATAGAACAACTCGATGTAACTAGTGGTAATCGCGGAATCGCGCGATTCGCCTGCATAATCGTTTATCCTAAACGCGTTAGTATCAGACCGGATCGTAAAGTCTACTGAACGAGCGTTTAGGACCTAATTAAACGACTGCCGATGTTTATGTTTCTTTATGGGAAATTTAAATGTCGATTGAAAAAACAAATGTAAAAAGACATCGTAATATGCTCATACCAGTTGCGTTAATCGCGATTGCAAACATGCTAATTTACTCGACCATCGATTAGACCTCTTTTGCGAGTCGCGTGCTGTCAAGAAAAATATTAGAAATGCAGTAGGTAAGTAATTCATCGATGCTTCCGCATCATTTATGATCTGTTGCCATTACCATTCATGTTACTGTATACCTTTTCCCTTTATATCAAAGTGTGTCATCCGTGCACGAATAAATAATAGTAATAATAATAATTTTACGAAATACATTGAACGAATAAGCACAATGTACATATTATACCAGAGAATAGATAATCTGTTACCAATATGCGAGCAACTTTTCAACCTAAAGTTCACACTGATCAATTTTAAACTCTCTTTTTACCGCCACTGCGCCTGTATTTATCCTGTGCTCTTCGCTTGAAAATACAGACGAAAACAGAACGAATTTTTGTTACAACCCAACTTTTTTGTCTAAAGTACACTCTATTCGTGAGAAATTTGCATCGCTTGTTCAATCGTAGTTAGCTGTAATCATATATTGAATCAGCTACTAATCTTATTAGTAATTCGAACGAGCAAACATAATGCTAAATGAAATGAAGCAAACGCAGAAACAAGAAACGAGATTATTTGCACATCGATCCGGCCTTTCGACGATTCTACGCGGCGTCGACGTGGAAGAAACTCGCATGGAATCGAATCAGAGCTGTTTGTCCGCCGACACGCGTGCCTCGAATCTTGTTCTGCGATCACGAAACAGCGGCCAAACTATGTTCGATTCGTAGTGACGAAAATCGTGCCTCTGCTTGCACCGCTTTGTTCTTGCCGTTGTGGCTCTCCGCGAAACAAGAAACGCCGCAGGAAAGTGGTACGAAGTAAAGGGGAACCGTTTGAGGTAACGGAGATAGACTTGTTCGCAATTGCAGTAGTCGAGTCATAAACCTGTCCTCGGCTACGTGAGGTCGGTGATAAGCAGTTGACTGATAAGGTCGTTAGCAGAGACGCTCGTCTTTTCCTCGATGCATAAAACCACCGTTCCTTTGAAATTGCTCTCTGCCAAGTGGGGACATTTCTTTCTTCGCTTTGTTCGAAAATAATTTTGCTCGAAGATCATCGTTATCGTGAGTTGTTGAATATCGATGGTTTGCCACTTTTCTTGATATTGTGATTATTACGCTATAGCTGATTCGTAAGCGATTTTCTACGTTTTGGAGAATTTTTCTTTGTTGACTTTTGCCATTTTGCATATTTTGCGTTTTCTCACGGAATATTGATATTCTATTGGTAGTATTAGCAGGCTGCGAACTTTTGTGCATTTATGCGAAATTTGACGATACAAGAAACGTACAGAATGCATATAGTACGCAAAAATGTATAAAACAGACTACGTTGTAACTCGTTATAATTCCATTTCTTTTAATTGTGCTCGCGGAAATTTTGCACGCAAATCCGCGGCGTAGTTATCGTCGTTATTATTTGAAATTAGATGTTGTTCATACTGGCTCGATTAATTGGTGAATTAGCGAATTTAGCCACGTTATCGTTTTGATTTAAGTCAATCCGATCGAAGAGTTCGTCGATTTTCTAGATCTCTGTAAGCCAGCGTTGTTGAAGAATATTTCACGTGCGTTGTGTCAATTATTCGTTCATCATTTTCGCTTATAACGGAACGCGTCTGACTTTACAGAAGGCGATTTTGTGTGAAATCTTGCGATTGCTCTTTCGAACGCAGACTCGCGGGATTAACGAGAGGCGGACGTGCAAACCGGTGGAAACAATTGGTCAATTCGTACGCGACTAATTAGAGAATTGCAACGATGAAAATACTGGCTGGCTCTTAATTCGATTCACCCAATTAACTCTCTCTCTTTCTCTGTCCCTCTACGGACGACCATAATCTCACTCGGTCAGCCGAGTTTCTCGAAGCGATCTCTAAACACTAAACAGGAAAACAGGCACGTTTATATAATATGTATATAACATTAGAATTATGCACGAAACATGACACTAGCAACAAAGAAATCAAAGCAAAAATGACATATGAAGAATTACACAATGTAAGAAGAAAAATTCTAATCGCTGAAATTGCATAGTAAATGTATATTTTCACCAACGATTGTGAATTCTTCGTTTTAATTTGAAATTAAATTAATTTGAAATTTTTGTCATAATTGGATTAATAATTTTAAATATCCACGAAAACGTAGCAAGACAGCTGATGGTGTATGTTTGATCCGTATAAAGTGAATTTACACAAATGATACAGTTGTAGCTTTCGATTGTGGCGCAGTTTAAAGTTCGACTCCTCCGGTCTCTCCCAGCAATTGGGTCAAAGTTGTATCGCGATGAAAAAGTATCTCGCGACACGATCCTGAATCATACGAACGAAATATATCGCGACTGGCATAATCGAATTTGGCTTGGACGTGTTGTAGAAGCTGAAGTTTCGAGATAAAGGGGCTACAATTAGATCGCTGATGTTCATGCTTTTGCGGAGAATTTAAATTACAGGAAACTACACAGGATACGTAGAACATTCGAAATATCTAAAATGAGATATTCTTTATAATATTTAAAAATAAAATTATATTAAAAGCTAGAACAAATTTTTACTTAGATTTCGTTTCATAAAGACACGAATCGACAATACCGACTACGGTAACTATTATTTCTCATTTTTTAAACAAATTCTCCATAATCGAATTTTATTGGATCGAAAGATTTGCTGCTTCGCTTCTATTATCAATTACTATTTCTTCGAATCGTAATATACGAAAGATGAAAATTTTGCTACGAACTTGCGAGCGATTCGGATTATTATAGAACTCGTTAAAACATAAACGAGGCTACATTGGAAACTTCCCGACATACAAACCAGTTAATTGCACGCAGTTTCGAGTGCACAGACTCCATAACGCTCCACAACAAAATTAATCTGTGCGCCGGCAACAGCGGTTAGGTAACCGAGGCTCGTCGATTCAGACGTGACGAATAGTTAGACATGGATTATGAAATGAGTTACGATTGCTAGATCATTTGAAAGCTGTTTTGCCGTGATAATTTTCTGTGTTTTCGTCTCAGAAGAATCAGACTATTTCTCATTGTATGCATCTTGCCTATGAAAAGCAGTTAATCAAAGAGAGAAAGAGAGAAATAGAGAGAAAGAAGGAAAAACTCGAGAAGGTGTTTGTCATCGTTATCAATGAGAATCTTTATCGCAGCTTGAGATACGCGACGTACGAATATGATTCTCAGAAATTTATTTCTCCAAAGATTGGATTATTCTCTCCCATATACGCGTAAAGATTTTCACGTTTACAGGGACTCGTGATCAGACGAGACAAAGTGATTTTGTTCGATGAAGAATACTCTCCATTTTGTTTCTTAATAGTCTGAATAAAGATATTTTTCGATAAAATTTTTAATAAATACGAAGATATTTATAAAAATAAATTTATAAGAAATATAGCATGTTAGAAATGTTGATGCAAAGCGAAGAATAATTTAGTTAGGATAATTTCTGGAGCTGGAAATTCGATGCATTAGTATCCTGAAATTTTTCTGAAATTTAGCTTATTTACGATTATTTATTGCTTTTTATGAACACCGACGATACTAGTTTCCATCATCGTTTAGTTACATGCGATAATTATCCGTGTTTGTGTGTTCTTTAAGTATACTGAATCGAGGCACGTTGATACTTATTTACTTAAGATTTATCGCATTGTTGATTCGTTTACACGGGTTTCTCGATAATATATTACTCGATGAACAATTAAACGTTTGTTTAAACAATTAATAAAACGATTGAAAACTACGAATCGTATGAATGTAAGACAGAAATGAGCGATATTATATATGTGTATGTATATATTCATGAACACATTATATTACATTGATTCCAAGTTGTTCAAAGTATTTTCAATCGCGATTTTCTTTATTAGTAAGCTGCAAGTAAGACATTATTATAATCGTACGTGTTTCATGAATATTCATCTCGATTTGAAAAATCAATCTACGATCCATATGTTCCACTCTGACGTAGAAAGCAGATGAAAATTCCGAATTCTTCCTATTAAAAAAAAAAAGTGATGAGAACATTTACAAATAACGAAACAACTTCGTTTAAATGACATCTGCGATTTATTCTTTTCTCCCCGAGCGCAAACAAAAAGATACACTTTCAAGCGCATTAGATTCTTAGAAAAGAAGTTCGAATGATTTTTCAATCAATCGATCATATCAACACGTATTGATCAGTTACAAGTTTAAAAGACACACGTTTATCGATACATGTAAGCACCTCACTAAAATTCGCTCTCAAATCATCGTCGTAATAAATCTACAAAAATCACTACGACAAATTACGAATTGCTCGTTTGCTCACGCCGATAGTTGCAATGTGAAACACATGCCCCGGTTCCAGCGTTTCCCATTTACGGTGCCGCGGACCTTAAAGTCCTCCATCTTGCGAGTACGCGTTTCGTACGACCGCCGCCTTCCTTCAATCCCGCAATTATTTCGCACGCTTGTGAGACGGTATCGAGAGAATTAAGGAAGAAAAAAAAAAAGATTGTTTGTAAACGATTAACGAAGAGCGTAAAGTCGTGTGTCTTCGATGCGTGTTTCTTCTTGTTGGGTACTCGGGCACGGGAGGTGGGGGATGCGCCCGAAGAGACAGTCTCGGCCGAGTGCCTCGACGTGTATAAATACAAGCAGTCGGCTTCGTTCTCGCTTAGTCGCTGCGATACTCGATTCTCGTGACGGCCTGTCGATTCGGCGTGTGTGTACCACTGTCAACTGTGTAGCCCGATATCTCGGTTTATCGAAAACCGGCTATCGTCGTGGAGTGTAAGCAGATCAGGTGCGCACGTGCGCGCAAAATCGAGACGCATTACAATAAAGTTGCGAAGAAAGAAACAAGAGAAAAAAAGAGGAGGCGAGAGAAAGTCGCCTGTTTTTCCGCCGGTTGTGCGTCTCTCCCTCTCTTCTTCACACGAGACGCCGTGTATCCTGTTATATCGTCGTCGAATTTCGTTTCGTCAAACCTACGTATTAATTTGCTGAAGATCGTGCCGTGTCACGTGTGTTCTCTCCCTCTCTCTCCCTCTCTCGTAGTAAACGAATCTCGATTTTGGCCCGTGTGTGTATACGTGTCGGCATCGCGACAACGTCACGTCGGTGTTACGACGACAAGAAAGGACGAGTGTGCGGATTGTAGCCGACATCGGCGGTCTCAGCGGGCCAGCCTCGATTCCCCGTCGTTACCAGCGTATCGAACGACGAAAAGGAACACACCGTTTTGGCTGAACGCTATCGGAAAGTCGAGTCGTTCACCTGAAAGCGTTCCACTGTCCAAAGAAGAAGACGCTAGCAACAGCAAAGCTTGGTCGTAGTTCCTGCATGGAAATCGTGGAAACGATTCGAAGTCGCTAGGAAATTGACTTCGCAGCAAACGAGACTCGTCTCTTCGTTCTCGTTCTCTCGTTGAACCAGACAGATTCGCTTTGTTCAGTGCGAGGAACCGTTATCGAATTCATTCCGAGTTGCTCCAAATACAATCTCTCGGTTGTAAGTTATTACAACACGAGTCACACACCGCGCCACCTTTGACGGCTCGAGGACGAGGCAAAGGTTGATTCGGTTGACGTTCCGAAACGTAGAAACGCGGCGAACGAGTTTCCAACCAGAGCTCTCTTCTCGACTTACCAGAAAATAGAGAAACAAATGCGTGCGAGCAAAAGACGCGCGCGAGGTGGAAGGTAGTCGGTCGACCACCGTTGGCTGGTTCCGCGCTCACGATTCTCTTGGGTCAACGATCTGTTGGTGGATCTCGCGCTTGAGCTGTTCCCGGTTTGTATACGTATCTGTGGACAGGTCCGGTCGATACGATATATACATATATATATATAGGTTCGTGGTTCGGTCGCGTTCGTTGGATACGCGCGTATTCGTGCCGATAGCACGTTTCACGAGGAGTGAAAAGGCGGTCACTCGGTACGCCGTCGTGGCTGCTTTCACCGGCGACGGAATAATGCCGATCGCGCCTTAACGGTACGCGACTCATGCCTTCCGTATTTCCCTTGCGAACCACCGGGAAAATGATCGCGGATCTCGGGTGATTAAGTGTGCAGTGTATCGCGACAGTTTCCTGATGGTTTTTCCTCGTCTTCGTCGTCTAGTATAGTGGTCGCGGGTGTTTCGGTGTTGTTGATTTAGTATATCTTCAATACAGTGGAAACGTGAATAGGCGTTTCGAAGATCTCGATCGATACGTAGCATGGAAAGCAAGATGTACATCAGCAACGAGCCGCAGAACAACGGCCACTCGGCCGCCAAATACGCGTCAACCAATTCGATTCCTTCGATAGTGGAGAAAGAGTCGTCATTCGCGAAACTTATCGGCGCTGTTGGCAGAAGGGACTCGAACGCTATTTTACGTGACAATAAAGGCAGACGGCACAGCGTGCTGGAGGATCTAAAGGCGCGAAGGGACAGTCTGTTTCATAGAGCGAGACGCGGTAGCGTTGTCGAGGAGAAGGAGAATACGAAACAAGTGCAGAAGGAGAAAAGGCGCGCCAGCGAGGGTGGCAGAAGGTGCTCGGTTTTCTACGTGTCACAGGATCTACTCGAGGAGAACCAAGAGCTACTGGAGAACGAGAGAAGAATACAGGCGGACGTCGAGGGCAAAAAGGCTCGCAGAAAGTCATGGCATATCCTCGCCAGGCCGCCAAAACTCGATCGCAAAAGGAGGAAAGGGATTGCTGGCGTCCCGACACAGATCGCAAGCACCGATGGACTTTACACGCAAGCCAGACAGAAGAGGCCTTCCTGGTGGAATATATTCGTACCTGACTCCGTCGCCAGGTATTTATCAGTTCGCGTTCCGTTGCTATTCTACTTTGCGTCTTTTAAAGATCGATGCTTCTTGTGAAATTCTTGGACATCGATAACGGCACACCATCGTCGTCCTTTATATTTCTCTTTGTTATTGGACCGCGTAGTTTTATCTTTTCGTAAGGCGCGGTATTTAAAAGTTGCCTCTCTAAGTAAATCGCTTTTACTTAAACGAAATTGCTCGGTCGAGTTGCAACGCGAATAAAAACATAGACATAAAGTAAAACCGACCGACTCTCGTCAAACGTTGTACGGTTGGCCGGCTGAAGTTTCGTAGTGTTCGCATCGATAATTTCGAGCGGGACCGGTTTTCGCGGGGGTATCCTTCCCCGCTCGTCACACGCAATGCTTTTATTCCCATGGAAACCAGATGAATAAATTGCCACGTGAACGTTCTCTATCGCATAACATCGTTCGTTTGCTGCACCAGGAACCACGCGTCTACAAATTCGTTGCTCGTGAGATATTCGCGGAAGCTGATCTCCGTAATCTCAAAAATCGACTATTTATTAGGATGAGAAAGTATGACGATTTAAAAATTGAATTTTGATTCTTCTCTTAACGGTGAACGACACGCATAAACGATACTTCGTTAAAAACGCGGGAAACAAAAAATCGATACACAATCCTGTGAAGGAAAAACGATACTTTCCTCGCTGAACAAACATGAACAGTTAATAATATTAAATTTGAAATCAATTTACCAAAGAATTTACCTTCCTTAGTCGTATTATACGCTTCTGTCGTATCACTTGCCATATCGAAGAAAAGTCACAGTTTTCAGATTATTATCATGGACGTTACGGAGTGGAGGAATTGCGCTTAGCAATCACGATTTTGTTATCGTTTATTCGTGTTATATCACCGTCAGTACGCACTGTTACAGTAGCGAGTAGAGTGAATGTGATTTGCAAGAAAAAATCACGAGACAGGTGCACCATGTAAATATTTAGCGAAGTCGACGCGAAGTTAAAACCATAATCCGGGCCCCGGTAATCATGTCACTTGTCAGACAGTCGCATTACCGCCCGCGATAACGACCTCGTTCATAGCGTATACAACGCTTTTACCAACCGAATTCTAGCATGATCTGTTTGTATTACGTAGCCTGGGTGGAAAGTGCTTCGTGATAAAAACATTTGCACGCGTTTCCCTAGAACCGTTAATATTTCTGCATCGAAAGCTGACGTCATTCGGTCTTGCGAATAAATCGGTTACACGTATCGTGTCCGCGATACAGATCCTGTAAGTAGGTACATAGACGTTCATTCTTTCATCATTTGTAGATTCGAAATTTTGTAGATTAACCACGCGAATGGTATACGTACGTATATCTCACGGTACACTCGGTTTGCGCAAATTTTGCGTATGTTTGGAATTAAATAATAATATGTCGAAACGTCGGCGTATTTGCAAGACGCATAAGACGTTAATTTTGTCCGATGTTAATGGGAATTTTTCGTACAGTAGTAGAAAGATACACATATCTTGCTTTATAAAAATAAATCGAACCGCAAATATGTGTTTAACTTGTCTTTCAGCGATCTTGTTTTTCGCACTTGCGAGTACAACGTCCTTGAGAGGGGAATTGTAATAATTACGTTTCCAACCATTTCGCAATCCCAAACACGATGTATCATCGATAGCATTGAACTATCGCTAAGTTTCTAGCAGAACAATCAGGTGCACGATCAATGGAATTTTGTAAAATAAGTTGCTTCTTAAACGGTTAGTTCGTTTAATAATGTGGGAAGTTTTCAACGGAAAACCGGGAACAAAATGTCGATTTACATCTTTGTATGTATCGGTGTCCAATCTCGCGGGTTTTCTAAGACGGGAAATTTTTCTAAAGTTTCCCCGTGCATTCGTCGGTAATCCCACGATTTCTCCGCGCATCTATAAACGCGGAAATCAAACATCGTGATTCAATATGCGTTTATCGTAGGAGTCGTCTTAATCATACGCAATCGATCGTCCGTACTTGACGAAAAGCGTCGAGAAACGTGGATCGAGTTGTCAATAGCGAGCGTGTCATTGTTTTTCGATATCGATCTTCTGTTTTTCTTTTATCCGTGATTGCGTACAAGTATCTGGAAATTTATTTTCTTTATCTATGAGAACAGCATTACAGAGCACACGAACGTTCGTCGAATACGTTTTTTTTCTTTTTCTGTTTAATTTCTGACGGACGAAAACAACGTATGGAACGACAGAGACAAGTATTATCGATTTGTTGTTGATCTTTTAATCTCGTCGTTGATACTTGTTGTTGTCAATTGTTCGTTGCTTCCTAGGTGTCGGCTGTCGACATCAAATCCAGTCGTGTCAAATTAATGATTACGGATATCATTCGACACTGATGTTTTGATCGTTTAATTGCCGTAACAAAAAACGTAACCTTCGCCGCGTGATTACTCAGTCTTTTTATTGCTAACTAAACACTAATTTTATTGCTGTTCCAAGCATCAGTATAATTATCCCCAACGGTTTGATAATTAAACGTACCTCGGGAAAGCATGGTGCAATCGATCTGCCCTAATCGCATTGCCTGGCACCTTTGACGTAAACCTTTTTAAAGAAATATCCAGAAGCAAGAAATCATTATTTTTGCCATTATTTATTCCCCAATCAATGAAGAAGATATTGAGAGTTTTCGCGCTTCCTCTAATTACGTCATTGCGTTATTTTTTATGACTCTCATTAAACGTTGCACGACCGGATCGTTGTTTCCTCAAACGCCAAGGTTTTGATGTGGCGAGATTTTGATTTGACAAGGCGACAGCTGCGAAATTTCGAATAAGATAGCTATATGTACTTTAGGCTAATGGTAAAACTGTCCTGGAAGGATTTGAATGCACGGCCCTTTGTTTTCGAGAAATTGATCGGGAAATTGCGTTCTTGGTGCAGCGATTTCTCACGTTCTAAAACGTTCCTCTTACAATTTCCAACCGTAGAATCGTAAGATCAAAGTAAATTGTAAAAATTTGATATTTAACCGAACATAATATCAATTTTAAAAGGATTTATTAGGTTGTCCGAAATGTTTCTTTCGTTTTATGAGAAAATAATAGACGCACAACGTTTTTTGTTTTATATTATTTTGTCGAATTACGTACGGTCCATTTTGTTCTGTTGAGATAAACACCGAGACGTTTCACAGACTTGTCTTCACGTTTGTACGAAGCTGCACTGTTGTAAAAAACACGTTTGCGAAAGAAAGGCACTTTCCGGACAACCTAATATAAAGATATGAAAAAATTTATTCATTTCTCGGAAACAGATGGTTGCACAGTGAAATCTTTTTGGGGCTGTTATACCGTTAACCTAAAGCATCGTATAGACATACAGCCATTTCACTCGAGATTTCCCAGTTCTTGCCATCTCCTTGTAAGTAGAAAATATGCTGGACGTCGATGTTTCTTGCCGATGGCGTGCGATTTGGCACGTATTTTACGGAATATTAATTACACGTTATATCTATATTTAAATATGAAAGATCGTATACTAACGTTTATATATAGTATACTAATGATACTACGCTCGAACGCTATAATTTGATTTGGGTGCATAGGGACAGATCTGATTAGATTTGGGATACGTGTAGTTAAATCCGCTTAAGTTTAGGTCAACTATAGTTATGTACAACTAAGTTTGGCTTGTATTCGAATAGGTTTGAGTTAAGTGCAATTAGGAAATTTATACAACGTGTTCACATTTTTAATTCCTAATGTCTTTCTCATGAGCGGTAGGTTTCTAAGAAAAGTGGAAGAAAATTGGAAGAGAATAGTGTTGCATGAATTGATCCATTTACAATGTTACATAATGGCAAAGAACAATAGCAGGAACACCGTGTATATGAATGAAATTCGTTGTACGTACATTCATTCCCGTAATATCTGCAGTCGAGATTAATAGGAACTAAAAATCGATTGGACAAGACGAAATTGCATTCTGAACATATTCGACGATAATTCCCTTACTTCGTACGATCACGAGGAGCCAGGAACATTGTTAGACATGGTAATTGAGGGAATTTGCAGTTTTTATTCCGAAAGGGCGTATTGTTTGCGGGAAAAGAAGAAAATGAAAGAAGAGAAGGAAATGTTCGGTTGGCTGACCAGGCTCTGCTATCTTTTTTTCCGCTGACGAGGAAAATTCACCGAGGAAATTGGGTCGATCCCGTAACACATTCGCACTGTTTCCCTCCTTGAAAAATTGGCAGCTCGTTTCGACATCGGTAATCCAACCGTGTCGGCTTTTTCCTGGCTGCATCTTTCTCCCCGTTCCATTCGATTGATCCGCAGCCGTTAATTTTTGATAGCTTCGTGCCAGCTGATTCACGGCAGAGCCGCTGGTTTCGACGTTATATCCCACGAGTTCTGCACGCTCCAAATAGAATATCCATCCTTCTCGTTTCTTACGTGGATCCTAAAAACCGCAAGAGGAAAAATTCTTCTCCGCTGGATCACATTTTACGGACATCTTCTGGAGCCGCTTCTCTTTGTTCGATAAATTGCTGCGAATTACCGTCAGCGTATTTGGTTTAAATGGATCGGATTGAATATCTTGAGGAGTATGGAAGATAGGAAAAAATGTTTCAGTGGAAAGTTGTAAGACGACAGATACATAAATTGTTAGAAATATGATTTTTTAATATCGTGGAATGTAAAATGCGTAAATTGTTGCAAATGTTATTGTTTGAAATTTTCATTGAAATTTATGGCTCTTTATAGCTGCTTGCGAGAAATAAATTTACCAGGATTAATTATATATTTTTATGAGAAGTTCAGTAGTAATAACGTATTCGTATAAAAACAAATTCAGACTTCTGATATTTGTTTAACTTCGCGATAACCGCACTTTTCAACTGATGATTAAACATATTTAATCGTATCTGTCTGTAGCTCGACATATTTATTTTCAAAGCTATCGTATCGTTCGCGATGTCGCATCTCCTTTAATACTTGCGTTTTTAATATCTAGAAAATTTTCTCTAGCATAACGTAATATGTACACACATTTCTCCGTGCTTCGTACATTTACTTAAAACACAGAGCATAACAACGCAAATATTGTAATATCTACGATGTTTTTCTAACGTGGGAGAAATTTAAATTTCTCTTTTGATTTTTAAAAAATAAATTTCGTAGAAAGAGGAATTTTCAACGAGGCATTTTACAAACAAACGCTGCTTTCTGTTCCAAAGGATTAGAATAATGAACAAATTGGAAGCTTGAATCGATACGGTCGCAGGCAAAAAAATGCACGAGGAATTTATCGGGACCACTGGTTGCTTCTGAAAACCGGTCGAACGTCTTAAAATAGCTGCCTGTGTTATTATTCTTCGCTCTTTTTTTTTTTATCCAAGCCTTTATTTACCGCGTTTGCTAGATACCAAACTACTCTTTCGATGTTTCTCACGGCGATTCGCACGATGTTGCGCGAACGTTTCGATTTCGCGTGGAACCCTGCGATGCTGAAATGTTCCTGGAGGACAGGCGGAAGTTTTCAAATCCAAAGTAACGTTCTAACATCTTTTCTCCAATTAATTAATCGTGGAACGAGACGTTTCATTGCAAAACTTAGAACCTTTTGCAACAAATAGAAGAATATGTTCCGTTTGCAACGCGGAAAGAAGAATAAACACAAAGAGAAGAAACGATCCTAATTGGTTGAAGCGTGTTTTAACAGAGAAATAAAGAAATGAGAAAGGGAAAAGAGAGTTCGAAAGAGGTTGAAATTGTTTTTTGCTCTTTGATCGTGCTTCCGTACGGAAGAAAAGAAAGAATGGCCGTGGAATACGAGCGAAACAACCGCGCGAGTCGACTTTAAAACGCGTGTTTTCCTCGAACGGCCAGGAACGTGTTCAGGAAAAGTTTTGTTGCCAGACTCGAAGAATCGCTTCCGGTGTGCCTTATTCCCGACATCCAATAGAGTTTGCGTTGTTGTAACGTGTTTGCTCGTACAACCGACCTTTCAAACTCCTCCATTCTTATCCTCCCTTCTCTCGTTCAGAAACAGATTCTGTTATAGAGAAAATAAATTTTCCGCCTTTCTGTTTTACTTTTGCTGCTTGCAGGCCAGAGCTTCGTTTATTTCGTAAGATTTGGCGAGGAACGGAGAAAAAACCGCATTAAAGAAATGCTTAATAACGACGAGGAAATTAGCGTGGGAAAGATGTTTCTAGTACGAACAAGTTTGATCTGTATCTACTATTATTATTGCGACTGTTTCACGATTTCAACTTATCTATATTACTTTAGCTTCTGTATTGATAGTGATTCGCAACAGCTATTATCGGTGTAAAGATACGACGTAACAAAATTATTAGACGCCTTTTAAGATCGAATTAATCTTAACCCTCGAGTGCTCAATTTTTCTCAAACACCGTGTTATTGTTTTTTTTTCTTCTTTGTACTTCATACCGGTTTTATTACAACAGAGAATAATTTTTATTGAAACAATTAATGTCGCCCGTATCGTAAGTTGCTCCTAATTGTACGTATTTTAAATGCAAATTATCGACAGCTGAAGACATTCAAACAATTGCAAACAGTAGCATACCTGAGGTCCTTGTTAGCGGTTATAAACGAGGCAATTGAAATTGTCGATGAAAATACGACGAATTAAACGACATACAGTCCGACATTTCGCCTCTGCCAATAAGGTGCTCGCAAATTGCGCAAGCATTTGACAGCCACTCGAAATTGCCACCACGCGCAACATCTGTTCTCGTGCAACTCTTTGTACACTTTTTGCACGCACACGTATAAACATACGTGCCGTGCAAATGTAGCGCGCAACTTATTTACGTTCCATCTCTATTAACGCGACCTGTTCTACAGTTATTTTTATCGCCTGCATGTACGTTCCTTTATATCATTCTTATTTTCCACTCTGCCCATCGATTGGGAACGACGATCGTAAACATTCATGACGGTTGGACGATTAATTAAAAAGGAAGAGGATACGAGCGTAGAAATTATTCTTAGAACGATACTGACTGCAAGACATAGTGTATTTTTAATATTTCATAGTGTTAACGGTGTTAGAATAATGTAGAACGTGAATTTCTCAGAATGGGCATTTGATACTGAGATTTTTAGGTTTGTAAGCAAGCTAACGCGAGTGACAAACTAACGATCCAATAATTATAAATAAAAGTTTGTAATCTGTTTACGACGTATTTGCATATTTCGCGAATATTTTGTAAATAATGGCCGATGGATAAATTTCTGACGATATTTGTTGCATGCGAGAAGCGCAATCGCACCGAACAGCCTTATGAAAATTTTGTTATCGCTACAGCAAACGCTTACGAATACAACATTTTTCTCACAAATGTGTCAATTGGAAAAAAAGATCAATAAATTGTTCGCTTGTAGAAAACAATACCAATGATTAAATAACAATAAAAATCAATCGAAACGAGCAAATAAAAATGAATAACCCGAACATGCTGTATATCGTTAGAGGAGATCGTGAACATGTTCGATTGAAAGAAGGCGAAGCAGGAAATTGAATTTGATCGGAGTAGGCTTTATCCAAATAAATTACGGGCCCTGTTCATGTGGAATTTTATACCAACTCCTGCGTATTCGCTAAAAATATTTTGTTATGTCAGCCGGTTCGCGATGATACGTCCGCACGTCGTGAAATTTCGAAACGGTAAAAGTCGGCGAACGCATCGAAAGCGAGTGTTAATTAGTCAGATATGGTGTAGCCTTGTATTTGGTATCGGTTGCAAGCGAGTTCAACGCGGAGCATTGTCCGAGGAATTATTAATGCAGTGCTACACACGCTGGCGTGTGATTAGCATCTTAATTAGTAACGCGAAATTTATATATATATATAATTTATGCTTAGAGGTCATTGTGTTAGAAGTTGCTATTATGAGGTGCGATTTTTATACTTGCAACAAGCTAATTATCTAATTCGAGGCTGATGATCTCAATGGAACTTTGTACACATACAAGCAAAGTACGCTATATAAGAAATATTGTTTCTCTGTATTAGAAGATTAATCTGTTGTTTCATTATCGGTATTTATTTAACAATTATCGATATTCATTTATTTATTTATTTTATTACTTATTGCTTATATTACATATTTACTTAACGATTTTATCGAAAGATACACACAGCTTGAAGTTTGTACTTTCATAGTGAATACACGAATTAAAGTTTCATGGAAATAAAATTAATATCGTTAGTAATTGTTAATAATATCGTAGTTTACTCTTCGTATCTTCGATTTTACATATTTACACTTGTCGCGCATGATATCAGACCCACGCAGAAGGTTACGATTAATACACCTGGTATACAGTGTTTAACAAGCGATAAAATCCCAGCGATAAAAGTTGAATCATTGTATAAAATTGCTTAGACGATCTCGGCTGTAAATCCATGCTATGCCCATAAATCTTCTCTCGAGAAAGGATTAATTGAAAATCATAATGAACCAGTGGAGAGGGTTGATTCAGCGTCGTTAAACCGAAAATGCACGTACGCGTGACGTCAAAAGTTTAACGAAGGAAAAGAAAAGCGCAATTCCTCGTGTCCCGCTGCGGCCGCTCGTTGAATAACAAAACGCAAACAGCTCTACGTCCCTGTGGTATGCACGACACATCGTAATAAAAATCGAAGATTCTTCAACGTGAACAAAGACTTTATTGTCTTATCCGGCGATCTGTCGTGGGAAGTTTCCGTTTGAATCTTTTATGCAATCGTGATGCACGTTGTTGGTTGATAGTAGACAAATGTGTCTAAGTTTTAGGTCAATTAGATGTACCTTACATTTAGATCTTTTTCCTCGCGAATTTCTCTCGTAGAGTTCATTTACAAAAGTATATTTATTATTCGTATTAGCGTAGTTAGTATTTGTTCAACACGAATACCTTCTGTACTCTTCTTTCCTTTTCTTTTTCTAATAAAACTGGTAATATTAGGTTGTAACAAAGATTCATTCTATCGTCATCTGTATTTGTAAACGGAGAAAAGAAAATGGGACGAATACACGTTACATTGCAACATTACGAAAACATATATATTCGTCGAAGTAAATTTTTTATTTGATAAATGTACTCGTATTTCCTTGAGAATACAGCGACTCGTACGAACGTTTGTTTCTATTTGAAAAAATTCGTAGGGCAAATTTATAATACATATTACGAGAGTAAATCATCCGTAAGTAGAATAGGAATTCCTGCACAGACTCGATGGACCAGCACGATGCATAAAACGCAAGTTTTCTGCAGAAGAGACGAAGGCAGTCAAGTAGAGTAGTTTATGAACGACAGTTCCCACAAAACGTCCACATAAATATTCATGCACGAACTTGGCTTATTCTCGAGGGCGTGCATGATGCACACATACGTACGTTTCCTAAAAAAAAAAAGTAACCTGCACGCAGGTGCACGTCTCCTCTGGAGGAAGGCACGACTTCGTCCGTGAAGAACACGCCGGCTGGCTACCCTGAGAAAGTGACGTGGAATCGCGAAGGGCGTGTATGCACCGGTCTGAGAAAGTGACGTTCACTGGTGCGGATACGCAGACGAGAAAGTAGCGAAGCGTTGTTACGCACGCGGCTCGCGTGTCCAACTCGCTTTACTCTTCGAACACGTTATCACGCATACGCGTATGCGTCCGACTTGGCTCTGCGTTCGCCTTGATATTAGAACGAATAACTGGCCTCGATGTAACGTGTGCATTTTGATCGAGAAGTTTATATGTAACTCAGTCAGACAATCCTTGCTTCGATCATCCGTATTTAGAATTAGAATAATTAACGATTAGAGTTCTGTCTAGTTGATGCATAAGTTTCGATGAGGGTCTTTTTCTTTCGACACTCTGTATTTGGGACAGAATATCATTTTAATTAGGTCGATTATGAGATTATAATTGTTAATAATCGGAATTTTAATTTTGTTGTATTTTCATGTCGCGGAGTTGGAGCTTGAGGGGCGAAAAATAACTTTTGCTATCGTAGAAAGGAGATTTCTGGAAACATATATCGAAATTGTTTGTGCATTATTGCGAGATAATTGTAATTTCTAGTCGCCCGGGAGACGAAAAGTAATTTTTATTAGGACGCTTGGGACGCGGAGAATAATTTTTCCTACGGTGGAAAAGAGCGAAAATGCCATCTTTGAAAGCGTATATTTAAATTCTTGCTATATTGTTATTGCCAGATAATTATAATTATAATTTTCCTTTTTTTTTTCTCCCAGTGTTTCAGCAGCGAAATATAATTTTCATTTTCGTTGTATCGTAGGTCGACGATCAGGTAGCATAAAAATGAAAATATCGGTTCTATCAGAAATCTTGTTAGACGAGTTAATGGAACAAAACTGGTGTCAATCAATTCAATTATTGAACTGACCTCACGTCAATTTAAAAATTTTTCTTTATACCTCTTATCGAGTTTCGTGATCTTCTATTGCAACAGGCAATCACTTACGCTCGTAACTCTTTCGAGCTAGGCGAATAAGGTTTAGAAATTGTAGAGTGGTGAGAGCTGAAGTATCGTGATTAATAGATTTTGTCTTATTAATTTATGTTCTGGCACGAGAGCTCCATTCCACCAGCGTTTTCAAAGAGAAGAACTATGTTCGTATTCTGTTTCTTTTTGGCTCGCTGCAGAGTTTTAAATTTACAATAGAAACAATAAGAAAACCGCGTTCTTCTTACTTTCATAACTTCACCGATCAACCTTTCTCAATTGTGTTCCGACCGTTAGTACGATATTACCATTTCCATCTCCTAAAAACCTACGTAATAGTTGCTCCCGTTTAAAATTCCCTAAAGTCATGAGTTTTTTCGGAATACCCTTGGACAATCCGCAGTTTCATCTTCGAATAAATGAATCATTCAGATTTCCTTGAAATCTTTTAGAATGCACTTCTGTTATTACTCTCGCCAAGAAATTTCAATTTCCCACGGGGAATCTTTTAAATCCGAATCCGCGAACGTTCAACTTCTAAGTTAAAATTTCTAAATTTTCGTATATATAACCAATCGATCAACCGATCGAATTTTGATCGCCTGTGTCACATACTACCATATGATTGTCATATAAAATCTATGTTGATATATTTTATTTCAAAGTATGTCAGAATATCCGCTTTATCTATAAACTCAAAGGGAATTTTTCAAGATTCGTAATTTATTTCCTATTTGTCTCGATACGACACAAGCTGAACCAATGTATCACCGCCACGTTCAAACTCATGACGTACACACCCAAACGTGTTAATTAGCTCGGTGTTACAATTCCCAACCAAACGTTTTTCCCACGCCACCTCTACCATTCTGCTCATAAATCTCACTCGAAAATTCCTCACCAATTCCTCAGAACATTCCAAACCGTAGTCAAACGAAGTCACACCACGAATACCAAAGCTTCCTTTCTTCTTTCTTGCTTAACTTTCGCGCTTCGTAAATGTGAAGAGGAACCGAGCGCAATTACAATTATTTGTCCCGCGTGAGAATTAACATTCGAGACATTAGCTCGTCGTCTGTTGCGAGACGAAAGCTCTGTAAATACACTTGAGTTGTAATTCAAGGCTAATGCTATTATACGGCTAACATTCTTTTTCTTTAGTAGAATTAATTTTACTTGATTGCTATCTTCGTTGATTGGAAAAAGAACAATACGATTGAAAGTTACTTTTATCATAGATTAAAGCTTTTCTTTTACCGTATCTCGCTACTTTAGTTAAGAGCGAAGGAGTTGAAAATAATTGAAAAATAAACGAAATGAGAGGTCCTACGGCCGATGTCGTAATTAACACTTTCAAATAGATACTTACACATGGACTGATAGTCCCCAGAATGCATGAGGATTGGAGGCGTGCGAGAATTTTTCTCGGGATCGGGTTGGATTCCTGAAAGTATCTCATAATTCGAGACTGTCGGAATTCCCAGGAGTTTTCAAGGCTCTCGAGAATTTGAAAGTTATACATAAGCTAAAATATGTAGCAAAAGCAATAACGAAGTAAGCGATAAATATAATATTTTATTACGAAATAATTTTTACGCAAAAATTTTTTTGTTTCATGTTCTATCTCGTTATTATTTTCACCCCATATTCTAACTTATATAGTTTTAAAATTCTCGAGAATCCCGAAAATCTCGAATTACAAAATACTTCGATGGACCTAATCCAACTTCTTCTAGACCTGTGCCGACACACCTCTGATTAGGATCTATGAACTTTTAATTTCACTTGAGACTCGTAAAATAAATCAAAAAAATTTCCGTATTTACACATGTGACAAATATTAGGTTGTCTGAAACGTTTCTTTCGTTTTATGAGGAAATAATAGACGCACGAAATTTTTTGTTTTATATTATTTTACCGCATTACGTACGATCCATTTTGTTCTGTTAAGATAAACACCGACATTTCACAAACTTGGTTTCACGTTTGTATCAAGGTGCATTGTTGTAAAAAACACGTTTGCGAAGGAGAGACACTTTTCGGACAACCTAATAAGAACAGAAACAAGCGCAATTACAATTTGTCCCACATGAGAATGGACATTTCGTGCCTACGTCCACCGATGCGTTATAAGTACCAAAGGATGGTAATTTAGGCGAAGACAGAAGGGAAGGTGCGAAAAGCGCGTGTTCTTCGATCGTGAAACGACTGCATCCAGACGTCACGCTCTGATTCACGCGCGGATCGAGCGCCACCCGTGCACGAGATCCACGCGCTCGATCTTGCCGATTTTTTTACCGTCCCCTGTGTTCTCCGAGTCGATTATTAGCCGTTTCGAACGATAAGCAGCCCGGCCCCGTCCACCTTTCGTCTCTCTTTCCTCCTTTCCAGATGGTGAAACACGCAGGAAAGATAAAAGTTGTAGCTCGGGAATCGCTGGTCAAACCGGATGAGAGAAGAAAGGATTGAACGTGTACCTGTGTGCTTATGTAGGTGAGCGTGGAAGGAGAGGCTGGTTTGGCCGAACAAAGAACCAGGACTCGAGGTGTCTTGAGTCTCGAGCGTGGGCTCGCGATAGCTCTGTTCGTGGCGATGCAGGCTTCTTATTTTTCCACTGTACTTAGGTATGACTCAGGCTTTTTGACACGATGCTTGTTGAAGAGTTGGAGGCGGCTGTTGATCGCTAGACCGCGCAGTTTCGTGCGTTTGCACGAAATTTAAAGACGCAACGATCCAAAGAATGCGCATAACTCTCAAACAAGAAATAATGGCCAGGTTATGGTTTTGCAGGTAGTTCTTGATCTTCAGTCGAGACTCGAGAATTTACCATCGCATGGATAATTAATTTCATTGATAATTTGTAACGTTGGAGAGGACACGCTGAGAGCAAGATAACGCAAAGAAGCTGTTTTGCTCCATTACACAGTTACGATTTTTTGACATGCTGGTTATTAAAGTTAGAGCTACGGCTGCTGGCTATTCGAAACCAGGTTCGTTAGCTATCAAGATTCTAGTTTTAGATTGAACTGCTATATAGTTAGATAAATTCGATAGATTATTTATGACGCGAGGGAAGCAGATGATACAAAGAGATAAAAATAGAGATGATATAAAGAGATATTGTATAATGAAATACATTTATAGTATATGCAGTATAACGAAGTTATCAGTTCGATGTTTCGAGTGAAGGATTTCTCGATTGACAATTATTTGGAGCAGAAGATTGCAACGTACAAATTCGATCAGTATAATAGAGTCGTACGAATTTTTCCTTTCTTCTCGTGGGACGATCCTCGAGCGTCGTTTTCGTTTAACGCACGGAAGATACCGTTTCCGCTTCAAGTCGCGGCGGAATATTAAACAGACCGTACCGATGCGTTCCACCGGTTGCCTCACCGACTCCCTTGTCTGCCAACGAGTCGCCTGTCCACCTCCAAGTCCTGACAGTTGCAGCCACGACTGAGAGAATGCCAAAGAACAGCGAACGACGTTCTGCCCTATATTCTGCTCACGTATCGCGACGCTAGATTTTCCTCGAATCAATTTGAGCCATCTGATGCGAATCGGCGCAACCGGTGAATAGATCGTTTTGTGGAAATCTGATAAGCCAAGTAGAAATTTTAATCCAACAGCGTTCCTATGAATATGTATGCATTTTCGTAGATCTGGCTTCGAGCTGGAAGATTAGAGAAAAGAGGAAAATTGTTGTTGGCAAAAAGAGTTGTCCTTTCACATTCTTCGTAAATGAAAATAGTGTTTTATCTCGTGAAGTTTACAGCTTAATTATCCAAATTATTCAAATTGGTTTTTCATTTGGTCTAGGGATTAAATACGCGTTATTATTATTTTTGAATATTTCCAAAATTTTGATTTTGGTAACATACATTATTCTTTGGATCTTGTACAAAACTTCTCCGATTTACTTTCTGTTTCTAAAACGTAATTTCTTTTTTTCACTAATTGTAAATCATATTAGAATACTCTATTCGAACCAGCGAATGATTTAAAAATCAGTAAGTTAATAAATATAGATTTATCGTGTTTTTTCCCACGTAGTCTTCGCATTCGCATCGCGGAAACAAATTCCGATTTCTCGCCTTTTATAGAGAAGCAATTTTCGAATTTATGGCTATATTTAAATAATTGCGAATTTTATTTCAAATTTCATTGCGAAGTTGAAGAGCGAGAGTAACGTGTGTCTCGTGTGTGGCCGACGTAGATTCGAATTAAGATTTGATCTACTGATAAAGCTCATAAATCCGTATATATACCAACTATCTTAACTCGACCGGCACCATATCGATGTTAATCTCGCGTATAATTGGCAGACAGCTATTTCAGTCGTTCCATCAGCTGATGTTCCTTGAGGGGAGATAAAATTGTTCTATTATGTGTTAACGCCGCAATTAGACGATTCTCCATTGTATGGAAATATTGAATTAGCAACGATCGTTTCGGTATCTAATAGATCGAACACCATATCGTTTATTTAACGGAAATAAGCGTTTGACGCTAATCTACAGAGAAGGAAATCGTTTCATCCGAATCGTAAATTTCATTTCCAATTTTTTTCCAATTTTTATACATTGAGGATCGGAACGAAGTGTGCAAATTTTATTAGGATAACGAACAACGAAATCAGATAATCAGGATGCTAAAAAAGAATTTCAAGAAAGTTTCAAAGTCTCAATATTGATAATTTTCCAACGAAATAACCCGTAGTATTTTATTTCTCACTACTTTTGATTCTACCTCGAAATCGAAACAAATTGCAAAATGAAATATTCCTTTCCTTCGGACAAGAATACAAAGTTCAAAAAAGAAATCTCAAGAAAAATAGAAAATTCCAATATTCCCTTCGAGAAACGTAGAGTGCATGCAAAAATGGAATAAAGAAAACCAAAGATAATCCCTGGATACTTCGATATTACAACATATCCACGCATCAATAATATTAAATTTGTAATATTAAATATTAAATATTCCATTCATCCAAATGCGATACAAATAGCAAAGTCCTCGTATGGAAAACCATTTCTCCATTACAGTTACTGTCCGTAACCACGAAGCATCTTGCATCTGCTACGAACAACGGATCCTGTTGTCCTGACAAACTTTCGACGTTATTTGAAAATTCTCGGGTCAATTCTACGACTAAATAAAAATTACCATAAAGCATGGAAGAGAAACATTCTATAGTTTTATTGTTACGTATCATACGCATTTTTTTATGTTAAACCCTCCAATATAAAAGAACATCTGAGAGACGTCATTTATTTCGTATGTTATTTTCGATCAATGTCATTATATATCATAATTTATTATCTAACCGTATTTTTATTTACTATTTGTGAAAATAATAATAACATATTAAAATATCATATTATTATATGTTATTTTTGTCAAAATCAAATTATACGTATCATATATACAAAATTTATATAGAAAAAGATATATATATAAACTTTGATGTCTTACGATTTATCCATATTTCAATATATTATGATCGCATTATTGTTCCTTCTATAAATAGTCAAGGAAAATGCAGTTAGATGATAAATTTGCTATAAATATATAATACAGTAAATATGCGTAAATATAATGTAATATAGCGCAAATATATACGTATATATAATGTGTACACATTGAAGATAGATCTATTCGTGATAGGTCGTCGGTGACCCAGAAAAAGGATTTTAAAAATTGTGGTCCAACTACTTGATAGATGCAGCCAATTTTTTTGTGATCTCTTGCAGGATATATGTACACGTATTTTCACTAAAAATCACGAAGATGTTTTGAGATGTATTTCTACATTATAATAATAATTAATTAAATAACTATATTATAAAAATTTACATTACTGATTTCATTTCAGAAACGTGGAAAGAAAGAAAGAAAAAATTACTTCGATAACATTCTCTATTGAAAATAATAAAAAAAATTCCTCTTCTATAAAACACGCTAACTCAGTTGAAAAATGAAATTTGCCATTTGCATGTTCGCAAACGGTGTATCCAGGCATGATTGAACGCTCGTTTATTTGCTTCGGAAACACTTTTATTCCTATTAATATACATACCTAAGAACGCATTCCTATGAGACTTTTAAGCGCCAACGTAAAAGTTGACTTTTTGGTTTTTTGTCCTACGGTGAACGCACTGTGAAACGCCAAGAATTCTACGTAACATTACGTCGAGCTATGTTAAATGGTATTTTCTGTATAAGATTAAATATCTCGTAAACACGAAGTACGAGTGACAAGAGAAAAAAAGCTTCGTCGATTGATTTATCGATATCGATATATTTCCAACACAAGATACCATCGTTCGTAACTTGCAACATATTTCGCAAATTTTTGCACACGAATCTTTTTCATCCTCCTTATGTCCACAATTTACTCTGCACATACTCTGCAGGTATTTTGCACGCCGGCTTGCATAATCCAACGAACTGTTGAAACGCCCGCGCGAAAATTTGCTCTGCACCGAGCCTAAAACTAATAAATAGACACGAAGACTTAGAGAAAAGGGGAGAGGGATAGTGTTAAGTTTAATCCAGCAGACGGTTGTTTAAAGCTGGAAAATATGTAAAACAGTTGCATTATTCATCGAGCCTCTGCTCGAGGTTAATCTTCCTCCAGGCTGCGTACGTGCCAGAGTCGTAAAAGAGAGGGCGTGTCCATGGAAAGGGAAGTCGTGTACGACTTTTCGTCGCTCAAAGGAAAACCTGTACGTGTAAATGTCTGTCGCGTGTGTTGCGACATGATTAAACCATTAAAAACATGTGAAACGCACTGGCAACTTCGCTAAAAGATTCCTTGACAAGGACACATAGCCCTCTCGAGTTAGGTTTCAAACGTTCTACACGATCGTGCTCTTATCGACACCGTGAAATAACAGTGGTTATGGTTATTTCCAGACAAAAGGTGTCTGTACTTGTAATTGACTCGTAATTATCTCGTAACTTGCGATAATGAATACTTGAATAATAACTTGAGGTGAATGAGTAGTATGGTGGATGGATGATTTATGATTTTTCTGACCCCATTATTGTTATTGTATTTACGTATTTTGAGATTCCATCGA
The DNA here is from genome assembly GCA_905332935.1 of Bombus hortorum. Taxonomy (NCBI): domain Eukaryota; kingdom Metazoa; phylum Arthropoda; class Insecta; order Hymenoptera; family Apidae; genus Bombus; species Bombus hortorum. The sequence continues at coordinate 4,402,280 of HG995197.1, read as the reverse complement.
TCGCACGACGATTGTGTGACATTTTATCTTCCTATTTTATGCGAAGATCACGAGAAAAACCTACGATAAGTCATATTTTTCGAATTCTGTACAGAAGAATCTTTAAAATTTCCATCTTTTTTCATTGATACAAGAGAGTCTAGAAATAATAACACGAAGCTATTGAATTGTGACTGTTGGAATAGTTAATGATAGACATGGAAACCATTGCTAGAGCATAGAGTGCCGACCAAGTAAAAGTAACTCACCTTCCATCTATTGTCGCTCGACTGCTCGCGTTACGCCTCGAATTACGAAGGTTTGCGGTGGATTTCGAGCGCGCCGGCCCATGAATATTCGTTCGACCGTTCTGCATTTACATAATTACAGTGGAAGCTTACAGAAACTAAAACTTTCGATTCAAATGTCCTCTTGATCGTACAAGCTCTATCATACACAGTGCGTTGGTAAAAATTCCAGGACTAATGTTATTAAGAACACACAGCTTTTAAACAAAAGAAAATTCCACTGTACGTTACTCAACGTAGATCCGTCTCCGTAGAAGTTCTATTTGTTCAACCCTTGATAAGTGGGTCCCAGGCAACCCATCTACCAAGCGTCGAACAGCCGACGTCTGATCGATGAACGTGCGAGGGTCACAAGATCGAAAGTGCAAACAACGTTGATCGTATTTTTTTATTTAAGCAAACTGACTCTCCGCGAATGGATCGTTTCACGCGCGACTATTTTATCGTCTTTTGAGATGAATTCGTAGAGTCAGGCGGAACATGCACCAATCACGAAAATCGTTTCTC